>CM060957.1:127166794-127494294 GCA_030765055.1 Mantis religiosa | reverse complement strand
AATGGGTAAGAGCGACTGGACGGAAACCAGGACATCCGTGGTCCAAATCCCGGCCGTGGCATTTAATTTTTCATGTCGACTCGTATCAATCCCAATATAATGCTTGTTTAACCGAGGGTGGATGACATCTCCAGCATCTTCTATAAGGTAAGAGTTTATACAAGCTTTACGCGCGGGGTTTATGTAACATCAAAGCCGGCTGTGGCACACTCAATCGCTCACAGGTGAAATGCCGTGCGCTCGATAGGTTTTAAATGAAGAACCCTGTAAATCTAATTTTTGTATAGTAATATTTTGTCTATTTCTTACAATGTACCAGTTATACAAAAGTCACTCAGACTGAAGAAAACTTCAGAGATTTTTCATGAGAAGTTCAAGTCTTTCAGAACATTAAAAAAAAAGAAAAAAAAATCCAGTGGGTAGTGGGAATTTATTTAAAATGTTCGTGTCGTATACTTGGAAGATGCTGAAGCAATTGTGGTACTTACTGTGTTCGTCCGAAATGTCTTAACGTTGGAGGACGCAAAAAAAAAAAAAAAAAAAACCTTAAATGACTCCATACACACAGATATTGCTTACAGATGCTTTCTGGTAAGATCTAGAAAACCCAAAGCACATGAAATGTCCATATCTTATGTTTGAGTGAAATACAAAATATAAGGTAACCAATAAACTTAGTTCTGTTATATTCATACAAATATGATGTCATTTTATCCTATGGTTTTGTTACAGTTCCTTGGGGAGTGGAACACCCTAATGACGTCAGAGGTTGGAACCATTACCATATGTTTAAAACACATATTTCAAGATAACGAGAATACATCTATCACCTTCAAGTTCGCCCATCGACAGTAAGTTCCATATTATTTGGATTCAGGGCACCTCAAAACGTGTGTTTAGGGTGAAATCTCTGGTTCACAAACTTCTGAGTGAAGTACCACGTGACACTTATTATTTTAATTGCAAGTTGATCCAGTTGATACATGTTTTCATGGTTTTTAAACGGAAGAACAACTGAGTAATATTGACTTGAACTCTCTAAAGCAAATAAATGAAACATTCATAAACATAAACATATCATGTGACATCTCATGTTCTGCAGATACAACTTTCTAAAGGCTAACAGAAAATGAAGCGCTTACTCTCTCTCGAATTTAACAAACACCTTGGGTTGTTCAAAACAATTCTTTTAGTACAGCATAACTATAGTTTACACTTCTGTTCTGAGTGCATAATTACAGATATAACCGAGCGGATTTCGTAGACGTTTACTCTGTGGCCCGCATTCGGAAGGCCCGGGTTCGATTCCCGTGGTCGACCTATCTGACCCATGAGTTTTTTGAAGAGTTTTCCGGGTCGTCAGGCGAATGCTCAGTAGGTTACTTACATTCCCCAAATTTGCTGTCCCTCTATTTCATCTCCATTATCATTTCATATCATCTTCATCTGGTGGTCTCTTTCAGGGTAGAGGTGTCGGTGGATGTCTCGGCGGTGCATGGCAGGATGATATGCTCTGTGTAAAACTCCTTCACTGGGATGGTCTTCGGTCCGTTTCTGGACCGCAGTCGGGTGAGCTGCCGCTTGAGCTAGCCTGCCGGGGAGTTTCCACTGAAAAACTGTATATTGTGTAATTGTATAATTTTCTTTATCCAACACTTGATTGCAGAGTTGTACTTTAATAATAGAAATTAACCTACTAAGGTTACACTTTAATATTAAGGATGGATGGAATTTCACTTAAACCATTATATGAATAAAATACAATCACTAGCCACCATCGATTGTCATCGACTGTCTCATATTAGGTATCAGCCAACGAGACACATCTAGCTAGCCTTGGTCTAAATATCCGTATATTCCAGAAAGTAAAACTACAAATAATTTTCCTACTTTATTATAATTTAATTTAAAAAGTAGTAATTGCGTTTGATGATTAGAGTAAATGTTGGATAAAACATTGTATGGTACTAGTGAATCAAGACTTATTGATACACTCTCGGAAATTTACAAACCTCCCATTCGTAGATAAAGTTCCTATTAACTCCCTTCTATCATAAAAATAACTGTTTGGGTGTTAGACCAAACAAATTTTAATATTGGATCTTATCAAAATACTAACATATGACAGTACAATAGATTCTGGTTGTACAATAACTACTGAATGAATAGTGAAACAATTTGGATGGTTATACTTTATGAGCTAATAATGATTATAAACAAAAGTAATGCTGAAGCTGTATAAAAAGGATATAAGTGATACTCCATTTCTTAACTCAGAATGTTGTAATTTATACTTAAGTGCCGTGTTGTACTTGAGGTTTCTACTATTATCTGTTTCAAATGGGATGATGTTTGTCCATGAGCCCTGCTAGGTGAGCAACCAATCGGAGTCCCGCGGTGTTGTCTTACTGCATCCACCTAAGTGGTGTGTGACGAGCGTGAACCTAACCAATCTCTAATACTATCCACGCTAAGACAAAAATTCAGATTTTGCCAAAACTGATCCATGAGGAAGGAGAGAGTAATTGTATTTAATATAACCGTAAAAACCCCATATTAGCTCATATAGTTTTCCTAATACAAATGAAGTACTATTATAACAATGCATCGCGTCGTAAGCAATGTAATGAATAGCATTATTGCTTGGCATGTATGTGCGTACGTATATTTGTGATTACATAGAACTGCAACGTAAATGCTTTACGCGACGTGATTACTTTGAATAAGCCAACGTGTTTGTTAAATTCGAACGTGAGGAAACAATACACCTCCTACTGGCCTAGCAGAACGTGTCTGCTCACATTATATCTTTGTTTATGAATGGTTTCGTAAACTCTGTTTACTCTAGAGAGCTCAAAGCAGCATTATTCAGTTGTTCTTCCGTTTAAAAACCAGGGAAAGTGTATCAGTTAGATCAGCTTGCAATTGAAATGAGACACGAGGTATTATAAACCACCTTCTCCCTTACCACTGCCAAAACAATCCAACTGAGTTAATGTGGGCTCAATTATGTTGCAAACAGAAATAATACTTTTAAACTGACTGAAGTTGAACGACTTATTCGCGAAGAAATTGACAAGAAACACAACAAGGTTAGGAAAACTGCGCGAGACATCAGATAAACTACAAAAAGACGACTTTTGGAAAGAAATAGCACGTAACGGGATTTTGGAACCTATCATCATAAATTTGCAGTACTCAGACGTTGAAGACAATGACAATGATGAATTATCTCTTAACGTAACATTTACAGCTATATGGATGCACCGCTGGCATTTTCGTTTTTCATAAACTATAATAATTTTGAAACTATATACTTAAAACATGTGCGGTTACGTAAGGATTACGGATATCCGTGTTGTAATTGTGATTCCAACAGCTGCATTATTATAAAACTTCGGAAAGTTCAGTTTGCGTTCCCCTACGTTTAGCGTCAAGAAGACTCGCAAGTGTGTGTGTGTGTGTGTGTGTGTGTGTGTGTGTGTGTGTGTGTGTGTGTTGTGTGTGTTGTGTGTGTTGTGTGTGTGTGGGGGGGGGAAATATTAAGAGTGGGGGTAACGAGGTGGCAACGCCGAATGCGCTAACGCATCTGATTCGTTACATCCTAGAACTCTTACCATTTGAAACACACAATGGTGCTTTTCCATTGTGTTTTTTTCGTGTTTTTATTCATTTATTTTGTTCATTTTTATTGGTTGTAAGCATTCTGAGAATTTGTTAACTTTCATTAAGTTAGGTGGTAATAATTTTCGAGGTAACGTAAGACTATTAGACAAGTGTAAAATAATTAAAAGTTGTAGGAATAAATCGTCAAACTACTAGCGTTCGCTCCTCCCCCTCCTCCTCCTTTCTATCACTGATTACTATCCCTATCGTGATATTTTAAAAGTGATGCGTATGTTTTCAGTGGGTCTAAGGACGTGATGCAAGTACACGAAGCTCCACTGTGGGAGACGGAGACACCTGGCCATTTGGAATTCAACTTGCCTCAGCAAAGTAAGTCTACGGTGAAATTGCATTTTAATGGTTTATCAACCATAACATAGACTTTCCTTCAGAAACGAATCATTACAAATCTATCTCTGTTCTTGTAGAACATTTTCTTACAAACACGTAGTCCTCTATTTTCTTCATGTTAATCAAGATAAACATTATGTTATTGTAGGTACAAGGGAATACAGTAGACTTTAAATGGTAGTCAAATGTCTTAAACAGCTGGTTGTAATGTGATATCTTTGAAATTACGATCTCTCTGTAAGACCAAGAGATGAGAAATTAATAACCACTTCACGTTGAAGAAAAATATATGTATTGGAAAATTCATACAAGTCACAACGAATATCCGGGAAATAGTTAACTCAATAAAATGTGAAAAAAATGCAGCAGACACGAAATCTACATTTTTTGTATAGCAATTAATATCTTGTTACACAAAGGTGATTCAAAATGAAGACTTCTGAGAACATTCCCATTAAAAGTCAAGATATACGTTTGATTTGTCATAAAACCATCTTGAACATTAAATATTTGAATCAAAATCATTATAGGCATTTTGAGGAAATCAAAACTTTTAAAAAATATTTCATATAAAGTGTAATTCGGTGTAGGATTTTTTTTTTTTGTTGAAAATATTTGTGTTCATCCTTGGATGCTGAGCTTAGGTATTAGGTTTTCTTATAAGTAAAGTCGTTTTTCTTTATTTTGAAATTTTTGAAAATTTATTGGGTTACTTTAGTTTGGCAATGCTATTTAAAGGATGTCATTGCTAGCTTTTTTTTTTTTTTTTTTTAATTTACGTCCTCCAACGTTAAGTCATATCGGACAATGAATGGAATGGGTGAAATGGTGCTCAAACGAGCCCGGGGTCCATGGAGCTTAGAGTTACCCGACATTCTCTTTCAAGATAAGAGAAAACCCTGGAAAAAACCATATCAGGTATCTCACCCTGACCGAGATTCGAACTCGGGACCTCTTGAACGTGAGGCAGACACGCTACCAAGGCGGTCTACCATGGCTAGAGTTGCGTACGTTGCGAGCATGTATCAGTCTTCAATTGTTTATAATCACAAAAATGGAGATAGAAAAGTTTGAACTTAGAGTCCTTGTAAAACACTACTAGAAACAAGATTATAAAGCCGCTGCCGCAGTTCGAACAATATGTGAAGTGGAAGGAGAAGGTGTCATTAGTGGGCGTGTGGCACAACGATGGTCCAACGTTTCAACAATGGAAATGAAAGCACTAAAGGTTTAGCACGTTCTGGAAGACCTAAGGTATGGAATATTGAGGATACATGCCAAGTTTTGCGAGAAAATCCAAAAAAGTACATGTAGTCTTTCAGAAGAACTTCTGCATCAAAAGATACCACACATCACCGCATTAAGACACTTGGAAAACCATACAGAAGCTGTAAATCTGTACCTCATGAACTGACACCTCAACAGGCTGAACGCAGAGTGAATATCTGTCGTCAGGTTATCCGTAATCCCATGGATAATAGATTTGTCAGAAGAATTGTCACTTGTGATGAAAAATGGGTATATTATCGAAGTCCTGATGCCTCGAAACAATGGCTTGATCCCCGCCAACGTCATCGTTAAAAAACATCAGTGCGGTCCCTAAGTACTGTTGTGTGTCTGGTGAAAATTTGAAGCTGTGATTCACTGGGAGTTTGTTCCAAACGGGCAGGCGATTGATGCTGATCTTCATTCTCAACAACTGCAACGAGTTCATTAAATTTTGAGGCGCAGATACCCAGCATTAGTTAACCGAAATAGAGCTCTGTTGCAACAGGACAATGCAACAGCCCATACTGCACGAACAACTATGAAAAAATCCAGGAATTGGGAGGAATCGAACTGCTACCATACCCAGCATGCAGCCACGATTTCGCACCATCTTTTTCGATCCATGGCCCATTTTCTAAGAGGAAGAAATTTTGACAACATGGAAGCAGTGCAAGTAGGCGTTACCAAAAACTTCGCATTAAAAATCAGAGACTGGTAGCATCGTGGGATAATAAAAATCGCTGAAGGATCGCTCAAGACCATAGAATCTAATGGTCTACATTTTGAAAATTAGTTAATTGCTTGTCAGAACACATCTCAAATAATTGTTTTTCTTAAAAAGCATTAGTTATGAGACAGTGTCTATATCAACTTTGTACATGCTTAGGCTTTCACGGCCGGCGTTAATCCAATAAAGTGTGTTAGCCGGGCTTTTTGGCTGTGGTCGATTGGCTGAAACAGCACTTGACGTTTCGCCCGTCTCTCCGCCGGGCGGAGTAACCCTCCAGTAACACTGCTCGAGTCAAGTTTTGAAGATGCCCGGCGGAGAGACGGGCGAAACCTCAAGTGCTGTTTCAGCCAATCGACCACAGCCAAAAAGCCCGGATAATACATTTTATTGGACTATATAAACTTTGAATGAGTAGAGCCAAACTGAAAAATTCAATGCCATAGCCGGGATTTGAACCACGGATCTCCCGCTCTGTGTGCGGTTGCTCTAAAGCACTGAGCTACTATGGCCAACATACCGATGACATTAAATTCTCCAACTGACTCGTATGTTTCCCGGTAGACCACTAGGGGTTCTCATATGCTATGAGATACGCACCTTTTGTGGCGACTTCCTATGCTGTAAGTACTTAAGTCTCAGGTTTCACAGTTAAACCATTATGTTATTCAGGTAAATTGATCGAAATAATCATTTCTTCCACACTAGCCGTGTGTAGGCTAAGGTTTGAATGAGTAGAGACAGACTGAAAAATTCAATGCCATAGCCGGTATTTGAACCACGGATCTCCCGCTCTCCGTGCGGTTGCTCTAATCCACTGAACTACTAACATGCCGACATGACATTAAATTAAAAAAGTTTAAAAGTCCAGTCTACCGGGAAACATATGAGTCAGTTTTAGAATTTAATGTCATGTCGACATGTTGGTCTCAGTAGCTCAGTGGGTTAGAGCAACCGCATGGAGAAGCGGGAGACTTGTGGTTCAAATCCCGGCTATACCATTGAATTTTTCAGTCTGGCTCTACTCATTCAAGCCTTAGCCTACACACGACTAGTGTGGAAGCATTGATTATTTCCATATATCAACTTTGTTCACAATAGAGAACAATTTTTTTCATATATCCAAAATTGGGCAATTCTTATGTAAACTGATCTGCTCATTCAAAAAATTCCCCTTAAAATGCTGTGCGACATAAAATTTTCTTGGTATACTTAATTTTTGTTGTTGTGAAAACCTACCATTCGATATGAAGACGCTTATTTTGCTTATTTGAAAGTAATGGGCATTCTTTGCCAAATAACATTTAAAATAATAATTATTATTGTAATTAAAGTAAGTCAATACAAGATAATGATGAAAACTTTATACCCGAATAATCTCAGAAGAGTTTCACTGCTGATTTTGTTCTTGTATTGACATGTACTCTCCCGTTTGAGGCACCAACAATGTTTTCCAACATGGCTTAATCCCAGCGAACCTAGTAACGTCTTTCCATCTGAGAAATGTCCTGGTGAAATCGCTCAATTTGCTCATCACTTACAGCTCCTAGGTTTAATGACATTCAGTAATTCATATCTTTGTAGCTCATAAACTGCCCTGAGATTAAAGTTTCGTAGTTTTCTTCTTTGTTATTGCCCAGGAAGCCTTTCATCCATGATTTAAATGATTTACATGGAGCCAATTCAACAGGTTTAAGCTTAGATTAAAAACACTGTCTTTAGGAAGTAGTCTAATTTCAGGTCCGACAAATGTACCTTCCATTAATTTAGATTCACTGATTTTGGGAAAGATGCTTCTTAAATACTCAATTGCACTTCCACTTTGTCCAAACCTTTAACAAAATTATTCATTAACCCGAGCCTCATGCGAAGTGGCCGAAGAAGAATTTTGTTTGCGTCTACTAGAGGCACGTACTTAACACTGCTTGCTCCAGGTGTATAGTATTCCCTTTCCCCACCATTCTCACTAAAAAAATGTTTGTCAGCTACCCTAAGAACAAAAATCAGCAAAGTTTTTTTAAACCTCCCTGCAGTCCTGTTTAAAATGCAACTACTTTGAGATCACTACAAATTTTCCAGCCATGGTTCTGATAACTAATAACATCTAAAATTATGGACACGAATCGTATGTCTCCTTCATCCCTATGGCATGAAATAAAGGTATTGATGGTAGTAAATTACTACTGTATAGCAACATCGTCTTTAAACCTTAGAAGAGTCAATAAAGAGGCATAATGCTCTATACCTAATTCCTTCACATTAACGCAGAATAATATATTGTATTTTGTTGTGAAACACCGTGAAAACTTTTCATATCCAGATCGGGGAAATGTTATTTTAGTCTCGCTTGCTAGGAAATTCCACCCCTGTAGCCTGGAATCCCACAATTCTGACTCTTTTTTACCTGGTTTCAAATCACCAATAAGTTCACTTAGTTTTTCTTCAGAAATAAAATCTTTGATCACTTAGTTTACAATGATAGATAGGGTCTTAGGATGTTGAGGGTTCACTGTCACCAACTTCATGATTTCGAACTTGATCCATCATATTCAACCCATGCTTTTGGAGGAAGAGGCAACAGGTCTTCACTATGCGGAATTGGTCTTATTGCCGACAGAACATTGGAATATTTGACACTCAACTTATTCTTTCTAGAAATCCTGTAATCTTTATAGTACAAAAATAACTGTCATTTAAAAGGTTAGAGCGTCCTCATCACGCCATAGACACTGAAACGGCAAAGATTTGCGTTTATCGTGTAGCGATTACGTCCAATTTTGCACGATTCGCAGCAAACATGGGGAAGGGGGGGGGAAATCCTGATCTTGATCTCCTAGGGTACAACCTTTTTTTTTTTTTTGGAATTTACGTCCTCCAACGTAAAGTCATATCGGACGGTGAATGAAATGGGTAAAATGATGCTCAAATGAATCCGGGGTCCAAGGAGCTTAGAGTTACCAGACATTCATATTTCAGGATAAGGAAAAATCCCGGAAGAAACCTTATCCAGGTAACTCACCCTAATCGAGATTCGAACTCGGGGCCTCTTGAACGTTAGGCCGATACGCTACCGAGGTGGGCACAACCAAAATATAATGAATATGTTGTTTTAATAATACATATTTTACCGGGGACAAAAACTGTGTTCCCTTATTAAAACCACGTTTAAATTTTCAGTTATTCTATTCACACATGAATATGCACATTTTTTCTTATTTTTTTTTTTTTTTTTTTTTTTTTAATTTTAAGATTCAGAAGTCCTCAAAATGTATTTCTGTTGAAATGCTATTATAGAATTTATTGGTTAAATAAGTACATCTTTTACTTAATGTTCTTGCTAAAGAAAATAAAGATGGTTAGCCTTTGTGATCAAACTGGAATGTCTATAAACAATAATTAATTCCTTCTGTTTTAGCTCCAGCACTTGTCTACCCCTATTTGATTCTGGATACAGATTATCACAACTACGCTGTCACCTACATCTGCTTACCTCATAGATCATTAGGACAACGTAAGTAACTGTTTTATTAGTTTTACGCTCTCTGCATATTGCATTCTTATAGGTTAGGAAGAGAAGGTTGGGCTTGGACTAGATTAAGTGTACCTTTTTTCACGTCCTCCAACGTTGTCATATCGGACGGTGAATGAAATGCGTGGAATGATGCTCAAATGAGTCCAATGTCCATGGAGCTTAGAGCTACGCGACATTCGTCTTTAAGGATAAGGGAAAATCCCGGAAAAAAACCTTATTCAGGTAACTCACCCTGACCGAGATTTGAACTCGGGATCTCTTGAACGTGAGGCAGACACGCTGCCATCTACGCTACCGAGGCGGGCATTATGTGTGCTATAGGTTAAGAGGAGATAGGATGGGAGTGAACTTACATGTCTTTATGGGGAGGAGCATACAATGATTTACATTATATGGTAGAATGTAAAGAAACAAAGCTGTGGAGAAAACAGTTTTTACTAAAATAAATGGGAGAATATTAATATAGAAGTTCTAAAATTATAATAATGAAGCTACAAAATAAATATATAAAATGCTAGGGGAATTTATGGGAGGAGAAAGGGAAAAATGATATAGAAAAATAACGAAAAGTAATATGAGTTAAGGTCCAGTATGCATAAATAGCCATGGAGCTAATATGTATGGCGGACTAAGGGATAAAATACCAATTCAAATAATGTATAAGTAAATAAAATTGTAAATTTCTTTTTGTACAAATGGTTTGGAAATAAATACTCCTAAAACAGAAAGACATACATACGTACATACGTACACGTATACCTAGTCTCACCATAAATACTGTCACAAACTTTTGAGGGTGGCTGTACCTCCAGCCGGAGGAGCCGGCACATTCCAGAGCGGTAGCAGGTAGCCTGAGTCATTGATGGAGCAGCTGTGGAAGTGTAAAGTAAAATCTTGTAAAATCTTCAAGATGGAATGGGGTGACTATGAAAATCGTGTGGCTGTGATAGCGCTATATAGGGTAGGTAAATCACCCAGTGAGATTTTCAAAACTCTCCAGAAACTGAAAATCACAAAGAGGTTTATCTATCGCACGATCTAGCGTTTCGATGAGACTGGAGATGTGAAAGATCGCCCGCGGGAAGGAAGACCACGCACAGTTCGGACTCCAAAATTAGTGAAAGCAATGGCGGCTCGTGTGCGGAGAAATCCTGTAAGAAGGCAGTCGGTGATGGCTCAAGAGCTAAACATTTCAAAAATGTCTATGTCTCCCACATTGAGGAGTGACTTGGGACTCCATGCTTACAAACGACGCAAGGGACACCTTCTTACAAATGAACTGAAGCGCCAGAGACTCCTAAAATCAAAGCGCTTGCTAAAGCGTTACGCTGCAAATGGGCACTGACGAATTCTTTTCACTGATGAAAAAATTTTCAATGTTGAGGAGACTTTCAATGCCCAAAATGACAGCGTATATGCTACGTCATCTAGAGAAGCTGGTGAAAAGGCTCCAAGAATCCAGAGGGGTCATCATCCTGCATCAGTCATGGTGTGGTGGGGTGTGAGCTACGAGGGCACAACGGAGCTCCATTTTTGTGGAAAAAAATGTGAAAACAACTGCACAAGTGTATCAGAACACAGTGCTTCAACCAATAGTTAAGAACCTCAACAAAACACTCTTCCGTGGACAGAGATGGACCTTCCAGCAGGATTCTGCCCCATCACACAAGGCTGGTTCAATCCAGGAGTGGTTGAGGTCAAATGTTCCAGACTTCATTTCTACTTCAGGCTGGCCATCTGCTAGTCCGGACCTAAACCCTTTGGACTACAAATTGTGGTCCAAGCTTCAGGAGATGGCTTGCAAGAAGAGACATCCCAATATTGAAAGTTTGAAGCGCTCTCTTCTGAAGGCAGTTGCCGACTTCCCTTTTGATGTGGTGCGTAATGCAATTGATGAGTGGCCACAAAGACTTAAGGACTGTGTGCGTGCTAATGGTGGCCATTTTGAATAATTATATGTGATTTCAATTCTCTATAAATCTATGTAACTAGTGGTATAAGGATATTAAAATATCTCCAAGCATTTTGTGTCAGTTGAATAAGAATGTTGTGACAGTATTTATGGTAAGACTAGGTACACATACACACATGTTGCATTCTTCGAGATCTGTTAAACAATTCCGGAACTTTATCCACAGAATTGTTTAACTCTTATCTTTGACTTATTGCGCACGGTCTCTCCTCTATTACTGATACACCGATGCCAACGCCTTTATACTTCGGGAAGCAACACGCTTTTCTGGATCGCGCAAAGCGCTGTTAGCAAATTTTCTTTTATCTCGTATATCGTTGCAAATCTTCGTCTTGACAATGGGGTTTTCAACTTTGGAAATAAAAATAAGTCCGCAGACACTAGGTCTGGAGAGTACAGAGAATGAGGCAGCACAGTGATTTCGTTTTTTGTGTAATAATCACACACCAACAGGGACGAATGTGCAGATGCGTTGTCGTGAATTGTTTCGCCACATTTCGAACCGTTTTCTTCTCACATGTTCTTGCAGGGTCCCTACACGTAGGACTGTAAGTCTTCGATAGTCACACACAATTTCGTTGAAGTTCCTCATTTGAGTGTCAGACGTGGAAGGGCGTCCTGAACCAGGTTCATCTTTAACTTCCGTCCGTCCAACGGCGTGAACCATTCGTAACAAGGAGTACTGCTTAAGCACTCATCACCTGCATCATTGGGTGAGCTTCTGTAAAGGCGTTCTTGAGTTTCGTGCAAAATTTAATTGCAGATGCGTTTCTCCTCTAACTCTGCCATATCAATATAATTTGTTACTTAATTCAGCTTTGAACAATAACCAACAGACACACAGTAATGAAACTTCCGCGAGTTATACGTTAAATATAGGCATGTGCAGGGATGCCAACCGCATTTTGCACCAACATTCAATGATATCTTTGGGTAACCCACGTATGATTCTGCGGATATCGCCAGGCAGAAGGAGAATTGGGGGATTCCACGCCTCATAACTGGATGGTTATGACTGTTGCGGAATAACCTGATAAATTAAAACATTATTATGATCAATATTCGTCTTTTACTTTCACTTTCTCTTAGAAGTTCTTCCACTGACGAACAACTGTAAAACAATTATCTGAATTTATCTACTTTTTAACCGTCACTTTAATAACGTAACGCTGCAAGATAATTCTGGGCTGTTACTGCGTTTTACTTCTGAAATTTGATTAAACGAATACAATGATTATTTGTTTTAAACTCAACTAACGTTTGCTCTGCCTACGTGACAGCTGCAACTATATTAATATCTTTACCAACTGAACAAACAGAATGTCACTAAAAGTAGCCACAGATCTCTATAATGGGAGAAATATATAACAGTTGGGTTCTGTGTTATTTATCATAGGTATGCCGGGGGCTGTTCGAGTGTAGGAATAGAAAATTGTGACCGGGAAAAGTCAAGGAGATCCGGTTGGGAAGCCCATTGTAATATATTCGGCTGGTTTAGTAGTATTTAACTGGAATGTGATTAGATGAATCTCTTTGATTTTCCAGATTACATCAGTGTACTTGGTCGAAGCACGACTCTTTCAGCCGAAGCACGGACTGCAGTGAATGCCATGTTGGAGAGCTTTGACCTAGTACCGGAGCAAATGCTTGAGGTTCCACATGACAACTGTCCAACAGAAGAAAGAATAGCACCTTAACTGCTCATTATTGTACAGCAAACAAGTTACGTTTAAATATACATTGTTGTTATGTTACATTCAGTTGTTTTTCTTTTCCTCACCTTTCCAAATGAATCCTTAGGCAGCATTCACAGTTGCATTGAGTAACAAATCTTTTAATTTCTCAATCAGTATAGTAAACACGGAGGTAACATTTCCATTCAAAGCTTTAGTATCGAAATTTCAGCAAATATGCATGTTTTTAGACTACTTGAAGCCCAAAGAGGATTTTTTATAGAAACACTACGAGTGAATGTATATTTTTGAACAGTACATTCCAGAACGAAAATGCCGCAAAAATTTAGATTTTCTGACACATGACTAGCGGTTTTGGTTAAAAGACCATATTTTTAAAGACTTTTTCTTGATAAATGAAGTTCACATCATGTACTTTCTGAGAATATCCTCAGAAGTCCTCTTCGTTCTGAATTACCTTTGTATAACTGGCAATTGGAAGAGATAACAAATCTTCTGCAGCCCATCTCTGCTACGTAGACGGTAACATGTCTCCCTCGCGTTAAAGAGCTACTGAGTTCAAATCTCGGTCAGAGTGAGTTATTTATGATAGGGGTTTTCCGAGGTTTCCTAAAAGGTTTATGTCCTCTAACTCTAAGGACTATGTACCCTGGTCTCATTTGAACATTATTTCATCCTTCTTCCGATATGACTTGAAACTGTAGCTTATCTCCTTATCCTGAAAGACGAATATCAAGTAACTCTAAGCTCTATGTACCCTCTGGTCATTTGAACATCATTTCATTCATCGTACGATATAGCTTAACGTTGGAGGTTTTTCCCTTATCCTAAAAGATGTCAAGCAACTCTTAAGCTCTATGTAACCTGTAGTCATTTGAACACCATTTCATTCATCGTCCGATATGACTTAACGTTGAAGATTCTCTTATTCTGTAATATAAATGTCTAACTCTGAGTTCTATGTACCCTGGTCTCATTTGCACGTAATTTCTTTCAGTGTCTGATATGACTAAGTTGGAGGTTTTTCCCTTTCCTGAAAGATAAATGTCAAGTAACTCTAAGCTCTATGTACACTGTACTCATTTGAACACCATTTGATTCATCGTCCGATATGAGTTAACGTTGGAGGTTTTCTCTTATTCTGTAAGATGAATGTCTATCTCTGAGCTCTATGTACCCTGTTCTCATTTGAACATCATTTCATTCATTGTCCGATATAACAACGTTGGAGGTTTTCCCTTATCCTGAAAGATGAATGTCAAGTAATTCTAAGCTCTATGTAACCTGTACTCATTTGAACATCATTTCATTCATCGTCCGATATGAGTTAACGTTGGAGGTTTTCTCTTATTCTGTAAGATGAATGTCTATCTCTGAGCTCTATGTACCCTGTTCTCATTTGAACATCATTTCATTCATTGTCCGATATGATAACGTTGGAGGTTTTCCCTTATCCTGGAAGGCAAATGATATTTTACTTCAAGTTCAATAATGGTTTGAGTACAAATTTTGATATTTGATGCCTCAATAAATATCCTTTTCAAAATTACCTGCCAGTGTGCCCAAAAATACTTCTATACAGTTGTTTCTTCGGAGAATTTTTTTTAATGGTGCATTTTGTCTCTTAGAAGAATTTTGATACAACTGTCAGTAGCTAGATCAGCACCATCTTAAGGGTTGGCTATTTATTCCTTAATAAATTTGCTCTCGGTCTTACATTTACCATTACAGTGACCAAAATCTGAGAATGCAGTAGAAACAAATTGGAACTTAAGACCAAGATTATACACCACTTGGAAATACGAATTAATACGCTAATTTCTACAGATATTTGGGTTTAAAAATAAGTGATATTCAACGAAACATGAAGGGTAGAACCGTTTTGAAGCAGACCATGCTAATAGTACAACACCTATTTTTTTCAGGACTGGGGCCAGGTAGGAACTTTGTGAATTCATGACAGAGATGGCAGCACTGTACAGTGCATAGAACTCTAGTGGCAGCAACGAGAACTAGGACTGTTTTTGATACTTAAAATGACGACGTTTTCATTGCAGGAACAGTGTGTAATCATTCGTTTTCTCCGTTTTCGTGGTGTGACCCCTATTGAAATTCATCGTCAGTTGAGCGATGCATGTGGCGATGGTACCATGGATGTGTCTAATGTGCGTTCCTGAGTGCGACAGTTCAATGAAGGCAGAACATCGTTTGACAACAAACCAGGACAGTCACGGCCTCGCACCAGCCGGTCTGACGACATGATCCAGCGAGTGGAGAACGTTGTTTTGGAGGATCGCCGATTGAGCATTTTCAGATATTCATGCAGGTCTGTGTGCACAGATCCCACGGAAATGCCAATCTTGGAGGCGATGTCTGCAACTATCTTGGTTTGTTGTCACACGATGTTCTGCCTTCATTGAACTGTCGCACCCAGGAACACACTTAGACACGTACATGGTACCATCACCACATGTCTCGCTCAAATGGCGATGAATTTCAATAGTTGTCACACCACGAAAATGGAGAAAACGAATGATTTACACGCTGTTCTTGCAATGAAAATGTCGCCATTTTAAGGATCAAAAACAGTCCTGTCACCGCTGCCACTAAAGTCCTATGCACTGTACAGTGCTATCATCTCTGTCACGCATTCACAAAGAGGAGTCTACCTGTATTTTAAAATGAAAACCTAAAGCTCGCATCTGGCCCCAGCCCTGAAAAAAGAAAGAAAATAGGTGGTGTTACAATTAAACGCACCTCGTAATAGATCAGTGATAATATATGAGAGAGAACAAAATTTTTGCTTAGTGGTAAAGTCATACAATAAAACCAGAAGTACGTTGCATTCATAAAACGAGTAGAATTTGCGAAACCTCTATTGGAACAACAAGCTGTGACGAAAATGACGAACGAAAACTAGCAACAGTTTTCAGTGAACAAGCTATCGCATTTACAGTTTTCATTTATTGAATATTGAGTATTGGTACTTAAAAATTACTATCCGTATCGATGATCAGAAAATAGTGGTATGGTTTCATCATAGATACGAGAAACCAACCGGTAAGTTTGCACGCATTTGCGCGACATTTCTCTTATAAGGACTTAACTTATGCCGAAGTTCCTAGATGGCAGGATCAACACTTCTGCTGCCATCTAGCAACCATGACTCGTGCTCTTGTCTAAATGTGCTACCATCTATTGGTGTAGACATGAAATTTTAATGATAGTATGGAAATAGTGCAAAGAAAGCTTCTTAGTGCACTTTCTCAAGCCTGCACGTTCCGTGAATGGTAAATTATACTATTTTTAACAATGCTGTAACTTGCTAGGATCATATCAGAGCTATCAGAGTGTCGTAATTATGTATAGCAAAAGTTCTTTTACACATCAGTAGGGCCCGGAAGTTGTTGACCTAAATATTCTCTAAAATGAGCTATGAAATACCCTTAAAATATAAACAAATGCACAGAAAATGTAAAAAAAAATGACCTAACTAAAATTAACAGTTTCTTTCATAATAAATAAATAACTGTCACAAACAAATAATGCATATATGGTTCGAATAACCACATTTTAAAATTAACTTTCTTAGTAAATAATGCAATTATTGCTACTAAATAATAAATTCAAAATTCATCAGATCATTTTCAACTTTATAAAATATGACAAAATAAGTTACTGTACCCATTAGCCGAAACATACCTTACTTAGCGTTGCAGTACACCATCATGGTCATCTTCAAGTTATAAAAAGTAAAGGAACGGCGAATGTCAGCTAAAACTGTTTTATACTTTGAGAAGCTTCTCTCCACTTCCACAATGTTATAGGTGCATATTTGAAAAACACTATGTCACTGCATGTTAAATCCTGTTCAAAAATGTCTGTTCTGAAGTTTTCTCTTGACAAGATATCGACAATCTGACAAACTGTTTGGTATCCTTTAGTCTTGTCCAACAAAAATTTTAGTTTCTAACTTTGTCCCTAATCTCACCGTTTAGCTCTTGTATCCTCTCATCCGCAATCCTCACTAACTCAATCGACTTATCCAATGTCATACCACTTTCCTCAAGGCGGGTTATGGTTTCCGTAAAAAATGTAAATTTTGATTTAATGGAAGCTAATTTACCTTGGATTTGAGTATCAGAAAACAGATCCTGTGCGCTCTTAGAATCTTACCCTATCAAAGCTATTCAACTTCTCTCACTATTTGAAAATAGTCACAATAGAATATATGTGCATGCAGTTTTACCCATGTATCCCAGCATGTTAAAATTGATGCCGGTGGCAAAGCTATATTAGGAGCTTTTTCTTTGAAATACATAGTTTGGGTTGGCGCTTTCAAAAATATTTTCTTTACTGTGAAAATTAGTGTATCTACTTCTGGAAATTTTGATCTGACCAGTTTCGCGATTCGATAAAAAGCATGGGCCAAACACGTAACCATCTTACTGTAAAATGTTTGGATGGATTTTGCTGCCTTTACCATGCAAGGCGCCGCGTCTGTTACGAAGAGGAGCACGTTGTCATGCTGTATTCCACTAGGCCACAATAAACACAGGGTTTATCGAACAGTTTGCATATCTAACAGTGGTTAACAGCTTTCATAACCTCTGAGGTGAGAAGAAACATTTGTCTGGCACTAGTAGCTTCTAGCGTGCCATTGGCTACATAACGCTCCTCTGAATCGGTTGTTTCGTCAATTGATATATAATTTTTTCCCCATTCACACATTCACGTATTCTGTTTAACGTGTCTTCATAAGATTTTTATAGGTAACTTTTACGCAAAGTTGATTCATCTGGAATTGTATGACCAGCGAGACGTTCAAGAAAATGTCGTAATTTATAATTACTTAATTTTTCTAGCCGAAGCCATTTCTTTTAACAGTAGCTAAGACGCTTGTAATTTTTTCACATTTTGAAGAGCTCGCAAATGTTTTTGCCGTAAAACATGTTGTACGGTGAACCGTTTGTCTGCAGCGACTTTAATTTGGCACACTTTACAGAACAATACAGTTCCATCAGTAGAGAGTATATTTCCGCCAAACTCTGAAACATACTGTTTCAAACGGGACGCAGTTGACTGTGTTTGTTTCGGCATTTCAATCCCACAACACAACAAATTTACACACCTCACAAACTACTCTCCTTACTGCGACACTTCTAGCTCCTGCAGTCCTGACTGATGGAATCCACAAGTATTGTATGATGTAATCGGCGATTCCTCGAATTGATGCGTCATAAATTCACCAGCACTGTTAGGACGCTGACCTATGTTAATTACATGTTTACCACACTTACAAAGTTACTATTTCATAAAAGATGATTATAAATGAGCTTTTAATCGCAGATTATTTTAAAACCCCCCAAAAAGTCCATGGATCAGGGTCAGGTTGGCCACGGGAATCGAACCCGGGCGTCTCAAATGCGGGCTACAGATGAAAATGCCTAATAAATTCGTGAAAAAAGAGAAAAAATGACTTTAAACTGCATCTAAATGTTACAAAATGATTTATTATCAAATGAGGAAAAATGCATTTTGATGACCTATAAAAACCAAATATATCTAACGCATTTGTTCCAGAATGCACTTAATTTCCAATAAGCATCGTCTGTGACTACTCAGAGAAAAGATGTCTTTCCATCAAAATCCGGAACCTACACACCAGTCTATATATGTACTGACAGGGACTGTCGATTTCAAGTACACTTAAAAATGATCGATTTGGGTTGGGTTTGAACCCACATTCTTAAAACTATTAGATCAGCATATGACCAATTGAGCCACATTGGCAGGGTTGTGTGAGGATGACATATCTAGATAACTGTAAGATCGCCTCTGTAGCGGAAGTGGCTGCTTACGTTTAAGAGGTCCCGAGTTCGATTCGCGGTCAGGGTGAGTTATCCGGTGTTTTCCCTTATCTTGAAAGATGAATGTCTGGTAACTCTAAGCTATATGTACCATGGACTCATTTGAGCATCACTTCATCCATTGTCTGTTATGACAACGTTGGAGGTTTTGCTTCATCCTGAAAAAAAGAGAATATGGGGTAACTCTACGCTCTTTGTAATGGTACTCATTTAAACATCATTTAATTCATCGTCCGATATCATTTAATGTTGGAGGTTTTTCCTTATCCTGAAATATGAATGTCTGGTAACTCTAAGCCCTATGGATCCTGTACTCAATTGAACACCATTTCATTCAATGTGCGATATGACTTAACCTTGGAGAGTGTTAGTAATTTAAATTTAAGAAAGAAGAATACGGACAAAATAACCTGACTCTTTTTTACATCCTTTTTCTACCATAAATGTCTATAAAAGAGTCGTACATCAGTTTTAATTTTTAGTTTAAAATTCTTTAATACTGCACTTTTCTTAGCTTTTAGATGATTTTTCTATCTTACACAAGGAATTAGGTATTTAGAAAAGAAACTTTTCAGACAGAGATTCCATTAGAAACAGCAACACTACATAACGGAATATTGAACTGGTATTGTCGTGCTGCTCGAACAGTTACCATGGATTTATCTTTGGTAATAGGAACCTGTCAGATAACGCACTGATTATTCTTGTAAGAGTGAGAGGGGAACTGTCAACGCTTCCCGACCCTGTCTAAGCACCAATGAACGCATCACTTCAGCCAATGGAATTCGCAGGAATCATAAATGACAGATGTTTAATCCACGTGGAGTAATCAGTGCGTTATCTGAGAGGTATCTGTTACCAAAGATAAATCCATGGTAACGTTTCGAGCAGCACGTCTATACATACTGTCATTTATTATGAAAACATAACTGAAAACTCTCCTGCCATCTATTGGAGCTCCACGAAAGCTGCCCAGCAGTATGCACGCGGTGTTAGAAAATTGTGTATCCAGATCTTCCACGGAGGTGATTATAATGCAAATATGACAATAATGAATAACAAAGGGCAAGCAGTGGTTTCTATGTTCCCGGGGAATACACACTTTTCATTAATAGCTCTCCTTATTGGAGCATGTGAACCTAATGCTAGATCCAGAGATTTCTCTTAATGAGAGTTCAAAGATACGGTCCAAAGAAATTTTGTATGTTTGTATTACGTCATACACATTATTGGTTAATACAGGGACGTCACCACAAGGTTATCAGGGGGACAGTGCGTTCGATAGTCCGCCATCTGTATACAGACAAAGGAAAGTACACATGGAAATTCCTTGGATGCAATTAATTTGCTATCAGCTGTTTATAAACATTGTGAAAATTTTCCTAACACAGTTTACTTTCAGTACAGTATATACCAATACTATAGAATAAGGTAAATATTTATGTGTGTAACAGCATAACTCAAAAAAATAATTTTTTGGGCAGTTAATAGTAAACCTGTTCGTTTAGTACTTCAATAAAAATGTAAATATGTATTTTAGTAGTAAACATAAATATTCAGGGCTGTCTAAAAGGTAGTGAATGTTACAAGGATTAAAAGGACTTTTAGGTTTCCTCAACTCGTCTTAAAATAAAATAATAATTATTTTAGACAGTTGATAGTAGAAGTTGACCTTTTAGTAGCTTACGGATTGTTAAAGTAGAAATTCGTTCGATCAGTGCTCAAAAACTTAACAAGCCGGTAATGCCAACTTTGGTTTCTTGTGACAATCGTCGCATTCATGAAGGCCGTGAATCTGAGTTAAATAATACTTATATAAAATGCCGGGTCAACATTTCAGTGTTTTCAAATGATGTGTAAGTTCGTATAAAGTTGTAATTATGAACTAAAGTTTTGTTACGTCATTTTCATCTTTTTATTAATTCCGTTGTTCATACAATAGCTAATTTAGTTATTATTTTAAGAGAAAGCATTAGCATTCAAGGCAGTAAATCGTCCTTAAACAGAGTAGTGAGGGAATGGATTTTAAATTAAAAAAGCAACACTAAAACAAAAGGGAATATGCCCATAGAAAAGCAATTATGACTGCGTTAATATGAACAATTATGCACAACTAATTCAGCCGGTAAATCATATGGACATTTTCCTGCAAGGACTGTACCGTGTTTCTAATGAGTACGTAGAGTACGTTGACGCAACAATTCGCTTAATGCTGTCCACAACAAGAATGGCAATGAAGAACAAGATGATGACACACGGCTAGTGTGAAAGAACAATTCATTTCCATTAATTGTACCTAATAGTGGTCCGAACTATAAAGACCGGGCCTTAAAGTACTTACAGCATAGTAAGTCGCCATTAAGGCAGTTGTCTCATGTGTTTATGAGAACTCCTAGTCGTTTACCGGGAAAAAAAACACGAGTCAGTTGGAGAATTTAATGTCATGTTGGCAGTTGGCCATAGTAGCTCAAATGGTTAGAGCGGCTGGACGGAAACCAGAAGATCCGTGGTTCAAATCCCGGCTATGACATTGAATTTTTGATTCAGGAGCTTGAAAACCATCACACAGCAAGCTAATTTTTAAAATTATTGGTTCTGTTGTCACAAAAATTGTCTTCTTTATGCGAATCAATGAGGACTGGCAATTTGCAGTCTTTTGTTTCTCTGCATCTACTTCGTCTTAATCGAGATAGACATCTTATTGCTAATTTTCTTGTATTACACCACAGAATGTTGAGGCGTAATGAATTTCAGTAGCCGGCGCTGCGTTCGTTCTTTATCTTGATGATTAGAAGAGTGAAATATTAGTACCGTGATGTATCGTAAGGGACGAAACACAAATGCAGCACTTGGGAGCTGCGTGTCTAATGAAGGGTTAGCCAATTACTATACGCAACACGGATGCATGATAGTATAAAATTACCTTAATGATTATAAATGCATTAAATATGTATCCACATAATTATGTAAAAAACAGAAGCTGCTGACAGTGAAGTAAACTAGGTTATCAATAATAACTAAACACTAGTAACACAACTTCACTTATCTTATTTAAATCCTGGGACCGGTTTCAAAGCAAACATCTGCTTCATCCTCAGCCACTCAGCTTGACACTCACCCACTGACTGACTGACTGACTGACCTTGACCACTACCGGAGTCTGAAGAATAGCTCCTTATCTAACTGCCATCTACCGGGGACAACACAAACTTATTGATGATGTCTATAGGAGGGATATCAAAATTCATTACGCGATCCTTATTTTTCAAAATAAATATCTTCTCCCAAACCATTAAATCTATCGGTTCTTTCAATTGTTTCAATAATTTAACTTCTGGATTTACTTCATGATTATATGACCAAAAATGATCAGCCACTGCCGATTTCTGTCTGTCTATATTTAATATTTCTAAAATGTTCTTTCGCTCTGGTTTCTAAATTACGCTTGGTTCTGCCAATATAGATCTTATCGCATTCTAAACAGTTAACTTGATAAATACGAGATTTTTTGTTGTCTGAAATTTTGTCTTTTTTAGAAAACTGTAGCAAATTCTTTATACTGTATACAGTATAGTGACTGATCATTTTTGGTCATATAATCATGAAGTAAATCCAGAAGTTAAATTATTGAAACAATTGAAAGAACCGATAGATTTAATGGTTTGGAAGAAGATATTTATTTTGAAAAATAAGGATCGCATAATGAATTTTGATATCCCTCCAATAGACATCATCAATAAGTTTGTGTTGTCCCCGGTAGAAGGCAGTTAGATAAGGAGCTATTCTTCAAACTCCGGTAGTGGTCAAGGTCAGTCAGTCAGTTAGTGGGTGAGTGTCAAGCTGAGTGGCTGAGGATAAAGCAGATGTTTGCTTTGAAACCGGTCACAGGATTTAAGTAAGATAAGTGAAGTTGTGTTACTAGTGTTTAGTTATTATTGATAATCCACCTAATTATTTATTATAATATTTTTCAAATAATGAAAATGAGGCTAAACAGCCTTATCTTCTGCAATTTCATTACGGAAAAAAGACAGAAAACCAACTAAATTAGTTACTACATTTTTGTTAATAAATGATTATTGCACGGTATTTTAAGAATTTTCTAGTGTCATCTCTGAAGAACGGGAATAATTTCTATAAAGCTGTTTACTGAAATAGAAAACGCACAATGTCAAAATATCATCAGCAATGTTCTATCACTGAAATATGTCTCACTGTTATTGTCGCTATTATCGTATACAAACATCAACCCCGAGCTTCTTGTTTCATTAAGTCCATCTCTGTTGTCAATAATTATCAATTTTTAGTCTCCTAGTTAAAAAAGGCTTTGGCATTATCGAAAAGATTTTCTTATTAAATAGCTGCACGGTGCTACTGAACACTGTTATATACAGTGGAATATAAATCAAGATCGGTTACGGGTTGGAATATATCTCCCAGGGTAACTCGTGAGTAATTTTAAAAGTGTTGTAATATATTGACAAATACAAGTTAATAGTTATACGAGAGTTTAATACTGTGTTTTAAGTATATGGTAACAGAACTAATTATACAAGGGGCGTCCAGAAAGTAAGTTCTGTTTGAATTTATCTCCACTGCAGCGCTGCGATCGCAGTTCCGCACATGCGCGGTAGACGCTCTATATCAAGGAGAAGAAACGTGCACCATTGTGAGATTGCTGTCAGCCACGTACGCTTTGTTGTGCTTGTTTACACTGTAGGTGTAGATTGAAAATCCCGCCGCTTGTGAAATCAGACTGTGATTCGTTTTCTGAATGCTAGGAAAGTGAAACCAATTGAAATTTATCGGCAAATTTGCGATGTTTACGGACAAAATGCTATGATTGATACAATGGTGAGAAGATGGGTCCGACAGTTCAATGAAGGACGTAGTGAAGTGCACGATGAAGAACGAAGTGGGCGTCCATCTTTGGTTACAGAAGAACTGGTTCCAGCGATTGATGACAAGATCCAGGAAAACCGCAAGTTTACAATTAGTGCTCTCTCTATGGACTTTCCCCAAATCTCACGATCACCAGTTCATGAAATTGTTACTGAAAAACTGAAATTTTGTAAACTTTGCTCACGTTGGGTGCCAAAGATTCTTACAACACACGACACACACAATGCAAATGCAACGAAAAACATCATACAGGGATTTGGCTGGGGCGTGTTTGACCATCCCCCGTACAACCCTAAACTCGCTCCTAGCGACTTTCATCTGTTTTTGCATCTCAAATCTTTCCTTGGTGGTCAACACTTTAACAATGACGAAGAGGTGAAAGAAAATGTTTCCAACTGGTTGAAGACACAGGCGGCAAGCTTCTATGAAGAAGGTATACAAAAACTTGTGCCTCGCTATGACAGATGCCTGTAAAATTTCGGCAGTTATGTGGAAAGTTGTTTAAGAGTTGTAGAATTTTGCGCAATAAATAATTTTCCTGTATCTATACACAATTTAATTTTATTACCAAACAGAACTTACTTTCTGGATGTACCTCGTATAAAGAGTGGTCAATCTGTACAGATAGACGATTGCTGTAATATAAACCACATGATTTAAATTCACCACATTGTTAAGCTATAAAAATAATGTGTATGTAATTTTAGATTCTGTTATTAACTTATTACAATTGCTAATGAAACGTAATCGCATGTTAGTGTAATAAAGATGAATCTGATGAAAATATAAATAAAAACAACGACGTGTTCATAGTTTTAGTTTACACCAAATTGTGTAAAATAAATCTCCCCCTCCGAAATATCTACAGAATGATGTAAAAAATATGCCACGGAAATGAAAGATAAATAACAGTTCTGTTGACTGATAAATCAACGTAACTGGAAATTAAAGTGCTTCAGGTACAATCCCAGACAATTCATCAGCAGTATTTATTGAGGAATCACAAAGGTATTTTGATTCCCTCTTCTTTCTCCTCGTTACAATATTCAGTCACGTTGTATCTGAACAGAGTGTACGTATAGCTTCTCATCGTTTATGTGCGACAGGCTTGCGTAAACAACAACTTCGTTTTTAATGTAAATTTATATTGAGGAATTAATCCTTAAAGAATTAATCCTTTTAAATACATTACTCCGGTATATGGGTGATTTTTGATTAATTAGAGCCAACTGAAAAATTCAATGCCATGGCCGGGATTTGAACCACGGATCTACTGGTTTCCGTCCAGTCGCTCTGACCCTTGAGCTACCATGGTCGACGTGCCTTCCTGACATTAAATTCTCCAATTGACTCATTATATTTCCCGGTGGACCACTTAAGATTCTCATATTTGAGACAACTACTTGTGGCGACTTACTATTGTAAGTACTTAATTACCAGGATTTTTATCGTAGATTATTTTTTAATGTAAATTTATATTGAGGAATTAATCCTTAAAGAATTAATCCTTTTAAATACATTACTCTGGTATATGGGTGATTTTTGATTAATTAGAGCCAACTGAAAAATTCAATGCCATGAGGATTAATTCCTCAATATAAATTTACATTAAAAATAATCTACGATAAAAATCCTGGTAATTAAGTACTTACAATAGTAAGTCGCCACAAGTAGTTGTCTCAAATATGAGAACCTTAAGTGGTCCACCGGGAAATATAATGAGTCAATTGGAGAATTTAATGTCAGGAAGGCACGTTGACCATGGTAGCTCAAGGGTCAGAGCGACTGGACGGAAACCAGTAGATCCGTGGTTCAAATCCCGGCCATGGCATTGAATTTTTCAGTTGGCTCTAATTAATCAACAACTTCGTTATTACACATTTCTTCCGACACTCTTCGACGCTTTTTCATGTAGTAGATACAATAGATTTTAAGTGATAGTTAAATGTCTTAAAAGTAGAACTGCTTGCTATGCGATGGTTATGAAATTTCATTGCTTTTCCATGGCCAGAACGTACCAAAAAAAAAAAAAAAAAAAAAGCCGAATTCGCAGTTTAAAATTGAAAAAAGATTATGAATACTTACTTCAAAGCAATATAAAACAAAAAATATCTTGGAAATGGTTCACTCCACATAAAAATAGTTTTTACATAATTTGTTTATCTTTACTACATCTACATTTTTGATATGACACTTGTCTATCTCATGCGATTCACCAACCATGCAGAAGTCGTCTGGAATGAAGAGGACTTCTGAGGAAAATCACGGAACTCCCAAGGTCAGACTAGGCATCAACAGGAATCTTTTGGCGATAACAGAACCTTTCTCCTCACAAGCTAATAAGGTTCATTTGTTTTCTAGAAGTTTGCAGATCGTCGTATCAGCAGGAGCTGCCATGTGGGTCATTTCATTGGTTATCTCGATCGCTGCAAGGGCCAGGAAAGGGGGTAAAAAGAAACGGGAAGCAAACTCTCTCTCAGTTAAAAAGTCAGAAAGACAATTCTGAGGTTCAAGCATTTATTTACCGGAAGAAAAATAAAAGATTTGTTTCGCAGGAAAACCAATCAAAAGAGCCCTTTCGTCTTTAACCAAGATTTTGGCAATTATTCTCTCGTTTCTTCTATTAATTCTATGTTTTATTAAAACAAAAACCATTATGTCTTAAATTCACACGCGTTTCTCTACTCATTCTCTAAAAATACAGCTACAAATGGTTATTTCTCTCTACACTTCATATGAATGGAGATAATCGATCGAAATGCTTTAATCAAAATTTTCATTAAATAAAATTCTATAAGAAAATACAGTAGGTTTAGGCAATAAATAAGGTGTAGTAAGACTTTATCTACCTCTTATGATATACCAGTTGGGCAAAACTCATTCAGATAGAGGATATTTAGAGAAAACTGAAAATATACGCATCATTTGTCATGATCATGAAAATATCTTTCATATATGGTATTTTAATAAAATTATAACAAAGCTTTCAAAATCTTTTAAGTTTCTCAAACATTTTCATGAGAAAATTTTGTACTGGATTATGCTACGGAGGGGATTCGGCACTGCGACCAGACTTGGTCCATTATACCTATGCCCAAATGGGGCATACCCAGGAGGAAGGCGAGAAGAGACAGGAGATACCGAACCAAGGAGTCACAACAGTGCAGAGGACAAGGTGCCTAAATTTGCCCAGTTGGAAACTCCCCGGCAGGCCAGTATAACCGATATCCCACGTACCATGATACTGAAATGGCCCACCAGGCCAACCTGAATACCGGAGACTGTCCTACCAGAGGAGGAAGTAGTTTTCCTCAGAGCATACCATCCTGCCGTGCTGCGTCGAGACAACTACCGATACTTCTACCTTGAAAAAGACCACCAGATGAGAGATGATGTGAAATGATAATGGAGATGAGATGGAGGGGAAATTAAATTCGGGGGATGTAATTAACCTACCCAGTATTCGCCTGGTGACCCGGGAAAACGCCGAAAAAACCCAAGCATCAGTTCGGTCACGGAAATCGAACCCGAGCCTCCCGAATGCGGGACACAGAAGAAACCGTCTGAGCCATCCCACAGGGTTTTCATGAGGGGGGTGGGAATTTCTTCAAAATCTTCGTATGAAGATGCTGAACTAAAATAACAAATTTTGTTATTTTACCTACTGTGTGGTAAACCCAAAGAAACACGCTCTCTCTCTCTCTCTCTCTCTCTCTCTCTCTCTCTCTCTCTCTCTCTCTCTCTCTCACACACACACACACACACACACACACACACACACACACACACACACACACATATGGAACGTTTTATAAAAAATGCCTTGTGAAAATTTACACTTTCAAAATATAGATTTATGATAAAATTCCGATATCAAATTTGTGGGTTGAGGGGAATATTTTCACTAATTTTGATGTGTAGAGCAGAGAAACCAAAAAGGCCTTTTATATTCAAGGAACCTCAAAATGACATATAACTTTTTGGTGTAATGTACTAGATTCTCTCCCTACTATGCAAGTAGTGTGAGGAAAAGCTATTTTTCTTTCTGGACTCACGGACTTTTAACAGTGTACTTTCATGAAATCATGATATTGTAAGTTTGGGAGGAATGTATCTACGTGTATTTGGTAAAATAAATAGTATTTTATTGTTTAGGAAACCTCGAAATATGCATTTTCATTGAAAAATACGCTTTCACTTGGCTTACACCAGTACGTCTCAACCATTTTGCAATGGATACCATTCATTGTTATTTCTTAAATACATAAACATTAAAAATAAACTTTCAACATGCATCAAAGATTTATTGGTAATGATTTTTCATTGGAACAGTTAGATACTACTTACAGAGCTACAGAAGCATTATCAGGATAATTTATCATTCAGATAATCTTGTACAGAAAAAAGAAGATTTTGAACAAAGGTACTCTCTAACAGCTTTTTTAAAAGCACCGAAATTGTCAATTTTTTAAGAACATTACGAAGTGCGCCAAATATTTTGACAGTTTCATAATGCACACATTTCTGGAAGCAAGAAAGTTTAGCACTGGGATAATAGATATTATACTTTTGTCTAGTGTTTATTCTGTAAATTACATTATTTGTTGCAAATAAGGCACGATTACATACAAAGAATTTTAGGATCGAGAATATATACATGCAAGGAAGCGTTAATATCTTCAATCTTGTAAAAAGATCTTTACAGGAGCATCTGTTGTGGGTGATAGTAATGATTCTTATAACCTTCTTTTGCACAAGAAATACTTTTTTACTTTCTACTGAGTTGCCCCAAAATAATATTCCATATTCCATGATAGAGTTAAAGTATGCATAATATACTAATTTAAGCGTGTCAATAGAACTCACATTAACCAGCTCTCGGATAGCATAACGGGCAGAGCTGAGTTTAGGTAAAATATAACTTATGTGAGCTTTCCAATCTAAACATCTGTCCACCTGAAGGCCCAGAAATTTTATGCTGTCAATTTCTTCGAATAGCAGATCATTAATCCCAATTTCTATTTGAGCATGTGACGTACAACAGGTTATAAATTTGACGACTTTTGTTTTGTCTAGATTCCCAGATAATTTGTTCGCTTTAAACCAGTATGACATACAGATCAAAACATAATTCATTTTAATTATACTTTGACATGGATTAATGACATTAAATACTCTTGGATTTTGGATTAAATCTTCTTGGCGTTTTGGCCATCGTGTTACCCGGGATGATTCTGGCCGACACCGAGGGCTGTCCCGACAGATCTGCCATTGACAACCTTGACTGCAATTCGGTAAGTTCTAGAACACTTCGCTTGTAGCTTGGAGTGTCACTTGAGCTTACGTCAATGTCAGGTTCCGTGAAATGGGGAAGGGGACGTTCATTTGTTTGGGTTTGCATTATAACGGGGTACAAGTTCACGGACATTTGACTTGCAGATAACCTCTCTACATTTGTATATAAGAACACATTCTAAAGAATGGTTTGTACACGCCATCAACATGAAGCTCTTCCTGTGCGTTTTGGCCGTCGTATTACCCGGGGTGATCCTAGCTGACACCGAGGTCTGTCCCGACAGACCTGCCATTGACAACCTTGAGTGCAATTCGGTAAGTTCTAGAACACGAATCAACAGTTAACTGCATACAAACATTCAATTCGATATGTATTAGGACGTCCTAACTCTAATTTTCAGCCAGAACCTTGCATGTGTTTACATGGAACAGTTTTCGAAAATTATAATTTTCTATAAAAATGATTAACGATTTTGAATAAGATATAAAATATGACATAACATATTCTTGAACTTTGTTTTTATGAGAATGTCACCAGAAGTCAATTCATGTTGTATTATTGTTTTTAAATTACGCTCCCCAACTTAAGTTATGTCTGACAATGAATGAAATAATGTTCAAGTGTACAGGCTCCACAGAGCTTTAGAGTTACCAGACACTCATATTTCAGGATAAAGGAAAACCTCCAACGTTAAGTCATATCGAACGATGAATGAAATGATGTTCAAATGAGTCTAGGGTACTTAGAGCTTAGAGTTATCAGACATTCAGGATAAAGCAAAAACTTCGGACAAAACCTTATCCAGATAACTCAACCGCTTCTAGATTCGAACTCAAAACCTCTTATACGTCAGGCAGACACGCTGCTATTTACGCAATAGAGGCCGGCGAAGTCCTTTTCATTCAAAAAGACTTTTGCATAACTAGTAAATCGTAAAGCAAATCTTACTAGTCAAGAAATGCGACATTCTATTTAAAAAAAGGAAAAAAATCCTTATAAACATTTTTGTACAGTGAGCCATTTTGGAGGTAATCGTTATTCTTTATCTGAATGTTCCGATATTTTATTTTCTTTTAATTGCTAAGGTATTATTTTACTCTTTTATCTCTTGGTCATGCAAATAGAATAGAGTTTCAAAGACATCCCATAGTGATAAGCTGTTTAAAACATTTGACCGTCACTTAAAGTCTATTGTTAACCCTTGTAACTACAATAAGCCCGGATTCCGTTCCCACGAGCGCTGTGGACCCCTAGTATTCGTGGTACTTCCGACGTTACTAGAACTACGTTGGGCCGAACATTCCAGGCCCTCCCGAATTGGGTTGGACTCGGCGTGGTAGTGGTTTCCGACACCCACTGGTATTGGATACGTCTGGCTGGCTTGGCCGTCCAACCGCTGGTTAGGGAAGCTTAAAAACCCCAGGTAGCAAAGTTATTGGCAAGATGAACTAAAACGCTTGCGCCCCTACCGAGGTTGTTTGGTAGTGATCCTTGCGGGGTTGACGCGCCTAAGTGGGGCATCCACTGCCACTGAAAGGGGGAGCTTTGTGAAGTAATAAGGAACTGCCCTATCGGAAACACCCTCAGGAGCAACTGCCTAAAAGTAACTCAGGAAGGGCAGACCTCGACGTTGGTCTTGTACATACAATAAGATGTTTAATATGAAGTAGATAGAGAAATAAGTGTTTGTAAAAACAGTTTGTACAAGAGGAGAAGACGTCACGTGAGTGTAAAACTGTTTGTCTCTGAAAAGCGTAACTCAAAATCAGCGGCGCAGGTGTTCTGGGATTTCGAAAAGTCAAATGTTTTAAACAGTTGGTCGCTAGGTAAACCTCTGGATAATTTCGTTCTCTGTTCATGTGCAAGAGATAAAAAATAAAAACCGAAGAATTATGTCCTCTTTGATAAAAGCCATAAGTCCTTAAAACAAATAACAAGGAATATCTCTAAAACGATGCACTTTACAAAAATATATTTGAATTCAAATGTGTGTTTTAACAAAATCTACATTTTTTATGTAGTAAGCTTTTGTCAATTTCTTACAGTTTACCAGTGATACAGAAGTCGTACAGAAGGATGAGGACTTATCATGATATTCTAAAGAATTTCACAACAAATATTTCATGTCTTTAAAATACCTTGAAGATATGGCATTTTATTCAAAATTTTTAGGGTAATTTTTGAGAGAACCAATATTTTCAGAAAAATGTTCCATGCGAAGGATAATTTGGGTTCACAGGTCGTATCCTTGAAAGGTGCTAATGTAAATGTAAATTTTGGTTTTTAACCGACTTTTTTACGTCGCTCAAACGCATAGACCTTTTGGGCATCAATGTCAAACAATATTCCTATATGTTTTTATGTGGTGTTTGAGGTGTTACACATGACATTTCTATAGAACTTGTTGCTGTATACAGCTGGTAATTACACTTGATTTAGAATACGAAATTTCACATTTGGTCCGATTTTATCGCATCATAGTGTCAGCACATTTATGGGCGTTTTTTAGGACTCGTTTCAATAAATATGTTTAATTTTGTTGCAGTACAAAGGTCACTGGTATCCACTGATGAGGACGGGTGAACCAGATGACACCAAATGTCAAGAACAGATCATAGAGGGAGAGGGCGAAGAGTCGGCATCCATCACTTTCAAGTTTGTGTATCTCAAGTAAGTCTGTTCATCCTCATCCTTGTCCAGGTCTTCATCTTCACCCTCATCCGTAAATAAACAGTGGCACGTAAACAAACAGTGACATGTGCCCTGTTTTTAATTTCTTCATAAATGATTTCACACAGTCTGTTAAATGTATAAATATATTGTATTTACTTTTTAAATTAAGGTAAAGTTCGTTGAGATGAAAAGTTAAATCACTTAGAAACCAAATCACAAATAAAAATTGTATCTTTAAATCCCTTAGTTGTTAAGAAAATATGAATTTCTTTCCGTAGCTCCAACATTCCTTGTAAGATTTTGCCTCTGCTTAGCCATACTATCTAGCAGTAGTGTGGTAAATCCAAATATTGTGAATCTCAGATTGTCAAAAAGTTTTGAAATAGTGCATGAGCAGTAATTAGATTTACAGTTTTAACACAGAAAGACACAATTTTATTCACGGTGGCTGATTTCACACAGACTCTTCTCACCGAATAATACTCTGACAATTTGTCTTCGCTATAGGCTTCAGCATAAGGGCATAATGTCTTCTTAAGGACAAGCTCATAATGTATTCAGTATTGGTGGGACACATCAACACTATGCTTTACGATAATGAAGAACAAAAAAGATGCTCTCTCTCCCAGTCCCAATCAAACGTTCGTTGTTTGCTCATGATGTACATACAGTCCACCATTGCAATGACAAGACGCAAAACCAATTTTGTTGGTCCAGTCTACATGAGTGTAGAGAGTAGTGGGCACAAGAGGAAAGGTACATTCACACCTATAGTGCCTTTCTTCCCACCCCTGCTCTGGGCGGCTAATTTAGTTCTGCGCTGCCTTACTAATTCAAAGGTCATGGGTTCAAACCCGACCATACCAATGTTTTTTAACTTAAAAACCACGGCCCAGTCGTTCCATTGGCATATGAAGAACTGTGGGACGAAATTCCATCAGACCAGCATGTGTGGACCGTACTCTCAAATATCTAAAATTCTCTGTGATGTCTTTGGCACACAGAACGTCGTTTACCTCCTTCATAGCTGCTTGAGTCTGTCCTCTTCGGATTCCATCTGAAGATCTTAGTAAACGTTCATTCCCCATCCTTCTCACATTACCAGGTAATTTTTCTTTAATTTCTGTTATTATCATTATTGCCTTCCATTTCTTCCCGAATTATTTCATTTCTATTTACTTCGACGTAACAATTATTGACGTTTTTACTTGAACTGTTAGATTCGGTTACCGCAGACTTTCGCCGTTTTTAAAACTTATTTTTGCACGCGTATCCACATTTCCAAACTAGAAAAATTTCCTACACCTGTTCGGGGAATCTAACCCCGGGTTTCAGGGTGATAATTTTTAATTATTTATAACCTAGAAGTTTTATAAGTTTCTCTAAAATCCATTTCTTATTTTATTTTTATAGGCCAAATTACTGAACCTCTTGCATTATTTTATCAACTACCAACTGCTGAATCTTGAATGTACTGCCTTTTTCTTTTCTTGATATTCTTCTCTTCCGGATATACGGCCCTTGATTAGCTTTGGCCTCCTGCGCGATCTTTCTCCACACATCTCTACCTTCAACTTTACCTTTCCATCCTCTAATTCCTATCCTCCTTAAATCTTCTATTGCATCATCTACATCTTGTTTCTGGCCTCCCTTGTTTTCCTTCTAGAAAACAAACTTCCTTTCAATATTCTTTTTGGAATTGTTTCTGTCATACAGTCAGTATGCCCTAGCCATCTTATTTGTTGTGCCCTTATATACCGCACAATATCTTGGTTGTTTATTGATTCATCTAACCCATAATTGGACCTAATTCTCCATTATTATTTATCCTTTACGGATCCAAATCTTTGAAATCGTCGTAGCATTTCTTCATCTGTATTATACAGGGTCCATATTTCTCTTTTCCTGATATACTGTCTCATATTATCCCATTGAGAAGGGTGTCGTTTTTCTGCCGTAAGTGTTTACTTTTTGCATTTCACATTTTTGTAAATTGTAATGTCTAATAATTGTAGTTCTCTGTGTTCAAGAGTCTAATTATTATTAATACATAACTTCATATCTTGTGCTATATCACTTAGCGATCTGCAAAATGGAATGTGTAAATGACAACATCTATTAGTATTCCAAGGATTTGCTGCTCTGAGAACTGGAGTAATACCATGGGATGTCTAACCTAACCGATAAATTCTCAGCGTACGTCGAATGATATTTATCTGGACTATTTGTTAAATAAAGCATGGGTTTAAATAATATATCGCAAAGATTGGGCAGGAAATGTTAAGTTGTATTAAAGGTAACCTAAAATATAATCATTACGATTAGTGTATTTTGACTTACTCAGTTTTGCCAACTGATGCATCACCAAACCATTTTGAATTGTTTCCATTTGGTGTTTGGACTCTTAATTGTTTTTTAATGTATAATTAATTGTTTTTCAGCGATTTATGAATACAGCTGGCGACACGTAGTAAACAAGAGAACGATCTAGTGATAACTGATACAAAATAAAAGAATGACTATGCAGCAATCTGAATATTATAAATTAACGCCTCTTGTGTAGTCTAACATTCTGAATAATGTAAAAGGAAGTGGGCATCTGTATCCCACACATTTGCTCATATTCAATTTTCTCTGCTATTTTCTTCCTTAATACATGATGATATTACTTTACAAAGTTGTTTGTAACTCGTTCCAGTGGAACTGCAGAAGCCTTTGAAGGAACAATTCACAAAGCCGAAACTCACGGAAAGCTACGGTTCTCACTTCCTAACATAGGTAAGTCAAGAATATTAATTTATCACTTTTATGTCACTTATATAGTGAAAATATAGTATTAAATTCCAAAATATATAAAAGTTCACTGTTAATAGATGTTTTAATAATATAGCCATACCTGGCGGCACTGAAACCTCACGTTTATTGTATGGTTTACTTTTTACTTTCCCTAATCATCCCCTTGTTACACTATATTACATTTCATTTCATTTTCCATTACTTTATGTGCAAGCTACTTTCAATTACTAAGAGTAAGTGTTTCGTAAAGCATTGAAGCTACTTACCGTTGTATAATTAAATATAGCAATAAAATATAATACTTGTTACAAACTTCACTTATCTTTATAAGAAATTGTAAATTCTTCACAGTTCACAAGGGAAAACAAGCTTTAAAGTTCACGCTGGAAATTCAAAATAATGTTTGCCTTTCTTTTCTAGCTCTAAAGATAATTAAAAGTAACTATAATCTAAGCTTTGGCATGTATAGGAAATCAACTAATAATGGCATAAAAATAAAAGTTTTAACAGTTTTTCTCACAAATTTGCTATTTTGATAGTTTAATTTACAGGTTAATAAATATACCTATAAATAAAGAGGAGTTTAACAGAGTATATAAGCACATCATTAACACTGCTTTAATAAATGGTTTTAGTAAAGGTGTGGTACATAAAAGGACTGAAAAATGTAAATATAAAAACCATAAATGATGTCTCCACCTTTAAAAAATCAGACATAATTATAATTTTAAAAATTCACTTATTGTCCTTGGGATAACAAAATATATAAACATTTTTATAAAAAAGATAACATTTCTGGGAATAAAAAAATTAGGGAATTTATCAATTTAATTGTAAAGGATCAAACGTAATTTAGAAACCATAATGAAGAAATATTTTAGAAATATTAAGCATAAACAGACTGATAAAGAAGCTGTAGCAGATCATTTTTGATCATATATTCATTAAATAGATCCAGAAATGAAAGCGATTAAATAGACCGTTTGAGAGAAAATATTCATCCTAAAAATAGGAATCACGTGATGAATTTTAAAATATCATCAATGTATTTTATCAGTTAGTCTGTTTTAGTTTCAGAGATTGGTAGTAAATAAAAACATAAGCCGTCACCTTGCGGCAGTAACGATAACAGAAACAAATACCTCAGCTGAAGATCCAGATAATATAGATGGTCAACATGAAAAATTTAGGGCTATGGACGGGATTTGAACACGGATCTCTTGGCTTCCGTCCAGTCGCTCTGACCCTTTGAGCTACCATGGCCAACGTGCAGTCATGACATTAAATTCTTCATTTGACTCGTATATTTCCCCGGTAGACCACTACGGGCTCTCGCATTCGAGATACACCGTTTGTGGCAACTTACTATTATAAGTACTTGTGTCCCAGGCTTCATCATTTAACTCTTATTATTTTAGTTAATTGATGGAAATTAATCATTTCTCCACACTAGCCGTATATATGCTAAGGTTTTTGATAGATAGTCAACATGAAAAATTCAATGATATGGCCGGGATTTGAACCACGGATCTCCCGGTTTCCGTCCAATCAATGGGTTAGAGCGTCTGGACAGAAACCAGGAGATCCGTGGTTCAAATTCCGGACATGGCATTGAATTTTTCATATTGACTCTATCAAGAACCTTAGCCTATGTACGGCTAGTGTAAAAAATGATTAATTTCCATCAATTAACTAAAATAATCCAGATAATATATTTGCGAAACTAGTCCTGAGTATTTGAGGAATTTATAATTTCTTGAAAAGATAAGTGAAGTTTGTAACAAATTATTCTATTGCAATATGAGTATGTTTTCAGTTTGGTTAGAAACTTATGTGATTTGTTTACGGTAAGACTGTTAGACAAAAAGAAAAAAGAACAAATGACACACGGAGCGATTACATATTGAGGTACTACGAGGCCTGTCCGTAAAATAAGGTCTCCAATTTTATTTAATATAGAAAACATGTTTATTGTCAATGTATGTTACATTGATGGAAAGATGGAACTTACAGCTATTTTTGAACGTAATCACCATTGCGATCGATGCACTTTTGCATGCGCTGTGGCAGTTTTTGTATACCCTTGTCATAGCACTCTCCCACCAAGTTGCGCAAGTAGCGTTTAACCTCGATTTTACATCATCGTCGGTCTGGAAATGTGTTCCACCCAGGTGTGACTTCAATTCAGGAATCAGATGATAATCACTAGGGGCTAAGTCTGGACTGTAGGGAGGACGGGTGAGGATGTCCCATCCGAACTGGGCCAGGAGACCCACCTCACACTCACCTTGCGATAACGCAAATGTTCGGTCAAAATGTTGTCAGTCGTAGTCTTACTGACTTCAGGGATAAGTTTGCACAGCTCGCGAACTGTCACACGTCGATATTTAAGCATGTCTTGCTCCAATTTTGCAATTGTTTTGGCTGAAACCGAAGGCCGACCAGAACGCTGTTCGTCATGGAACCTGTACGTCCATCTTTGAACTCTCTGACCCACTTTCGCACGTTTTTGACGTCCATATACTGTGGCCCATAGACTTCGAGTAACTGACGATTAATTTCAGTCGGGGTAGTGCCCTTGGCACTCAAAAAACGGATCACTGCACGCAACTCGCCCTTGGCGGCAGAATTGATAGGAAGCTCCATCGTAAACTGCTGCCCAGCCAAGACTAAGGGTTGCAACTGGTTCGTTGTGGTAGGGATTTTAAGGGGTGAAACCCAGCTACACGGCAGTGTTGCCGGATCTCGTGTGGTAGCGTTCCGCATGGCTCCAGCGCCTTGAAGACCTTATTTTACGGACACGCCTCGTAATTATTACAACTACATAAAGTTAGCAATATAATATGACTGAACATTTTAATTTTGAATGAAGTACACTTAAAGTTAATAACATGAATGCTTGGCCATTTACAAATGGTGGTCGAATGATTTGGTTTCTTCAAGCTGCCCATAAAGTCTTTAGCTAGTAACTTCATAGAGGTGACTATGTCCAGTTAATTACCAAACATCTAGTAAAGGCATCAGTGGGTCCTGTATCTGTGTGTCTACATAGTATTTGGCCAAATGTATTTTTACGTTAGTCTCTGTTTAGCTGTATTACTATGATTCTATGATTTGCTAAAGTCAGGGTGAAAGAAAAAGGATACTAACCAAGTGAACATTAGCCACACCCCTCGGCAGGCCAGGTGGATGGGAGCTACCGCCGCAATCTAAAACATTTGCCCCTACCATTAATTTGATTCTGTCCTCTACATTCACAAATGCTTGTAAATAAAGTAATCTCAAAATTAAAATATAAAAAGTAATTAAGTTTATTTGGATATCTGTATGATTATGTTTCAGTGCAAGGAGATGAAAGCACATACTCAGTTCTGGCCACGGATTATCACAACTACGCCGTGATCGACATGTGCTGGAAGTTCGATGAGAACGTGCACAGATGTAAGTAAACATTTGTTTATTTTTATTTTACCCGAACACTCATAGGTAATTCACGTTTTGAGGTCCCTAAATAAAGGAATTACAAACAGATCCTTGTGCATGCATGCGTGAATAGCATAATCCAAAAACGAAAAGTCGGTAAATATCAAATTTGGTATACGGTACGAAGATTTTCAAGAAAATCCTTTCCACTTTAAATTACACTTCACATAGAAGGAATTTTCTAGATTTTCTCCAAAATGCCTCTGATCATTTCGAGATTTAAAGGGGGATTATTTCGATTTAAAGGGCAGAGAAAGTTATGTGGATGCAACATAGATTTTTATAGTGCATTACCACGTTGGTTTCTCCTGGACCTTATCTTCTATATAGTAGCCGTATTCCCATAAAAGCCCTGGGTGTTCAGCGGGCGAGCCTGTTTTCAATATCCGCTTGGCGCCTCATGTATGCCAGTTCCTCCCTCTCTCCCTCCCACCCAGCCGTATGCGTCAACCTGTATGCGCAAAGGTCAGTGTGTATCCTCATCTAGACGAGTGAACTTGGTTATCACGTGCTTTGTTGGGAACACTAAATCTGTGAAACTTATCAGTTAGAATGCAGTTAAAGAAAAACTAAAGCCCAATCTTACAGAAATGTCTGTTCTTGTGATAGACAACGCTTCATATCTCAATGTGACCAGAGAAAAATGCCCCACAGCGAACACAAAAAAGCAGGATATGCAAGACTGGTTGGTTAAGCATAGGATTCAGTTCGGAAGCCATATGCTAAAAGCGGAACTATATGACCTTATAAAGTTGCATAAGCCAAAACATAAGAAATATATTGTGGATGCAATTTTAGAAGAAGATGGCCACTTAGTTCTCCGCTTACCACCGTACCATCCCGACCTGAATGCTATAGAAAAAAATTGGGCAAATGTAAAAGAATGGGTTGCGCTTTGCAATGTGAGCTTCAACATGGGAGACGTGTGGCGTTTGTGCGAACAGCGATTTGATGAAATAGGAGAAGCAGAATATGGTCCAGTTTGCCGGCATTTTCGCCAAGTGGAAGAGAAATATATAAAAAGTGAGGGTCTCCTAGAAACAGAGGTGGAAAAGCTAACGATCACTGTTAATGACGACTGTAGCAGCAGTGATTCGGAAAGTGATTACTCAGCAACGTCTGAATAGAGTGCAGCAGCAGAGCCGAGAGGTACCTTTTCGAGGGATGTGCAGACGACATGCTGGACGGCATCGAGGAACTTCCCCAGTCACCTCACGCCTAAGCCACGCCCATCGGTGGTGAGAGTCGCTCCTAAGGTAAGCAATGCATTATGCCAGGGTTTTTACGGAAGTAATCTACGAGTTGGGAAGGTTCTAAGGTGCCACGTTATACGTATACATCCTGTATGAAGAATTAATGCAGACGGCCAACAGGGGAAGCTTGCGTAAAAACAAATGGATAAGCGATATTACGTCACCATTCGGCAATACAAAAGTGAAGACTTACAGTGGACGGTTTGGAATCAAGTCAAAATGCAAACACCGTCACACGCTCACAAACTAGAAAATTAAAATTCAATGTGTTACAGTTTTGTAAACAGGAGAAACACAGAGGTCTAATTATTACGTTAAATAATGCTACAGCAACGGCAGTGGGGAAAAGTGAACGAACTGTGCGTAACATATAGTGAAAGACGTTAAACATTCAAAGTGCACGGGAGAAAAACTTTCACTATCACCCACATCCTAAAAGGTTCCAACTCGATCAGTTCGGAAAATGTGTTGTACACAGAACATTTCTCGAGTTTTACGAACAGAGAAGAGAAATTCTTACAGCACGTTAACTTATGAATGCTCTTAAGAAAAAATCTCTTTTGAAGGTAGGACACATTCTGGAGAATATTTAAGGGTCATGGGATATCGATATACGTCGTGTTACGTACGCTGTGCTGATGTTCTGATAGACTACTGTGTTATATTCCCGCCTTCTCTGACCTCTCTAAATACAGCGACCTTCCATAGCAACTGCACTCATTCGTCAGACAGGTAATACTTGTAATTTGTATTCTGAGGTAACGTACTGCCTAGGATCAAAGATTCCTTTTGAAACTGGTTATAAAACACTCAAATAATGGCGTCAGTGAGAAGTTGGAACTGTGTCATTTTGAAATGGGATAATGGAATCATTGGCACTTCCATTCTTCAAAGCCGTTCTAAAAAAACGAAATTATATTTTTCGTATCTAAACACACAGTAATAACAGTAACTACAACATCCTCGTACACGCCACATTGAAATAGTGCAAATAAAGTAACTTGTCAAAAATACTTTAAAACATGAATAGTTTTAAAACATGAATAGTAAAGCAAATATTTCTATTTTTAAAATTGAAGTTCTGTCCCATAAACCGTTCCCGTCTCTCTTTAGCAGCCGAGATGCCGAACTATGTTCTTAATTCCTCTATACTTACTACTATTAGATAAAATATTGTATTTCAGACGAAAAATGCATACGAAAATTTCACCGGGCACTTTTTGAACCCATTCGAAACAAAACAAAACAGGTGATGCAAAAATGATTGGTGTACACAAGTTCCACGTTGGAACGCCAATTTGATGCAAATAATTTAATGGCGAGCAAATGTTTGATGCAAAAATGATTGGTGTACACAAGTTCCACGTTGGAACGCCAATTTGATGCAAATAATTTAATGGCGAGCAAATAAGTTGGCGAGCAATGAGGTTTCTCTCAGGGTATGCGTGGATGGGTGTGAGAAGGAGATTTTCACAACACTGGAATGCCCGTCTCCAAATTATTTATTCACTGCTTCTTCTTTTCAAACATCGAAATGGAAGCTGCCGACCGAGTTTTACCAATCTCGGTTTAGAGTTACTGAATGCTAATTGTTTATTACTCGATAAATTTTGATGACCCGGCAAATATTCAAGACAGAACAAGTTGACCGCTCTAATAGGCTTCACGTCTCAGACTCCTCTCATCGGCCGGACACCGAAGACTCCTCTGATCGGCTTCAAGCCGAAGACTGTTTATAATGGCTTCCTAGCCGCGAACTTGCCACATCGGCCTCACGTCGAAGAGTGCTCCCTAACCACAGCTGCGCGTGTGTATATCTCTAACTTTCACTCTCAAAATTCCTTTTCAAACAAAATCCCTTTGTGGCTGTTTTGGTCGCCATTGTAAATGATCCAAAGAATTCCGTATTCATACACGTCAAGTGACAATTCCTTTAGAAATCTTCTAAGGACACTGCTTCTTACATGACTTTGTTATACACTTTCCCCAACTCAACTGGCCTTGCCCTGGTCGTCACAAAGAACCAACATTCCTTTGACATCTATCATGATTCTTTGCTTCTGGCAAACCATAATTTCGGTGTCACAGGATTACGAAAATTATCACGTGTGGCGTTCACATGTAATTTGTTTTTAACCCTTTATTGTATTTATATATTTCAAGCAACCGTATACTTAATCGAAGCTTTTAAAATATTTTAATAGTGTATTTTGTCATTTTTACATTATACTAGCAATTATGAATACAAAATAAGTATTTCAATTTGATTTATATTATAAAACATTATAATGTTGTTTCTTATAAGAGAAGGAGAATCATGCAACCGCGTCATCACACCGAATATTGTACAGAGGCCGACGAAAGTACTCGAATAATATAACATGTAACATTGCACGTACTATAAATACTGTAATATTGATTTGACAGCGTTGAATTGTTAAACATGTAAACATAACCTTTTGTGTATAGGGAAAATATTTGAAATATCACTTTTCATGTATTTATTACACAATCTGTACTGTGTTTATTCTATTGTCCCTCTTATTGGAGGACATACGTATTCGAACGTACCCAATGGAACAGAGAGAAAGGTGATTGGACGTACCCTACACGCCCCCACCACAAAGCAGCTGTGTTTATTTTATGCCTCGAGACAGTGTGCTCAGTTATTCAGCTGATTGTGAACTCACGAATATATGGTGCGTAAAGGTAAGGAGACAAAGGTGGCAGAGAGGAATATCGTAGTAAATATGTACCAACAAATATCTCTCTGAAACTGCCAAAACAATTAACAGAAGCAAAAGTACAATGTTCAGCATAATTCAACGTTTCAAACAGACAATTACGGTTGTAAATAAACCTAGAAATGGCGCTCCCCCTAAACTCACCATCAGAGACAGGAGACAAATAATAAAAATTGTGAAGCAGAATCCGAGAGTCACTGCATCTGAGATTAGAGGATGCCTTGAGCAATATTCTGGCACTGTGGTTCATACCAGAACAGCTAAATGGGTTTTAAATAGTACTGGGTACAATTCGCGGTTCCTAGGAAGAAACCATATGTTAATAAGGTGAATAAGTAAAAAGCATATAGAATTTGCTAAACAGTATGTGGTGAAACCAACAGAATTCTGGGATAAGGTTCTCTGGTCGGACGAGAGCAAATTCTGCTTATACAAGAGTGATGGACGTCTTAAAGTGTGGAGACTGCCAAATACAGAATGGGAACCTAAGAACATGGTAGCTACAGTGAAACATGGTGGTAGTAGTGTGATGGTATGGGGCTGTAGAGCTTCATCTGGCTTTAGGGAACTGGTGTTCATAGATGGGATCATGGACAACTTTGAATACAAGAGAATTCTTGAAAACAATCTTAAAAAGAGTGCAAAGAAGCTTGGCCTAGGGCATGATTATTACTTTCAGCAGGACAATGATCCGAAGCATACTGCTGAAATTGTAAGGCTTTGGATCGTGTGCAACACTCCTCACACTTTGAAGACACCGCCCCAATCTCCAGATTTAAATCCTATAGAATCTGGAAGGAACTCGAGGAGTGTGTGAGGAAGCATCACATTAGAAACAAGAACTTCTTAAAACAGAGTGGAGAAATATGGACTCTACAGTCACTAAACAACACATACAGACAATGCCCAAACGATTATCAATAGTAATTCAAAGAAAGGGGATGATAACTAAATACTAGCTGTTCTCTGTTCGAATACTTATGTCCAGATGTAAAGTAACAGTTTTACTTCTCCCTATAGTGCAAATTAGTTTCACTTGCTATTTATGCGTTTATATGTTTAATGGAAGACTCAAGTTTATTTTGTACCAGTTTTATTTACGTATGCTTACTCTGCGTAGCTTTAAAGTAATATAAGTAATAAATATTTTTACGTTCGAATACTTACGTCGGCCTCTGCACGGGGTGTTTTCCTTTCTTTATCAGAGATTAATTTGACTGCAGTTGAACTTGCGATGTTCAGCTTTGAATGAACAGCCAGTCCATTGCATCTCTCTTGCCCACCTCTGTAGCACGGTGGTAGTAGGTCTGCCTCACATTCAAAGAGGGCCCAAGTTCGAATCGGTGAGGGTGAGTTTTCTGGGTAAGGGTTTTCCGGTTTTTTACCATTATCCTGAAAGATGAACGTCTGGTAACTCTAAGCTCTGTGGATCCTGGGTTCATTTGAACATAATTTCATTCATCGTCCGACATGACAACGTTAGAGGACGTAAATTGGAAAATAAATAAATAAAAATAAAAACATTCTTCTCGCTTTAACCAGTGCGGCCATTATAGTCACTTGTTTGAACGTGCATATAAAATCCACTTGACGTATTAGACAAAGACGGGCATAAGTAGTAAAATAATTTGTACAATAAAGAGTTAAATTTGGAGTTACCGTTTTTTATTAAAATGTAATATATTTAAATCGTTTTCATTTATATAAATATTTACATTGAATCTTTTTAATGTATTTTTTTACTTATCGACTTCATTGCTTTAAAGGCCTTTAATAAAAAATAACAATATGTTATAGATACGATAACAGGTTGAGGTTGATCCATGTATATAGCACACACTGATAATCTGATTAATACCCATAAGCTGAGCTGTAGTGAACATTTATGTATAAGTGTAATACAATATTATGTCTGAGCTGTTGATAGAAGTGAGGTTAGAAGTTGTTGAATTGTTTGTAGGTGTGAGGTTAGGAATGAGATAATGAGAGATCAATGTATGTGAGTAGAGCAAATGTTGTGAGACCTGAGGTTGTTGGTTTTGTCCTTGACGAATCAAAGTATTGACGTGACCTTGAGTTTCCTGTATATGCTGATTGGTATTAAAATATAATGTTACTTTGATGACTGAAATATTAAGTTAATAGCACTGCATGACTGCGATTATACTATGTCCAACGAGAGAATAAAATACCGTATCACTCCGCGTCCACATGCGTTCATAATGACAGCACTGTTACCGTTTTTTTTTAAATTTACGTCCTCCAACGTTAAGTCATATCGGACGTTGAATGGAATGTGTGAAATGATGCTCAAATGAGCCCAGGGTCCATAGAGCTTGGAGTTACCCGACATTCGTATTTCAGGTTTAAGGGAAACCCAGGAAAAAACCTTATCCAAGTAACTCACCCTGACCGAGATTCGAACTCGGGACCTCTTGAACTTGAGGCAGACATGCTACCACCATGCTACCAAGGCGGGCATTACCGCTTTGTTAAGTATAATATTAATGTATATTAATAATATGAATATGCATTTTCAACACAAAAACACGTATTTATTCAAGCCAACCGCCTAATCGCTTGGTTAAGTATATTAATATAAATCTTCGAAATTAAAAGCACTTTTTCCGAGCTAAGTATCACGTAGCACACTATTAATATCCATGAAAATTAACTGCTACTTACGTATTTTTCGTACTCTTTAGCACGAGACTCGACCATTGCCAGCAATTGCCGTAACATGACCCTCGTGGAAAATTATATTTTTACTCTGTAGCCATGTTATGATGTCACTTGTTGTTTGGTATGCGTTCTAACCTCACACTGTAGTAGGAGGCATTGTCCATCACAATACCGCTATTCGGTTGTAATTTGGGGAATTGATGAACTTTTCGGCGAATTGATGACCTCACAAACCCATCACAGACAACATCCAACACTGATCTGGCACGTGGTCTCTTCTTGCTGGGAGTTGAAACTTCAACGAATGTGGCTTTTTGCTTGCGTGCACTATGAATGCTGGAAACGGACACATCAGTAAACTCAAATGGTGAACACTTCATCGATAGCAAGGTCTTGAAATTTTTCACTGAACTTGTTAAATACATTCAACATTATTATCTTTTCACCACTTCGTAAAGGCTTTCCGCGCGCATGTACTCGCCAGTTCCTCCATGATTCACAACTGGATACGCCTGTCAGCTTCAATATGCGCGCGCAGCATGATTTACTTTAATTACAAACTAACTTAATTATCTATTAGTATATGTGTTTATAGTTTAAATATGCTTAGTACGCACTTGTTGTGCGCTTTAGAAAAACGATCTCAGACTGCACACTTCAGTAGTAGTACTTTTTCAAGCGACTATTTACACGGCGGAGGCATCATGGGAATTTTGAAGAAGATGCGCTACTATCAACTGTCACGTAGTTTTGTTTACATCTACTTTATTCTCCCGCTGCAAGCAATATAGAGAGATATGAAGGGAAGAATTTGTTACCAATTTTATTATTTTATTGTTGCAGCCAACTTGTAAATAATGAAACAAACATTTCTTGAGCTTCTCCTTCTTTTGGCAAGACTCATATTCATAATTCCATATACTTTATTAGCAACAATTAATTAAAATGTGAGAGTTAAGAATGGAAATTCTGTAGGTAATGAACTCATATTGAAGCCGTTGTTTGTGTTCCACCCCAAATCAAATATTGTTAATAGAGTTTGTGGTGTTGTCGAGGATTTAAAACGAGAGAAATATGTTAAAAAATGTTTGTGTGATGTATGAAAGCGAAGTTGCGATGGAGGGATGGAAAGGGAGATAAGAAATGTACAGGGTGTTTCAAAACGACACCGAACGTAGTTTTTATCGCCAAAAGAACTACATAAAATGCTCCAGAATGGGTGTGGATTAGGCAGTGACAGGAACGACGCGTGTCTCACGCTGTTGGAGTGCGCAGTTATAGGTCACACGCCGTGCCGCGTGCTGTAACTGTTTGTAAACATACCGGCATGCTCCGTAGTAGCTTGCTACTATTAAGAATTCCTTTGGCTTATGAAAGCGCAATAAAGAAGCTATTGCTTAATTATTGCTTGGAGTGTTCAACCTGTTCTAAAATTCCGTTTTAGGAGTTCATGATGGCAAATAGGCTGGTGGACATATGCAACTTATACCTTTTAGAGGGAAGTTAATGTTAGCGAGGTTGAGGATGGAAGCATTAAATGATAAACAGAACAGAAAACGTCAAAGAATTGTAGATAAATTAACCAAAACTATATGGCTTATACAATGAGACGAGCATTTCATTTTACGTGTTTTAAAGTTTTTTAACTGAAAAGGGAGCTGTTGATATTTACAGTAAGTGGTTGAAAGTATTGTACAATTAAGATCATAACAAAATGCTCTGAAGTTAAACAAATATTATCATCGATGTAACTATTTTCACAATACATATTGTTAATGAAACTAAATTAATCTTGCGTTCGTTGAACTCCCTTCAGCTCTTCCATCCATCAAAACCATATCCTTCATTTCGGCGTTCGTATAGCGCTCCATATTGCTTGGGTTTGCTATCTAAGTACGCGCAAAATTCTCCCTGTTAGGATGGAATGTGTAGTTTTACACTGAAGAGCAACCTTGCAACTGTCCGAGTTATTAGTCGACTTTTGCTCAAATAACTGCCCTTTGCCCCATTACCTGAAAGGTAAGCTAAGGTCACTGATAAAGAGCAAGGAGTAATGCTTTTGTTTTCGTGGCTGGTGCGTCCCAATAACAACTTTTGAGCTTCGGACACCAGTGGTTCCTGCGCTGCATAATCACACAATCATGTAATATTTAATGCTGCATAAAATTATACCTGCCTGGTCCCTTAGCTCAGTCGGTAGAGCACCTGCCTGCCGTGCTAGGGGTCCCGGGTTCGGTTCCCGGCGGTGGGGATTTTTCTCCGACCAAGATAATTCCCCATCTTCCCCAGAGTCTGGAAGTATGAATGAGAGTGTGAATGTGTGCGTGATATAATGATTAAAAACCAAAGATAACGAATTAACACCTTCGGTATGTTCCAAAGGAGAACGGCCGCCGATATGACCATAGTAGTTAAAGGCGGGGTATAAATGGAACAAGGAAAAAAAATTATACCAAACTGGATTTCGAAGCTATGAGACCGAAATTCGGACTAGTTAAGTTATAAACTATGCAACGCCTTTATCGTTCGGTGTCGTTTTGAAACAACCTGTATATATACACACACATATATAGTTATTTATTGATCTATATAATCTATCTGTTTATTTTTTGTTCGTTTGTTTGGCGATGAGAGATCAGTGCACAGAAAAAAGAAAGGTTGCTAAAGAGGCGGAATCAACTTCTGGGTTTGGGAAGAAAGTATCAGAAGTAATTGTGCATGATTTTGTTGTTTTGATTTATAATTTGTGCTGTTTAATTAAATAATCATCTACAAAGAAGCATCGGTATTGTTATATAAGTAATTTGGAAATAATATAATGCATCGATCCGAGACCACACCCGGAGATAAAATTTCACTGATGGAATGGAATATGGGAAAAGAAAGTTAAATTCTTTATTAAACTGATATATACTCCGAAAGTAATCAGAACACAAAAATTATCGAACAAAATTGAAATACAAAATTATTTACCAAAAATTCTCTACGCGAATATCATACGACAAATTATAAATCCCAAGTCATATATAATTCTTTTACAGTGTAAAAATTAAAGATAGTGATTAGAGAAGTGATATGAGTTTAATTTACGTTTTGCAGATTACGTGTCAGTAATGGGTCGAAGTACCAGTCTGTCACCTGAAGCCCGAGCTGCAGTGGATACCGAATTGCAGAAACTCCACGTCGATCCTAACCAAATGCTGCATTACTCGCATGAGGGTTGTGGACATCCCTAATACCTATATGTACGTTTTGTTTGTGTCGACTCCATCCATTTTATTGATACTGAAGCAATACATTTATAAACCAAAGCCTAATAAATGTTATTGTTTCAAATTTATCAAGCTACACCCTTTTCCTTCTCTTCCTGTTTCCCTACAAGGCAATACGACAATGACGCTGAAAGATATTTGTAATACTGTTTTAAAAAGCAAACGAATTCTGTTTATATTTGATAGGTACTGTCGATTTTTTTTTTGCACTATGTAACTAATATTCCATTCTTAACGTTATTGTTGCTATGCATCGTTAGTTCACATTCCCGCAATAGGGTGGCAAATAAAGCATTTATTTTGAAATATTGGTTGTGATAATACAAATTGTACAATTATATAAATAAAAAAGTGTAAAAAGTAGTATGCAATAAATATGGGGTTAGCAAATAACGGAATCTCGGCGCAAGTGCCTCGTTTTCCAAACCTTTCCTCGTTCCGTATAAAGTGCTTAGCACATTAGTGTCACAGTATACTATTGTATTCACCAAAGTAGTTATTTATGATGCAAATCATAAAAGGAAGATTTTATTTTGTGAGTAGGTGTGATTCCGGTACGAGGTCGCAGGCCGAGACCTAGGAACAAAATAAAATCCTTTTAACCGTGCACTATACACTATTTGTCAGACAGATCTGAATATTTATACATATATTATAGATTATATATGAACATATGATATGGTTTAAGTTGATTGATGGAAATCAATCATTTCTTCTCACTAACCGTATAGAGGCTAAGGTTTTTAGACAGAAAGTCAACATGAAAAGTTCAATGTCATGGCCGGGATTTTAACCACGGATCTCCTGGTTTCCGTCAAGTCACTCTTATCCATTGAGCTACCATGGCCAACGTGACGGCTGGACCTTAAATTCACCAATTGTCTCATACATTTTCCCGGTAAATCACTATAAGTGTTTAATGATGAAGCCTAGGATCAAGTACTTGCAATAGTAAGTCGCCACAAACGGTGTATCTCGGAGACAAGAGCTCCTAGTGGTTTACCGGGAAAATGTATGAGTCAGTTGGTGAATTTAATGTCAGGACGGCACGTTGGCCATGGTAGCTCAATGGATAAGAGCGACTGGACGGAAATCAGGAGATCCGTGTTTCAGATACTGCTCATTGCATTGCATTTTTCATGTTGACTCTATATATGATAGAGTGTTTTACCTAGCAGGATGACTCAGGCGGTTTCGTCTGTAGCCCGCATTTGGGTGACCCGGCTTCGATTCCCGTGGGCAGCCTATTTGACCTATGGCTTTTTGGGGGGGGGGGTTCACCGTTCTGCAGGCGAATGCTGGGTAGGTTAATTACATCCCCCAAAATTTTCCGGTCCCTCAATTTCATCTCCATTACCATTTCACATGATCTTTCATCTGGTGGTCTCTTTCAGGATAGAAGTTTCGGCGGAAGTCTCGGCGGTGCATGACAAGATGTTATGCTCTGAGAAAACTACTTCTCCTCGGTAGGTCGGTTGCCGTTCTGCGACACGCCGGCTGGGACCATTTCGGGACCGGCTGCTGGGACCATTTCCGAACCTTTCTACTCTCGCTTCATCCTTCCTTCCGTGGACGCCCCACTTGTGGGGGCATAGGTACAATAGATCAAAACCAGTCGCAGTGCCTATTCACTTCCGTAGTAATCCTGATCCTAGTGATATGGTTTTTCCTTTCTGGTGGTCATGATATCAACGGGTGGCGATGTTAATTCTCCTTGCGTAGCATCAGTGCTGACAATATTACTTTTAGAAAACCACAAACCAAATTCTACGTCAGGAAGGCAGTGGAAATAATAAAACGATGAAGCTAACGTAACAAGAATTTAATTAATTAACAGATTGCAACTTTTTACAAACTACTCATATTTTGAGAAAACTGAAATGTTGATTGTACAATATTACAATTTGAAATAGTTATTCTGGTCTTCAGATTCATGGCCTTCTTGAATGAGACGATTGTCAGAATCCGCAAAAAACCACACTTGGCATTACCGGCGTGCTAAAAGCTTTTAGCATAGACCCATAAAGAACCAAAATTTCATCATGAAATATTTGAGGGAGTAGGGAGATCAACAGGCCCCTTTCGTAAATGAATATATCCTAAAACCTTTCGTTCTAATAAAGAAAAAAAAAGGCAACATCTGAGTATTGACTGCACTGGAATACGCTAAGAAGGAATTCGGCACGGAGGACTAAATTTGGTCTAGGGGATCCGTTCCCATCAGCTGCCGTGGTGCGAGCGCTGCGGACATCTAGCACTCGTAATACCTCTGAGGAACCTCGGGCCGAACATTCGAGCTCCTCCATGAATGGGAGTTGTTCGGATTGGGTTGGACTCGAGGGGGCAGTGGTTCCCGATACCCGTGGGAGATCGGGTATGTCTCCGGACGGGGTTGAGGGAAGCCATATATTCCCGCGTACTAGCCTGCGTAGCTAGTAGAAGGTGTGCTAGATCACCAGGTGGCCCTACCGAGGTCTAATCCATAGCCTCCACCTTTGGGGTTGGCGCGCGTAAGTGGTGTATCCACTTCCATTCCGTCTTGAGTCCATAGGACCACGTAAGTCTCTAGGTCTTGCCCTATAGAAAGCCCCACAGAGGCGGTGGGCGCCCTTTTGGGACAGTTCAATAACTCCCTGGGTGTTAGGGGAGAGGTCAGTCTTCACTTTGTGTGGATTGCCCTGGTAGATACCCTCGAGCTTATATATATGCCCCAAGTGGGGCTCCCCCGGAAGGAAGGATAAGGCGATAGGAGACAGATGGTGGCCATCCCAAGGAGCCACGACAGAGTAGAGGGTAGGGTCCCTACAATTGACTAGTTGGAGACTACCCGGTAGGCGAGTACAACCGTTATCCAATCACAGTGGTGTAGGCCGGCCTGGTAATCGGAGACCATCCCACTGGAGGAGGAAGTGCTTAACAAGAGCGTATCTTCCTGCCATGCATCACTGAGACACCCGCCGACACTTCTATCCTGAAAGAGACCACCAGATGAGAGATGATGTGAAATCATATCTGAGATGGATTGGAGGAACAGGAAATTCGGAGGATGTAATTAACCTTCCCAGCATTCGCCTGGCGATCCGGGAATCCCCCGTAAAAACCCTTGGGACAGGTAGATCGGCCACAGTAATTGAACCCAGACCGCCTGAGCCATCGCGCTCGGTATTTGAGTGCTGAGCGGAAGAAGTTTTTACTTTGAATACTTTGAATACTTTGAATGCTTTTTACTATAACTCCTTAAAAACTAAATTCTATTAAAAGTTTCCGGCATGTTCATCAGTTCATAACTGGTACAGCGAACTGAAAAGATATCAATTTTGTCTTAGAAATGAATTTCGTGAAGGATTTAGTCAAGAACAGTTGTTACTTACTAAAATATTGTTGCCGTTTAAAGAACACCTTATGAATTTATTGCACGTTAGTATGAGTCAAATCCAATATATTTTACATCAACAAAAAACGTTGCTGTCAATGGATTCTACATAAAGTTACTCCCGTTGGTGACTGGTGCAGAAAAAGTGAAGAAAAATTACGAAACGTCACTTTCAATTTTATTTGGAATGCCGTTATTGGTGACGAGTCTTGTATTTATTGTTATGATCATGCAAACAATAGTCAATCGATTCAAAGAATCACTCAAGATGTCCGAAGAATTCGCAGTAATGGTATGAAAATGTCTGCTAGTTTATTTACTTATTTGTTCTAAATTGGGCCAGTGCACTAGCAGATCGATGTAATTACCATTAGAACACAAATGTATATTTACCTGAAGTTTAGCAGAAGTTTAACATTTTACAGCTTTACAATGAATTGTCGCAATAAGAAATACTGAAAAGTGAGTATCTGGATGCCCTAAAAGTCACACTAGAGGACGCAGCTCTAACCTAGCGGCCGTTCTCCTTCGGAACATATCTCGATGGTGTTATCACGTAGACGTTGGGCTGCTGGTACTTTTGGATTTTTCTTTCTTCTTAATTATTAGATCACGCATACATTCACACTGTCATTCATACTTCAAGACTCTGGGGAAGATGGGGAATCATCTTGGTTGGAGAAATATCCCCACTCCCAGCTAGAAACTTGTGATTTGCTTTGTTCTGTTAATTCATATCGGACAATGAATGAAATAATGTCTCATAGGGTCCATAGAGCTTAGAGTTACCTAGAATTTACCTTTCAGGATAAGGGGAAACCCCGGAAAAACCTCACCCTGATCGAGATTCGAACTCGGACCTCTTGAACGTGAGGCAGACACGCACTAATGGCGTGAAATTTGTGTTTTTAGTCTGGCTACTAGTTCAGATTTTACTAGATGTCAGTAATATAGGTTATTATTTTAGTTAAATTTAGATTAATTATAAAGGTAAAGTGCTTTTTAAGACTAATTTTGTTACTAAATTCCTGAAACTGTGATGATTGATGCAGTATAAGTGGAATGTATTCTTTTATCCAACACATCTGTAAGGTTGTACTTTAATAAAAGAAAATAATCTACTAAAGTAACACTTTAATATTAAGGATGGATAGTATTTCACCTTATCCACTGTATGAATAAAATACAATTACTAGGCCCACAATATTTATTGTAATTTTAACATTTCGTAATGAAATGTAAATCTGTAATTGCAGCTACAACTTCTATTTATGCAGTTCTATTAAATATTATATTTTTAATTAGTATGAATCAAATAGAATCAATTGCCTTACGTTGCTATTCAAATATACCAACAATTAAAAAAAGACTGGCGAACATCGATTCTCTAATATTAGGTATTAGCCAACGACACACATCCAGCCGGTCTTGGTATAAGTAGCCCTATATTACAGAAAATAAAATTACAAATAGTTTTCATATTTTATTATAGCTTATTTAAAAAGTAGTAAGCTCTTTTAATGATTAGAGTAAGTGTTGGATTAAACACTGTATGCTGCTAGTGAGTCAAGACTTAGAGTGGTTCGAGGGGAGATGCCATACTTAAGGTTTTAGGGATCAAAAGTTGAGTTTAATTGAGAGTTTAGGTTGAGTACTGAACTGGCATTCACTGAGGAGCCTTCTCTACATATGTGCAGGTTTGTGTTACGTTATTATTGTTAATTAAATGTGTTTTGATTTCTTTAATCAAAAGTGTAGTTTAGGTATCTCACCCCGAACATCGGGGTGAGATAGCAATCATATCGAAAGAAAAATGGAGTACTATTTTTGTGCATTTGTGATACAAATACATAATTTATAAAGCATATTTATTAGTATTATAAAGAAGAAAACACTAAAGAAAGGTAATAATGGATGTAAGAAGAAACAAGTGACATGATTACATGCAAATGATATCAGTTCTTCTGCACAGTTGTTGCACAAGATTTCTTCTTCTGTACAGGTTTTATGCCACGATCTACTGCAAACGACACTGAATCCAATCAAACTGTGGTACAGTTTTATTGTAGTAGTTGAGAGCACACTCAATACAATAATCGCTGTCATTTTCTGACCTGTTTGGTTCTCTAATCTTTGACTCATTTTGCTGCAGATTTCCCCTGTTTTATTCACTCTGATCTAATTTGGACCTCTTATATGCGATTTTGTTCTGTGAGAACTTTAGCATGCTTCTTCTTGCGATTAGATTTCAGTGTATCCAATATAGGCACAGAAGTAAATTCTTCAAATGATGTGGTTCATTCTGAATAATCTGCAGTCCAGGTCCCTCTTCATTTTCTGAGAGAACAGCTTCAGCGCATCCTCTCCTGTTTGGTTCACTTTCTTGAATCCTTTCTGCATGATCAGTGGCAACCATATCGGAAATTTGATACACATTCTGGAATCGTTCTTCATCAAACGTCATTTTAGAGTTCTATATGGAATGCTATATTCTTGGGAAGCTTTAAAACAACTCACTCCGCCAGTCCTGACACGTTCCAGAGCCATTTGTAGACATTCTTTAGGCCACGACATCTATTTGAAGTTCTAACACACACTTGAGGCATCACCTACGAAAATAAAATCCGTATAAGCAAGAAATAAAAGTAGGCATGTCACCCCGAAAAGACAGTGGCATCTCTCCCAAGGGTCGGGGTGACATACCACTTTTGATGACTGCCACAATACGTTTGCTGCATAGCAACAGAGGATGGCAAACTATACCACAGCATACCTACCATGATAACCGTGCGTGAACTTTCGCTCTGCTACTTTATTCATACTCTTGCACATACTTTAAAATAACTGTGCACCATTAATCTGGCATCTATTTTTAGACCTTACCTGTATTTGTTGGTTTAAAAGTGAAGAAACACCTAATGCAATGAAACACGCATTTGCCCTCACGTCACATTGCCACTAACGAGTGCCATACAGGTTGGAGTCGCGATCTGTTTTCAGCCATAGGAACTTTAAACTTTAGGCATCTCCCCCAGATTCACGCTATTTATACACTCGCGGAAATTAAAAAAATCTTCCAATCATGCATAAAAAATGTTTTGACTCACTAGTACTCTAAATATAAAGGCTATGTATATTTTTATTGAAATTTACTTTTTGTTAGTCATCAGTCTTGTCTCTTTATCATTTTATATTTAATATAATTATCGGTATATAGGTTATATGTGTACAATGAAGGTGTATTGTAAAAATTTAATATATAAATAAATTATAAAGTTTGCAATATATGTTCAGGTATAGGGAACTATAGTGCGATCCATATAAAGCTGAACCATTTGAATAGGCCATAACCTCTGAACCAACAATAGGGCACACGTGCAACTTTGGGAGAATGTAATATACAATTGGGAGATTACATTACACTATTTAAATCTCAGAGAAAATGTTGGAAGTGTCCTCCACCAGCAACTATACATGTTTGCACTCGTCTCACCATATTCTCTGAAGTTTTACTGAGAGTATCCTCGCCAATGTTACCTATTTCGGTTCGAATGGATTCCTTGAGAACATAAATTACCCGTGGCCTATTCTTGTACGTACACTCTATGGTTTAGATACCCCCACAAGAAAAAATCCAGTGGGGTTAGGTCAGGGGATCTGGGGGGCCACAGACATTTTGAGATTATTTGATTATCAAAGAAACTGGTTAAAACTTTCTGGAGGACACTTCCAACATTTTTTCTAAGATTTAAATAGTGTAGTGTAATCTCCCAATTGTGTATTATATTCTCCAAAAGTTGCAAGTGTGTCCTATTATTGGTTCAAAAGTTATGACCTATTGAAATGGTTCAGGCTTATATGGATCGCACTATATTATTACACTGACTGAAAACGCATTTACGCTAAAATATGAATTGAGCTTAAAAAGCTTTAAAATTAGTAAAATGTGTGGCAATTTACTATGTGTGAGGCTTGCATTCAGTAGGTGGGAGTTTGATTCCCGTCGATCAGTGGCTCTAAGATTGAGGTTCTGTGTTTTTCTGATCGGTGGAAAATGTCGCGTTTTTGTTGTAATTTACGTCCTTTAACGCTAAGTCATATCGGACGGTGAATGAATTGGGTGAAATGATGCTCAAATGAGTCCAGAGTCAATGGAGCTTAGAGTTACCCGACATTCGTCTTGAAGGATAAGGCAAAACCCCGGAAAAACCCCTTATACAGGTAACTCACACTGACCGAGATCCGAACTCGGGACCTCTTGAACGGGAGGCAGACATGCTACCATCTACGCTACCGAGGCCGGCGAATGTCGCTGTGATGTTTTATTTAACACTAATTATTTCATTCTGTTTCTTTGTCATTTAAAATAACAGACACTGTTAATATAATTTGGAGTTCTATTTCTGCACAACGAGTATCAAAAGTTATTTAGATGATGTTATGTAACACTGTCATTTCTGGTTACATGTGCAGAACTTTCTTTTTAACCCCTGTTAAGTCCATATTCACCTCAGCTGAAAGCCAGAAGTTATATATGATGAACAAATGTAGAACAGCACACTAACAACTACGGAATCAGTTAATTACGTATTCATATTTTGTAACAACTGTTTACAATAACACCTCGATATATACGAAAATATTCCATAGTTTGTTCCCTGGCCGTTTGTATCTTCTGAGTCCTTGGACAATAAATTCACGTCAAACTTTGGGGTTTTCCGATTAGATGGGCTTAACCCAGTTCTGCAGCTGATGTGTACAACTTGAGAAACATAGATAAGAAAATAGAGTAATTTATCTTAAAGGGCCTGACATTAAAAGCAGACGATTTAACAAGCTGATAACATCTGATTTAATGCTCCAACTTTAATATTACAGCGATTTCTAAATGAAAACGGTCAAGCAGTAAACATTATTTTCACTATTCCGTTGTTTAAGGACTAGAATACAATGCAGCACAAAATTAATACAATTTTGAGTCGAACTAATACTCAATACTCCATTTATTGCTAGTATTTATCTAGAACGCGTTTCGTTAGGATCTTCTTAACATCATCAGCTGTTGTCGACTAATGGATGCCGGTTCAGTGAACTCCTCGGAGGTGATAGGTGCGTCTCTGTCGGTATCTTGATGAACTTGAAATTTGGGTTTTCTTCAAAGGTAGTATCGAAATTAAACAATTTACTTTCATATTTCTTTATAAAGATTTTTTCCCACGTGGTTAATGCAGCTGGACATTGGACACTTTTTAGTAAGTGAATTTCTCGTTCTATGTCATGATTTTCCTTCCAAAAATGGTACGCTACCGCCGATTTATCTATTTCCTAAAGTGATGTTCCTAAAGTGCTCTTTAAGCCTAATTTTCACGTTCCTTTTTGTTTTTCCAATGTAGAATTTGTCACAGTCCTTGCAATTTATCCGGTACACTCCTGATTTTTTTGTATTATGTGATTTCAAAAGGTGTTGTACACTAAATTTGAAAGAGACCACCAGATGAAAGATGATCTGAAATTATAATGGAGATGAAATGGAGGTACAGGAAATTCGGGGGATGCAATTAACCTACCCAGCATTCACCTGGCGACCCGGGATAACACCTGAAGAAATCCATGGGTCAGGTAGTTCGACCATGGTAATCAAACCCGGAGCTCTCGAATGTGAACCACAGACGAAACCGACTGTGCCATATGTCTTCAAAAGTCCTGTATGATTTATATAGGTTTTGCAGTAATGTTAAGAGACAAAATCTTACTGCACAATACATATGGGGCGCCTAGTATCAAAGACGGACATTCGACATTTTTATCGAAACTGAGTTAAAAATCGATCTATTTCATATTTGGCATGCTCTTTTTGAATCTGCAGTCCATTTGTTCCTGAAATGGACCTTCATAATAATTTTCACAGTTGAAATATGTAGTTAGTTTCAACCTCCATGCTCAGTTAGTATCGAAAATGGACATGGCTGTTTGAACCAATTAAATCGCTGGAAATCATTGAAAACTGTCATGGCCTCCAGTTTATGTTTACATTATGACGTGATTGTGGTGTTTTAATTTTTTTGCATATTTTAACGAAATATAACAGTTTCGGAACCATTTGTAAGCTTAATATGGGATATAATGCAATGGAAATTAGTTGTCAAATTGACTCAAATAAAACTTGTGGATGTGGGGAAGTTGCTAACCAAGCATTTTGGAAGTGATTGGAAGTCGACTCCGCATCTTTAGTCGCATTCCGATATCATTCAAAGTTGTAGTGAATATGACACAGAAAATACTGTTGAACGTGACTGCTTTGAAAACCTCTGCACTGAACCAGACATGATCTGCACAGAAATACAGTCACAAGAATAGAAATATAACAAAATTAAAACGAAGTATACGTTTGTTTTTAATTTTGTAATGCTGTAACTGAAGCTATTATAATAATTGCAATAAAACTCTAACATTCATTGCATTCAATCATAATTCATTTCCTTAACCTGGCAACTCTCTGTTGCAAAAACAGACACTTGCTTCTATTATACAAATAAAAATATTTAGTAATTATCTTCCACTTGTCTTAAGAAGTTGAGGTTAATACTTCTATCTTCTTTATACGAGATTAATTTCGTAAACTTTTGTCCACATCTTCAGTCAACACACTTCGTTGTCAAGGATATCATGTATTTACGTATTACCAACATTTGAAGACGAAACACACCTGAAAACAGAATCAATTGCCGGTATATCAAAATTCATTACGCGGTTTGTATTTTTTAAAATAAATATATTTCCCACACTATTAAATCTATGGGAACATTTAATTGTTTTAATAATTTAACTTCGGGATTTATTTAATGGTTAAATGACAAAAAATGATCTGCTACGGCCAAGTTATCAATTTGTTTATATTTAATGTTACGAAAATGTTCTTTCTTTTTGGTTTCCAAACTACGTTTCGTCTTTCCAATATAAACCTGATCACATTCCAAACAATTAAATTGACAAATACCAGATTTTTTATTATTAGAAATTGTATCTTTTTTAGAAAATTGTAATAAATGTTTAATACTATATTTATTTTGAGGAACTAAAGTTATACCAACTTCTTTAAAAAATTTTGAAAATGTTTATTAACCCAAGGATGGTAAGTAAATTTTTTAAACTTATATTCATCGTTTATTTTTTGAGTAGAAATATCATTAATACTTTTTTGATATTTAAATTTTTCAATTTTCTTTTGTATAAAATCTTTATTAAACCATTAATTAAAACAGTATTAACAATATGTTTATCTTCTTTATTCAGGGGTATATTATTAATCTATAAATCAAACTATTAAAAACGGCAAATTTATGTGGAAAAGGTTGAAAACTTTTATTTCTTATGTAAATATTAATATAAGTAGATTTCCTATAAATACCAAAATCTAATTTGTTATTATGTCTTATTTTCAAATCTAGAAAAGGAAGAAATCCATTAATTTCAGTTTCTAATGTGAATTTTATAGCTTTATCTTGTAAATTTAGTAATTTTAAAGCATCATTAATTTGTTTTTCAGGAACAATAGCAAAAATATCATTAACATATCTATACCATGTTTTAAAAATCAAGGGAAAAGCTTTAGTGACTTGGATTTCGAAAAAAAAAAAAAACTCATAAAAAGATCAACAAGAAAAGGTGAAAGAGAATTACCCATTGCTAAGCCAGAATTTTGTTGAAAACAATTCAGCATTAAAAGTGTGTTGACTGAAGATGTGGGCAAATGTTCACGAAATTAATCTCGTATAAAGAAGATAGAAGTATTAACATTAACTTCTTAAGATAAGTGGAAGATAATTACTAAATATTTTTATTTGTATAATATTTATTACGCCACTGTAACTAGCTTCATTTTCTGTGTAACTTGCATCTATGTTTGTTTCATAAATGGACATAAGCCAAGTTTAGTTTCAAATGCGGACATTGCATATTTTACGCTGGTTTATAGTGTTATCAAACAATATTTTTAAGTGCAGACCTTGATTATTGTGCTATTAGAGCTGCAAACATGCCACACAAAAGTATTCAGGTTAACAAAATTAAGCTGTGATAGTAAAACACAAAAACCTCTCTAGTGAGAGATAATGTCAATGACTCTTGTCCATCTTTGAAACCAGGCTCCTCATATATATTAAAAGGACAATTTATACCAAATACTTTTTGGTGGAGACATTGATTGTTACTTCTCTGAATTTACGAATAGGTACCTAGGTCAGTCTTGTGTTGGACTCCGGGTCTACTGATTTAGAACCCTGAAGATAATGCCGAACGCAGTTTTCGGCGAAACGTCGGGAGGAAATGAAAATGGACCACGGCCTACAAGCCCGGAAAACAGTGGAGTTAACGACGCCGGTCGTGAAAGCCTCAGTATTTATAGGTACATTTTTATTTTCTTGACTGTGCATTGATATAGGAATTTTTAGAGATGCACAGCTATCAATTACAAATAAAACATTTGACTATCAGCATACCCATATTTTCTTGAAACTACAACAAAATTAGCAATAAGGTAATGTTTATCTGGATTAATACGAAGTACATAGAAGAATAAACTTTTTTAAGTATATTTTGCACAAGAGAAGATAATGCACACATTAGATATTTTGAAATATAAGTTACGTAGTAAACGTAACTGGTGCAGTATTCGTGTGTTGTTGAAGACATAATAACAATGGCATGTTTCACAAAGGCAGCATTTTCCACCAAAGTAAATAAAAAATTGAAATCTCGTTAGAAACAGGCTACAAGTTCACGGTCGCCAGAGAGGTTGTGGTGAAGATAACCTCTGCTACAATCTCGTATATAAGAAGACAACGATGTCGGTTTCTGTGCAGAAAACATCAAAATGAAACTTGTAACGTGTGTATTACTGACCCTCCTGCCCGGCATGATGCTGGCGGAGGTAATGGACTGTCCTGAGAGAACTGTCATGGAAAACTTTGACTTCAGTAGGGTATGTACTTTCACTCCACTTTCTCTGTACATTCTTCTGCAAGATCTGATGTCATACGACTTTCTCTACTCATTTTTGCAGACGCTACTCTCCAAAACTCTTAGGGGAATAATATGTCAGTCTGGATGGCACATTATGCAACTAAATTTACAGACACAGACTATTTGTCTTTTTAATGATTTAATAGGTTTGATAACAAAACGTGGTTGACTGCAGGACTTGAAGTGTATTTTTAAAAATAAATAATTTTTTCACATTGAAAAACGTGTTTTTCCGTGCCTTAAAAACTGAGCCACTGGGCAAATGTTCAGTTCGCTCATTTGTAAATCAGGGTAGGTTTACTTAGGTGCTGGGCTACTGCTTCGCGTGTTCAGACCCGTCTCAGACTATGGTTTTTATGTGGTTTAAAAGCAACAGCCCCATGTCATTACAATTATCTATGGGCATGTAAACGAACTCCTGCGGGACGAAGATTCGGCAGACCGTCAGCGCTGATATGTTCTCTGCATGTGAAAGCATCAATTAACATACAAAATATTTAAATGAGAGAAGTACAGTAGGCTTTAAGAGATAGTAAAATATTTTCAGAGTTGGAGAATTTAATGTCATGCTGACATGTTGCTATGGTACCTTAATGGTTAAGAGAAACCGGACGGAGATCTGGAGTTCCGTGGTTCAGATCCGAGCTATAGTATTGAATCCTTCAGTCTGGTTGATTGCCCGCAGTACACCCGCGTTCGCCAGTCTTTGAGCCTAAGGACTAACTTGCCGGGTGTTTTAGGGGACGACCCAGTGGCCGTGGTCAAGGCACTGTGGTTTGTTGCGGAAATAGGTTTTAATAAACAAGTCTGACATGTATTTTATATTTATTAATTTTAGAGATTTTAAATTATCAGTCTTTAGATGGTTTTTATGTCCTTTTAATAGTTGAGTGTTTTTATTATATTTTACCTTTTTAGCTAAATTTGTGTAGCTTTTAGGTTTTAGTGTTGACTTCGGGCCCAAATGACCTTGTTGTTGACGGGCCCTAAAACACCACACAATCACTCACTCCTTCAGTCTGGCTAATCAAGCTTGTTATTTAACCGATTTTCCTTTTTTTAGTTATGCTATCTACACACACACACACACACACACACACACACACACACGCGCGCGCGCGCGTGTGTGTGTGTGTGTGTATACTACTTTCTCATCATGTGTATTTTATGGACCCAGGAAAACTGAAACGCGTGTATTTTCGGTACCGAACTTTAGATGGTAGAGAAACCAATAAGAAATATTTGGTAGAGATAGTCATGTGAGTGTAAACGCCTAGTGTAATACATATGTACTGTTACAGTTCCAAGGACATTGGTACGTAGTAAGGAGAACTGGAGTACCTGATGATAGCAAATGTCAAGAGCATATCTTTACAGCACAGAATGATACCACTTCAACCATCACCTTCAAATATGCAGACCTCAAGTAAGTCATTTTATGTACAGCTATATTATTAACAGTGAAGTAAGTTAGGGGTATAATATCTTAATCTGCATTCAGTTTATTGCGTTAATTTTTATCTTCGTGTAATTTTCCTACGTCACGGTCAGAGCTCCACCGTGAGATGAACAACGCCTCTCAGTGTAGACCATCCGCCCTGCCTCCACATTTTCACATTACAGAAGCTGACGTTTTGACCTATATAGATTGCGGTCATCACCCTTGCACAAAGAATTAGAACTGTGAAACATTAAAATAAACAATGAATGTACTGCAAAAGTACAAAAAAAAAAAAAAAAAAACCTCCATAAACATTTATCCTTCCTGTCTCATGTCCTTCACTATCCAAGTGTAAGCTGCAAGTAACACAACCAGTGAATATTTAATATATAAGAACCATTAATCATTTCTCCATTTATTATATGTTTCGTACTCGTGAAAACCCGATGTGCTTTACCCATCACAGCAACTTATCCCGCGCTCTCGGCTTGCATGTGCCACCAGGACTTAAACAGACTTGATCCTGGTATTAAAAATGGCGGCCGCGGTTGATAGGATATGGTTATAAAGTTATAAAAAAACTCTTGTCCATGAACTATGATTTTGACGCAGTAAAATACAAATGTTAAAGGCAGTGTTATACACTTTTCTCAAAAGTAAAATAAATAGTTTAATATTAAATAGTGACCAGTGAGCAAGCAAATATATAACCTTAAATATTCTTACAGTCTACAGTTTAGCATACAACAATATTTCTAAACTACAGCTACACATTTAAATTTCAATGATAACAGAGAAAACCTGGAAGGAGCATACCGCATCCATGATACAGATCTTCTTCCATTGAGTTCACTCAAAGATAATAATAGCTGTTATCCATAGTGTACTCAACATTATATACCTAAACAAAACACAATGAATGGTTGACACACAAATTCAGCTGTTTAGAGCGCTGGAATACTGAATTTAGAAACTATAGTGTGGACATTTGCTTATGCTTTCACTGAAAAATTTCCATTTGAGAGAAATATGTGTTGGAAAATTTAAACAAATAACAAGAAGTATCTCGGAAATGGCCCACTACACAAAATATTGTATCGGACATAAACTGTGTGTTTTAACGAGATACCATTTATGTGGTAGTAAGAGCTCTTATGTTATGTTTTCAAACCTCATTTCAGAATAAGGAGGACCTCTCAGGAGATGCCTAAAATTCTATATTTGTTATAAAACTATCTAAAAATTGCGGCATTTTAATAAAAATCTTTAGAGCCATTTCTGACATGTTTTTTTATTATTTTCAATTGAATTCTGCTTAACAAATAACTGAATTTTAACGTAATTTTTCAGTGAAACCCGATACAGCCTGGTGACCTACGATGGTACGATATGGAAGACAGAGACACCCGGAAAGCTGCTGTTTACAGTCCCAACTGTCTGTAAGTTACTAATTCTGTGTGATAAAAATTAGTTAATATTTTAAATAACTATTTCTTAAGCTTTTAATTAACATAAACTATCTGTTTTAGTGAGATATGCATTGTCTATGTGGTAATATTTCGGCTGTTCTCTTGTATTTTAACAGTTATACAAAAGTCATTCAGAGTGAAGACACTTTCCATGTAAATTTTGTTGTTGTTGTACGTCCTCCAACGTTAAGTCATATGGGACGATGAATGGAATGGGTGAAATGATGCTCAAATGAGTCCGGGGTCCATAAAGCTTAGAGTTACCTGACATTCGCCTTCCAGATAAGGGAAAAATTCGGAAAAAATCTTATCCAGGTAACTCACCCTGACCGAGATTAGAACTCGGAACCTCTTGAACGTGAGGCAGACACGCTACCACCACGCTACCGAGGCGGGGGAGCTTAGAGTTACCATTCATCTTTCGGGATAAGGGAAAACCTACAACGTTAGGTTATATCAGACGATGAATGAAATTATGTTCAAATGGGTCCATAGAGCTTAGAGATATCTCACGTTCATCTTTCAGGATAAGGGAAAACCCCAGAAAAATCGTAACCAGAAACTTACCGTGACCGAGGTTCGAACTCGTGACTTCTTGAACGTGAGGTAGACCGGCTACCATCTACGCTACAGAGGCGGGCACATATTTGTGATGATTCTCAACAGTCAATAATAGTGCTAAATACTTTAAAGACATTTATTGATTTACTTATTTATTTATTTATTTATTTATTTATTTATTTTATTTATTTATTCATTGATGTACTGGGTTTCGAGCGAGATCTCGAAGGTAATGTGCCACTCTGAACTTCATAGTTTGTTAGTTTTCCTAGTCGGTGGACGATTATTTGTTTGATATATCAGGTACCACGATTTCGTTTTCTTGTTATGTGTCTAGATTTAGTGGTGTGAGGCGGTACTATTTGATCACTAAACAGATGATATTTCAGTTCCAGGACGTGAAAGTGCCTACTGGATTCTGGACACAGATTACGACAAGTATGCAGTGATCTACACTTGCTGGAAGTTCAAGAACAACAAACACAGAAGTAAGTGTATTATTTGAATGCCATTTTACAGCTAAGACATTATCTGTTATGAGTTATCTTATTTATTTTACAATGCTATGATACAGAATCGTATTTTATATGTGTATGATTGTAGTCATGTGAAAGATTTATTTATTTCATCAATGTACAGCCATAATTTAACGTGTGATGGCTGAAATGATGATAGAAGTCCTGCACAATATTTTGAAGATGTGTTGGAGTATTGGCAATTTCTTATATCCGTTCCGTCGCAATGGAGTTGTTGAACATGTCAGAAAACCCCGTTTCTAAACATAACCCCATAACCAAAAGTCGACCGGATCGAGATCAGGAGATCTATGGGGCCACATTGTTTGGATATACCTACACCATTTGTCTACTTCCTAAGTAGATAATGGAAAACTCAGTTGAAGTAATTGACCCATATCTTTATGTACAAAAGCAAGAAAGGCGGTAACGTGTACGGCTGTAATTCGATAGATTACGAGTTCAAACTCCGGAGCTGCAAGTTTTGTACTGCATTCTTGCAGTAAGTAGGGCAAGTTATTTCATTCGATCGAAAAATTAAAGAGTTTGTGGGAAATACATATTTCAGGACCTTATAAGTCCAATAAAATTTATTTTTAGAAACATACTTGTTTATAATACGTACAAATAGAAGCTATTAACGGCAGTGTAATACAAATATTACAGCAATGTATAACTACTTGTTACAAATGTCACTTATGTTTTCAAGAAATTGTACATTTCTCGCAATTCTCAGAAAAGGATGACAGTCATTTTCAATTTCTAACGTGAACTTTGTGGATTTAAGTTGTTAATTTAGATGTTTTAAAGCGTCAATTACGTGTTTATCAGGAACAGTAGCCAAAATGTTATCTATATACCAAGTCTTAAAAATTAAAGGGAGAAGTCTTTAAATATCAAATTTGTTAATGAAGTTTGGTCTTTTATGTGGATGGAACACGAAATTGTTCGAAAATCTTCCCAACCTAGACTACCCTATACATGGAACTTTTTTTTTAATTTCCATTTCTCAGAAATGCCTCTAACGCTTTTGGTTTAAGATTTTTCGTGTTAACCGAAATCTATCTCTTGAATTTCCTGGACATGTCTTCACAAGTTCTCTTCATTCTGGATTTATTCTTCGTATAACTCTAAGCTTTATATATAGTTGCAAATCAGGATTATAATGGGGGTGAAGGACTTACAAAACTAATCAACAACTGGGGGTGTAGCCACTGAAAAGATAAGGGAGCAGATGGTACAGCTAAACAGGTCAAAGGATAATGACATGATTAGGGTTAAATTAAAGTGATGGGTTCTCCAAAACATTGACAAATATATTCTAAAGATTGGGGAAGCCAAATCAAACAAACCTCTCCTTTATCTGGAAGAGATAAAGGGTGTAATCCAGACAAACATTAAATCAATTAATACATAATAAATAAATATTACCTTTTATGTAGAGTAGCGTAGATTTCTGAACAAGAGGTGGCTGCTTTACTTTGGAGAGTTAAGTTTTGTAGAAGTATTAACAAGTTCTATGATGAGACTAGAGCAGCAGCATCCAACCTTCCAACTAACCAACTAACTGGCTAACTGATGACTGACTAACTAACCCTTCCTTACTGACTGTAATCGTTTAAATAGAACTGACTTTCAAAATGTCTATCATACGACTCAGCGGTTCCTCGCAGAGGGTTTAAATCCTATGGTGCAATTCTTGTTCAACCCAAGAATGACTCTTCTTAATTTTTCTGCCGATTTAACAGAAAACACATGAGCTGGCAGGTCAATACCACTGCTTACTCTGATCACTGAGTCATTTAACCTGTCTCAACTTGTTAATTCCTGCTAAAGCCTGGAGCTTACCACGAAATGAAATGTGAACATCCAATAATTAGAATATTTCCCAAATCTTGTTCAGACCTTATACGCAACAATATATATATATATATATATATATATATATATATATATATATATCTGTGTGTGTAATATTAATACACAAAAAACGTAGAGCTCGTTAAAAAGATACAATTTGTCTAATAAACTTTATGGAGAGTGAACCGTTTCGGAGATATTTCCTTGATATTTGTATACATTTTCCAATAAACATCTCAATGCTAATTTTATTGTGGGAATATGGCAATACAGGAGACTTTGTGATAGTCAAATGTTTTAAAACTGCTCACTAAGCGATACTTTGAAATTACATTATCTTTGCATGACAAAAAAAAAAAAAAAAAAAAAAAAAAAAGCGGTCAATTCGAAAATGCCGAATTTTTCAGTCTGGCTCTATCCATTCAAACCTTAGCCTACACACGGATTATTATCACCAATTTACCTGAAAAAATAGTAGTTTTACTATGAAGCCTGGGGTCAAGTACTTACAGTGATAGTAAATAGCCACAAAAGGTGCGTGTCTCAGCACCGAGACACGTACGAGTCAGTTGGAGAATTTAACGTCATGTCGGCATTAGCCGACTATGTTGGCCATAGTAACTTAGTGGTTTAGAGCAACCGCACGGAGAGCGGGAGATCCGTGATTCAAATCCCGGCTATGGCATTGACTTCTTCAGTCTGGTTCTATTCATTGAAACCTTCAGATATAAATGCAGTTTTGCTTTTAGGTGATTAGAAAACAGTGTTTATTTCCATGTCTAAAGAACTTAAGGCTGTATGCAGCTGAAATGTAACTGAGAAGTTCGATTATGCTGCTAAAACTTGTGTGAATCTTTGAGGAATTTAGAGTTAATTAGTGTGATTATGTTTTCAGCTTACACGACAGTGCTGAGCCGGACTACCAATATCGCAGAAGAATCGAGCCAAGCAGTGAATTCCTTTTTGGCAGGCCTTAACCTCGAGACTGGCCAAATGATCCGAGTATCACACTACAGCTGCCCAACCGAGTAACCACCATCTCATCATTACTGCTCCACACAACAATGTTACAAATACCAGCTAACGTTACAATAAAACTACACAAATAAATCCGTTGCCACATTCATTAAATGCTGTTTATCTTTTATATTTAACTATATCTGAATTTTCTCCAGGTTTCCCCGCCATTCATTCCACCAGCATCCTTTCTTCCACAGCACAAATATTACATATAATTCCCCCTCCTATCACATATAGAGTGCCCATCTCTGTTTCGTAGGTGGTAACGTGTCTGCGTCACATTCAAGAGGTCCCGAGTTTGAACCTCGGTCAAAGTGAGTTATTTGTGTAAGGTTCATTCCGGGGTTTTCCAGTATCCTGAAAGATGAATGTCAGATAAATGAAAGATTAATGTCTATGTAACCTGGGCTCATTTCATTCATCGTTAGATGTGACTTAACGTTGGAGGTTTTCCCTTATCCTGAAAGATGAACATCAGGTAACTCACGCTCTATGTACCCTGTACTCATTTGAACATAATTTCATTCATTGTCCGATATGACTTAACGTTGGAGGTTTTCCCTTACCCTGGAAATATGAATATCTGTATGGATCCTGGACTCTTTGTACTTCGTTTCATTCATTGTCCGATATGTGAATGTGGGAAGTTTTCCCTTATTCTGAAAGATCAATGTCAGGTACATAACTTTAAGCTCTATGCACCCTGGACTCATTTGAACATCGTTGCATTCATCGTCCGATATGACCTAATGCTAGATGGTGGAAATTAAAAAAGGTTTCGCACTTATCGTCCAGTCTAGCGTTATACTTTGAAGCAGAGTTTACTCCCCGATAGGGGAGTCCATACGAGCGGCAGGGGTAGGAACGGAAATGAAAATGAAGAAAAATAAGGACCCTATTCCAGAATAAACAGCAAAATTAACAATAACGCTAGAAAAACAAGTTTTGAGAATCCTATCTCTGCTACAAATTTGAATTTATGTGTGTGAGCAGCATGACTCACAAACGGAATGTTACGTAAATATAAAATTCGGTTAATTGATGGAAATTAATAGTTCTTTCACTCTAGCCGTGTGTAGGATAAGGTTTAGATAGGTAGAGTCGGGCTGAATAATTCAATGCCATAGCCCGGAAGTGGCCAGGCCGTGGCTCAGTGGTTAGACCGCTTGGCTCTCACCAAGGCGGCCCGGGTTCGATCCCAGGCGACCGCAAAGTGAGATTTGTGGTGGATAACATGGCTCTGGGGTGGGTTTTCTCCGGGATCTCCGGTTTCCCCCGCCATCTCATTCCACCGGTGCTCCATCTTCATCTCATGTATCATCAGTGTCATCGCCTGCGGTGCCGTATGAAGTAAAAGCGGGCGTTAAACACTACACACACACATAGCCCGGATTTGAGCCAGGGTTCTCCGTCCGCTTAAGAGCTACAGGATGGAAACCGGGTGACCCATGGTTTTAATAGTGACATGACATTGAAATTTTCAGTCGGAGTCCTTTTTTTGCAATTCACATTCTGAGTCTGAGTCTACCTATGAAATTTGTATTTAATTTCGATATGTCCTGAGGATGTGTCACGAAAATATTGAGAAACCCCACTTTAAACAATCCTTTCTTGGAAAACCCTTTAAAATTTTTATTATTCACAGAATTGTCTCTAAGTATAGTATTTATTAACAATGCTAAGGTTTTAGGAGATGTTTGTGACAAATAATTAGTAATTGTTGAATTTTCTGCGTATTACGTCAAGTCCTCCTCATTCAGAGTTACCTATGTGTTAACCTGTAAACCGTATAAAATGGGCAAAAGCGTACTACATAAAAGCTGTAGCACACATTTTATGTATTAATCATTTCTTAGCATTAATTATTTAAGAGATATTCCCTATTATTCCTTTGATTTATTCAGTACTTAACATTTTACGTTCCCTATAAGTAGACGAGGTGTTGAATTTCAATTCTAGGCAGATTTTAAAGGAAATAAATGTTTTAAGGTTTCGTAAAAACAGCTGAGGGCGATATATGTTTATGAATAACTTAACAAAAATGTTAAGTTGGTTAAATACAAAATTTGATATTTAAAGTAATACATCTATGAAATTTACCTAAACATTGTGAAAAATTAACAATTGAATAACACGAATTGAAAGGTAGAAGAAACATATCGTACCTAATTTCCATTTTGAGCGTTAAAACACCAATTAATAGAAGGTATAAGTGTTCTTATGTTAGTAGTCTTACCCAACATTTTATGTTTTATTGAACAACGCCTTCCATTACATATTTGTAATGTTATATGTTTGGATTTACAACTACAAATGCTTAAGCACACATATCAGCTACGGTTTGTGAAAAGCAGTGAAACCTCTGGAGTAAGAATACGAAGTAGAGTGTGATGGGATTAGAAATTCCACTATATTAAATACGTAATTAGTTTTATTTCTTTAAGGTTTACGTTAGCAATTATAATTAATACTAAAACAGAGCACTTATCTTAAGTGTTATATTCTACCTCGATAACGAGGATCATCACTTTTTCTCAGGCTCTGTTTAACATAAGCTTTGTCATTAGTGTCTAGGAATTACGTTTAGGAATTCTGTTCCTGAGATCTCGTCTTCACTCAGTAAGTACATTTTTTCACAATGATTGCTCAACGAAACACCACCAGGCAATTCGATGTGATATCATGACGGTACCTGACTGGCTTCTTCACTTTCCTGGATTCCAATAATCCTATTAAATAAATAAATTCTGCTTTATTTTTGTCTCGGCATCTAGAAGCTACACCGAGAGTTATTTTTACAATATTAATTATTTTATTATTTACAATACACATTTACATTAAGAGATTAAATGGTTTTTGCAGATACATTTTATAATTACATTACAAAAACTAACCTAACTAGCTACTATCAGTAGCTTTACATTTGCAAGGTAAACTAAACGGATAAGGTATGTAGAAATAATTTTTACAAACTTTTATTTATTAAATCTCACCTTACTATCCTATTACGTTGTCTAAATCTCTCAGATCTTCTAATTTGTGACTGATTTCGAACGCCAGCCTGTAAGTACTTGGTTATTGTTCCCATATACCTTGTTGTTTATATTTCTCCATAATTATAGTGGAAACCTTCCCTGCTGCCGTTTCAAGTATTTTGAAGTCATTTGTGTTTCTAACTGCGTCTCAAACATATTTACTTTCTAGCTGTTTCCTTTCCTCACGTAAAATTTCATCAATTTATCATATTCAAATAGGGCGTGTTCTGGAGTGTTTTCTAAATTAAATCGATCATAATTACTGGTGTCAGACCTTCCTCTTTTCTTAAAGTACACATTATATGGTCCATACCCTGTTAAGTATTGGATACCTAATCTTGTTGGTACTATATCTTTTAATTTTAATCTTTCATTTATATTGGGATATAAGCTATAAGTTCTTCTTCCTTGAAGTGATGTATCCCATTCATGTTGCCAATCTCTTAAAAGCTTCCTATTGATTTCTGCTTTATTCCTACAATATTAACCTATAACATGTTCAATTTTTAAGAAATCTTTTCTTTTGAGCCAATAATTTGCTGCTCTCTATTTTATTACTAAGTCTAGGCCAAATTGCCAAACATACTAAAAGAGATAAATTTGGTGTAGTTGTTACGACTCCTAAGCATCTTATTAAAGCTTGCTTTTGAACACTTCTAATTAGTATAATATATTTCTGATATTTTAATCTATTTTCCCATATTACAGCTCCATAGACAATTATACCTATTATAAAGCTCATGAGATATATTTTTACTGTATCCGTAGGTAGTTTAAAAGTCCTTGCGGTTAATGTTGATAATTCCATCATTATTTTCCTAGCCTTATTTGTTACTTCTTTTAGATGTGTATCGTAATATCTTTCTCCATCTAAAATACTCATAAATATTTAACAATCCAATAATCATATTACCACTTATTTCTCTGATATCTTGAAACGTTGTCTGTTTTTGTCCGGTAGACAGCAATTTGTGGCTCGACTGTTTAAAACGAGGAGCCGCCAACATCTGTACAAAAAAGGAGTCAGAGAGAATCAATCGAGAGATCGAAGGTGATAGGCAACAGGAAAACAATTTAATCCAAGTAGAAAACAGAACACTATATTTTTAGTTCACTATTAACAACAATAATAATAATAATTAGCATTTGAAACAGTGTATAACATTGATTTTGCGTAAATCTTTGGAGAGTTGTGAGAAATATATCTTAAGAATTCAATGTGATATTTTAATTCACTCACAAAACACAATGTACTTGCATTTTCCCATTAAAATGTCAAAAATTCACAATCAGACAAGTATGACATTGATTAGTGATTAGATTAGGGTGTATGCTGAGGCAAGAGTTTTTCTTTTTAACGATTTTTTCACAATTTTTTCCTTTTTTTGAGAATAATATTTTTTAGCGATAAGTGAGAAAATTTCTATTATTGTTAGTCTGCATAGAAAAATTTACATTTATTTCAAATTGCATAAATATAATTTTAACATACATGTCTTCATAGAATGAAGCTGGAAGTTATGAAAAAGCTTTTACAAATTTAACGAAAGTAAGATAAAATTTAACACTTAACAGAACCAATACAATGACATTATCATGCGCACTGAAATAATAGCTAAGTGGTGCAACAATGAACTGACACCACAGCATCCGACTGGTCCGTGGTACGGTGAACTGTTTGTCGTATGCTAATTGGAAATGGTATTTATTGGATACCACATCGTGCACAGAAAAAAAACCCTTCTATTATGCTGACTAAAGATACTGAGAAGGTACTGAACTTCAACATGAAAATATTGTCCTTCAGGGCTTAAGAATATGTTCCGAAATGTCCGAAAGTTAGAAAACGAACACAAACAGTGCCTCACTGAACACCACCAAATTTAGAAGCTAAACGGTTCCCATTGCCTGTAGTGACACGCTGATATAGCTGGTCTAATTCAGTAGTTTACATTGCCAGCTATTTATTTATTTTTCTTTTTGCAATTTTAGATTTATTTTCTAAAAGAAAGGCTTTCAGTTCCTGCGCAACATTTGTTAAATGATCATTTCTGCGAAGGCAAGTGCTGCAACATTGTAAAGGTACAACGGCAGCAATATTTGTTTCTGAAAATTGCAGATTGATAACAGAATGCAATATTAGAATTTCAATTAAAAACTGTAGCTAATCTTGTTTTATCCCGAATTAACTCGCTGAGGACCAAATGTGAAATATTAGAGAGTGGTCACTTTGGAAACAGAGTAAGTGCACTTGAAGACCATATCATGGATCCCACTATTAGAAAACCAGTAGAAGAGAATCTGAAAGTTTACGGCGTACGATTTTGTCTAAATTAAACTCCATTCTGCAAAAGAAACTGATGATGTAATAACCATAAAAGCTATATCATTTGTTTGAACCTTCTAAGCTAGTTACTAAAAAAAGTGTAGGTGATTTAAATAATGTCATGGCAGCATTTAAACAACTAAATGCATTTAAAACCAGTGATATTGCTTGTGATTCTGATTTGCTTCTTTGTTACAAAGAACTTTGTGATATTGTTGAACAACAAAGCCAAGGTGGTAACGATAACAGATTAGATGCAGTAACAGCACCTTTGGCATTGAAGTCAAAAGCTAATTCTTACAGCAATTTCTGTGAAAAGTCTCTTCAATGTCTTTGGTTGCCGATGTCAAACGCCGACAGTAAGAGATTTTTCTCTACATATAACTTAGTTGTGACAGACAACAGAACAATATGAAAAGCGAAAATATCAAAACTTGTATGCTGCAGTTTGGCGAGGTCTGATGTGTGATATTTGATTTTATTCATGTTACCTACTATCTGCTGATTTCAAATAAAATGTTTTAATTTGGAAAAAAGGGGGTTTAACAGTTGTGCTACTCTAGTTATCTGTTACTTTTCATTTGAGCTATGTCATTACTTATTAATTATTCATCAAACATTTGCGCTAAATTAATGCAAATTTATGGTAAAAAAGCACAAAACACCATCAATTAAAATTATTAATGCGAATTTTATAAATAATTGTCACCACAAAATCTTGCCTCTGGATATATGTGTATATGAACTGGATAACAGGGTCCTATGTTATCGTAATTTAGCGCATGTTAGGTTAGGTTAGGTTAGTGCGTGTAAATACGATGTATATTTAAGGTCGATCATCGACACCCGTGAAATGTTAATACAAGATCCTGTATCGTAGAAATATAACCCTAAGTGCTCCTGGAGGATTTAGTCTTCTAGCTGGTGGCTTATTCCTTCTATTGATCATGTGTACTTCTAAGTTGTGTAATATATCATTATATGTTCTTCAAATGATATTTCTTCTGCTTTTACTGGCGGCGAGCAAGAAGAATTAAACTAAATCTATATTTTAGTGGATTACACCACAAGATTTCATTGTTGGTAGTCCCTCGAACGCAAGCGTAGCTGTAATGAAATGGAAACTACTAATTCTTGAGTTTTGTAACTATGCAACAAAGGGGGACAATGGCTGTGGTCTAGACTGTGAAATAGACCGCATCCAGTTTCCTTTAGTGTGTTACACATTCCTGAAATAGTCTTCCTTCTGCGCTTATTTTATTAGGTAATGTCAAAAATGATCTCCTTTTCCACATTTCAGTGCAGATATTAAATGAAATAGGCGAAAAAGTAGGCTTTTGTTTATATCCTTTATTTGCATCTGCTGTTACTTCTTATTTTAATTTTATTGTCTCTACACAAACTCAATGCAGTCTTTATTGGATGTTTTGGTATTACTTCTTCTTTTTAATTAAATCCTAGCTGAAATGTCCAACGTCTCAGGGTAGTTTTAAAGGTTAGAGAGGATTCCTCTTCAAAAATTTCTGTATTATGGACGAAACGATCATAGGTATAAAATTAAGGGTAGAAGATACAGAACCGACGTAGGAAAATTTTCTTTTGTTAATAGAACCATTGAAGAATGGAATGAATTGCCTGTAGCAGTCTTTCAGGGCTGTCCCCTGTCGCTGAAGAAATTTAGAAAAAATCTAGATGGTTTATAGTTTAACTTTTAAATTATAATTTTATATAATATGTAAATAGAGAATTAATTGGATATGTTTTAAGTGACTAAAGTTAAAATAATACCATGTTTGTATTGTTTATTGTGTTATTGTTGTAAATCTAGTATTTGTAATTTGATCTGTATTCTTAACTCTGCCACCGGGTAGTACCCAATTGCAGTGAATAAATAAATACATACATACATACATACATACATACATACATACATACATACATACATACATACATACATACATACATACATACATACATACATACATACATACATACATACATACATACCTACATACATAAAAGTTGGTGTGTGTGCGTGCCTGTGTGTATGATTGTGTGTGTGAGTGTGTGTGTGTGTGTGTGTGTGTGTGTGTGTGTGTGTGTGTGTGTGTGTGTGTGTGTGTGTGTGTGTGTGTGTGTTTCTTTGGAGGCATTTAAAATGATTGCACAAGACACATACAGAAATAACAGAAATGTTCAAGTCATTGTATATAACGAACAAAATATTTTGAAAACGCTATAAAAATACTCTGCAGAAAAATGACTTATTACGGTTTTTAAATAGTAAAGAGCGCACATAAAATATTTAAGGAAATACAGAGGGAAAAGAAGAGCAAAATTAATATGCAAATAATAATAATAATAATAATAATAATAATAATAATAATAATAATAATAATAATAATAATAATAATAATAATAATAATAATAATAATAATAATAATAATAATAATAATAATAATAAATAGTAATAGTAATAAATAGTAATTGTAATAAATAGTAATAGTAATAGTAATAAATAGTAATAGTAATAGTAATAAATAGTAATAGTAGTAGTAATAGTAATAATAATCATGGTAAGGATAATGGTAAGGATAATGGTAAGGATAATGGTAATAATAGTAATAATAATCATGGTAAGGATAATGGTAATAATAGTAATAATAATGATAGTAAGAATAATAGTGATAATCATAATAATAGTAATAGTAGTAATAGTGATAATGAGGGGCGCCGGGGTAGTGCGGTGGTTTCGTTCGCGGCTCCCGTACTAAGGGTACCGAGTTCGATTCCCGGCTCTGGGGTTGGCGATTTTAAGTCGGCCCCATCCACGCCTTCACCTCTGTCTAGCACACGTGAAGTATCCCCTATGCCCAACGTGGTTCGGAGTCCACGGTAAAAACTGTAGGTCCTCTCACCTCACCGCCATCTTCACTATCACCCTATCATCGGAGGTAATGGACACCGCCCTCTGGGTGCCTCCACCTGAGAAATGGGTCAGGTCATCACTTGGTGGGGTGAGGTTACCCCGAAGGCCAAGGTTGCCATGTGGGGAGTGTTAGTAACTAACTAACTAATAGTGATAATGATAATGATAATGATAATGATAATGATGATGATAATGATAATGATGATAGTGATGATGATGATAGTGATGATGATAATAATGGTAATAGTAATAGTAATGGTAGTAATAATAATAATAATAGATAGTGATAGTGATAGTGATAATGATAATTTAATATTATTATTTTATCACTGCTATTATTATTATTATTATTATTATTATTATTATTATTATTATTATTATTATTATTATTATTATTATTATTATTATTATTATTATTATTATTATTATTATTATTATTATTATTATTATTATTATTATTATTATTATTATTATTATTATTATTATTATTATTATTATTATTATTATTGCTATTTGCGTTTCGTCTGATATATTTACTGTTGCCATTATCACACTAATATAATTCATAACCCCTTAAACCCCCTAAACTCCGTAAAAAAAGAGTTATTTCAGTCCAAGCTTAATAACATGCCCTAAAAACAAGGATACTGCAAGAACACATTGCGTTTCATTCCGCACGGACGAATTACTATCATAATTTTTCTCTACGGAATATGACTTGGGTAGAATGAAAGCCACCAATAAAAGATTTGGAAAGTGATTGCTGAGGGAAATTATTTTACAGTATTAGTAGGCAAATATTAGAATATGAAATTTCAGAGGGATCAATGAATATCATATGGACTCACTGTTCCTTTGTTATTTTGTGGTGACCATGAGAAAGTAAATAATTATCCTGTATTTCCTAAGAGAACTTTTCTGCCCGTCTCGGTAGCATGTCTGCCTCACGTTCAAGAGGTCCCGAGTTCGAATCTCGGTTAGGGTGAGTTACCTGGATAAGGTTTATCTGGGGTTTCCCCTAATCCAGAAAGACGAATGTATTTGGGGCCCGGGCCCATTTGACCATCATTTGAGCCATTCCATTCACCATCCGATATGACTTAAACGGTTAAAGGACTTAAATTAAAAAAAAACTTTCATGTCTTTAACCAGTGTACTTTAAATACCATAGAAGGGCGTTAGTTAATGTTTTCGTCATATTTTTTTCCAGTTTGGACAACATCGAAATTAAAAGATTTACTTTAAGCTTTGCAGTGTTGATGCTGGATTTCCTACATAGATTTAGCATTTAACACTACTGTTTGAGCCGGTATAATAACTCAAGAAAGCTTGATGCAATGAAATACACAAGTGCTAACCCTGGATTATGGACAACGAAGTTATAAAGCAAAGAGCTTCTTAGCTTGAACCAGCTTGGACCGTTCGTAGTTCTAGAGAATTCCACCAATGCCTTCTGTAATACAAAACACATATAGTACGTGGTTTGATTGTTAGCTTCTTTTGTCTGTTAGTTACGTAAAATTAACAAGTTATCTGAAAGGCACAGAAGCTGATAAAACGACGGTTCCTTATTTGGCGAATTTAAATGCTTCAGTAATCTGTAATATGTTTGACTATTTTCTAAGAATCAGCTCAGAGGATACCAAAGTAAAATTTCGCTGATGTTAAAATGACGATACGACACTTCATTTTATCCAGGTAAGTTGCTTATTTAAAACTCTGCTATTAATATAAATGTGAGCATAATACATAAGCGTTCCTTACAAGGAAAGCTACCACAAAATACACATTTTATATATCTGTATATAAAATATAGTTGAGTTTACTGAATTTCACAAAATTCTCTTTGTCATATTCTCATAATATCCTCATCCACTCTTTTTTATATCACTATTACAACAGTTTTTTACTATTTACGTGATGTGAATCGACATAATTATCTGCAGAAATGTTAAATTTGATATTTCGTAATAAAGACGATCAAAGTGATAAGGCACAAACAGCGGTTCAGTTATACTGGCTTTCAAATTTAAGTTCTACAAAATATTTAGTTTGGTACGAGTTTAACCGATTTCTTCACACACACACACAAACACGCAAATCACATACACCTTTGAGGCATAGGTGATAAGGTGTCTGCCTCGCGATCATGAATTTCCGAATCCATGTCTCGGTAGGGGTGAGTTATCAGGATAAGCTTTCTTCTGGGATTTTCCTTATCCTGAATGACGAATCTCTGGTGCCTCTAAGCTCTATGGACCCTGCGCTCATTTAAATATGATTTCATGCATCGTCCAATATGAGTTAATGAGTTGAGGGTTTCCACTTTTCCTGCAATATGAATACTAACTATAAGCTCTATGGACCCCGCACTCATTTGAATATTATTTTATTCATTGTACCATATGCTTTAAGATTGTTGGTTTTCCCTTATCCTGAAAGATGAACGTTTGGCAACTAAGCTCTATGGACCCTGGACTCATTTGAACATAATTTCACTCATCGTCCGATATACCTGGAAGATTTTCCCTTATCCTGAAACATGAACGTCTAATAACTCTAAGTTCTATGGATCCTGGACTTATTTGAACGCATTTCAGTCATCGTTCGATATCACTTAACTTTGGAGGTTTCGCCGTTTTCTGAAGATGAATGTGTGGTAACTCTATGCTCTATGAACTCTGGGCTCATTTGAATATCTTTACTTCATAGTCTGATATGATTTAATGTTCTAGGTTTTCGCTTTTCCTGAGTGATGAATGTCGAGTAAATCTAAGAATGGACCCTGGGCTCAATTTGAGTATCATTTCACTCATCATCCGATATGAAATTAGAATGGAGATTCTCCCTTATGCTGAAAGATGAATATCTGGTAACTCTAAGCTCTATGGTCTCTGGGCTCATTTGAATATCATTTCGTTCATAGTCTGATATGACTTAACCTTTGAGATTTTCCCTTACCCTGGAGTATGAATTCTGTTAATTCTAAGCTCTATGGACCCTAGAGTCATTTGAAGATCATTTCATTCATCATCAGATATGCCTTAATTTAAAGTTTTTCCTTACGCTGAAAGATGAATATCGTATAACTGTAAGCTCCATGGACCTTGGGCTCATTTGAACGTCATTTCACTCATCGTCCAATATTACAAAAATTTGGAGGTTTTACCTTATTTTTAAGATTAATGCCTGGTAACTGTAAGCTCTATGGATCCTCGACTCTTTTGAAGATCATTTCATTCATTATCCGATATAAGGTAACGTTGGTGGTTTTCACCTATTCTTAAAGAAGAATTAAGCTCTAAGCTCTGTGGATCCTGGACTCGTTTAAAAATCATTTCAGTTAACGTTCGATGTAATTTCAAGTTGTATGTTTTTCCTTATCCTGAAAGTTAAATGTCTGGTAACGCTGAGCTCTATGGACTCTGGACTTATTTGAAGATTACTTCTTTCATTGTCCGATATGGCTTAACGTTGGAGGTTTCCCCTTTTATTGAAAGATGAATGTCTGGTAACTGTATGCCCTATGGATCCTGGGCACATTTGAACATCATTTCATTCATGGTCCGATATGGCTTAACGTTGGAGGTTTCCCCTAATCCTGAAAGATGAAGGTCTGGTAGCTGTATGCTCTATAGATCCTGGCTCATTTGAACATCATTCGTTCATCTTCCGATGTGGCTTAACGTTGGAGGTTTCCCCTTTTCGTGAAAGATGTATATCTGGTAACTGTATGCCCTATGGATCCTGGGCACATTTGAACATCATTTCATTCATGGTCCGATATGGCTTAACGTTGGAGGTTTCCCCTAATCCTGAAAGATGAAGGTCTGGTAACTGTATGCTCTATAGATCCTGGCTCATTTGAACATCATTCGTTCATCTTCCGATGTGGCTTAACGTTGGAGGTTTCCCCTTTTCGTGAAAGATGTATATCTGGTAACTGTATGCCCTATGGATCCTGGGCACATTTGAACATCATTTCATTCATGGTCCGATATGGCTTAACGTTGGAGGTTTCCCCTAATCCTGAAAGATGAAGGTCTGGTAACTGTACGCTCTATAGATCCTGGTTCATTTGAACATCATTCGTTCATCTTCCGATGGGACTTAACGTTGGCGGTCACGCTTATCATGAAAGATGGCTGATTACTCTATGCCTTATGGACTTCGGACACATTTGAGCATCATTTCATTTATCGTTCAATGTGACTTAAATATTGAGGTTTTTCCTTAAGATAGAAGAATGTCGGGTAACTGAGCTTCATGAACCCTGGGCTCATTTGTACATCATTTCATTCATCGCCCGTCATGCGTTAACATTGTAGGCTTTCCCTTATCAGAAAGGTGAATGTCTGATATTTTATATTAATCTGTGATATGTATAGAAGTGTTGGCGGGAGTCTTGGCGTTGCATTGCAGGATGATATGCTCCATGTGAGCATCTACTCCGGCGGGAGGGTTTCCGATCCGGCTAAGTGGGGCCGTTTCGGGACCACGGCAGGTGGGATGCCTGCTGTGTTGGACTGCCTGGGAGATTCAAACTAATAAATGGTAGGGTCCATGCCCTGTGTATTATTGTGATTCCTTGCGGTCACCAGCTCTCTGTATCCTCCGCCTCATTCTTCCTCCTAGGGAAGCTCCTCTGGGGACATAGGTACAAAATATCAGTATGGTCGGGTAATTCCATAGATAACAAATTCGGACTGGCAGTCCTTTATTGCTAACAACCGTACGAGATCTACTCCTGCCATCAACAACAAAGTTAACCAGCACCTTTACCCTTTCTTCACTTTTAAAACATGACACAAGTATAATATCTTTCAGAACCTATGCTTAAAATTGCTTGTGACTAAGTTCCATTTTACTGATAAAACATTTTATTTATTTCACAGCTCTGAAAGACAAACGGCAAATGTTTAGGCAACAGAAAGATACGACCTGTTCAATTTCTATCTGAAGATGGTTTCGACTGGCCTATTGGATTTAGTCACATAACGTCAATCATCTTGTTTCCCTAGTTTACTATGCCCAACTATAAGTTTGAGGACTTCTCTGATGACAGCAATGTGTGAGCTTTGTAATAGTATGCCTCATGGCGGATAAGAATGCCTCTTGTGCCCGCTGCTGGGAAGAAGCCAGAACCCCACATACTCCGGAGCCGACTCACGGTGGCTGGTACACAAAACTGGGACTAATTAGCTCCACTGCATTGCTGATCGACAAGTGAGAGGGAAACGCTACCTGGTGCGTTCCGTATTCTCCACATGTTGCACACATATGCAGGCAATATCAGTCTAGGTATAAATTTACATTGTGCTCGTCAGTTCCGTCTGATCAACTATTTATTTTGGATATGCTTGGAATTTCTGTACTGTTTGCATGAAATTGTTAAAATAATAAACAATTAAAACGTTAGTCTCGTTGCTTTTGCACTGTTTATAGAACAATCCAAATACCAACATAAATAAGTCAGTTTTATAATTTATTACAAATACGTGAAGGTATAGACTAACGTGCGGAAGTGTATTCAGACATTGTATTTTTATTATTCTTTTGTGTACTACAAATACTTGTAGTAAGTAGTGGAACTGTTACATTTCAGGCAAAAATGCTCTAATAATAGATAGATCAACATGAAAAATTGAATACCATGGCCGGGATTTGAACCGCGGATCTCCTGGTTTCTGTCCAGTCGCTCTGACCCATTGAGCTACCATGGCCAGTATCAGGATGGCACGTTGGCCATGGTAGCTCAATGGGTTAGAACGACTGGACGGAAACAAGGAGATGCGTGGTTCAAATCTCGGCCATGGCATTGAATTTTTCATGTTGACTCTATCAATAAGCTTAGCCTATCTATATACGGCTAGTGTGAAGAAATGATTAATTTCTATCAATTAACTAAAATGCTATAATAAGGTTTGAATAAACTATTAGCTGGCGCAAGGAAAGGTTGCTGATGTGGAAGATGCGCAGAACACCATTTTTATACTAATACGCCTGTTGCAGGGCGAAGTTATCCCTTTCACAGGCCCCAAAGACGTCTCGGGGTGTGTATATTCATATTTATATTTCCAAGCCGCCTCTATTGTTTGCTATCATGTTTTGTGGCTTTATTTGTTTACAAATGTTACATAGCAACCAGTTCGCTTTGAAATCAAATTGGGGAGTGTCAAACTTTGTGGCCTTCAATCGAGAACGATGCAAGCCGACTTCTTCGAAGTAGTACCGAATTGTCGATCACTTGCCTCCGGCAAGCTTTCGTTGCGTTATTCCTAAGTAGGTATTATTGTGAATCTCAGTTACCAATTTTCAATGAAGGTAACATCAGGTATGCGCAGGTGTTAACATAAGAGAGACATTATGGGCCTTCAACCTAAAAGGTAGACCACAGATATTATAAATAGAGGAGTGGAAGCGTTGGGTAAGCATAGCTAAAATTCAATGATAGGTTCAAGAGTGTCATTCTATTTTGGACTTACAACTATTTTCCTATAAAATAAATTCTATAAAGGACGAAATAAAAACGTCTTTTAGTTAATGTAAACTCTGCATTACAGACTTAGTAATTAGTAACTTAGTAACAGACTTGTAACTCCCATATAGTGTAACACCTTTTATTTTCCTCCCCACTTTACCTAACACACACCGCCAACACAAACCATCCCTAAGCATCCTTAAAGAGTACACACTGGCAAGTATGGCATTTTCCCCATATTGACCAACCATAAGAGAGCAAGTCATGTCTGCCTTGTAAGTCAGCACCATTTAGGAAACAAGTGATTTGTCTTCTATTATATGACAACGAAATCAGCACAAGTTTCAATCCTAGCAACCGTTGATATTTCAAAGTGTACGTTCTGCGACAAATCATGCAGCCTCCAGTAGTGTATCATAGTGTCAGTGATGGAGAAAATCATAGCAAACATCTGTTTATGAAACTCGAAGTTGAAATCTTCCATTGTGTTCATGAAACTTCTTGTAGCAGTATATCTTGATCCCAATTTTCGTCTATATTTGCAATAGCTTCAAACAATGCAAAACAATTATTTACTGTATATAGATTTTTTTTTCCACCAAACGAGAGCCTTAGCTCCAGTGAGTTTGTACAACACGCAATTATTTGTGTCTCACTGTCTAAGGCTTCAGTTCTCTTACAAGACTTAGAGAAAGTGCTGCTATACCATTTACGGTCATGAGAATGTCCTATATTCTTACAGAGCGAGATGGCTGAGATAGTTTCGTCCGTGGCCCACATTCGGGTTCGATTCCTGTGGCTGACCTACCTGACTCGTGGTTTTTTTAGGGTTTTTCCCGGGTTGCTATGCGAAGCTGGGTAGGTTAATTACATCCCCCGAATTTCCTGTCCCTCCATTTCATCTCCATTATTATATCATATCATCTCTTATCTGTTGGTCTCTTTCACGGTCGAAGTGTCGGTGGGTGTCTCGGCGGTGCATGGCGCCCTGAGCCTCCGTGGGGCTTTCCATAGGGCAAGACCTAGAGACTAACAAGCCCCCCCCCCATGTGATCCTGTGGACTCAAGACGGGATGGAAGTGGATGCGCCACTTACGCGCGCCAACTTCAAAATGGGAAGGCTACCGATATGACCTCGGTGTGGCCGCCTGGTAGTTTAGCACACCTTCTACTAGCTATGCTGGCTAGTACGCGGGAATATTATGGCTTCCCTCAACCCCATCCGGAGTCGTACCGGATCTCCCATGGGTATCGGGAACCACTGCCCCCTCGAGTCCAACCCAATCCGTACAACTCCCAATCAGAGAAGGGCTCGAATGTTCGGTCCGAGGTTCCTCTAGTAACATCAGAGGTATCACGAGTGCTAGGGGTCCGCAGCGCCCACACCACGGCAGCTGAAGGGGACGGATCCCCTCCCCTACGAGGGGGCATAGGAACAATGGACCCAGGATGGTGGCCTACGTACCGAATCCCCTCCGTAATGGAATCCCAATCCCAATCCCTATATTCTTGAAGTGTAAACCGCCTTTGATAAAATTAGATTTAATATGTAGGCAAGACAGTGCGCAAATACAGCCTGGAGAAATTATGTGCTTAGTTTTGCTTTAAACTGTCCGCCGTAGCAGCCGCACCATTCTAAGTTTGAGAAACTTTTTCCCACGATCAAAAATTCATCCAACAGATCGTTCACAATTTTGTGCGAATAACGGAGCAGCTGACCGATCATCTGAAATTTTCATAAAACAGATATATCGACTTCAGCTCCAACAAATCTGAATATTGCAGAAGGCTGGTATAAATTGGCAACAACGGTAGTTTCATTCTAAGTAATCGAACAAATTTGGGCTCTTGGATTTCTCCTTATTTTTCGTCAGTAGAATATTGAGTATTGATTAAATTAAACAATTCTGAATCAGCTTTTGCAGCCAGTTACAATATATCGTCATATATACAAAAGAGGTTTACAAATTCTATGTAGTTATGCATGTTGCTAGATTCTAATGACTTATCATGAACCCCAAATGCTAATTCCTGTTTCCCCAGAAAGCAAGCAATATCAGTTTTTCGTTTCATTATTTTTCTACTTTTTTCTTACTAGTCTGTTGTTCTGATTTTACCGCATTTTTTCTCTGAGTATACGGCAGGTGGTCTATTCAGGGATTCCCAAATGTTTTTATCAGAATGTTTATTTGGAGGTGAATACTGGTCAAACTGTGTTTTTAATTGCCTTATGGATACTCCCTGTGTAGCTGAACCCACTGTAAATGTTGTAACAGTACTTTTGGGTTATGTTTGAAGTGTGAGGGGTTTATAAATTTATAAAAACTGATTATGTAAATATATTTAATAATTTAAATATGTAAAAATGTATGTAATTGTGTGGTTGGCCGAAATAATAATTATATGACGTAATATGACGTAATGTGGTGACGTGCCATTGGATCGGCCAATCACAAAATTAAGTAGAAGTAACGATAGTTACGAGAAGTGAATAATCTTTAGGAGAGTGATATGTTATTCAGTCTTGTTTAGTGAAGATAAATCAATTATCTTGTTATAAAGAGAAAGAGATTTTTGTTTTAACGACGAATGTGATGTATACCGCTGCAAGAACAAAAATGTTTTAAGTTGTAGTTCGAATCCGTACAAAAATAACTAAGTAAGAATCTATCGAAATGTTTGAAGTAACCTGCAATAGACTGTTACAATGGTTTTAGGAAACAGGAAACAACAGTAGCAGTAACGTTTTCTTTTCTGGAGAGAAACAGCTAAAAATTAATAATATATAACTGGTTAACTTGGCGAACTCCGTGCCGCCAATAAAAGTTGCCTGAACATATCCATATAAATAAAACAAATTCGGATATGCTATTTATTCTAAAACTGGGGGTGAAGTTTCAATATATCACAGCTGCAATGAAGCAAATGAATTTAAAGCTTTCTGATAAACTATAACCTTTGTCTTTTTTGTGGCGCGTGATTATATAAAGATGATGGTTTTCCTATACGCGAACACGCGACGACGTCGTATATCCATGAGAGAAACAGGAAACTCCAAGTTGATTCCGCAAACTTCCAGCAACTGCCCTTGCGATTCATTTATGGTAATCGAAAAGGCCAAATGCACGGGAAATTGTCGATGCTTAAAGTCAAACGCAAATCCGTTGGAGACATCGGAATACGCGGATTCCAGATGTGCTCTGCTTTGTACTTTACCTTGATGATTGTTGCCTCGATGACGTTTTTTATTAGGTTTTTCACAGCAGGTCTCGTTCCATTGCACAGTATTATTTGGTTAATGTTACGCAGCATGATTACAACGAGTTTTTAGCTATGAGGTGGGAGTCCAGGCGATTCTAATGAATTTAAGAAACTCTATGGGATAGCGGAGTACGTCATTCTGGTTTATAACTGAGTCAACTGATCTGTACGAAAACAATTTCCCGGAAATAAACACATTCTAGAAAGAAATTCTTACATACCAACACGACTATTAGCATTGACTGCTTCTCGCTGCTCATTAGTGCGGTTAGATATGACGTAGCTCGTCGCACATTTGACTGACCTCTACGACCTGAGTGAGGCCGTCTTCTCCCTGTAATAGTTCCCGCTAACTTCACAAATTTAAAAAAGACTTAATTTTGTGTCAGTTTAATCCACAGTGACGAATTCACACAAACACAATTATAAAGAAGGCCACCAAGGATTTATCAGTCTGTTACAAAATATTGTGACTTTGTGGGTTCGTGAAATAGAAAGTCCAATTACACCACTCAAAAATGTTCTTTATTTCCACCGACTTACAGTTTAACACTTGCCAATTACACAGAATTACTTGCTGCACACAATTACAATTTACCATTTCGTCCGTTACAACTTCACTTGTACTCGCGATTACATAAACTCCGATACACATACACAGTTCGTACAGTCTTCCGTTGCACAACCCTTTCGTTCATTAACACGTCACTGACTAACTCTTACACCAAGAACTGCGACTGTCTCCTCACTCACACTCACTGACCAAACCAACAACTGACTAACTAACTCCGACTCCGTCTGTCTGTAACCCTCTTTATATCGGAATATCCCGCCTTCTGGTGTTTACAGGATTGTTCTAGTAACAGAAAGATCGAGAACCAGTTGTAGAGAAAACAGGCGACACAGTCATGTTTTTTCCCTGACCACAGTCTGTCACCACTACAAGACAAACGAGGAGGAGGTGTGGCTAACCGAACCCCCCCTGCCTTCCGCTGCCAGCTGCTTTCACAGGGTGTTCCAGCGTTCCCGTTACAATATATAGAGTTTTAGTGTGTTCAGAAGTTAATTTCGTGTCTGATCTTGGAATGGGTATGTCACCATGTTACATACAAAAATTTCAGTCTTGATAACAAACGATAAATGTTATAAATAAAATATGGTAAGTGAAATATCTTTCAGTTCGGAGGCCGTTTAAGGCCGAATTGGCCTTCAGCTATTGCCATACCGGGACGTTGTCCCTTACTGTCACTCAAATAGCTTTGAAGACTTTGGAATGGAGTGGAACATCTTTCTACTTTGTAATGCTTTGGTTTGTAGAAAATAAAATAAGGTGTCTGTGTTCCTTGAAATTTTGCGACGTTTGTTTATCTTATCCTTGATTTGCATATGCTGTTACTTCTTATTTTAATTTTACTGTCTCTACGCAAACGCGAAGTAGCTGTTTTTTGGATCTTTTGTTGTTATTTTTTTTTAATTTAATTCTAGCTGAAATGTCTATAGTTGCACGGTAGTTTTAAAGATAAGAAAAGATTCCTCTTTCAATATTTGTTTTATCTCCTTTTACAAAGTTTGGTGTGTGTACTTATTTTTTGAAGGCAGTTAAAATGACTGCACAAGATAAATACACAAATAATTGAAATTTTCAGGCCATTGAACTATATATATCGAACACTATAAAAAGGCGCTGATGAAAAATAGCTTGTTAGATTTTTTTTTTTTATTTTTTATTTACGTCCTCCAACGTCATAGCGGACGGTGAATGTATTGGGTAAGATGAGGCTCAAATGAGTCCGGGGACCATGGAGCTTAGTTACTCGACATTCGTCTTGAAGGATAAGGGAAAACCCTGGAAAAACCTTATTTAATTAACTCGCCCTGACCGAGATTCGAACTCGGGACCTTTTGAACGTGCGGCGGACACGCTATCATCTTCGCTACCGAGGCGAGCTGTTAGGGTTTTTAAATAGTAATCAACACACATAAAATACTAAGAAAATATAGGAGGAAAGGAAAAATGAAGCGTGAAATTAATAGAATAATAATAGCAGTAATAGTAATGATAATGATCATCATAATGATAATAATTAATAATTATAGCATTGTAATAATATTAATAATAATGATTATTATTAATAATATATAGCTATTTGTGTTACCTCTGGTTTATTTACAAAATACAAAAAATAAAATAGGGTTTGTAGATCTTAATCCTTAAGAAACTCCCTAAACTCAGGAAAAAGAGGATATTGCTTTAGTCCAAGCTTAATACAAATTGTAACTTTCCCAGAAACAAGTACCCTAGAAAAATAGATGGCGTTTCATTCCGCACGGAGGAATTACTATTAAAACTTGTCCCTATGGAATCTGACTTGACTTGGGTAGAACGAAAACTGCCCAGTAAGGGATTTGGAAGGTCTGATTCATTGCTGACGGATATTATTTTGAAAGCAAACTTTCAGAAACCACTAAAAGATATGAAGAATTTCGTGAAATGTGAAAACCTTAAGTAAATATTACGAAGTCTGATCAGTTTTGTAATGTGGAGTGTATTTTATATAGATTACTAGGAAACATAAAAACCTGTTCCCACAGTATTAGTAAACAAACATTAGAATATGAACTTTCCGAGGGATTAATGAATATCATATTGTGACTTTGTGGGTTCGTGAAATGAAAAGTCCAATTTCACCACTCAAAAATGTTCTTTATTTCCACCGACTTACAGTTAAACACTTGCCAATTACATAAAATTACGTAATGCACACAATTACGATTCACCAGTTCGTCCGTTACAATTGCACTTGTAATTACGTACGGTCTTCTGACTAGCACTGCGTCCTTACACAAAGAACTGACTGACTGTCTCTCTGAAACCCTTTTTATAGGAATGTCACTGTTCTTCTAGAAGTCTCTGGTTTCCCGCAAATCACCCGAACGTTCCAGACCACAGAAGAAGGGGAGAGAAACGTTGAGGGACAGGTGACACTTCCCTAACCACCCCTCAGTTAGTGACAGAGACTAATGGGAGGCGTGGCTCGGCGGCCTTTGGTTTCCTCACAGCTGTGGGCCTCATGCCTACCGCTAATTGGGTGACACTGCTCCCTCCTCAAAGCTGGTCGTCCCGAACAGCACCATCGTAGCGGGCTAGTCGATCCAGGTGTACCACCAACATCTTTCCTCGGGGAACCTTCTGGATGCGGTAGACCACGTCGTTAATCCTCTTCACCACCCGGTACGGTCCTTGCCATGGCTGCTGGAGCTTCGGGCAGCGTCCCTTGGTCCGGGTAGGACGGTACAACCAGACCAGGTCACCTTGCTGGAACCCTTGGCTGTTGGCTTGCCTGTCATACCTGGTCTTCATGCGGTCGCTCGCCTTCTGGATGTTCTGGCGAGCCATCTCGTGCATGTCGTGGAGATGGTCCACCAAGTTCTCCACATACTCGGTCGCTGGCTGTTTCGCTTCTGGAGGGCTACCAAAAGCCAGGTCACAAGGGAGGCGTAACTCTCGGCCGAACATTAAGCTGGCTGGCGTCATCCCAGTTGTGTCGTGTGTAGACGAGCGATAGGCCAGCAAGAACAGTGGCACCTTGACGTCCCAGTCTCGCTGATGGCTGGCCACGACTTTCTTCAGGTGTTCCTCTAAGGTCTTGATGTACCTTTCGACCATGCCATCCGATTGGGGATGTAGAGGCGTAGTGCGAGTCTTGTTCACCCCAAGCCTTTGTAGTGCCTCCTTCATTAGGTTGTACTCAAAGTTGGTACCCTGGTCACTGTGTAGCTCTAACGGCACCCCAAATCGACAGAACACTTGCTCCACGAGACAGTCTGTGATTGTCTTTGCCTCTTGGTTTGGGATGGCATACACCTCCGGCCACTTGGTGAAGTAGTCCACGACCACCATCAGGTACTTGTTGCCTCGGTCGGAAACTGGGAACGGTCCAGCAATGTCAACGGCGATCCGTTCGAATGGCGCTCCGACGTTGTACTGCTGCATGCGACCCCGGCTCGTAGTCTGGGGGCCACGACTCGCCGCGCACACGTGACACTGACGGCACCATCTCTCAGCATCTGCTCGGAGTCTCAGCCAGTAGTAGCGCTGCCGTAGTTTGTTAATCGTTCGGTTCGCTCCCAGGTGTCCTCCCGAAGTACCGGCGTGCACTTCCTCCAAGACTTCCGGGACCTTACTCCGGGGAAGTACCAACTGCTCTCTCTGCGTCTTCCCATCGGGTGATTCCCATACCCGGAACAGCACGCCCTCTCTGGTCTTCAACGAGTCCCATTGTGCCCAGTACGACTTGTAGGTGGCGCTCCTCGGTGCGATGTCCTCCCAGGTTGGTCTCATCCCTGCCTCCACTTCCCTCAAAAGTGGCCCCAAATCTGCGTCCGCCAGCTGCTCCCTCCTCAGGCCTGCGCTATCCCAGCCTTCAGCAGGCACTGCCACAACTGCTCGGACTGCTGCGGCACGCTCCTTCTCTTCCACTCGTGTGCACTGGCCGCACTGTTCTGGACAGGGTCTTCGGGACGTGGCGTCTGCGTTACCGTGGCTCTTCCCTCTACGATGTTCCGAGGTGAAGTCGTACTCCTGCAGCCTCTGGACCCAACGTGCTGTGTGGTCTTCCAGGTTCTTAAAGGTCAATAGCCAGGTTAGGGCGGAATGGTCAGTCCTCAGGTGGATTGGCTGACCGTACAGGTACTTGTGGAAGTGCTCCAATGTCTTTACTACCGCCAGTAACTCCCGTCGGGTGACGCAGTAGTTCTTCTCTGCCTTGGATAGCGTCTTGCTGTAATAGGCTATCACCCGCTCATGGTCGTCCTGGATCTGCGACAGGACACCTCCAATGCAATGGTCGCTGGCCTCGGTGTCCACAATGAAGGCGCCACCCGCTTGTGGGAAACCCAAAATTGGAGCACTGCACAGGGTCTCCTTTAGGTGCTGGAAAGCGTTTTCGGCGTCCTCTGTCCACACATGAGGCCGGTGTTCCTCCGTCAGGCGGGTGAGGGGTTTTGCGATGTTGGAGAACCCCTTTATGAAGCGGCGGTAATAACTGCACAGCCCCAGGAAACTGCGCAACTCTTTCCTATCCTTTGGGCAAGGCCAATCTTTCACAGCCTGTGTCTTCTCCGGGTCTGTGGCCACTCCGGTTGCCGAGACTATGTGGCCCAAGTAGTTAACTCCCTTGCGGAAGAGCTGGCACTTCTTCGCGTTCAGCTTCAAGTTGGTCGCTTGCAGTCTCTGTAGCACCTTACTCAGATTCTCGAGGTGATCTTCAAAAGTCTTCCCGACGATGATGATGTCGTCCAGGTATAGCAGGCAGGCATCGTAAGTCGGCCCTGTCATCACTGACTCCATAAGGCGCTGGAAGGTAGCTGGTGCGTTGCAGAGGCCAAAGGGCATAACCGTGAACTGCCAGAGCCCTTGGCCCGTCGAGAATGCAGTCTTCTCCTTGTCTCTCGGGTCTAGAGCTACCTGCCAGTAGCCCGACTTCAGGTCCAGGGTCGAGAACCACTGTGCACCAGCTAGCGTGTCCAGGGTGTCGTCAATCCGGAGTAAGGGAAAACAGTCCTTCCGGGTGACGGCGTTCAATTTTCTGTAGTCTACGCAGAAGCGCAGCTCGCCGTTCTTCTTTGTCACCAAGACTACAGGGGAACACCAAGGGCTGTCAGACTCTTCAATCACTCCCCTGGATCTCATGTCCTCCAGCATGTCTCGCACCGCCCCTTGCTTCGCCAGCGGAACGCGTCTATGTGGTTGCCGAATAGGCCGGGCGTCCCCGGTGTCGATGCGGTGAAGCACTTTGTCCGTGCGGCCGTAGTCACTATCACCTTGGCTGAAGACGCGCTGATACCGCCTTAGCAGTTGTCGAACCTTCTCCAGCTGTTCTGAGGTCAGGTGGTCGGCCACCCTCTCCACCAAGCCTTCTAGCCGGGGCCCCAGGTGTTGCTTCGGCGCCGGCTCTAGTGTCTCGTCGATAGCTGTTACGCTCACCATGGGCTCGCACATTCCCAACTCCGTCCCGGCCTGGACATCGTGATCGGCGTCCGTAGGATTTAGCAGTCTCACGGGCACCTCCTCTCGGCACGGCAGCAATGCCCTGGCTACACACAGTCCGTTTACAGGCGTCTTCTGGTCCAGCATCATGTTCCTGGTTCTCTGGCCCTCCAGTCGCACCGTCACCACCACCTCGCTCCTCGCGGGAACAACCACGTCTTCGTACAAGACGACCCTGCAAATTCCAAGGCGCTCTTCGGGTTGACGGAGTATAACCTCTTCTCCGTTAAGCCGCAGGACCTTCTTGCCGACGTCGACCGTCGCCTCATGGCTCCTGAGGGCATCCAGTCCCAGGATCACCTCCTCAGCCACCTTCGCGACGAACACCCACAGACGCACGGCACTCCGTCCCAAGTTCAGCTCCAGCAGGGGCTCCCTCTCCACAGGCAAGGTGTCGCCCGATGCCGTGACAAGCTGGTATGGCCGGCTTGGCTTCCTTGTCGGCAAACCCTTCGCCACGTCAGGTCTGATGATGGTCACGGCCGCCCCGGTGTCCACCAGCACGCGGCACGGCTTTCCTCTTATCCAACCGTCCGCGATGAGGCTGTCATCCATACGCCGGCTGACGGCGCGCAGTGTCACTCGAGGGGATGGTGGTGATGGCGCCGACGTGCCCCTCTCCACGACGGCCCTTACTCGTTTTCCGGCTGCTCTTCCTGGTGTGGGCAGTCTCTCTGCAGGTGTCCGGGCTGTCCACACCCCCAACACAGGCCACTAGGTGTTCGCCGGCGTCCCTCAGCTGGTCTTCTGTCTCCGGCGTAGCGGACACTCCTCGTTCTCGACGTCGGGATGGATGTTATTTTGGCCGCCTCCATCCTTAATGCCGCTGTCAGCGCCTCGTGGATGGTTTTATATTCCCCGAGCATTAGGCGCTGACGAATCTCCGTGTCCCGTACCCCGTCGACAATATTGTAGGCGGCTTCCCGGGATACGAACTCCAGTGGCAGGTCAACCAAGGCCTTGCTAGCCAGCTGCTCGATGGCTATGGCGAACTCCATGCAGCGTTTCCCCCGGCTGCTGCGACCTTGCCTTTAGCTGGCTTCGGTATGCTGCGGCTAAGCGTTTGTTCCCGAAGCGATTCTCCAGGGCCTCCCAGATGTCCTTGGGCGCCGCCATCGTCTGCACCGCGTTTAGCACTTCCGCGGCCCGTCCCTGGAGGCTGGCTATTAGCTGTGTGGCCTCCTCCTCCGGTGACCATCTGTTGTGCCTGGCCACTGTGTCGAACTGGCGGCGGAAGACTTCAAACGTTGACGCGCCGTCATACTTGGGAGGTTTGACGCGCGCAGATGTTGTGTCGCGTCCCGGCGCGTCGGCCTTCAAATCCTTCAGCTTCCTGCCGACGACGTCCTCCACCATGGCGTTCAGGGACTTGACGCTGCTGTCGGCCTTTCCCTCCAGGTTGTTAACGCGGTTAGCAAGGTCTTCGACGTCTTCCACCACGGCGTTCAGGGTCTTGGCGTTAGTGTCGGCTTTTTCCTCTAAATCATTAAGGCGGTCGTCTACTTGACCCATCCGCTTGCCCAGGTTCGTGACGTCATCCCTCATGCCGGCCAACTGTTCCTCAAATTTGGCGGCGAGGACCTCGTTCGCCTCCTTCATTTCCGTGGCCAGACTGTCGTTCGCTGCCCTCATTTCCGTGGTCAATTCGCTCTTAATTTCTTCCATCTTCTCGGTGATGTTGTTGTTGGCCGTCTTCATTTGTTTCAGTTCCGCGGCCAGGTAGTTATTTGCCGCTTCCGTTTTCTCTGTTAACTCGTTCATCTTCGCCAAAAGCATTTCCAATGCGGATTCCATGGCTGTAATGTTCGGTGCTGTTGTCTTCCCGCTTCCTGACACCAGTGTGACTTTGTGGGTTCGTGAAATGAAAAGTCCAATTTCACCACTCAAAAATGTTCTTTATTTCCACCGACTTACAGTTAAACACTTGCCAATTACATAAAATTACGTAATGTACACAATTACGATTCACCAGTTCGTCCGTTACAATTGCACTTGTAATTACGTACGGTCTTCTCACTAGCACTGCGTCCTTACACCAAGAACTGACTGACTGTCTCTCTGAAACCCTTTTTATAGGAATGTCACTGTTCTTCTAGAAGTCTCTGGTTTCCCGCAAATCACCCGAACGTTCCAGACCACAGAAGAAGGGGAGAGAAACGTTGAGGGACAGGTGACACTTCCCTAACCACCCCTCAGTTAGTGACAGAGACTAATGGGAGGCGTGGCTCGGCGGCCTTTGGTTTCCTCACAGCTGTGGGCCTCATGCCTACCGCTAATTGGGTGACAATATAAACTCACTGTTCCTTAGTCGTTTTCTGACGACATGAAAAATTAAATAATTATTCTGTATTTCGTTACAAAACTTTGAATGTCTTTATGCAGAGTACTTTAGATTATATTACAGAAGGCAAAAGTTGCAGTTTTCGTAATATTCCTTCCAGAATAGCCAACCTCTAAAGTAAGGGATTTCCTTTAAAGTTTGCAGTGTTGATGCTGGATTTGCTTTAGATATTTAGCATTTATAATAACACAAGAGAGCGTGATGCAGTGAAATACACAAGTGCTAACCCTGGATTATGGACAACGAAGTTATAAAGCAAAGAGCTTCTTACCTTGGACCGTTCGTAGTTCTAGAGTGTTCCACCAATGACTTCTGTAATACAGAAAACATATAGTACGTGGGTTGATTGTTGGCTTCTTTTGTCTGTTAGTTACGTAAAATTAACAAGATATCTGAAAGGTACAGAAGCTGATAAAACGACGGTTCCTTATTTGGCGAATTTAAATGCTTCAGTAATCTGTAATATGTTTGGCTATTTTCTAAGAATCAGCACAGAGCTTGACCTGTGGCTTTTGAGGGATCTTTTTGGATACTAAAGTAAAATTTCGCTGTGTTACTCAAACTGATGTTAAAACGACGATACGACGCTTCATTTTATCCAGGTAAGTTGCTTATTTAAAACTCTGCTATTAATATAAATGTGAGCATAATACATAAACGTTCCTTACAAGGAAAGCTACCACAAAACACGCATTTTATATCTCTGTATATAAAATATTTTATTTGTGCTCAGTTGAAACATTAGGCATAGCGATTTCGAAAAAACTACATGAGTTTACTGAATTTCAGAAAATTCTCTATCATATTCTCATAATATTCTCATCCACTCTTTTATATATCACTATTACAACAGTTTTTTGCTATTTATGTGATGTGAATCGACATTGAGTATTTGCAGAAATGTTAAATTTGTTATTTCGTAATAAAGGCGACCAAAGTGATAAGACATATATAAACAGCGGTTCAGTTATACTGGGTTTTAAATTTAGGTTCCACATTTGGTACGAGTTTAACCGATTTCTTCACACACACACAAACACGCAAATCACATACACCTTTGTGGCATAGGTAGTAAGATGTCTGCCTCACGATCATGAATTTTTGAATTCATGTCTCCGTAGGGGTGAGTTATCAGGATAAGCTTTCTTCTGGGATTTTCCTTATCCAGAATTACGAATCTCTGGTGCCTCTAAGCTCTATGGACCCTGCGCTCATTTAAATATGATTTCATTCATCGTCCAATATGAGTTCATGAGTTGCGGATTCCCACTTTTCCTGAAAGATGAACGTTTGGTAACTAAACCCTATGGACCCAGGACTCATTTGAACATAATTTCACTCATCGTCCGATATACTTTAAAGATTTTCCCTTATCCTGAAACATGAACGTCTAATAACTCTAAGCTCTATGGACCCTGGACTTATTTGAACACATTTCAGTCATCACCCGATATCACTTAACTTTGGAGGCTTCGCTGTTTTCTGAAGATGAATGTGTGGTAACTCTATGCTCTATGGACTCTGGGCTCATTTGCCTATCTTTCATTCATAGCCCGATGTGATTTAATGTTGGAGGTTTTCGCTCTTCCTGAGTGATGAATGTCTAGTAAATCTAAGAATAGACCCTGGGCTCAATTTGAGTACCATTTCACTCATCTTCCGATATGAATTTCGAATGGAGATTCCCCTTATACTGAAAGATGAATATCTGGTAACTCTAAGCTCTATGGTCTCTGGGCTCATTTGAATATCATTTCATTCATAGTCCGATATGACTTAACCTTTGAGATTTTGCCTTACCCTGGAGTATGAATTCTATTAATTCTAAGCTCTATGGACCCTAGAGTCATTTGAAGATCATTTCATTCATCATCGGATATGCCTTAACGTAAAGTTTTTCCTTACGCTGAAAGATGAATATCGTATAACTGTAAGCTTCATGGACCTTGGGCTCATTTGAACATCTTTTCACTCATCGTCCAATATTACAAAAATTTTGAGGTTTTCCATTATTTTTAAGATTAATGTCTGGTAACTGTAAGCTCTATGGATCCTCGACTCTTTTGAAGATCATTTCATTCATTGTCCGATATAACGTAACGTTGGTGGTTTTTACCTATTCTGAAAGAAGAATTAAACTCTAAGCTCTGTGGACCCTGGACTCGTTTAAAAATCATTTCAGTTAACGTCCGATGTAATTTCAAGTTGTATGTTTTTCCTTATCCTGAAAGTTAAATGTCTGGTAACGCTGAGCTCTATGGACTCTGGACTTATTTAAAGATTACTTCTTTCATTGTCCGATATGGCTTAACGTTGGAGGTTTCCCCTAATCCTGAAAGATGAAGGTCTGGTAACTGTATGGCCTATGGATCCTGGCTCATTTGAACATCATTTCATTCATGGTCCGATATGGCTTAACGTTGGAGCTTTCCCCTAATCCTGAAAGATGAAGGTCTGGTAACTGTATGGCCTATGGATCCTGGGCACATTTGAACATCATTTCATTCATGGTCCGATATGGCTTAACGTTGGAGGTTACCCCTAATCCTGAAAGATGAAGGTCTGGTAACTGTATGCTCTAGATCCTGGCTCATTTGAACATCATTCGTTCATCTTCCGATGTGGTTTAACGTTGGCGGCCTCGCTTATCATGAAAGATGGCTGATTACTCTATGCCTTATAGACTTCGGACACATTTGAGCATCATTTCATTTATCGTTCAATGTGACTTAAATCTTGAGGTTTTTCCTTATGATAGAAGAATGTCGGGTAACTGAGCTTCATGAACCCTGGGCTCATTTGTACATCATTTCATTCATCGCCCGTCATGCGTTAACATTTTAGGCTTTCCCTTATCAGAAAGGTGAATGTCTGATATTTTATATTAATCTGTGATATGTATAGAAGTGTTGGCGGGAGTCTTGGCGTTGCATGGCAGGATGATATGCTCCTGGTGAGCATCTACTGCGGCGGGAGGGTCTCCGATCCGGCTAAGTGGGGCCGTTTCGGGACCACGGCAGGTGGGATGCCCGTTGTGTTGGACTGCCTGGGAGATTCAAGCTAATAAATGGAAGGGCCCATGCCCTGTGTATTATTGTGATTCCTTGCGGTCACCAGCTCTCTGTATCCTCCGCCTCATTCTTCCTCCTATGGGTGCCCCTCTGGGGACATAGGTACAAAATATCAGTATGGTCGGGTTATTCCATAGATAACAAATTCGGACTGGCAGTCCTTTATTGCTAACAACCGTACGAGATCTACTCCTGCCATCAACATCAAAGTTAACCAACACCTTTACCCTTTCTTCACTTTTAAAACATGACACAAGTATAATATCTTTCAGAACCTATGCTTAAAATTGCTTGTGACTAAGTTACATTTTACTGATAAAACATTTTATTTATTTCACAGCTCTGAAAGACAAACGGAAAATGTTTAGGCAACAGAAAGATACGACCTGTTCAATTTTTATCTGAAGATGGTTTCGACTGGCCTATTGGATTTAGTCACATAACGTCAATCATTTTGTTTCCCTAGTTTACTATACGCACCTATAGACTTGTGGATTTCTCTGATGACAGCAATGTGTGAGCTTTGTAATAGTATGCCTCATGGCGGATAAGAATGCCTCTTGTGCCCGCTGCTGGGAGGAGCCAGAACCCCACATACTCCGGAGCCGACTCACGGTGGCTGGTACACAAAACTGGGACTAATTAGCTCCACTGCATTGCTGATCGACAAGTGAGAGAGATATGCTACCTGGTGCGTTCCGTATTCTCCACATGTTGCACATATATGCAGGCAGTATCAGTCTAGGTATAAATTTACATTGTGCTCGTCAGTTCCGTCTGATCAACTATTTATTTTGGATATGCTTGGAATTTCTGTACTGTTTGCATGAAATTGTTAAAATAATAAACAATTAAAACATTAGTCACGTTGCTTTTGTACTGTTTATAGAACAATCCAAATACCAACATAAATAAGTCAGTTTTATAATTTATTACAAATACGTGAAGGTATAGACTAACGTGTGGAAGTGTATTCAGACATTGTATTTTTATTATTCTTTTGTGTACTACAAATACTTGTAGTAGGTAGTGGAACTGTTATATTTCAGGCAAAAATGCTCTAATAAGAGATAGATCAACATGAAAAATTGAATACCATGGCCGGGATTTGAACCGCGGATCTCCTGGTTTCTGTCCAGTCGCTCTGACCTATTGAGCTACCATGGCCAGTATCAGGATGGCACGTTGGCCATGGTAGCTCAATGGGTTAGAACGACTGGACGGAAACAAGGAGATGCGTGGTTCAAATCTCGGCCATGGCATTGAATTTTTCATGTTGACTCTATCAATAAGCTTAGCCTATCTATATACGACTAGTGTGAAGAAATGATTAATTTCTATCAATTAACTAAAATGCTATAATAAGGTTTGAATAAACTATTAGCTGGCGCAAGGAAAGGTTGCTGATGTGGAAGATGCGCAGAACACCATTTTTATACTAATACGCCTGTTGCAGGGCGAAGTTATCCCTTTCACAGGCCCCAAAGACGTCTCGGGGTGTGTATATTCATATTTATATTTCCAAGCCGCCTCTATTGTTTGCTATCATGTTTTGTGGCTTTATTTGTTTACAAATGTTACATAGCAACCAGTTCGCTTTGAAATCAAATTGGGGAGTGTCAAACTTTGTGGCATTCAATCGAGAACGATGCAAGCCGACTTCTTCGAAGTAGTACCGAATTGTCGATCACTTGCCTCCGGCAAGCTTTCGTTGCGTTATTCCTAAGTAGGTATTATTGTGAATCTCAGTTACCAATTTTCAATGAAGGTAACATCAGGTATGCGCAGGTGCTAACATAAGAGAGACATTATGGGCCTTCAACCTAAAAGGTAGACCACAGATATTATAAATAGAGGAGTGGAAGCGTTGGGTAAGCATAGCTAAAATTCAATGATAGGTTCAAGAGTGTCATTCTATTTTGGACTTACAACTATTTTCCTATAAAATAAATTCTATAAAGGACGAAATAAAAACGTCTTTTAGTTAATGTAAACTCTGCATTACAGACTTAGTAATTAGTAACTTAGTAACAGACTTGTAACTCCCTTATAGTGTAACACCTTTTATTTTCCTCCCCACTTTACCTAACACACACCGCCAACACAAACCATCCCTAAGCATCCTTAAAGAGTACACACTGGCAAGTATGGCATTTTCCCTATATTGACCAACCATAAGAGAGCAAGTCATGTCTGCCTTGTAAGGAAACAAGTGATTTGTCTTCTATTATATGACAACAAAATCAGCACAAGTTTCAATCCTAGCAACCGTTGATATTTCAAAGTGTACGTTCTGCGACAAATCATGCAGCCTCCAGTAGTGTATTGTGACTTTGTGTTATATCCCACTTCTGACGCCAGTGTGACTTTGTGGGTTCGTGGAATAAAAAGTCCAATTACACCACTCAACAATGTTCTTTATTTCTACCGACTTACAGTTTAACACTTGCCAATTACACCAAATTACTTGCTGCATACAATTACAATTTACCAGTTCGTCCGTTACAACTTCACTGTACTTGCGGTTACGTAAGCTCCGGTACACATTCACAGTTACGCACAGTCCCGTTGCACAATCCTTTCGTTCATTAACACGGCGCTAGCACGTCAAACACTGACTGACTACACCAAAACCAACTCAACAACTGACTGACTAACTAGCTGCAGCCCTTTTTATAAGCATCTCGCCGTCTTCTAGACGTTTCCAGATGATGAAAGTTCCCGTAATTTCTGGAACCAGGTGGAAGGGAAATAGACCTCCCAGTTATGTTTCTTTCCCCGGTCGCCCCTGTCACCACTACAAGACAAACGAGGGGAGGGCGTAGCTAACATTGACCTCCCCCGTCTTCCGCTCGCAGCTGCTTTACAGGGTGTTCCAAACGGTCGCGTTACACTGCTCCCTCCTCAAAGCTGTTCGCCCTCGAACAGCCCCATCGTAGCGTGCGAGGCGGTCCAGGTGTACCACCAGCATCTGCTCGGAGTCTCAGCCAGAAGTAGCGCTGCCGTAGTTTGTGAATCATTCGGTTCGCTCCCAGGTGTCCTCCTGAAGTACCGGCGTGCACTTCCTCCAAGATTTCCGGGACCTTGCTCCGGGGAAGTACTAACTGTCCTCTCTGCGCCTTCCCATCGGGTGACTCCCATACCCGGAACAGCACGCCCTCTCTGGTCTTCAACGAGTCCCATTGGGCCCAGTACGACTTGTAGGTGGCGCTCCTCGGTGCGATGTCCTCCCAGGTTGGTCTCGTCCCTGCGTCCACTTCCCTCAAGAGTGGCCCCAAGTCTGCGTCCGCCAGTTGCTCCCTCCTCAGGCCTGCGCTATCCCAGCCTTCAGCAGGCACTGCCACAACTACTCGGACTGCTGCGGCGCGCTCCTTCTCTTCCACTCTTGTGCGCTCATGGCCGTCCTGGATCTGCGATAGGACACCTCCAATGTAATGGTCGCTAGCGTCGGTGTCCACAATGAAGGCGCCACCCGGTTGTGGGAAACCCAAAATTGAAGCACTGCACAGGGTCCCCTTCGGGTGCTGGAAAGCGTCTTCGGCGTCCTCCGTCCACACATAAGGCCGGTTTTCCTCCGTCAGGCGGGTGAGGGGTTTTGCGAAGTTGTCGGCCTTTTCCTCTAAATCATTAAGGCGGTCGTCTACTTGACCCTTCCGCTCGCCCAGCTCCGTCACGTCATCCCTCACGCCGGCCAACCGTTCCTCAAACTTGGCGGCGAGGACCTCGTTCGCCTCCCTCATCTCTGTTGTCAGTTCGGCCATCTTTGCGGTCATTGTCGTGGCCAAGTTGTTGCTTGCCGTTTCCATCTTCGCTGTTAATTCGGCCTTCATTTCTTCCGTCTTCGCTGTTAATTCGGCCTTCATTTCTTCCATCTTCCCGGTGATGTTGTCGTTGGCCGTCTTCACTTGTTTCAACTCGGCGGTGAGGCTGTTTTTTGCCGCTTCTGTTTTCTCTGTTAACTCGTTCATCTTCGCCAAAAGCATTTCCAATGCGGATTCCATGGCTGTAATTTTCGGTGATGTTATCTTCCCGCTTCCTGACACCAGTGTGACTTTGTGTTATATCCCACTTCTGACGCCAGTGTGACTTTGTGGGTTCGTGGAATAAAAAGTCCAATTACACCACTCAACAATGTTCTTTATTTCTACCGACTTACAGTTTAACACTTGCCAATTACACCAAATTACTTGCTGCATACAATTACAATTTACCAGTTCGTCCGTTACAACTTCACTGTACTTGCGGTTACGTAAGCTCCGGTACACATTCACAGTTACGCACAGTCCCGTTGCACAATCCTTTCGTTCATTAACACGGCGCTAGCACGTCAAACACTGACTGACTACACCAAAACCAACTCAACAACTGACTGACTAACTAGCTGCAGCCCTTTTTATAAGCATCTCGCCGTCTTCTAGACGTTTCCAGATGATGAAAGTTCCCGTAATTTCTGGAACCAGGTGGAAGGGAAATAGACCTCCCAGTTATGTTTCTTTCCCCGGTCGCCCCTGTCACCACTACAAGACAAACGAGGGGAGGGCGTAGCTAACATTGACCTCCCCCGTCTTCCGCTCGCAGCTGCTTTACAGGGTGTTCCAAACGGTCGCGTTACAGTATCATAGTGTCAGTGATGGAGAAAATCATAGCAAACATCTGTTTATGGAACTCGAAGGTGAAATCTTCCATTGTGTTCACGAAACTTCTTGCAGCAGTATATCAGGATCCCAATTTTGATCTATATTTGCAACAGCTTCAAACAATGCTAAACTATTATTTTCTGTACATAGATTTGTTTTTCTCCACCAAACGAGAGTCTTAGCTCCAGCGAGTTTGTACAACACGCAATCATTTGTGTCTCGCTGTCTAAGGCTTCAGTTCTCTTACAAGACTTAGAGAAAGTGCTGCTATACCATTTACGGTCATGAGAATGTCCTATATTCTTACAGAGCGGGATGGCTCAGATGGTTTTGTCTGTGGCCCGTATTCGAGTTCGATTCCCGTGGCCGACCTACCTGACTCATTGTTTTTTCGGGGCTTTCCCGGGTTGCTAGGCGAATGCTCGGTAGGTTAATTACATCCCCCTAATTTCCTGCCCCTCCCTTTCATCTCCATTATTATTTCATATCTCTTATCTGTTGGTCTCTTTTAGGGTCGAAGTGTCGGCGGGTGTCTCGGTGGTGCATGGTGGGGTGATATGCTCTGAGGAAAACTACTTACTCCTCCGGTACGTCTGTTGCTGGTCTCCGCTCCTCTGCTGCGACCACTTCTTGTCAGCCAGGCTCGAATCTTTGGGGATTTTCAGGGCTCGAATCGCCTGCCTTGGGACCATTAGGGCTTGGCTGCTCGGCTCGTTGCCGTCCCGCAGTAGGGGAGCGAGTTCGTTGTCCAGGCTCGTCAGGGGAAGTGTCTATACAAGTTAACTGTAGGAAACCTGCCCTCTGTACTGTCGTGGCTCCTTGGGTCGGCCATCCTCCTGTCTCCTTCGCTTCATCCTTCCTCGCGGGGTTGCCCCAACTTGGGGGCATAGGAACATAAACTCGAGGGTATCTACCACGGCAGATCGTCACAGGGTGAAGACTGACCCCCTCTCTGACGACCAGGGAGTTAACGAGTTGTCCCGAAAGGGCGACCGGCGCCTGCGTGAGGCTTTTCATAGGGCAACACCTAGAGACTAACGACCCCTCCCCCATCAGGTCCTGTGGACTCAATACGGGATGGAAGTGGATGCGCCACTTACGCGCGCCAACTCCAAAATGGGAAGGCTACCGATATGACCTCGGTGTGGCCGCCTGGTGATCTAGCACAACTTCTACTAGCTATGCTGGCTAGTACGATGGCTTCCCGCAACCACGTCCGGAGACGTACCTGACCTTCCACGGGTATCGGGAACCACTGCCCCCTCGAGTCCAACCCAATCCGAACTCCCAATCAGGGAGTTGCTGGAATGTTTGGCCCGAGGTTTCTCTGGTAACGTCAGAAGTACCACGAGTGCTAGGGGTCCGCAGCGCCCGCACCACGGCAGCTGAATGGGACGGATCACCTGCCCTACGAGGGGGCACAATAACAATGGACCCAAAATGGTGGCCTACGTACCGAATCGCCTCCGTAATGGAATCCCAATCCCAAACCCCATATTCTTGAAGTGTAAACCACCTTTGATAAAATTAGATTTAATATGTGGACAAGACAGTGCACAAATAGGGCCTGGAGAAATTATGTTCTTAGTTTTGCTTTAAACGGCCCGCCGTAGCAGCCGCACCATTCTAGGTCTGAGAAACCTTTTCCCACAATCAAATTCATCCATGAGATCGTTAACAATTTTGTAGGAATAACGCAGCAGCTGACCGATCATCTGAAATTTTCATAAAACAGAGAAATCGACTTGAGCTCCAACGAACCTGATTATAGCAGAAAGCTGGTATAAATTGGCAACATCTGTAGTTTCATCCTAAGTACTCGAAAAACTTAGGCTCTTGGATTTCTCTTTATTTTTCGTCATTAGGATATTGATTATTGATTAAATTAAACCATTCTGAATCAGATTTTGCAGCCCATTACAATTTATCGTCATATATACAAAGCAGGTTTACAAATTCTATGTAATTATCCTTGTTGCTAGATTCTACTGACTTATCATGACCCCCAAATGCTAATTAATTCCTGTTTCCCCAATATCAGTTTTTCGTTTCATTATTTTTCTACTTTTTTCTTACTAGTTTGTTGTTCTGATATTACCACACTTTTTCTGAGTATACGGCAGGCTTTCTATTCAGGAATTCCAAAATGTTTTAATCAGAATGTTTGTTTGGAGGCCAATACTGGCCAAACTGTGCTTTTAATTGCCTTATGGATACTCCCTGTGTAGCTGTACCCACTGAAAATGTCAGGAAACAGGAAACAACAGTAGCAGTAAAGTTTTTTTTTTTGGAGACAAACAGCTATTCATTAATAATATATAGCTAGTTAACCTGGTGAATTCCGTACCGCCAATGAAAGTTGTCTGAACATATCTATATAAATAAAACAAATTCGGATTTGTTATTTATTCTAAAACTGGGGGTGAAGTTTCAATATATCACAGCTGCAATGAAGCTAATCAATCTAAAGCTTTCTGATAAACAATGTGGCGCGTAAATATATAAAGATGATGGTTTTCCTACACGCGAACACGCGACGTATATCCATGAGAGAAACAGGAAACTCCAAGTTGATTCCGCAAACTTCCAGCAACTGCCCTTGCGATTCATTTATGGTAATCGCAAAGGCCAAACGCACGGGAAATTGTCCATGCTCAAAGTCAAACGCAAATCCGTTGGAAACATCGGAATACGCGGATTCCAGATGTGCTCACCTTTGTACTTTACCTTGATGATTGTTGCCTCGATGACGTTTTTTATTAGGTTTTTCACAGCAAGTCTTGTTCCATTGCACAGTCTTGTTTGGTTAATGTTACGCAGCATCATCATCACAACGAATCCAATTTTAATTTTTAGTTATGAGGTGGGAGTCCAGGCGATTATAATGAATTTAAGAAGCTCTATGGGATAGCCCAGTACGTCATTCTGGTTTATAACTGAGTCAACTGATCTGTACGAAAACAACTTCCCGGAAATAAACACATTCTAGAAAGAAATTCTTACATACCAACACGACCATTAGCATTGGCTGCTTCTCGCTGCTCATTAGTGCGTTTAGATGTGACGTAGCTCGTCGCACATTTGACTGACTTCTACGACCTGAGTGAGGCCGTCTTCTCCCTGTAATAGTAAAAAGTTCCAGCTAACTTCACAAAGTTAAAAAAGACTTAATTTTGTGTCAGTTTAATCCACAGCGACGAATTCAAACAAACACAATTATAAAGAAGGCATTCAAGGATTTACAAGTCTGTGACAAAATATATAGAGTTATAGTGTGTTCAGAAGTTAATTTTGTGTCTGATCTTCGAATGGATGTGTCACAATGTTACATTCAAAAATTTCAGTCTTGATAACAAACGATAAATATTATATAGTAAAATATGACAATTGAAATAGCTTTCAGTTTGGAGGCCGTTGAAGGCCGAATCGACCTTCAGATATATATATTGTAATTTACGTCCTCCAACATTAAGCCATATCGGACGGTGAATGAATTGGATGAAATGATGCTCAAATGATTTCAGGGTCCATGGAGCTTAGAGTTTCCCGACATTCGTCTTGAAGGATAAGGGAAAACCCCGGAAAAAGCCGTATCCAGATAACTCACCCTGACCGACATTCGAACTCGGGACCTCTTGAACGTGAGGCAGACACGCTACCATCTACGCTACCGAGGCGGGCAACTTCAGCTATTGCCACACCGGGACATTGTCCCTTACTGCCACTAAAATAGCTTTGAAGGATTTGGCAAGGAATGGAATATCTTTCCACTTGTAATACTTTGGTTTGTCGAAAGTAAAGGAGGTGTTTGTGTTCCTTGAAATCTTGCGACGTTTTTTTATCTTATCCTTGATTTGCATATGCTGTTACTTATTATTTTAATTTTATTGCCTCTACGCGAACGCGAAGCAGATATTTTTGGATTTTTTGTTGCTGCTTTTTTTTTAAATTAAATTCTAGCTGAAATGTCTAGCGGCAAACGCTATTTTTAAAGATAAGAAAGATTCCTGTTTCAAAATTTGTTTTATCTCCTTTTACAAAGGTTGGTGTGTGTACTTATTTTTTGAAGACATTTAAAATGATTGCAGAAGACAAATATTCAAATAACTGAAATGTTCAGGCCATTGAACTATATAAATCTAATACTATAAAAAGGCACTGTTGAAAAATCACTTGTTAGGTTTTTTGTGTGTAATTTAAGTCCTCCAACGTTGTCATATCGGACGGTGAATGAATTGGATGAGATGATGCTCAAATGAGTCCAGGGACCATGGAGCTTAGAGTTACCCGACATTCGTTTTGAAGGACAAGGGAAAACCCTGACCAAAACCTTATTCAGGTATCTCACCCTGACCGAGATTCGAACTTGGGACCTCTTGAACGTGAGGCAGACACGCTATCATCTACGGTCCCGAGGCGGGCTGTTAGATTTTTTAAATAGTAACCAATGCACATAAAATACTAAGAAAATATGGGAGTCAAGGAAAAATGAAGCGTGAAATTAATAGAATAATAGTAATAACAACAATAGCAATAATAGTAATAATACTAATGATGATTATCATAATGATAATAATTAATAATAATAGCACTGTAATAATAATATTAATAAAATTATTATTAATAATATATAGGCATTTGTGTTACGTCTGGTTTATTTACGAAATACAAAAAATAAAATACTGTTTGTAGATCTTAATCCTTAAGAAACTCCCTAAACTCAGGAAAAATAGGATATTGCTTGTTTGGTCCAAGCTTAATACAAATTGTAACTTTACCAGAAACAAGTACCCTAGAATCCCGTAGGGGAGGTGATCCGTCCCCTTTAGCTGCCGTCGTCCGGGCGCTGCGGACTCTAAGCACTCGTAGTACCTCTGACGTTACTCGAGGAACCTTGGGTCGAACTGCCGAGCCCCTCCCGTCTGGGAGTCGTTCGGATTGGTTTGGACTCGAGAGGGCAGTGTGTTCCCGACACCCACGGGGAATTGGGTACCTCCGGCCAGGCTACGGCCGCCCGGAGGGGGTAGAGAGTTGCCTAAAAAGTCCCGGGTACTAGCCTGCTGAGCTAGTAGAAGGTGTGTTAGACCACCAGGCGGTTTCCGGTAGTCTTCCCTGCGGGGTTGACGCGCGTAAGTAGCGTATCTACTTCCATCCCGTCTTGAAGTTGTGGGGGGGGGGGGGGGAGGGGCTTTTTAAGAAATCAGGTATCGCCCTATGCAAAGAGCCGCGGAGAATCCACCGCTCCCGTGTAGAAGGAGGCCCGGGTCCTTAGTCCTACGGGTCCAGGACTAATGGGAGTAGATCCTCTGCACATAACGTAAGTACCCTAGAAAAAATAGATGACATTTCATTCCGCACGGAGGAATTACTATTAAAACTTGTCCCTATGGAATCTGACTTGACTTGGGTAGAACGAAAACTGCCCAGTAAGGGATTTGGAAGGTCTGATTCATTGCTGACGGATATTATTTTGAAAGCAAACTTTCAGAAACCACTAAAAGATATGAAGAATTTCGTGAAATGTTAAAATCTTAAGTAAATATTACGAAGTATGATCAGTTTTGTGATGTGGAGTGTATTTTATATAGAGTACTAGGAAACATAAAAACCTGTTCCCACAGTATTAGTAAACAAACATTAGAATATGAAGTTTCCGAGGGATCAATGAATATCATATAAACTCACTGTTTTGTCACGAAAAATTAAATAATAATTCTATATTTCCTTACAAAACTTTGAATGTCTTTATGCACAGTACTTTAAATTATATTACAAAGTCCATAAGTTGCAGTTTTCGTAATATTCCTTCCAGGTTAGCGAACCTCTAAAGTAAGAGACTTCCTTTAAAGTTTGCAGTGTTGATGCTGGATTTGCTTTAGATATTTAGCATTTATAATAAAACAAGAAAGCGTGATACAGTGAAATACACAAGTGGTGACCCGGATTATGGACAAGGAAGTTACAAGGCACAGAGCTTCTTAGCTTGGACCACAGATGACTAGCTTGGACTGCTCCTAGTTCTACAGTATTCTATCAATGCCTTCTGTAATACAAAAAAACATATAGTACGTGGGTTGACTGTTAGCATCTTTTGTTTGCTAATTCAATAAAATTAACATGCTACCTGAAAGGCACAGAAACTGATAAAACGGTGGTTACTTATTTGGCGACTTTAAATGCCTCCCGTTATCTCGCAATATGTTTGACTATTTTAGGAGTTAGCACAGAGCTTGACTCCTGCCTTTCGAAGGATCTTTTTGGCTACTATAGTAAAATTTCTCTGTGTTACTGCAGCTGATTTTAAAGTGACGAAATGAAGCTTCATTTAATCCAGGTAAGTTACTTATGTAAAACTCTCTTATTAACATAAATGTGAGTATAAAGCATAAACGTTCCTTACAATGAAAGGGTACCACAAAAACACATTTTATATACATAGCTCTAGATACAGAAAGTGCTTATTTGTGCTCAGTTGGAACTTTCGGCGTATTGATTTAGGGTAAAATAAACGTTTTGAGTTTTCTGAATTCCAGATTATTCTATTTTTCAAATTCACATAATACTCTCAATCCACACCTTTATATATCACAATTACAAACAATTGTTTTTGCTCTTGCTATTTGTGTAATGTGAATGATATAAGCGTTTGCAGAAATATTCCTCTTGATGTTTCGTAATAAAACCCACCAAAGTGATAGAAAAATGTTTATATATAAACAACGGATCACTTATATTGAGTTTCTTGATATTTAGTTTGGACAAAACCCACGCTATTCTGTTCAACAAGCTCCACACCTCCGCAGACTGCCCAGATTTCCATTTCAGAGGTCGAAGGATAGAATGGGTAGGTACCCACTATCAAATAGCTGGGAGTTGAGTTAGACAGGGGTCTAATTTTTCGCCGACACATTAGGGAACTCTCGGCGAGGGTTCAGGGTGCTATTGCTTCCCTGTATCCTATGCTGGGTTCTCGATCGATGCCAGTCCGCGTAAAGCTATACCTCTTTCGAGCTCTCACAGTCCCGTTAATGCTATATGCCTGCGAGGTCTGGGGCATGGCCGCAGATTCCTGGCTGGCATATTTTCAACGCGCTCAGAATAGAGGACTTAGGTCCATCTACTCAGTGGGCCGATTCTTTCCAGAAAGGTTCCTCCATGAAGCCTCGGGTCTTCCATACGTGGAGGATGAAATTAGACGTCGGGCTAAAAAATTATACAAACATTTACCTTTGCACAGAAGTGCTCTGGTTAGGTCTCTTGGTGATTACGATCCAACCAGACGTCGTCGCCGACTATTCCGGGTCTCCTGCATGGCTTGCGGGCATCCGAGGTAACCACGGAGCAATTCCAGCAGCAGCAAAAGCTGAGCTCCCATAATCTACCAAGAGTTGTTGGTCTCAAAATTATACAAAATCAATACAAAATTAAACTAAATCCTTCAACGCCAGGGTGCTAAAGGAAAGCATTCTATCCTTCTTAGAGAAGTACTAAACTACCTCGAAATCAATCCACCATTCTCAAACAAAAACAGCCATCCTAAACCATCCCGAAAAGAAAATCCTTTCTGTGGTTAAACCATATCCTGGGTGGGCACACAGCAACAATCTTCGTGCTAACAAAGCCTGCCAGTAGCTGCGATGTGATAGTTTGGTATTTAACATATTCTTCACACACACACACACACAACACACGCACACACACACACAACACACGCACACACACACACAATCAACTCATCTCTGTGGCGTAGGTGGTAGCGTATCTGCCACACGTTCAGGCTATTCCCACTTCATATCTCGGCAGGGAGGAGTTATCGGTATAAGTTTTTTTTTTCCTCTGGTGTTTACCTTATCCTGAAAGATGTCTTTTAATTCTAAGTTCTGTGGACCCTGCACTCATATGAACATCTCATTCATCGCCCGATATGATTTTGCATAGAAGGATTTCCCTTATCGTGAAAGATAAATGTCTGACAACCATAAGCTCCATGTACCCTGGACACATTTTAACATCATTTTATTTATCGTCAGATATGACGTTATGTTGGAGGTTTTCCCATATCCTGAAATATGGATGTCTGGTAACTTTAAGCTCTATGGAACCTGGACTCATTTAAAAATCATTTCATACAGCGTCCGATATGATTAATGCTTTAGGATACCCCTTTTTCTCAAAGATGAATGTCTGGTAACCGTAAGCTCTATAGACCCTGGGCTGATTTCAATATTATTTCATTCATCATCCGATATTACTTAAGGCTGGAGGTTTTCCCTTATCCTGAAAGATGAAATGTCTGGTGACTAAGCTCTATGGACTCTGGATTCATTTGAACATGGTTTCATTGACCTTCCGATATTACTTAGCAATTCAGGTTTTCCCTTATCCTGAAAGGTAAATGCCTGGAGACTCTAAGCTTCATGTGTCTTATACTCATTTGAACATCATTTTATTTATCGTCCGATATGACACCATTGCAGGTTTACTCTTTTTCTGAAAGATTAGTTTTTTGTAACTCTAAGTTCTGTGGACGCTGGACTCATTTGAACATCATTTCATTCATCGTCCAATACGACTTAACGGTGGAGGTTTCCCATTTTCCTGAAAAGTGTATGTCTGGTAACTCTAAGCTCAATGAGCTCTAAGCTCTATTCACCTTCCGGTATACTTAAGGTTGGAGCTTTTCCCTTATCCTGAAAGATAAATGTCTGTTAACCGGAAGCTCTATTGGCTCTGGACTAATTTGAACATCATTTCATTCATCGTCCGATATATGTACGTTGATGCTGGTGGACGTTACAACTATAAAAAGTGAAATAAGATAAACTTAGACATACACACGCGGATCTTTTTTGCTAAAACCACGTAGTTCAAGTTAAATCTAGCTATACGGTTTCGAGTGGAAGAGTTATTGTGGTTGACGATCTGTAAAGAAAAACCAAGTTTTTCAGGAAAGAATATTTAGAGTTGTGGTAGTAAATACAAAGTGCATCACTCACTTAACCCTCTTATAACTAATTTCGGGGATGTGTTAAACAAATACTTGGTAATATTCATTTATTACTTATAGTCTTGCTTATATCTGGAAAAGCAAATTGAGCCGGCTTGGGTGAAAAAAATTATATTTTGGTTCAAAATATGTTAAAGGTTTAACGTATTTCGATGCGCATGTGCACAATGCCCATTTTTAATTTTATTTGATCTGACGTCAGTTCCACCTTCGAATAGGTAGAATGCTCTTTTTTATTAAACTGTAATTGAAAATTAAACTGTAATTGAGGGATTGTAAAATTAGTCACAAGTTCTCAGGAAAGGTATTATACTTGTGTTACATTTTATTCTCACCTCACTCCTGTTTTATTTCACATTTATCACTGAGGATAGCATATACATCATTTCCTTATTGCATACCTAAGAAAAACAATACAGATCGAACAAGTGTTGGTAGAAGTTGGACGCCCGAGGTATGTCAGTCGTGTTCCTGCCCTAGTTAGGACTTAACCATGTAGTGATGGGATGTGGGATTTGCAGGACGACGCACCAGAACTAGATAGAGGGGAGGGAGAAGGGAGGTGGCAAAAGTGTACCTCGCATGACAGCTGTTGAGTGTGCAATGGCCCTCCCTCGTGAACTGCTGGAGGATTGACATTTTTAAAATATTCTAGGTTAGATTGAATTTTGAATCTAAACAGTTCCTGAAGGGATAGTATGAAATAAAGAGATTGAATATGCTCGGTAGCTACCGGTTGTAGACCTAGATGGATGGCTCAGGCAGTTTCGTCTGTGGTCCGTATTCGGGAGGTCCGGGGTCGCTTCTGTTGCTCGGCATACCTGACCCATGAGCTTTTATTGCGGCTTTCTCGGATTGCCAGCGATTGCTGGGTAGATTAAGTACATCCCCCGAATTCCCTATTGCGCCATTTCATTTCCAATATCATTTCAGATCATCTCTGATCTGTATAGAAGTGTTGGCGGAAGTTTTGGCGTTGCATGGCAGGATGATATGCTCCTGGTGAACATCTCCTGCTTCGGCGGGACGGTAGCTGGTCTCCAAGCCGCTAAGTGGGGCCGTTTCGGGACCACGGCAGGGGTATAACGATTGTACTGGACTGCCTGGGAATTTCAAACAAGTAAATGGCAGCGCCCAGGCCCTTTGCATTATAGTGGCTCCTTGCAATTGCCCTCTGTATCCTCCGCCTCATTCTTCTTACTGTGGATGCCTCACTTGGGGCTTAGGTACAAAATATCATTCTGTCCGACGTGCCGAATGCACTCCGTATATTGTGTCCTTTACAGGAAGTAAAGATAACACAACGAAAGCCTGCCAACGAGAGATGCATAGAACTGGATACTCCTTGGATAACATCGAGTTACCGCGCTCTACATGTCACTTCTCCACACATTCCACCTGCCCCTCCCATTGTCTACGCATGCATTATAACGCGTTTACAAGGAAATGTACAGCAAAATTAATATAATAGAATTCAGTTAGTTTAAGAAAGAGAAGCGATACCAGCAGGAAGTAACAATTTACATATTTATCGACATGAAAGAAACAGATACTGTAAACATAAAGTATAACACATCCAAATAAGACAGTAAGATAAACAAGTAAGGTATTTAAAAACATGGAAAACTTCCGTAGTATAGTACGCAAATAGTCTTCTGTGCATGATGTAGATTGACAAGCTTTCGTTGCGTTAGGTCCATCTGCCAGCAATGACGGGGAACATGGTGACGGCTGAAGTGGTGATCTATAGAACTGTATCCAGGGCGCTCCGATGGGATGGCAATGAATCTTAAAATTTTCCGACTCGGCGCCTAATTGGTTAATTAGCTAATTAATTCATATTTTTATTTATTTAATGTGAACATTACAGGTTCCCCCAATTACAATGTTCACTATAAAGCTACAATATGAACAAGGTGCATCAAAAGCAACACAAAATTAATTACAGAATACATAATAAGAAAACACAGACTAACACAAACAAGTTGGTAACATTGGTTCACATGTACAGTAAGTCAATCATTCTACAATTGGTAATAAATAATCACAGGATAAAGCAAAGTTTATGATTTTCATACTAAATATATCAATGTTTAAGGGATGTAATTTATTGTATAATGACTGCATTCTATGCACAGATGAATATTTATATGAATCAGTATTAATCTTCTGAAGAAGAAAAATATTACGAAATGTATTACGTACAACAATTGGAACGTAAAAACGTATTAATTGACTTAGGTTAGTGTCATCAATTATGAAGTAATTTGTAAAGGAAAAGTGGAATAAATGAAGTAATGAGTCATATGATATGAATTTGGGAAGATATTAAGTTTTGAAGAACACATACATTAGAAATTTGTATTGAATAACTTCTATAAGTTCAATAAATTTGGTGGTATAAGGACTCCGTACCAGTGAAGCATATTCGAGTCTGGATCTTACAAATGAATTATATAACAACAATTCTAATATCGTTGAAGTTGAATGACTTACAAATAATGAATCCCAGATTTCTATATGTTACACTGAGTACTGTGTTAATGTGTTTATTAAAAGATAGATATTATTAAAAATATCTCCTAATTCAGTTTTTTCTTACATTTATAAATTACTATCTCTTTTATAGTCAAAAGCAATATACTTTTTAAGTCTAGAGAAGGCCATAACTTGGCATTTTGATACATTAAGAGGAAGATGATTGTTTCCGCTCCATTTATTTAATACATTCAGGTCTTTTTGAAGTTTTACGCAATCAGAAATAGATTTTACGAAACTAAAGATTTTTAGATCTTCCGTAAAAAGTAATATATATATATATAAATATATATATATGAACATGGAACGACAGATGATATATCATTTATAAACAAACGAAATAGGAGTGGATCTAAATTCGAACCCTGAGGCACTCCAGAGTAATCTTCAAAACTATAGGATGTTCTACTCTTATATTTAACAACTTGAAATCTCGATTTTAAGTAGGATATCATTACGGATACAATGGATTCAGAAAAACCATACAGCGCCAATTTACTTATTAATTTACCATAACTTTATCAAAAGCTTTTTGAAAATCTGTGTAGATAACGCCAACTTGTAATCTATTATCTAATGCAAGAAATACATAAAATACATAAATAAAATTCTCCACATATGTAAGAAACGAAGCTTTGTGAAGTAGTCTAATGGAGGAGTAAGGATTATTTCTACATGTGTAGTAGTTGATGCACGCACCGCCGATTATTCCACATGTAGAAATCATCCTCACTCTGCTTCCAGGTGGCGTAATAGACTTAACTCATTTAGTGTGCATCTTTACTCAGCTGCCAGCTGAAGATAATTGTACTATATAATATCTTTCAGAACCTATGCTTAAATTTGCTTGCGACTAAGTTACATTTTACTGAGAAAACGTTTTATTTATTTCACAGCTCTGAAAGACAAACGGAAAGTGTTTGCGCATCAGAAAGATAAGATCTGTTCAATTTCTATCTGAAGATGGATTCGACTGGCCTATTGGATTAAGTCATATAACATCAGTCATCTAGTTTCCCTAGTTTACTATGCCCAACTATATGCTTGAGGACTTCTCTGATGACAGCAATGTGTGAGCTTTGTAATAGTATGCCTCATGGCGGATAAAAATTCCTCTTGTGCCCGCTGCTGGGAAGGAGCCAGAACCCCACATACTCCGGAGCCGACTCACGGTGGCTGGTACACAAAACTGGGACTAATTAGCTCCACTGCATTGCTGATCGACAAGTGAGAGGGATACGCTACCTGGTGCGTTCTGTATTCTCCACATGTTGCACACATATGCAGGCAATATCAGTCTAGGTATAAATTTATATTGTGCTCGTCAGTTCCGTCTGATCAACTATTTATTTTGGATATGCTTGGAATTTCTGTACTGTTTGCATGAAATTGTTAAAATAATAAACAATTAAAACACTAGTCTTGTTGCCTTTGTTCTCTTTATACAACAATTTAAATACCAACAGAAGCAAGTCAATTTTATAATCTATTACAAATACCTGAGAGTATAGAGAAACGTACGGAAGTGTATTCAGGCATTGTATTTTTGTTCTTCTTTTCTGCACTACAAATACGAGTAGTAAGTAGAGGAACTGTTACATTCCAGCGAGAAATGCTATAATGAAGTTTGAGTGGAAAATGCGCAGAACACCATTTTTGTGCCATTACGCCTGTTGCAGAGCGCCGTTACCCCTTTTACGGGCCCTAGCAACGTCTCCAGGTGTGCATATGTTTATATTTCCAAGCGGATCTATTCTTTGCTATCATGTTTTGGGGTTTTTGTGTGGTTTTTTTGAAGTGTTACATAACAATCGGCCCTCTTTTAAAATCAAATTGGAGAGTGTCAAATTTTGTGGCTTTCAATCGAGAACGATGAAACCCGACTTTGTTTAAGTAATACCAAGGTTTCGATCAGTTGCTGCTTGTAAGCTTACGTTGCGTTACATCTACCTGCGTGAAATGTTGTCTCCTATGTTGGTCTCACTCTGAACCTCAGTTACCAATTTTCACTGAAGAAAGCGTCATGGTATGCGGAGCTGTCAACATGGGAGAGTCATTATGGGGCTTCAACCTTAAAGGTTGACGAGGGAATTTATTATAAACAGAAGAGTAGAAGCGTCGGTTAAGCATAGTTAAAATGCAGTAATTGACTGGCATCTATTTTTCTATAAAATAAATTCAATAAAAGACGAAGTTAAAAGTGCATTCAGGTAATCTAAACCCTGCAACACAGACTGAATAATTAGTGAACTCCCTCATCAAATAACACACCGACACAAACCCTTTAAAACACACTAATACACGCTGGCATGTATGGGATTTTCCCCATATTGACTAACCATAACAGACTAACCACTCAGCGCCATTTAGGAAACAAATGATATTTTGTCTTCCATTATATGAAAACGAAAGCAGCACAAGTTTCGCTCTTAGCAACCGTGGAACATTTACGTAAATAGCAGTGGTGTGTGGAGAGTGCATCAGCCAGGGTAAGCAATTTCATTGTAAGTTGTGAAACGAAAATATACTTTAAATGCATGCAAAAATGAGTTAACAAAATAATATTACTGTTACCCCATTCACTATATTATAAGAAAATATTATATTTTGACATTTTCTTATTTGAAGCAGAGTTCCATTCACCTTCCTTTCTTGACGAAATCATCGATCACATGGTCATAACGTTTGGAGTCCAGTTGTAGATTTGTTAGAAGCTGCTTCTCATGTGCTATTAAAGATAGCTTTGAAAGCCTCTCCTGTATCTGAGTGTTGCGTGCATATTTCGTTTACTATTTTAATTTAGAAAGAATATGTCTAACTGTACCAGTACTTCCTGGAATATTTAATACCAAATGGCACAGTTTTGTTACTTCTCTGTGTATTCTGTACAGCTCATTTGGTTGAATGAAGGCTAGAAGGTCATTCACGGATTTATGATGCATGTCTATGTAGCAGTTGTTTTGGTTTAGGCCCCCAGAGTTGAAAAATGTTTAAATATGTGGTTTAAAAATCGATATGGACTTGCTAAAATTAATAAGAAAGAAAATTGTTAAAATTCAGTATGTCATGAGATGACGCAACATATAAGTGATATGATGTAAATGTTTTATGATTGGTGGTTTAAAAATGAGATTATGTAATGTATAACGTGGACCATACTATTGTGAAGTTTTATACGAAAAAATGTATAAATAATACAAATTAAATTGACCATATTTATACTTTTAACATAAAAATAATTTATTGGTATCGAAGATTAATTAGAAAATGTATCCTTTCACTCGCGACCACGCCTGAGAAAAGGGTTCTCATGTAACGACTGAAGCAGCGCTGGAGATTTTTTTGTATACATCAATACATAGGAGTGCCAGATAGGACCAATCCAGGAGCGCAGTAGACAACCCACGAACTCTGTCGCAACGCGGGACGACATCAGGTGAGAATAATCCCGTTACACATGATCGCCGCAACGCGGGGTTTCGAGAACACCATCTTCCCATCATCACCAAAATTTCCGTTGCATCTGGTGATAAGTAAGTTGTAGAGAGTTGTGACCTCAAAGCAACAAAACCCTTTTAGTGAATGTAAAAGTAATTTTGGAAAAGATGACTTATTTGTTGAGCTTCTTAGAATTTAACAATCCCAGAAAACGCTAAGGGTGAATATTTCCAAATATTTTAAACAATGACAAACATTTATTTTCTCTACATAGATTTTTTCCACCAAACGAGAGCTGTGGCTCCAGCGAGTTTGTGAAACATGCGGCAATCTGTTGTGTGTCTCACTGTCAAGGGCTTCAGTTCCCTTACAAGGCTTTGAAACGAAATGCTGCTATCCCAGTAACATTCATGAAGAATGCCCTATATTATTAAAATGTGAAACAGCCTGTGATAAAATTAGACTTAATCTGTGGGCAAAACAGTGTACAAATACATCCTGGAGATATGATGTTTTCTTTGCTTGAAGTCTATTTAAGCCGTAAAAACAGCACCATCCTAAGTTTGAAAAACCTTTTCCTACAATCACATTCATCCATGAGTTCGTTTACAATTTTGTACATATAACGCTCAGCTGTCCGAGCTTCAGTAATGTTCATAAAACAGAGAAAACTTTCTTGAATATTGCCTTCAGCTCCAGCGAATATGATTATTGCAGAATGTTGGTATTAATTGACAATATTAATTGTTAGTGTTATTGAAACTAATTGAACAAAGCTGGTCACTTGGATTTCTCTCTTTATTTCTGTCATTAGAACATTGATTATTGATTCATGTAAATCACTCTTGATCAAATTTTACATGCCCTTAGACCCAGTGCTGTGTTTCGTGAATGTTCTCATATCGTCAATCACATAAAGCAGGTTTACAAGTTCTACGTAATTACGCTTATTGCTAGATTCTAATGACTCATCATGACACCTAAATGCTAATTTCTGTTTCTCCAAAAGGCAAACAATATCAGTTAGGTGTTTCACTACTGCTCTACAGTTTTCTCACTAGTTCGTTGTCCTGATTTTTCCTCAATTTCTATTGATATCCGGCCAGTAGTCTATTCTGGAGCTCCCGAACGTTTTCAGCAGAATGATCGTTTTGAGATGAACACTGGTCAAACTGTGTGCTGTAATTACTTTTGGATATTTCCCATGTCACTGAACGCGCGACAAATGTCGTTAGCAAACAGGAGACAACACTAACAGTAAAGTTTTCTTTTTGTGCAGTAAACCACTAAGTCATTCATTAATAATATATAGTTGTGAATTTAATTTTCATAGACTGCTTTCCATTACAGTGGTAATGTTTAGCTTCGGTGTTGGTTTTTCTTCCTGCACTTCATTGTTTCGAGAAGAGAAGCTTCCCGATATAACACTGCATACTATGTTATCCGCGTCTGCACTTCTGTTCTCCGAAGAAGGCGAAGATTCCTCTGTCCTCCCCTCTCCACGTTTTCTTGGCTAAGCCTCACGCACTGGCGCAGCACGTGTTGGAAATGCTTACCCTCCTGAGGATAATTTTATTTCCGTAGTACGTGGTAAAATATAAAACTTAAATAAAAGTAAGATGTTAGTTGTCATCGAAAGACTATACTCAATGTATAAAATCTCTCGTTACTTATATTGCAAAATACGAATGCCTGCAGAACGTATTTTACGAGGTACGTCCAGAAGGTAAGTTTTGTTTGGTAATAAAATTAAATTGTGTTCGGATAGAGAAAAATTATTTATTGCACAAAATTCTACAACTCTTAAACCAAAATTTTGGAGGCAATTGTCATAGCGAGGCGCAAGTTTTTGTATACTTTCTTCATAGAAGTTTGCCGCCTCTGTCTTCAACCAGTTGCAAACATTTTCTTTCAGCTCTTCGTCATTGTTGAAGCATTGACCGCCAAGGAAAGATTTGAGATGCAAAAAACAGATGAATGTCGCTAGGAGCGAGGTCAGGGTTGTACGGGCGGTTGTCTAACACGTCCCAGCCAAATCCCTATATGATGTTTTTTTGTCGCATTTGCAGTGTGTGGTCGTGCGTCGTGAAGAAACACAACACCTTTTGACAGCCGATAAATTTCAATTGGTTTCACTTTCCTAGCATTCAGGAAACTAATCACAGATCTGATTTCACAAGCAGTGGGATTTTCAATCAACACCGACATTGTAAACAAACACAACAAAGCGTACGTGGCTGACAGCGATCTCACAATGGCGCACATTTCTTCTCCTTGATACAGAGCGTCTACCGCTCATGTGCGGAACTGCGATCGCAGCGCTGCAGCGGAGATAAATTGAAATAGAACTTACTTTCTGGACGCCCATTGTAGTATAGTAACCGCGTTCATTCCATCCCACTCGGCATCAAAGCTTTCCCTTCTAACCACACATTTTCACAGGTAAGCAATAATTAGGGTCTTCCAGCCTTAAGAATATGGGGTGGCCCTTCTTAATACGTACACCAACTTAAAGCGCTGTTGCAATATTTTCCTTGTGTCCTTAGAACTGTAGTACCTTCTACTAGCTTAGAGTGTGCAAACGTGCTTCTTATGTGTGTTAATTAAGCTTCTTATATTTATAGAAGTTACATGGTATTTTACTTAGTGCAGTTTCATAAAATTTATTAGTGTTTAATAGTTATTTGCATTTAGCACTTGCGTAATTTAATTAAGATGTAGAGACCGTGGGTATCGAAACTAACATGGATATGCTAGCATGGATTTCCATTCATACTTGTAATATATACTTAATAGTATTTCTAACCATTCTCGAGTTCTAAAGTTATGACATTTAATTATTATGCGGAATGTACGTGATTATTTAATTAAATTTTGTTTAACAGAAGCCCCCTACCCCAAAAATTACACTGATTAATTTTATTCAAACTTGTAAAATTAGCAGACATCCTTGTAAAAAGGTCCCAGCATTTAAAAAGAGTAATAGAGTTTCCTTACTAGTTTTTCTTTAATTCCTTAGTTCGTTTTCTTACTTTTGAAGTATTTACTGCTTTTTTAAACCAACTGAAATTCACCGCCTGTAGCTGCCATAGAATATAGGAAAATGTTTTAGGATAAATCAGCTCACGATTGCAATAAACAAAGCTCTAATGTGCAATCTTTGCTTATAAATTATTATTAAATACCAGAATATCCAAAGTGCTTCTATAATTTGCTAGTAAATATCCCTCGCAAATTCATGCACATTGATGCAATTTAACTCTTTTAAAATTTTAATGATGTTTTACTAAGATTTCCTGGGATATTATGCTAATAATACGCAGTTAGTTCTCGTTGGTAATATAAGTATTATACCATAACGGCATAGGTAATGTATCTCTTTTCAGTTATGTTATAAAGCGTTGTAATATTATGTATTATTATAGGATACATTAATTATTTAAAATTCATTTGAAAATATCAATAAGTCAACCAAATGACTAGCTCGTACAGTGAAATCAGCTTGAAGTATTTTTCCTTCTAAATGTTATTTTAAATAACGGCAACCCTGGGTATTTTCAGCTATAAACCCAAGCCTAACATTCTTCACCCCTCCGTCCCGGTAAGTGTAACCTAAGATGTTTATGACATTGTGGTTAGGGGTGAGAACAGTTTTTCCTTACAAAGCGAAGCGCTTGGGGATGCTTTAAGCGCGGTCACTATACAACTGCATCTCGAAGCCGATGACGACCGAGCTGAGCCGTAAAGGGGCCGAAAGGCTACAAAATTCAGTCGCAGCGGACAGAGTGCGTTATACAATGAAATGGAAAGGCCCTTGCAGTATCCACACATTAAATATTAAAACACGTACTCCTAGATAAATTAACGATTTAATTTTGTAAATTTTACAATGCAAGTACTGCTTACCTCGTGAACATGAACCACCCGACACTGGTAAGTACAACTATGCTGCACAAACTTGTAAGCAAATACATATACGTTTGTGATATTTGTAACAACTGATGTAATTACTCATAACAGTGCTGGGACTTACTATGTTTTGCAAAAAAGAGAACATTCGCCAGAGTTTTCTACATCCATAAAGGCTGGGAAGGTTTATCACAGCCTTAAAAAGGACCAACTCCTGCCATCTATAGCCACGTACCTGTAACTCTATTTCTAAACTTCCTCCACTCTTCAAATTTGCCGCAGGTATAATAGTTTTATTGAAAGAACGTCCGTGCGCGCGCGCGCGCGTGTATGTATCCGTGCGTGACAGTTCGTGTATTCATATTCTGTGAACAGCACAACAAATAAATACTTGGTATTTAACGATGTGAAACGAAAAGTTCAGAGAAATCACCACCCCAGATTATCATTTAAAGGAAAGTTTTCGAATATGTGTCACACATGGTTCTAAACATTTGAATTAGGGTATTTGATAACAAATGGAATTTACATATATCCTTATTCTGGATGACCTTTCTATAACTCATAAACCACAAGAGTAGACACACTCTTACTACACAAAATATGTATATCTCATTAAAGGGTATAATTTTACCTATGACATGCAATAGTTTTCATTAGAGTGAAACATTTCGGAGATATTCTTTGTTATTTGGTTCAGTTTTACAAAATCTACACTTTTTAAAAATAGGAAGTCGTCATTCCTTTTTTCTTTCTTAATCGCTAGGCCATGCAAAGAGAATCGAATTTGAAACACGTCACATATCGACCAGCTGTTTAGAAGTTTGACTATCACTTACGGCGTCCTCTATTCCCAAAATCCCTTGCACTTATACAAAATTAACAACAGGAGCGCCCTTTTCTTCATTAACATGGATGTGGATAAAGGAAGACACACACACACACACACACACACACACACACACACACACACACACACACACACACACACACACGTGTCGTTGACGAGTCATCCTCTGAGAGGGAGCCTTTTACCATTTCCATTTCGGGACTGTGGCCCTTACTGGTGTTCTTATGGATTTATAATAATAGACGGTTGGTAGATGGGTTTGTTTTATGAAATATCCCAGGATGTAAGATGAAATTGAAGATACGTTGTTAATTATAGGAGACCATTGAGGTTATGATGGGCCTAAGGTGAGTCTGGGTTTCCCTGTGCTCAATGTAATATTCCTCGAGACCTCGGATAAGTTGATTGGAGCTGTAGGAAAGACGGGAACAGAATAAAGGAATAAGCGTTTGTACTAGAGTAGGAGAGGTCATGTAAGTAAAACATAATAGATTTATTAATTCATTTGTTATCATTCCTGAATGACTGATGTGATTGTAATTTGTTTCAGATAACTTTGGTCGTTCTGCTTTGTATGGGTATTGCGGCATACCCGCATGTCAGATTTCAAATTGGTTGGTGTTTACTTTTGATTTGGGTTCTAATTGGAGCTATGAGATCTCTTGTCCTCAGGTGAATGGTTGTAGGAAATGGATTTGTTGTTTGTTGGCTGCTCAGTTGTCTCAATAATACACTGGTTCGTTGCAAAAAATGATTTAATTTAATTCTCACTAAGTTCGTTGATTTAGATTGATTTGTAGCGGTGACCACCTGTTACTAAACTTCCTAACAGAATTCTCTTAATTCTTTATACGGCGAATACTTTGCTATTATAAACTTCTTCTGCTGCTTCTCTCACGCTGGTTGCGTTATTCTTGACTTCCCTACATTTCGGACTTAGAAATCTTTACTACCTCTTCTTCGTGCGCAATAACACGTCTTTTCCCTCGTAGTATGACTGTAGAAGTGAAGTTTCGTCTACTCTGCGATTCCGTTCGTACTTTATTCTGATCCCTACTCTAACCCTTATCACATGACCAAAATAACTCACCCTTCTTCCTATTTCTCAAATCTTACATTATTATTGGTTTCTCATTTTATTTCGATTTTTCTTTATTGGTTAGCAAAACTCATCGAACTCATTGTCGTTACATCCCACCGTGAGTTGGGTCACTCCTACCCTGGGCTCTTTGTAACGGTATACATCGTTATCGCCTCAGCAAAGTAAATCCTTTTAGGTCTTACGCTTGACCGCATCTAGAAAACCTTATTGTTCCTACACATTTTTGCTTATAGTTCTCAGACATTGAACCTTTCCTTAAACAAAGAGGCTAACGGTCACCTCTTCCTGTCTCCCCGACTTGTGTTCAGATTTTACAGAAATATTTTCTCTCCCTTACATGGATTCTAGCATGTTAGTTGTCTTAAATTATATTCTTCCCATCTTATTCTTAATTAAACCGCTATTTTAATCATTACTCTAATTTCATTCTAATTTCATATTAATATAACAATATTTTATATTAGTTTAGCAAAGCATTTTCATTAATTTATCTTCTTTTTTAATTCTCGTGATTTCAGTTCATTCGCCGCTTCCTAATCGCTGTCTGATACTGCGGTTACAGTATGTCATGTAAAAGACGAAGTTCGAACTCCTCTTCACATGGACAACACCACTCCAATGATACATGTCCATCGAAGTATATAGTACCTGTTGAAATAAATACGAAGGTAACTCATTTAATTCATGACATCTAGGTTATGTTACTAAATATGATACACATTTTTGTAAACAACCATCAGCTTTCAGGCCGTAGGCTAAGGGAAACAGGTTTTCGATATTTCATCTCCATTTATAGCGATAATTTCTGTGGTAGATCATAGAATTAAGAAGACAGGCAGAAGACTGACCCCGTGGCTTGGTGGGTAGTAAAATAACCTTTAAATTCAAGGTTAGGGCTTCAATTACGGTTGGAGGAAAGAATATTTCTTTAACCAGGATTATTCGCAGTATTAACTTCAGCATTCTTTGTACAGCAGTTGAGTCTCTTACAATGGACGGGTTTGAATCAAGTCAAAATGTAAACACCGTCATACTACCGAAAAGTAGAAAATTAATATCCAATGTTCTACAGTTTTGGAAAGAAGAGACACGTAAAAGTCTAATTATTACGTTAAAAATGCTACAGCAACGACAATGGGGAAAATTAAACGAACTGTACATAATATAGTGAAGGCGGGTAAACATTCAAAGTTTACGGGAGAAAAACTTCTAGCATCGCCCACATTAATGTTTCGAACTAGATGAATTGAAAAATGTTTTGTGTACAGAACTTTTCTCGAGTTTTACTCATGAATGTTGTTAAATAAAAGATCAATTTTGAAGGTAGAAAGACACATACTGGAGAACACTTAAGACATGGGATGTACGTCCTATTACGTACTTTGTGCTGATGGTGAGGTTGTATTGTACTATATTTCCGCCTTCTCTGACCTCTAAACCAGGCCATACTGCACCAGCGACCTTCTAAACAATTGCAATCATTAGTCAGACAGGATATAGATAGGAATTCTGACGAAAACGCAAGTTTTGAGGTTATTGAAGTCCATACTTTACGGTAGCATCAGCTCGAACGGTATTTATTTATTACTCCCTGCCATTCTACTTGTATGTATTTATTATTCCTTTCAATAACATAATTTGTATGAATTTAAAATTTGTTATTTGTTAGTGAATATATCGGTATGATGGAAAATATCTATGTCCGAAAAGCAAGCCAGGAAATCAGTAACCTCAAAATTTACATAATCATGAAGTTACGCTTTGATTGCATGACCAACATTAAGAATTAGGTTTAAACTTCAATTACTAACAAACGAAGAAGATATAGCCTACAAAATGAACTTATTGACATTGGAGAAGCCATCATTATATACAATTCCATCCGCTTAAGAAGGAACAATTTATGTAAACAAGTTCATATGATAAGCCAACACCAACTCCAATACTCAGACCATAATACGAGAATCGATTGTAGCAAAAATGGTGGCGCTCGTGGCCCAGCTTGTTATGTTGTGGTTATATCTACAGAGTAAAGTGTGTGTTTGTTTACTTTGATTGTGTGTTTGAAGAATTAATGTAATTCATATTACAGTGGCAATTAGTGACTAACGAGTTAGTTTATAGTTAAGTATTTAACATAAAGTGATAACGTTTACCTAAATATATACTGTGAAGTATTGTTGAAATGCATCGTTGTGTTCCCAGCTGCAGTCCAATTATGGCAGTGCACCTCACACGACATTTAAATTTGCGAAGGAAAAATCGTAATGGGATAAGTGGATCAGGATCATACATCGTAAAGATTTTAAAGTAAATGACAAAACTGTAGTTTGTATTCATCATTTTGAACAGTGCTTTGAGGTTAAGGAAGACATATTTCCTGTAAATGATGGTGAACCAATTCGTGCCCTTCGAAAAGTACAAAAATTAATAGATGATGTCTACCCCACGATTTTTAAGAATCAGCCATCCTATCACACATTAAAGCTCAACCAGAAAATACGAAATCCTGAAGAATGCATCTTGGTGTGCACAAGATGTTATTGACAGTTTTGAGTCCTTAAAAACCGAAGTGGTGAGGAGATTTTAACCCATTGATGGGCATTATTAAAGACGATTAGTTACGTTCTTTTCAATAACATTCAAGATACCAGCTTCACTGATGTTCCTTCACTTAATAAGTTTCGAAGTATTTCATAACCTAGAAGCAATATTATGAGCCTACCAGTAGGAAATTTTAAATGGATCTTGCAGTGTGAGGGAACTTGACACCTTCAAACGTGACAATTGGAGTAAACTGGACAATCTGGTGAGTTCTCTTAAATATTATAGTATAAGCAGTATGTATATAGTATAATCAGAAAAGGTTACCATGTAAACAATGTAAAAGAAACTTTAGTACTTGCTACAGACGATAGAATGATACAGTCCAATAAGATAAAGTTTGCTGTGTTTAATGCTTATGAGTTGTCATGCCTTATAAATTAAATTTTGATTGGAAGTATAAGGTGGAAAATGCATAGTACTGGTCGTGCTACTATATAATGCTATAAGCTCTTAGGATTTGTCATGATGCTCTTTATTTATGTTATTGCACATTTTAGTTGAAAGTATAAAGTGATAAATGCTTAGGAGTTACCTCGCTGCTCCGTAATATGGATTATATTATGTCCGTTGTGTATAGTTTCCTATTCTGCTTAACCAGAGTCGCTGGGCTTCGACGGGCGCCATCTTGGAATCTGTATTAGGGTCTGAGTATTGGAGTTGGTGTTGGATAAGCCCTGTCCATTGCAACAATGTAGCTGCAAGACGAACTACAGAGACTAATTTTGCTTTAGATAATTTAAGAGCTTATATTGCTAAAAGGAATTGTTAGAATATTAAGTTTTATCCACTGCATTTTAAAACACATTTATGAAAACTTAAATGACTGTAGATAATGCGCATGAATATTGTTAAATACAGTTGGTCACGGTTGTATTAATGGTTGAGGTTAATAGTTATTGTGAGTGAATATCTAAAGGACATTTAGAGAGGTAGTGAAAATATTGTAGTGTCTTTTTGTTTGAATTTGTGACAAGATAACGCAAGTATCCGATAGTTGTTTCCGATGATTTTCCTTGTGTAAACACTAACTTGGACAGTAAACTGTTTAAGCTATTATTGTCATGTATATTGTCATACGAAGTAAGTAGCGATCGTTCATAATGCATATTTATGTCCTTCACGGATCTACACGTAGTGCTTACTTTTCGTCCAGAACGACAAAAACGTTGTAAATATTTAGACATATGCATATCTAAAACTCCATTATTTACAAACTGAATATAATAATATAATTACTCTGCATGCTTTATTTTCCGTACATATTTGAAATTTCTATAAAACAGCGGCAAATTTATCCTCGGTGGTTCATTTAAAATCTTCGCCCTATCTGTTACCGCTTGCTCTAGATAGAAAAGACAGCGCAAGGTTTATAGCTCCACTTGGAGTCGAACCCGGGACTCAGTAGTGAGAGTAAAAGCATTTACAACCGAGGTCTGTATCTTTAAGAAAAAACCGCCTATTATTTACCAATATTTGCTTTATACATTTTTATTTTATTTCGTTTATACTTTCCCTGAATTATATCTTGTAGCCTTCGGGCATATTCATCGCCACAGAATGAAATGCGGGCGATGCTAAAATAAAAAAAAAAAAAAAAAAATAAAAATAAAAAAATATTCCCGATGTGTTGCACTCTCATGACTTCATTTTAATCAAGATAAATATTATCTTATTGAAGGTACAAGGGAATACTTGTAGGGATAGTCAAATGTTTTAAACAGCTGTCGTTATGTGATTTCTTAGAAATTTCATTCTCTTTATATCTCCAAGAGATAAGAAAATGAATAACGAATTTCTATTTGAAGAAGAAACGTATAGACCTTGAAAATTCGAACAATTAACAAAAATTATCTTGAAATTGTGGTTCATTCACAAAAAATGTATTTGATATGGAAATTTCCTGTATAATAAGATTTTATCTATTAAAGTTTATTAGTTATACAGGTCATGCAAAATGAAAAGGATTTCTGACATTTCCAAAAAATTGAGATGACCATTTTTCAGATAGAGTAATTTTCGTAAACTTTGATTTAGTAAAAATGTCTCTAAAAGTTTTGATTAATATATCAAATAATATTTTAATCAGTGGTAAGGAGTGTGGGTAGTAGCGTTTGTTGATAAAAATCACACAACTATTAGTTATCACTTGCCGTGAAAGTATTAAGTGTAAACTGTCAGTTACTATTAATGCTTCAGTTGTTCATTGCACGTGCGCCGCGTTTTTCGTAGTTATAAAAAACTGATAATCACAGCGTGTATAGCTTTTGTTTTTACAGGAAATAGTTGGCAAATGGTGGACGATGAGGTGCTTAGCGTCTTTATTCTGTGACAATCTCTACTGTCTGAGTTTTGACTTTGAACCTGAGAGTCGAAGAACTTACACCGTAAAACTCTCCGCCTACAATAAGAGGTAAATATATATGGTTCCTCTTGATATTTATTATCACATCTCAATAATGTTTACCTAATATGAAGTGTTATCAATATTTGACCAGAAATACTTTTTTGAGAACCCTTTAAAGAGGCTTAAAGATCTAAATACCAAACTTTGTGTTACTTCGAAGGATGTGACGTGAATTTTTAAGAAAATCCGCCACTCCAAATTACTCTCTGTAGAAACCGTTCTTCTTTTCTTTTATCAAGATGGTTACAGCTTTGATTGACTGCCATGTGTTTAAAGGTATGCGCTTTATTTGTCATATAACTAATTTAATTTTCTGTTAGGAACTAAAAGTCTTCATTCTGAATTAATAGTCCTTATAATCCGTAAACTGTAAAAACATTATACCTATACAAAATATGTAAATAGAATTAAATTATGAAATTTGTTATTTAAATTTTTCGTTTCATTAATTATTTACGATATATTATAGGTTAAAATTGTCGAAAGCTATATTTTCTCAACTACAACATGAAATAAAATATTTATATTTCTCTGAATGAACTAAACATCCAACCACAAGTGCGCCTAAAAAGTTTCTGACCATTTAGAAACATTTCGAAAATTGAACAATGATATCGATTGTTCCATCGCATTAATATCGATTTGTTTTGTCATGCCGCTCACTCCTGTGTACTGGTGGTTACACCTGACCTGCACAGCTTTTGCTGTCTCTTCATTACATTCAAAGTCCTTACATGAATAGGACTGACAGTGCGGATTATTCGGTGAATCTACCATTCTTACAAAGTAGGTTAGGTTAGTTTCATTTGCTTTGAATAAAAATCACTTGGTGAGATTTGTTGTGGGGTGTTCATTGCCAAAAGCCTTACCCTATTTGATTTGCCATGAAGATCAGAAGAGCAGTACAGGAAAGAGATTGTAATGGCTTCCACTAAACTTTTCCACTCTCTGCAATTTCAAATGAGTTTTTATACCAACTTGCACGTCTATCGAGCAAAGTTTGAAACTGCACTTGACTAACTTATAGGGATATCTTTTATTCCCTGATGTTTTGAAATTGTTTTAAAGGTGTTATTTAAACTTCAAATTAACGTATAGGTTGATACCGAAATTAAGTTTTGCCAGAAGTAAAGAATCATGATAGATGTCAAAGGAATGTTGGTTCTTTGTTACGACAAGGGCAAGGCCAGTTGAGTTCAGCAGTTGTGGGGAAAGTTGTTATAACAAAAGCAATGTAAGAAACAGTGTCCTTAGCAGTTTCTAAAGTCGCTCACTTGACTTGTATGAATAGGGAATTCTTTGAACCATTCAGAATGGCGACAAAACAGCCACAAAGGGATCTTTGGTTGAAAAGGAGTTTTTCAGTAAGTGAAGTGACCACGCGCAGCTGTGGTCATGCAGAACAGTCTTCGGCGTGGAGCCGATGTGGGCAGTTCGTGGCTAGGAAGCCATTAGAAGAGTCTTCGGCGTCAGGCCGATGAGAGCAGTCTGAGGCGTGAGGGCGATTAAGGCAGTCCTCTGGTTCTGTCTTGAATATTTGTCGATTCTTATATATATGAGGAACGAATAAAGTTATCGAGTAATAAACTTTCTGCCGTCAGTAACTCTAAATAGAGATTGGTAACCCTTGGCCGGCAACTTTCATTTCGATGTTTTAAAAGAAGAAGCAGTAAATAAATAAGTTGGAAACGGGCATTCCAGTGTTATTAAAATCTCCTTCTCACACACATCCACGCATATCCTGAGAGAAACCTCATTGCTCGCCGACTTATTTGCTTGCCATTAAATTATTTGCATCAAATTGGCGTCCCAACGTGGAATTGTGTGACACCCAGAAACATTTTGTATCAAGGTAACGTAAATGAAATTACAACATTAAGAATGACTTTGAAGTAACACGTTGTCAGCCTCCTTTAACAAAGACTGTCAAGGTGTCTTCATTGTTTGTCACATACCGGCACAGTACGGTAAGCAGATGACAAATGAAATGAAATGTGTAGTGTTTAACGCCCGCTTTTACTACATACGGCACCGCAGGCGGTGACACTGATGATACATGAGATGAAGATGGAGCACCGGTGGAATGAGATGGCGGGGGAAACCGGAGATTCCAGAGAAAACCCGCTCCGTGTCGTCCACCACAAATCTCATTTTGCGGTCGCCTGGGATCGAACCCGGGCCGCCTTGGTGAGAGCCAAGCGGTCCAACCACTGAGCCACGGCGCGGCCTAAGCAGATGACACGTAGGCACTATGCTCATCTCACGCTAGTTTAATCCTGCTGTAAACAACAAGGCGGATCTGACTCAACTTGCCACATGTTAGACGCTACATGCACGCACATAAGTTTTGCAACACTAGCAGTATTTATTGCAGCGCTAACTTCTAGACAATAAATAAATAGAGTTGGATTACACATTAACTTATTAAATCTTTGAGTTGGTCCATTTCTGAAAAAATAATCATGAACTTTACTACGTATAGCACTTTTCGTAAAATCGTTGTATTTCTCCACGCGCTATTTGCATTTACGCGATTTTCCTGGTGTTCTTAGAGTTCCGGATGCTTGCTGTTTCATTGTAACACTATGTACACTACTTGCGGAAACCCCAAGAAGATCACAAGTTTATTTATTAATGTTTTTATAGACGATTCCGGGTTTCTTTCTGTAAGCACCGCGAAACAATGCACGATCATTCGCCCCTCGTCACTTCTTAAAGGTTTGCCTCGATTGTGTTTAATTTCGGCCGAGGTACCGGCCTGATCCATAATCAAAAGCTTACTGATTTTAAATTGCATATACATAAGTGTTCTTGAGCTTGTGGGGTATGCGAGATGTAATACTCACCAGAGCGTTGAGGCGTATTGACCTACAGGTGACCAGCGCTGTGATCGTCCCTTATCGGGTCTTATCTGGGCGATTAGAAGAGTGAAATATTAGTAAGTTGATGTACATCTGCCAAAACAGCAAGCTGAAGGTTTAGCTTCCAGACTGAAAGATGGAATCTACTCCAAAAAGAAGTAAGAATATGTAGTTATCGTGGCCGCCCTAGTGATTTAAATGACTTCTTCTGAAGGAAATTGTATTGTGTTTTGTAGTGATATTTGTTTAGTTATGCAACTTGTTATGAAACACAAATGGAGCAATTGGAAGCTGTGTGTGTCTATATGTGTTTTCTCGCACCTGCCGATGTAAAGACTTGATTGCATCTGAACAGACTATACATACACTGGACTCGCCGTGTATGTGCAATAAGCTGAGGCAAACATGTGTTGCGAAATTTTCCCTGTACGCTTTCTCGCTTTGCCATGTAGTACAGGAAATACTGTGTTAAATATCAGAAACAACTCCACTATAAACAATAACATCTTAATCAGCATTCAACTCGATACAGACCTCGTTGAGAGAGAACTGCCTGGTATAGGAATGCAAAATTATTATATAAACATAAGTTAATAGTGTGTATAATTTCACCTATCTTCTGTCTAATCTGTATATAGTTTACAGAACACACCTATGTGGTATGTGAAGCAGAATGAAAAAATGTGGGGCTCTTAGCTTTATAAGAATCGAAACATTTGCATACTTTTTTCTCTCCAAAATCAGCTCGCACAGAGCAGTGACCAGAAAACTACTTACAGTACTGTACTTAGAGGAGGGGTTTATCGTACGCATGCAAATAAAAGAAAACGCCCATTAACATCGCTAAACCAATCAACAGCTAAACCGTTTTCTGTCCCAATATCTGTCTTTGTCTCTGTCTCTCTTCCCATCCAGATGTTTACAGCAGGATTAAACTAGGTTGTGATAGATAATATAACACAGTTTAGCATGGGAACTTAGATTTTCCACCTTGTAGCTATGTTCCCTAACGAGGCACACGAGTGAGATAAAAGGTTTACGTACGAGGGCTGTTCAATAAAAAATGATCACAATTTTTTTTGACAACTCATCCTCATGATTTTGATGATGATTCTCAAAATAGTCTCCCCTGAATGCGATGCATTTGTCCTAGCGTTTATGCCAGTCTTCAAAGATATGCTGGAAACTATTTTTTGAGAGAACCTTCAAAATCGGCTCCGGAATCTTCACCACTGCTTCTGATGATGGATAATGCCTCCCACGAAGGCGTTTCTTCAAGTTAGGGAATAGAAAAAAGTAACATGGGGCTAAATCCGGACTATAGGGAGGGTGAGGAATGCACTTCACGTTGAATTTTGCAAGATATTCAGCAACAACATTGGCAATATGCGACCGCGCATTATTGTGGTGCAGCATCCAGCCTGCTTCACGGAAATGTGATCTTTTGCACCTGATATGGACTTCCAATGTTTTCAGGACATCACTGTAGTATTGTCCAGTTACAGATGTGTACGCAGGTACAATATGCTGATAAAACATTCTATGAATATCAAAGAATGAGGTGACCATAACTTTCCCAGCAAAAGCAACCACTTTTGCTTTTTCGGGGGTTGGTGATGAAGGAGATTTCCACACTGAGCTTTGCTGATTGCTCTCAGGATCAAAATGATATAGCCAAGTTTAATCAGTTTCATCAGCAGTGACTAAGTTTGAAATAAACTCCGGATCTTCCTCTAACATCAACTTTAACTGCATGTTACCACCATTGCATCGGTAGGCGATACTGAACATTTCTGAACTTGCCTGGTTCTCACAGGCGGGAACCAGGAGTACCAACAATGAAACTACTATGGCGTTTGTTTCACATTAAGCGATCAGAATATAATAAGATTGATTTAAGTGCGAAAAATTATGACCGTAAAAAATTATGATCATCCCTTATTGAACAGCCCTCGTAAATGAAGTGTGAATGTTAATATTCAAGGGAGAGAAGAATCTGCACTTAATGATGCAAGCGAAGCTGTAAGATTTTCAAATGTTTTTCATGTGATTATAATTTACTAGTTTCCTAACAAACGTTTTCTTTTAGTGAATTCAGTATTGACTGACATCAATTTTTGTATTCAGCTCTGACGCATTCTGGCATTCGCGTGAAAAGGCCAGAATACACAATTCCCAGATCTCCGTCACAGACAGTACCGGTAAGTACAACATATTTACAATAGCTTTTGTGGTTCGTTGTAGCATCCTTGTATGATATATAAAGGACATTGCAAGTACATTCGCTGATGACACTAGTGTCCTGATGACCAGTACAAATTTAAACGAGTGTATAGTTAAAATGAATTATGTTTTGAACTGGATGTCATGCTGGTTTAAGGCGAACAAATTATCTGTGAATCTAGACAAAACAAAAGTGGTCAAATTTGTAACCTGTCGTACGTCACATACTCAAATAGAAATCGTGATTAATGATATGTTATTAGAAGAAATTGACAGCATAAAATTTCTGGGCCTTCAAGTGGACAGATGTTTAGATTGGAAAGCTCACATAAATTATATCTTATTTAAACTCAGCTCTGCCTGTTATGCTATCCGAGAGCTGGTTGATGTAAGTTCTATTGGCACACTTAAATTAGTATATTATGTATACTTTAACTCTATTACGGAATATGGAATATTATTTTGGGGCAACTCAGTAGAAAGTTGAAAAAGAAATTCTTATACAAAAGAAGGTTATAAGAATCATTACTATCACCCAACCACATGCTCCTGTAAAGATCGTTTTACAAGATTGAAGATATTAAAGCTTCCTTGCATGTATATATTCTCGATCCTAAAATTCTTTGTATGCAATCGTGCCTTATTTGCAACAAATAATGTAATTCACAAAATAAACACTAGACAAAAGTGTAATATCCATTATCCCAGTGCTAAACTTTCTTGCTTCCAGAAAGGTGTGCATTATGAAACTCAAAATATTTGGCGCACTTCCTATAGTTCTTAAAGAAAAAGTTGCTAATTTCGGTGCTTTTATAAAAGCTATTAGAGAGTACCTTTGCCCAAAATCTTTTTATTCTGTACAAGATTATCTGAATGACAAATTATCCTGATAATGCTTCTGTAGCTCTATAAATAGTATCTAACTATTCCAATGACAAATCATTACTAATAAATCTTTGATGCACGTTGAAAGTTTATTTTTAACATTAAAAATGTATTTAAGAACTAACAATGAATGGTATCCATTGCAAAAAGGTTGAGACGTACTGGCACAAGCCAAGTGAAAGCTGGTTTAAAAAGTGTTTGATTTTGTATCATATATAATTCTCCCTGCTTTGTTTTCCATATTGTTGTTCATATTGCCTGTATACTATAATATGTGTCTTATGTTAACTTTTGTACATATATATGCTATTAAACTTTATACCTCTGGACATGTTCAATGTTCACAGCCTTTTCTGGCTACAGGTGAACCTACTGAACGCAAATCAATCTAATCTATAAATTGAAAGAGCTCAATTTTCTGTAACTGTGCTGCAAACTCTTGCGGAATGGTAGGGATGGTGGGCTCATCTGCTCCAACTGTCATTTAAACAACGTGACTCACCTGACAGTTGGGACTTGCGTCACCCCTGTCCGTCAGCTGTTTAGCAGTGCTACAAATAATATACCTGCGACTGTTTGATTCGGTTATAGCCAGCACCATAAACTAAATTACTGCTTGCTCAGCGCATAAAGATTAGGGAAGTGTACCGGCTTTAATATGATCAAGGTCATTAGTAAACAGTGTGATACCAAAGCCACCCACGTGTCTACATCACTGGCTCTACTACCTTCGTTGTTTTTTTCGCTTTTTGTAATTTACGTCCTCCAACGTAAAGTCATATCGGACGATGAATTGAATGGGTGAAATAACGCTCAGATGAGCCCAGGGTCCATAGAGCTTTAGAGTTACCCGACATGCGACTTTCAGGATAAGGGAAAACCCCGAAAAAACCTATCCACCCTGACCGAAATTGGAACTCGGGACTTCTTGAACGTGAGGACAACGTGCCATCTACGCTACCGAGGCGGGCAAATCGGACGATGAATGAAATGATGTTCAAATGACCCAGGGACCATAGAGCTTAGAGTTACCAGACATTGATATTTGGGGATAAAAGAAAACCTGCAACGTTAAGTCATATCGGACGATGAATGGAATGATGCTGAAGTCAGTTCAGGGTGGATATAGCGTAGAGTTACCAGACATTGATCTTTGGGGATAAAAGAAAACCTCCAACGTTAACTCATATTGGACGATGAATGAAGTGATGCTGAAGTCAGTTCAGGGTGGATATAGTGTAGAGTTACCAGACATTGATCTTTGGGGATAAAAGAAAACCTCCAACGTTAAGTCATATTGGACGATGAATGAAGTGATGCTGAAGTCAGTTCAGGGTGGATATAGTGTAGAGTTACCAGACATTGATCTTTGGGGATAAAAGAAAACCTGCAACGTTAAGTCATATTGGACGACGAATGAAGTGATGCTGAAGTCAGTTCAGGGTGGATATAAGGTAGAGTTACCAGACATTGCTCTTTGGGGATAAAAGAAAACCTGCAACGTTAAGTCATATCGGACGATGAATGGAATGATGCTGAAGTCAGTTCAGGGTGGATATAGCGTAGAGTTACCAGACATTGATCTTTGGGGATAAAAGAAAACCTGTTACGTTAAGTCACATAGGGCGATGAATAAAATGATGTTCAGATGAGTCCAGGATACATAGAGCTTAGAGTTAACTGACATCCATCTTTCAGGATAAGGGAAAACCTTCAACGTTAAGTCATATTAGACAATGAATGATGTAATGTTTAAATGAGTCTAGGGTCCATAGAACTTAGACTTACCAGACACTCAGCTTTCAGGATACGGAAAAACTCCTGCAAAACCTTCCCCTGAGCGATACTCGAAGTTGGACCTCTTGAATTTGAGGTACACACCCTACCATATACGCTACAGAGGCGGGTCTATCGGTTTTTGCTGCCCCGCTGATGATACTTTTATTTTCTTAGTCACATAACCTTGTTACTTGCAGGTTTCCTTCATTTGAGGCATTAAAATAAAATATTGGGACACCACTGTGGGAGAGTAGAAGTAGCGAACCAAATCACGCTAACAACAAATAAGTGAATAGATTATATCTTTTAACTGAAATGCAAAGAGTATCCGCTACTTGAATTAGTTTTAACACTTCAGTCGATGTCGCCTTCACTCTATGAAAGAGTATATTTAATTATTGCTATGCACTGGTGTATTTTCCAACCATAATAACTCTCAACAGCACGTAGTAATTATAAAATAAGGAGAAAATAAAGTAGGATAGTAAAGAACACGAACCGTGTGCTTCAGTGTAGAATAACAAAGCAACGCGTTGCTCCTCCAGATTGAGCTTGTGGACGATTGATACAGACCTTACTGTAGTGCAGGTAACGCTGCTATGGAAACATACTCCTCCAGGAAGTGTAAGAAGCCCCGTGTTGTTTAAATTTGATTCGGTATTCGGATAGTTTATATATTACACGGTGTTTATAAGGTCACTTAAAATTTTCCAGTTAAACTCGTTTTATAGGATATTTACAACATAACACATACTTTTAGACATTTAGAACATAAACAATACATTTCAACGGGATGAGTCTGCAAATCTAAGCATAAGCTCTATCCCTTCTCTGTAGCTCGAAACGCCCTTGCTAGCATATCTGGCGTTATCTGTTCCACAACGACATAAAGCGTCTTTTCGGTTGTTCAAGACCATTGATTTTCACCCGATACTCGTTGGCCTTCATAATATCTGGAGAAAGAAGTCCATTGAGGTCAAGTCGGGTGAACCGGGAGCCAAAAGTTTTGACCATGCACGGCCAATCTATCCCCCTGGGTAAATAATATTGAGGTAGTCGTGGACAGTTCTGGCAGAATAGGGAGGTGCACCTTCTTGTTGGTATACTACAGAATCGACAGTGCCATCTTGTATCAACTGTGGCTCCAGAAACTGTTTCAGCAAATCAAGGTAGCTGATACTGTTGGCTCAGGAAACATGTAGGGTCCATAAACTTTTGACTGTATGATTCTCATCCACACATTTACCTTTGGCGAATCCCTTTCCCATTTCTGTATTCTATTTGGTTGTTCAACTGCCAAAGCCGACAGTTAAGTCTGTTCACCTGTCCACAGGTGTGGAATGTTTCCTCGTCGCTGAACAGCACATGCTGCATCAAACTGTCATTTCTAACAGCATCCAGTAGGTCATAGCGCATAGCCGCTTTGGCAGCATAGTCTTCCTCGAGTTTGTGGACAATCTGAAAGTGATAGGCATGCTTCTTCAACTTGAATCGCAGTGTTTTCGAAACAGTGCTGTGTGCGATAGCAAGCTCCCTGCTTAGTCTTCTAGTTGGTGCTAAGGGGTTGCGTGTAATTGCTTCCTGAATCTTTTCCATAACTTCATCTGATACAATCGGTCTCCCAGTTCGTTCGTAAGCAACAGTACCAGTTCTGTTGAACTTGTTCACCGTGTTCTTAATGGCGTGATTGGAAGGAGTTGGTTTGTGAAATCTCCGCGTGAAATTGTCCTGTACTGCATCATACGTCATTCCATGCAGTCGGTAGGAAACAATCATTTTTTTTCTTCTACTGTGTTCATTGCTTAAGATTATTTGCAAAAAAGTAAACATTTGTAATATTTACACAGAAAATGGTAAGTGACTTTATAAACATCCTGTATTGTGTTTCAGTTGGGGCAAATGGGAACTACATTCTTGTGGGAGTATCAAAGACTTGGACTATATTCATCGCTTGCCTTCCTGACTTCAACAACGAAATACAACGTAAGTATCATATAGCGTATTGCGAAAATCAGTATTTACGCGTATAGCGTATTGGGAGAATCAGTAATTGTTAAAAATACAACAGGTGAAGCCAATTGTTTTCTATTTCTGTGACACTATTATACATTTCACACACATAACATAATTCGATAGATATGTCGAAGTTCGGAAGGAGGACTAAGCTGCCACGATTCAAAGCATGTTGACTGAAAGTAATTACCTCCTTTATAATAGAGACTGGGTGTTTCAGGAGGAATTTGCAGAAGCCATAGACGTGGATTATGAAGAACCTTGGATAATTATGTGCATTTTGTTGGTTCTTAAAACTATGGAAAGAGACTTAGTGTTAATTCATTTTAATAATTCGTTTTCGGTAATTAATTTTGAAATACAATAAGTACGCTGTTCAATAATTATTATTACTGATTATTAAAACGTGTAAATTAAGCCTTTAAATGTATTTTACTTGTCGCCCTGGTGAAGCAGCTGCTGTGATCATGATGTTTTTCTTCAACGCTAGCCGACTGCACACATATAACTTTGCAACAAAAACTTCATTATCTTAAGAAAATGATGTAAATTGTTCTTATTAATTGATGAGATCGATTTCGTAAACTCTTGTTTACATCCTCAGCCATCAAATAACTTCGTTGTCAACGATACTATCAGAAGTTACTCTGCTTTTGAGAGTATTACCAGAATATGAAAATGAAATAAACTTAAAAACAGAATCAACTGCTGTTATTTAAAAGCTCATTACGCGATGTTTATTATTTAAATAAATATTCTTTCCCAAACAGTTAAATCTATCAGACTATTTAATTGTTTTAATAATTTGACTTAATTTAATTTTTAAGTGAAGTTTTTGTTGCAAATAGTTATATTTGTATAGTATTTGTTGTTTCATTTTTTACGTAATTGCTAGCCGACTGGTTGATTGTACAGATAACTACACCGATGTTCTCTAGAGATAATGACATATTTCCGTCCAACTTACACAGAAAGAAAATAAGTGTGGGGATTTCTTCGCGAGACCAGATTTCCAAAGGACTCGCTCTTTGTGCTTACCTGTGACAGGAGGCTGAAGCTCTAGATATATGCCAACCGCATTATTGAAATTACCGTGCGAAACTCCAGGAGTGTCGGAATGTAACCATAGTTTTCGATCACTCTCGTACTTAAATTGGCAACAAAGTAAAAATCAGGATTTATATGGTTTAGATTGAGTAGCACAGAAACATACTGTAGTGGGAGCATTATTGTGTTTGTTGTATGTGCACAGAGAGCTCGCAGTTTTGTTCCAATACAGCTACCACCCCCAAGAGAGAGACACGTGTAGAATTACCTCACAGTTCCAGAGGCCTGGAAAGAAGCAAACATCCGCACAATCTTTCCGCAAATGCCCGAACTACCACGCCGAAACCAACGCGATGAAATAAAGAAAGGAAGGGAACGAGCGAAAGTGGGATTAAAGAAGTCCCAAGAAAACTATTGTTATTAACGACGCAGTAATTTGGCAGGATTGTGTCGGGCCGTCGGTGTGCCAAGATTTCATCGTACTGGAGTTCTTTTACAAGCTAGTATCTACTGTCATAGTGCGGTTGCTTTAAAGTGTACTTAAAAACTAACGGTCTGGGTGGGGTTGAAGCCGCGACCTTGGGGTCGGCAGGCCAACGACTAATCAACTGAGCCAACCTGATCGAGGCTAGTGACAAGGAAGGGGCTACGTAAAAACAGAAGCTAATAACAGAGAAGCAATACAAATATTACAATAAAATATAATTATCTGTCACAAAGTTCACTTATCTTTCCCGGAAACTTTATGAACTCCCCACAGAAATCAAGAGAATAGTTTCGCTAAAATTTTGCAAATCTACAGTCTTTCTGTTTATTCCTGTTACCAATACAGCCACTAAGTGATGGATAAGTTTTATTATCAAGCTCTGAAAATAAAACAAACCTAAAGGCAGAATAGGTTGGTGGTATTTCAAAATTCATTACGGGATTTCTATTTTTTAAAATAAACATTTCTCACAAAACATCAAATATATCGGTCCATTTAATTGCTTTAACTTCTGTACTTATTTCATGGTTAAATGACAAATATGATTTGCCCCTGTTGATTTATCAATCTGTTTATATTTAATATTCCTAAAATGTTACTTCATTCTGGTTTCTAAATTACGTTCAGTCCTTTCAATGTAAACCTGGCCTCAGTCTAAACAGTTAAAATTTATAAGTGCCAGTTTTTTTTACTATCATAAATTTTATCCTTTTTTCAGAAAAAGTTAGTAAAGGTTTTATATTATATTTCGAAGAACCAAAATTATATCAAATTATTTACAAACTTTTTATTAGCCTAATTATAGTGAGTAAACTTTTAAAAATTATATCATCTTTTATTTTTTAGCGGTGGAAACGTTGTTTACATATTTTTTGACATTGAAATGCTTTCATCCTTTTGTGTATAAAATCTTTACTAAAACCATTAATTAAAGCAGTATTAATGTTAGAAAGAGTCAACATGAAAAATTCAATGCCATGGCCGGGTTTTGAACCACGGATCTTCTGGTTTCCGTCCAGTCGCTCTAACCTGTTGAGCTACCATGGCCAACGTGCCACCCTCACATTAAATTCTCCATTTGACTCGTATGGTAGCGCAATGATTTAGAGCGACTGGACGGAAACCAGGAGATCCATGGTTCAAATCCCGGCCATGGCATTGAATTTTTCATGTTGACTCTTTCTATCAAAAACCTTAGCCTAAATACGGCTAGTGTGGAGAAATGATTATTTCCACCAATTAACTAAAACAGTATTAATGTGTTTATTTTCTCCATTAATTTCCTCTTTAGTTAGGTATATATTTATTAATCTGTAATTTTTTTATTTATCCAGATTTATGTACCCTATTTTACACAGTGGTATATTAGGGTAATCTGTAAATTAAACTGCTAAGAAGAGAACATTTATGTGAAAAAGGGATAAAACTTTTATTTTGGTGTAATTATCAGAATGAGTTGATTTGTTATAAATGCTAAGTTTAATTGATCGTTATTTTTTATTTTCTTTGGATCCAGAAATGGAATACAATTATTTTGAATTCATAATATGAACTTCATAACTTTATCTTGTAAGTTCAAAAGTTTTAAAGCATTATGTATGTTTTATTTTTAAATTATTTGTGGCAAATACTTATATTTTATTGTCATAAGGAAAAGGCTGTTTATGTCTACTTTTTGTCTATCTTTTGTGATACCTTTAACTCTCACCCTAAATACAAATGTACGTTGAATGTCACTTTACTAAAGTAAACATATGAACATGGAAATATGGAGTATGTAAAATTCTGTATTTCCAGAGGTGGCCTGGTTATTAAGTAAAACTGGAAACCTAACAACCTCAGACGAAGCTGAAGTGACTGAAATCCTCAAGAAAAACCATTTGAACCAAACTCTCTTCAAGACATATTACACCGAGATCTGCCCAAAGTTCGAGTCACTGTTTAACGAGGACTACTGGGATGACTGACTTACTCATATTGTTAAACGCTAACGTACTTGTATGGTCATTAAAATCCATTTATATGCATTCCAAATCTCTAGGTTTTTAATATCACTGCATCCAGTATTCCCAAAGCCAAGGAACCTCCTTTTTACGTATAATTAAAATAGAAGTAATGCATAAAGTATTTCGTAGAGAGATGTTGCGGTCACTTAAAGTTTCACCAAAGAAAGCAGCATTCATAGAATTAGGAAAAGTAGCAGGAGAAAGTTTTGGTGATGGTAGGAATTTTAAAATATTGGTATATGAGTTTAAAACTAGCAGAGCGTATGGTCCTAAAAGAATGTTTGGATACCAAATGAAAGTTAAAATTAGCAGTTTTTCAGACGAAATATCAGAAATGTTACAAGAAATTGTTTTGGCGAAGTTCTGAATAGATATATAGGGAGTAGGATTTTGGAAAGAAGTTAGGGAAAGAGCGTAAAGATATTTGGGTAGTTTTGCAAATAAGGGTTCTTAAAATTTATGTAGATTAATTGAAAACGTTTGGGGGTAGAGAGAAATACATAAATTATTGTAGTAAACTTGAGAGGGCAGGACTAGCTTGGATGCGATCGGGGACATTGTTTCTAAAAGGTCTTAGAGAAGATAATAGGAAATGCTGTGCTATGGGCAAATAATATTGTTATTAAAATATGATGGGATAGATTGAGATGGTATATGAGAAGCAAAATGGGATAAATTACACAAGAAACTTAAGATGTTGAGTGTTAAAACGATTAGTGAATTTTTAGGAACAAAAAAGTGGATCAGGGTGTTAAAAAAAGACAGTAAGTACAATGTTTGGCGGCCCATTATTCAGGTAATAAGAAGATTGAATTAATGGGCTGTTATATCTAATAAAAATAGGTATGGAATCATTCTTGTGTGTTATTTATTGTAATTATGAAATGAAAAAAGTGACCAACGTACATTCAAATTGAACAATTCTGTCTGCCCCTTTCTTTCTGATAAATATCAGACTTGATAGTGTCGCGAATCCCTTTTTTAGGACTGGCGGCGTACGCGCAAAAAGGGTTCGCGCGGCTCGTTTACCAAAGGAACTGACAGGCAGACAGTGTGGTAATAAAGAGCTTGCATAAGCAGTTAAAGATAGCGTGAGATAAAGGACTTGCCGGCACGGATAAAGTTTCCCGTATAGAAAATTCTAGTGATATCTTGATTGACAGAGAACAGTCGATTTCTTGTTTGTTCCAGAAATCTCTCGAATTTATCAATGAGGTATTTAAGGGAGCGACGACTCGCTAAGAGTCAGTCGCAAACATAGTGGAGTAGAAAAAAGCTGTAAGGTCAGACGTAACAGGAGTACTGTAAACAGATGTAATCAGAACGCTGTTGTGGTCATCAACCTTGGTAGATTGTGTATGTGAAGTAATACTGCTACTGCGAGTGTATTTCTACGCAAATAAAGAACGATTTGAATTTCTACAAATTGTACTTTTAATTCTACGAACCCATAAAGTCACAATATAAAGGTTTAGTAATGTCTAAAGCTGCGATGCTTAATGTTTTCAAGAAAATATTCCCATCCAAAATAACCCTGTAACACGAACAATTTTAGAAGCTTTTTGTTCCCTCAAAACTGTCTCTAACAATTTTAATTAAAATACCATATATTCAAGATGTATTATAATGAATGACATGAATTTTTGTGAATAGCCTCATGAGTCATTCCAGATGGCTTTCTAATAACTGGTAAACCACAAGAGATAGGTAAAATATTACTGCTCAAAAATGTAGATTTTGTTGAAACACAGAATTTGTCAAATACGTTTTTTGTGGAGTTAACAATATCCGATATATTCCTTGTTATTTACCTGAGTTTTACAATATTTATACTTTCCTCAAACTTTTTTTGTCTTGGACACGTAAAGAGGACTAATTTCAGAACCATCACACAGCAAGCAGCTGTGTTTTTAAAAAAGAGATTTGTCTATAGCCGAAAGCCTACTGTACTTAATAATCCCGATTGAGGAGGGTTTCTGACCCTTTCAGCTTTTATGGCTGAGCGCTGAATCCCTAGCACTGTGGCACGTCTGACGTCAGTATACGGTGCCGAATATTTGAGTCCTCGGGGAACGAAAACTGTTCGGATTGGGCTGGTCTCGACAAAGTAGTCTGGGATTTGGCTCATTATCCAGTACTGTTCTGATATATTAGACCACTGACGGCCCTACCAAGGTTGTTGAGTAGCCTCTCCCGTAAGCATTGGCTTCCGTGTACCTGTTTTGCTCCAGGTAAATAGTGGTAGAGTTTCATTATACTCCTATAGTCCCTTGTGTAATAAAGTGACGTTAATCTCAATTAACATGAAGTAGATAGAGGAATAAATGTAAGAATGGTGTGTACAAGGGTAGAGAAAGTCATGCAAGTGCAACACATCAGAGTTTTTTTAACGGAATTTTACATAATTTTCTATATCTATAAAATCATGACATAGAACGCGCACCCAACACAATCTAAAGAGGAATCGACCCACAGAGTACCTGAATGCGCGTTACCATTTCGCTCGATATATAAGTGTAACAATGTAAACTCATCCTGTTGCTCAAAAAGTTGTTTTTACGATTTTTGTTTCCGTTAGGATTATCTAGAAACGTGCTGTATGCCATACACGTTTCAGTGTTTATTAGAATAAATTATATGGCCTTTAGAATAAGCGTTTGAACGTCCAACTTGCAAACTTCCTCGTAAAGTGCTTCTGTATGTTCATACTATCCTGTACGTCAACAAAATGAAGTGGCAATTAATTCAGGTAATTATTTTTATTATTTTATTATTTTTTATTTTGGAGAAATTTCTAAGAAAACAAAAGTGTCCTTTTTAGCTTCTGTTATACGGACCGCACATAGGAGAGGTATAGCATTCAATCAAAAAATTCACTTTTACATTTCACCTGTAATTTAAAGAAGGTCCGTTAGCTCAAATATACGAATGTCCAGTTAATGTGGAAGGAGTTTTATACAATTTTTAATAACTGGCAAACTGTAAGAGATTGCAAAAGGTTTATTTACGAAAGTACTAGTTCTCGTTTACAACATTTATTTCAATAACTTTTAGGGCATCCATTTTCAGCATAAACGTACCTTGAACTTCACTTACGTCGTTTGTTTTCGAATCGCTGTACATATTCGTATTTTTTTCTTGGGATATCATGGAAATTAGGATTAGGATTGGGATTACTATGGCGAGGATTCGGCACGAAACCTGTGGTTTATTTGCACCTTAGCCCCAAGTGGGGCATCCCAGGGAGGAAGGATGAGGCGAGGGATGGCAAGAGGGTGGCCGAATCAAGGAGTGACGACAGTGAAGAGGCCAGGTCCCGTACTATTTACCAGTTGGAACCCCCCAGGGCAGGCGAGCACAATACCTCAGTTAATATGAACAATCAATCAGAAAGCAAAGCAAACCAGAACATGTAATGTTACAAATGTAATGGAACATGTGGATGAATAAGAAGGGGAAAAAAAAATCTGGCAGCCCATCCGCCATGGTCCGGAAACGGCCCACCAGGAGACGGAAACCATTCCTCCGAAGGAGGAAGTGTTTACAGGAGCATATCATCCCGCCCTGCACCGCCAAGTCTCCCGCCAACACTTTTGACCCTGAAAGAGATCACCAGATGAAAGATGATGTGAAATGATAATGGAAATGAAATGGAGCGACACGAAAATCGGTGTAATTAACCTACCCAGCATTCACCTGGCGAGCCAGAAAAATCCCAGTAAGGTAGATCAGCCACGAAAATCGAAGCCGGAACTCCCAAATGTAGGCCTCAGATGAAACCACCTTAGCCATCCCACTTGGTATCATGAAAGTAGTATACGATTTCAAGACCACTATATAAGGATCCGATTTTATACATTTGACATCGCTACTTTGCCTGTGTCCTTGTAGCCACAAGAAATGCATATGAAATTATTTAGAGAAATGTTTATTTATATGAAAAAGAAAAGATCTGCTGTATTGTACTCACATTATTTGCAAACTATATTTACACTTATTCCTTTACCTACTTTATGTTAATCGAGATAAACATTAGCTTATTGCGGGATTTCTTGTAGGTACAAGGGGACATGGGAATAGAGTAGTGATATTAAAATTCTTAAGATCTGTTACGCATGTGAAGGTTTGAAATTCCGTGACCAGGAGATAGAAAATAAACAAATATTCATTATTTGAGAAAAGTGTAATTATATTTAAGTTAATTGATGGAAATTAATCATTTCTTCACACTAGCCATATATAGGCTTTGAATTTTTCATGTTGACTGTATATATAATTATCAGACATTGGACATCGAAGCCCGTACACCTTTAAGGGGATATGAAGTTTACGAGTCTCGCAGTATATAACTGCTGACGTCAGTCCCGGAGACAACACGCAGGGATAGTCCGGTTCGCAACGCGTAGCTTTAGTTTCATTGCAACTACTGCTCCCCACGCAGGTAGATTTGCTGTCCAGTGAGTGCAAGGTGCTGGGCATACTGTGTTAATAGCATTACTTTCACAACCAATCTCCATTTTATAAATAAAACGTTTTGAGTATTATCAACATCCAATAAATAGCTTGAAGAATGTACTTTCGAGCTATCTAAAAGCAGTGGAGGAGGTATCTGCAAAAATTAACAATATAGAGAATGCACCACCTACCAAACAAACAAAAAATTAATTGTCCAGTATTCTACCAAAGAAAAGTACTGGATTTTTAATGTTGCGTAATATAAGAAATAAACAAAGTTTCATACAAATACATGAAAATGATTTGTACTACTCATATGCACCATTAACGTCATGTGACATTGAACGAACTTTCCCCCAATATTTTTATATTGTTTCAGTGACAGTGCGCAGGAAATTCACATTCGACAATTTACGAAAGAACATGGTTGTTCACTGCAATTCCCTCATCGAATACAACGAGGAGGATGGCATATTGTAACGTACGTTACATTTTCATCCTTACTGGACTGTACACACACAGCGCATCGGTATACTTGTTGACACGGACGTTTGATGTCGCGCTTGACCTTGTATAAACCTGTGCTCGTACGTTGATTGCTAAGGTGTATGGGATCCGACATGTGATAATTATATCGTTGGAAAGTTCAAGTAAAAAGGAAGAACCTGAAAATGGTTTTGTCTTCAAAAATTATATTTACATACATTTACATTTATAAGTTTTGGTTGCTAATGCTTATCTCTTAGTGTTTATCAGTAAATTTTACCGAAATCATTTCAGTTTAACAATAGATTGTTTCTGTCTAGGTAAATAGAACTGAATAATTATTGAGGAAACTATTTCCCTACGGTTCGATTGTATGTTTAACGTATGTTTCAGTTATCCATGTTGGTGGTGTGCAGCATGTCGGCAGCAAAAAAGAGGACGAGTCGTCATCATGCATCACATGTTGAAGAGCAAAATCAAGAGAATGAAGTATTATGTCCACCAAAAGAGCTCAGAAGTGTTCCTATAGATGCAGATGTAATTATATCTTTATTTAACTTTAATAATGGGTAGATGGTTAAAAAATCAACATTTACATGCGTAAATTAGATTACATAGGCAGAGAATCTCAGACAGTGTATTCTCAGTGAATATTCCTAACAATTCTTACTTTCTCTATACATAGGTACATAACGATTAGAGAAAGTGTTGCATCTGACCCAAAATTATGTACCAACATTTCACACGTTTTGGGATAAGGTTGTACGAATAGCACAACTCAAGATAGAAGAAGTTGGTCAAATATCAGTAATTATAGATTGAGTCCACATGAAAAATTCAATGTCATGGCCGGGATTTGAACCACGGATCACCTGGTTTCCGTCCAGTCGCTCTAACCCAATGAGCTACCATGACCAACGTGCAATTCTGACATTAAATTCTCCATTTGACTCGTATATTTCCCCGGTAAACCACTAGGGGCTCTCGCATCCGAGATACACTGTTTGTAGCGACTTACTGTCGTAAGTACGTGAGTCCAGGCTTCATCATTTAAATCTTATTATTTTAGTTAATTGATGGAAATTAATCATTTCTTCACACTAGCCGTATATAGGCTAAGGTTTTTGATAGATTGAGTCAACATGAAAAATTCAATGCCATGGCCGGGATTTGAACCACGGATCACCTGGTTTCCGTCCAGTCGTTCTAACCCGTTGAGCTACCATGGCCAACGTGCCGTCCTCACATTAAATTCTCCATTTGACTCGTATATTTCCCCGGTAAACCACTAGGGGCTCGTGCATCCGAGATATACTGTATCCGAGATGCCATGGCATTGAAGTTTTCATGTTGACTCTATCAAAATCCTTAGCCTATATATGGCTAGTATAGGGAAATTATTAATTTCCATCAATTAACTAAAATAATAAGAGTTAAATGATTAAGCCTGGGACTCAAGTACTTACGATAGTAAGTCGCCACAAACAGTGTATCTCGGATGTCAGCGCCACTAGTGGTTTACCGGGGAAATATACGAGTCAAATGGAGAATTTAATGCCAGGACGGCACGTTGGCCATGGTAGGTCAATGGGTTAGAGTGACTGGACGGAAACCAGGTGATGCGTGGTTCAAATCCCGGCCATGGCATTGAATTTTTCATGTTGACTCAATCTATCAAAAACCTTAGACTATATTCGGCTAGTATGAGGCAATTATTAATTTCCATCAATTAACTAAAATCAGTAATTATGTTATATTCCAGAGATACGGCAGGAGAATTTAAAACGATTTTCTCACCCCAAATTTAAAGGTAAATTTTTGAAATATTTTGTGTTTCTCAAAAGTGATTTGCGAACTTGATTAGAATGACATATATTTCAGATATTTCTATGACAAATTATATGTGTATGTTGAATTTTCTGAGAATAACCTATGAAGCCCTCCTCACTCTTACTGACGTTTGTGTAATTCCGCTCCTTGGAGTAAGATAATGGTCACCCACAAAATATGCAAATTAAGCTATTGCAAATGTCAATAGCCTGTTATATACGCAGACTGGTGTGCCTATCATATTTGACATAAAAATTATTGTGCCCGCCTCGGCGGCATAGATGGTAGCATCTCTAAGTAACATTCAAGAGGTTCCGAGTTCGAATGTCGGTGAGGGTGATTTATCTGGATAAGGTTTTTTCGGGGTTTTCCTTATCCTGAAAGAAGAATGCCTGATAACTCTAAGCTCTATGTATCCCATACTCATTTGAACGTAATTTCATTCATTGTCAGATATGACTTAACTTTAGAGGTTCTATCTTACCTTGAAAGATAAATGTCTGGTAACTCTAAGCTCTGTGTAACCTGTACTCATTTGAACATTATTTCACTCATAGTACGACATGACCTAACGTTAGAGGTTTTCCCTTATCTTGAAAGATGAATGTCTTATACTTCTAAGCTCTGTGTACCCTGTACTCATTTTAACACCATTTCACTCATCTTTAAATATGACTTAACGTTGTAGGCTTTCCCTTATCTTGAAAGATGAATTTCTGTCCTTCAAAGCTCTGTGTACCCTGCACTCATTTGAACATCATTTCATTCATCGCCTGATATGACCTCACGTTGGAGGTTTTCCCTTATCCAAAAATATGAATGTCTGATGGCTCTAAGCTCTATGTACCCTGGATTCATTTGCACATAATTTCATCTATTTCATCCATTGTCCTTATGCCAATGTTGCAGGACGTAAATTAAAAAAAAAACTTTAGCAAATCCTAAACTTATATTTCAGAAATTATACCCTGGAGCATTACTATTATCTTGTTCCGAGGGGCTGAATTCATAAACTGCATGTGCTAGACAGTATATTAGTACCTAGAAATTTAGACATCTTTGAAACACACAATTTATGTTTAATATATTATTTGTTGAAGTAACATTTTGTAGATACCACTAGGTATTTTTCTGAAACTTCAAATAAGTATCTTTTTTTCAAATAAGAGGACGTATTCTTTTTTTGCATATCTTTGCCATGAAAGTTAAAGAAAAAATTCACAATCTGTTAAAGCCCCTTAAATGCAAAGATTTCGTGAGCTGGGAGATCAAAATGTGACGAAGAATAAAGTATTATAACGATTTTATCTTTCTTAAAAGATTAAGGAGATAATTGAGCATTACTGAATACATTATCTGCACAGTCCGGCAACAGGAAACTATTACAAAGCTGAGTATTTTTGTCTTTGTGAGCTACTGCCAATAATGAGGGCCGGAGTGCTTTTTTCTAAGCTATTCAATCCTATTCACGAGACCTAAGCTGAAAGCTACACATTAGATATAGTCTGATGACCAAGGATAACAAATTCATCTGCCAGTTATCGAAATACCTCATTTAGGTGTACCGTGTAACATGAAGTCAAAGTCACATATACAGGGTGTTTCAAAACGACATCGAACGAACATATAGAAGTAGGTGCTCATCCTCTATATGACACACATAAATAGTTTTTACCCCCAATAGAGCCGCATAAAAATGCTCCAGAATGAGTTTGGATTAGGCAGTGACAGGAACAACGAGGCGTGCCTCACGCTGTCGGAGTTCGCAGGTATAGGTCACACGCCATATTGCGTGCTGTAACTGTAAACATACCAGCATACCCCGCAGTAGCTTTCTTGCTACTATTAAGAATTCCTTCGGCTTATGAAACCGCAATAAAGAAGCTAATGCTTAATTTTCCTTATGAGTGACGTGTTCCAAAATTCCGTTATAGCAGTTCATAATGGTAAGTAAGCTGGTGGACATATGGAGATTATAGCTTTTAGAGGGAAGTTAATGTTTGTGGGGTTGAGGATGGAAGCATTAAATGATAAACAGAACAGAAAACAGAATCAAAGAATTGTAGATAAATTAAACAAAACTAAATGCCTTATGCAGTGAGACGAACATTTTATTTCACGTGTTTGATAATACTAAACAAAGCATTTGTAACTGAAGAGGAAGCTGTTGATATTTACAGTAATTGGTTGAAAGTATTGTACAATTAAGATCATAACAAAATGCTCTGAAGGTAAACAAATACATATTAACATTGATGTAACTACTTTTACAATTTATAGTTTTAATGAAACTTAATGAATTATGCGTTCGTTGAACTCCCTTTAGTTCTTCCATCTATCAAAACCATATCCGTCTTTTCGGCGTTCGTATAGCGCTCCATATTGCTTGGATTTGCTATCTAAGTACGCGCAAAATCCTCCTTTAGTACGGAATGTATAGTTTTACACTGAAGAGCAACCCTGCAACTGCCCGAGTTATTAGTTGCCTTTTCCACAAGTAACTGCCCTTTGGAGTAATGTTTTTGTTTTCGTGGTCGGTGCGTCTCAATAACAACTTTCTGGGTTCGGACACCAGTGGTTCCTGCGCTGCCTAATCACGAAATCAGGTAATATTTAATGCTGCATAAAATTATACCTAACAGAACTTCGAAGCTGCGACACCGAAATTCGGACTAATTGTGTTAAAACTGTACAACGGCTATAATCGTTCAGTGCGGTTTTGAAACAACCTATATAGCTAAAGAGGAAAAATATACACCTGCAACGTCAAAATTTTTGTCTATTTGCAGCAGATGATCAAAATATGCTCCGTTAGACTCTACGCTATGACTCAGAGTTAGGTATTCTATTGGAAAACTTAGCCCAAACGTTACGCTTAATGACTGTTACATCAGCTTTGCTATATGTAAGAACCACAGTGTTGATTTGTAAACACTGCCATAGTTCTAAATGCATATAACACATCTGAAAAGCTGACAGAATGTGCTGTTCTGCAAAGTGTCGCGGCAGATAGTTTTACTGTTAACATTCCTGACCTTTCACTTTATATACAACGCAATGTTTTGTGGTTGTCGAGCGTATGCTTGCGATTTTATTTCGAAAGATACGCTGGAATCTAGCCCTTTAATATCATTTTCTGGATAAATGAATCAGTTTAGCAACTTATGATAAAGACACAAGCAAGCCACCCTTTTAGTTCTACATCGCTATTCTAACTGTAAAGATAAACGATAAAGTGTGATGATATTGTGACTTTGTGGGTTCGTGAAATGAAAAGTCCAATTGCACCACTCAAAAATGTTCTTTATTTTCACCGACTTACAGTTAAACTCTTGCCAATTACACAGAATTACGTAATGCACACAATTACGATTCACCAGTTCGTCCGTTACAATTTCACTTGCACTCGTAATTACGTACAATCCTCCGATGCACTCACACAGTCTTCTCGTCCTACACTAGCACTGCATTCTTACGCCAAGGACTGACTGACTGACTGACTCCTCTTGCCCGACGTGTTGCTTATATAGGGTCAGCGGGCCGATCTGGAAGGTTCTAGATTAGATGAAATATCCTATAAGTACGAGAACACAGGTGGAACAGAAAGAGACGGCGCAGTGATGTTTTTTTTTCTAGCCACCCCTTGTTACCGCTATAAGACAAACGAGGGGGGCGTGGCTAACGCCGACCGTCTCCTGCTTGCCCGCTCTATAGGGTGTTCCGACGTTCGGGTGACAATATATTTGCGATCAAAACTTTGATCAATTTTATTATTTATTAATGCAACCATGCACCATAGAGGAAAATGGTACAGGAAGTTATGTTTCAGCTTAACGTCAGGAAGTTGCCTAAAACTTCGTCATTGTCTATAAGAATTAACACATCAACCACATCTAGATACGCAATTGTAAAGGGTAGAAATTGTGGCGTGAGGCTCAACCTTCATATCATTGTATTCATTCTATGTAATGTTTCAGAGACTGTTGAGTGACGTCTGGTATTACGTAAACTGTACGCCTTCTATCTTTTGTGACCCTTTGACCTGCTATAGTCACCAGTTCGAGAAGGAGGATTTCCTGACGTACAATATCCACAGTACTGCTTTCAACATAAGGTACATCTAAATATCATTGAAGCTTTCTATGCAGGCAGGGTGTAAAGTTAATAGCTCAATATTTCCAAATTACATTAAATTAAATTCCAAGGTGGTCAAACCCCCGAAGATTATTTGTGGTAAACTTGTTTAGATTTTTGTGAAGAAATATAGAATAAAATATTAAGAAACAGCCAATCCTTCATTGAAGCTAATATGAGTAACCTTAGTTAAAAATGCAATAATTCTGAAGTTTATATTATTTAAAGCAGGGGGGAAATGTCTCTCTGAGTGATGTAATACTGCGACAATAATTAGTTGTATATTTATGTCCACAGTTCTCATCAACCTTTTAGAGCAGATGGTGTCGCTAGAGCCAGACCTACGGAAGGTAGAGTGCTCTATTATGGAACAGATCGTAAGTAAAAAAATAAAAGGGAAGCAAAATCTCTCTACTCCTTTCTTCTAAAGGTGTTATGTTGTAGTTGGGGTTTATAAATAGCTACCCAGCTGTTGACGCTTGGAAATATTTCAGTATAAAGGCGGTAATTTTCGATGCACACTTATGTTGATTGTATATTCCATTCATTCTGATTAACACGATGTGTGATGAAATAACAATCATTTTCGTTTTTCTTAAAGAAAAACACATACTTTGTGTCCTTCAAAGTAACACCCCTCAGATATACCTAATACTATAGTTAGGCTTAAGACAGGGATGCAAATTGAGTCCTATACTATTCAATTTATTTATAGACGACATAATAGAGAGGGTTAAGGAAAGCAATTCCCATTGCCCAATAATAATGAACAAAGAGATCCCTGGTTTATTGTAAGCGGATGATTTAACACTAGGAGCAATTTCCGTAATAGGTCTACAAAAATCAATTGAGGCAATCCATAGGTGTTGCGCTGACTGGGGACTGAGAATAAACAGCAAAAATAAAAAATAATGGTATTTAAAAGAGGATTGATACTTAGGAAAGAAGAGGAATGGTTCTTAGGAGACCAAAAGGTAGAAGTTGTAAACGAGTATGACTATTTAGGTATAAGGATGTGTAGCAATGGAGGATGGGCTGCACAAGCCAGAAAAGTGACAGCTAATGGGAGGGCGGCAATGACAGGGTAAGAATATGTAAACATAAACTGGTATTTAAAAGAGGATTGATACTTAGGAAAGAAGAGGAATGGTTCTTAGGAGACCAAAAGGTAGAAGTTGTAAACGAGTATGACTATTTAGGTATAAGGATGTGTAGCAATGGAGGATGGGCTGCACAAGCCAGAAAAGTGACAGCTAATGGGAGGGCGGCAATGACAGGGTAAGAATATGTAAACATAAACTGGAGATGTCAGTTAGATGGTTAGAAAGAATGTATGAAGCGGTCGTTGAAGCCAGAACAATGTATGCAGGGATAGAAACACAATTAGACCAGATGTATGGATTGTTTTTCAAAGAATTACTAGGGCTGCCAAAATCGGCACCAAGAGAGGTGGCATTACTTGAGCTAGATAATACAAAAAGGAGGGGAATAATAATAGAGAGAATATTGAAATTCTGGTATAAGTGTATTAAAGGGCAGAAAGGGGAATTATTGAATCTGTGCACGAAGCAACAGAAAAGCATAAAAGATACAAATAGTTGGTGGGCGGAATTGGAAAGAATGATATTAAAGATAGGCATGGGAGATCTATGGAGAGCAGAGGAGACACATATAGCGGTTTTTGGAAGGAAGTGAGAACTAGACTACAAGACAGATAGGCAAGAGATATGGGGAAGTATAGAAGAAAAGAAATGTTTGAAATTTATAAGCAATTAAAGACAGAATGGGGTAGGGAAAAATATATAGATCAATATGGCAAAACTGGAAGAGAAGGTATAGCATGAGTGAGAGTAGGAATATTATACTTAAAAGCGTTGAGAAGTAATGAGGTGGGAATATGTGAATTTTGTGGAGATGAAGAAAGCAGTGCTCATTACCTAATAGAATGTAAGGTGCTAACAAATTACAGGATAAAAATATGGGTTAAGAAATGGGAGAGTGTAAGTAGAGAGATATTGGTGGTACGCATGCTAACGGGGATGGGAGAAAAGAAAAATAGATGTATAGGAGATTTCTTATATAGGATAAGAGAAAAGTGGACTAGGATAAAAGAAGAAAAGGTCAAGAAGAAATAACACCAAGCTGCTCAGGAAAGCCAAAGGCTTATAGCCAGGGGACCTGAGTCAGCAAGTAAATCTTAAGGTTGTTGCATGGTGTGTGTTGCCCCTCAGTTTGGCTCCATTATGTGCTAGGGGTTTGACTCCTTGGGTCGTCAGCCTCGCCAGTGATAATTTGAAAATATCGATGTCATCGGCTGTCTCGGAGTTATCCTAACATTCATGAATATAGGATCTGTGGCAAGCATCTCTTGATTAAGGGCGTTTAAGGTGGATCAATTAGGGCACTTGGAAGGAAGCACAGTTTAATTCTCTTGTGACGATCGGTTGTACTTCAATTACTCTCGAAATATATGTTAATTAGACGAACTCTGAATGGTAGGCTTCGCGCTGGCGTGGTTGTACCCCCGTGTCTATAACACGACTCATCGGATTGACAACCAGCTACTAACTACCTTTAATTGAACACGATTTCTTTAGTTTACTCCTCCGCTCAGTTTGGCCCACAGTAGCCTAATAAACTTCATGGGCGCGATTTTTGTCCATGTGCTATCACACTACGATTTACATCGGCCCTCAGTCACCAACTGCTTTAATGAACGCAATTTCTGTCCGCGTGCTTTCGCACGACGGTTTAGAGTGGCCCACAGTCACCAACTGCTTTAATGAACGCAATTTCTGTCGGCGTGCTTTCGCACGACGGTTTAGACTGGGCCCTAGCCGCCGACTGCTTTGGATATATATATATATATATATATATATATATATATATATATATATATATATATATATTTGTTCCCAGATAGGTCATATGACACTTCGCTTTGCCCTTCAGTTCATTATTTTTAATTAGTTGGTCGGTAGAACGCATATGGAGGCCCATTTATGAGAACCTCACTTTATACCACCTAAGATGTCCTCTTCCTGTCAAAACTATGCTTGAAAATAAACACCGGTTGCGACCCTTAAAATTTATGGTTGCGGTCGTCTTTCTAGGGGATAAAAAATCCTACCGATTCAGAGTCCGTAACAAACTTGACAATGCACGCAAGATATTTGTTTCAATACATGCATATATTCCTTTAACATTCAATTAATCTTCCACATATTCCTTAACAGTTAATTAATCAACTCGAGGAAGAGAGTACCGTTTCAAGGTCAGAAATTTCATGTATTTGTACAGGAGGTATAATACAGCATGTTCTATGTCAAATGTTATTGTACTGAATTTGTAATGGATACTGTACAAATAAATAAATATCAAATATCAAATACCTAATATTATTGTGCCAGCAATGTTTACAATCTTGGAAGCACTTCTGGAACTCACTTTTTGTTGTGGTGTTGAGCTCCTTCAGCGATGCAGTGTTTATCTCATCAATGTTGGCAGACGATATTCTTTCATGATTATCTTCAGCCTCGGGAATTGAAAGAAGCCACAGGAGATCATGTCCATTTAATATGCTGGTTGACACAATGTAACCGTTTTGGTTTTTGCCAACAAATCACGAGCAAATATTTCCCGTGAGTGCAAAGCATTTTCCTGATACAATTTCCTTGAGCGGTTTTGGCACAATTATCTCTCTGATGGCGATTCGGTCATTTACCAGATTACTTTGTTTACTTCTGCCACCTTTTTGAGAAACTGATCTGCGAGGTTTATGACTTCATTGTCTTCTAATCCATCTTTTAGACATTTCTACAACTCGCAAAGTCCTGTATTACTTTGAATTGATTCGCGAAAAGCAACAATCAAGATTTCGAATGCAGTGTTGCACTTTATTCTACCCCTTCTGCAAAATTTAATGCACAATATGTAAAGATGCCCAGTATTTACTCGAAAACACGTGCAACCTTTATGACTGTTAACAATAAACTGGTCGCGTTATCTCGAAGTTCCCTCGCTCCGTCGGGCTGGAAACGACGATCTGTTGCTTTCGTCGTACTCGTCGCCACCTTGACGAACATTTGTGTCACTACTGAACTAAAGGGTAGGTGCTGTGGTTCGACTGGGAATTTGGGGTTTTCTCAGGGTTCTTGAACAAGAAAGTCTTTTAATACTTTTGTGTAGGCGTCGAATTACTCGGATATCTGCAGGTTTTAGTAATTTAGGCGGCACTCGCAAAATGTATTCTTAACTATATATGCTCGAAGCTTTAAAATATTTATCTTAATTTGAGAATACTTTACCTATCGGTGGATGCTCCTCGCGCTTCTCTGGATGCAAGTTTCTCAACGTTGCTTGATACTGCTACAGCGTAACACTTCTCCCTATCCTAGACTCCGCCAGACTGCCCCGGTTCTACTACAACACTGTCCTTTTCTAAACTCCCCAATAACGGTAAATTCCTTTCTTTGGCTATACAAAAGGGAAGGCCAATAACTCTTATGATCACGCTAACGTGGTGAACAACGGCGGAAGTTGTCCGGTTACTTGCGCTGAAACGTAACAGTCATCCCGGGGTAACTAAACCTGTGTATTCTACTGTCTACAGGATTTTATACATATTTTATATCTTCTTACAAATACTATCATAAAAATCATAGATACTTGCTATTCATATAACTTTTTACATAATAGTTAATAATTCTTGAATTAATAACCTCTAATAATTTATTTCATATTAGAATAATGGGCAGGTGGAAATATAGTTAGAAACTAAACATCCAAAACAGCTAAAAATACGTAAAAGCAGACACTAATAACTTTAGTAACAACGGTAGAAAAAATTGAAAATAGAACGTAACAGTACCGCGAAATTTAAAATGTTTCCATTTTTTATCACTTCATACGAGTATATATATATATATATATATATATATATATATATATATATATATATATCGAATTTATTAGTAATAGATATACACTTCGAACTGAACAGTAATATACTACTTTAAAATGAGAGAACTTCAGAATACTCTTATACCTATGACAGATTTACAGTAGATGTACATCTATAGTATTAATAACTGAAATATCCGATATTCATTCACCTATGTTCTGGTACTGCTCCATTTCCTCTTCCTCTTTCCTCTTCATAGATTGGGCTATCGCTTTTAAGTGTACTTACAAATCATAGAATTTGAATCCGAAACCTTACAATTAATAGGACAGCCCCTAATTAATTTAAGCAGTCAGAGTGACAGGAGATATATGGGTTGCAGCACCTGCAGCACATGCTGAGTTTCCTCGTAGTCTAGAACATCTGGCTGAAAGGCAATCCGCCCAACCTACTGGAGGGTGGCATGCAGACTCCCCTCCAACGGAATTCGAGGATGTCTGCTCAGAAGATCTAACTGCTGTTCGAGGTGTTAGTTCTCTTTGTTACGTAATTTACGCTCTATATCTTGGGAGTAAGTACGGCGTCGACCAGTCACCTGTCTATACTGCAAGTTATGGATTGGAAATGAATGCACTGACATTCGTAGAGCTCAAATTTGAACCTCATACGACATTTTTATAATATATTGGAATATATAAGATGTAAATTTAGAAATCGTTATGTTCAATACAAAGTAATTTAATAATTAATTATAAGTACGTTTTAAAAATTTAAACTATATGAAAAAGCTTTTAAAATTTGAATGTATGAAGCACCTACCAGAAACCAATGTCTTCAATTGTAAAAGCTAACTTGGAATTAGCAGAAGCTAGTGGTCTAATTTAATTTCTAATGCTATTCAAATGTACACAGGTTTTGGAAATACAATTACGTTGCCAAGGTATCCCGATGTTACATCAGAAAATTATATAATACGGGTTTTTTGAGCTGTTTGTCCTTTACTGCCAGTCAGCTCTTTGGTTATGACGTCAATACGTTGGAGTGAATTTATCTGCTGGTAGAGAGCTAGATAAGTATGACTGGATTGACTAAAATGGAAGCTCCATTATATCAGGTGAGTCAGCATCGGCTTATTATTTTTTTGGAAGGTAGGCCACCTATTAAACGACATGTGAGTTGTAATTCAGTTTTGCGTTTACTAAGCTGTATTGCCTGACGTTATTAGAGAAAGGAATGCGCAAAATTCAGAGGAATAGCGGCTTAAGGGACAAAACGTACTGCTTGTTAAAGTTCACCTCAAAAACGTACGACTTCTTTACTGAGAGCGAATCCCGGTTTCCAGCGGATTTTACAAAGCTTTTATTAGAGTATACATGTCAAAGTAATTCAGCAAATGCCTCGGAAAAATGGATCTATCATATGAGTACACTAACAACGCCAGCTAAAAGGAAAATGGCCAATTATTGCACTTAGAGCAGGGTTGGCTTTAAAAAATTAGGAAAAATTAGAGACACACCTCATCCATCATGGACCCGTACAATAAAAACGGACACATTATTAATCGACGGTTTATTTACATTTTTGCACAAACTACGTCTCGTGCACCTCAGGTAACGTGCATAAGAGCCTTTGCCATTTAAGTAATAATATTAAAACGCCTAGCAAATGATTAAAACTGTCTAAGAAGGCTAAATCAAGCACGAGCACTCGCGAGGTGGAAAGGTATAGTGCCAGGCATATAAGTCGTACTACTGAACGCAGAACGTGCTTTAAGTCAGGTCCCAAAATAGCTGAATAAGATTATGACATCTCCTGTGCCCTAACCTCCAATGACATAGGTTCGAGTCTCAGCATTATAATTACTTTTTATGTTCATCAAAATTGGGAAACCAAATTCACAATAATTTAACTATAAAGTCCCTGAAGGCGTGTATTACACAAGAAGGTCATCAGCTCCGTTAGAGGTGTCGTGTTGCAGGAATAGAAAACATTCCAGCGCCACAAAACATACAAGTTTGAAACGACATTTTAATAGCACAATAATTATATGTCGGCAAAATAATATTGTGTTTAACTTCCACGTTAAACACTAATGCTCTAATTTCCTTGTTTTATGTGTTCCAATGTGTATAAATGATCCTTATTTCAACTGAACCTACCTATAGGTGTGTTTAAATAACTATCTACTTGTAGTTCACCAGTAAAGAAACACCAAACAATACCATAAAATATAAATAAAACAATAAAAATAATAACAATTTTCAGAATAATACTTGTAAATTGAGAGTATTACGTGGTAAAAAAAAATAGGAAACCTATGCAGCGGATTTGAACCACCTTTATAGCAGACAGATGACATCGCAGTTTTGCGCTCGTTCTAACAGAGGTATCCAGTAACTGTGAGGCAAGCATTCCGTTTAACATATACGAGGGTCCTTTAATAAATAACTGAACTAATTTAATTATAATTAAATAAACTGCCCTGGAGTGCCATGGCTGCTAGTGGTGCAAAGGCGAATCCTTCCTCTAGCAGTGCTGTGAGTGCCAGTCATGCAGAGTCAATCAGTTGGGTGTTAGAGCCCGATACGTAAGGTCGTGTTTACTGCACCCACCTTGCATAACAATTTCGAAAGTTGCTGACATAATGCATTTGTCTGTTGGAACTATAGACAACATAATTCGCAATGAACTTGGTTATTTAAAAGTTGCAGCGAAATGGCTCACCGCGTCATGCCGTGTCAAGAATGGCCCCGAAGGTTATGACGGGAGCCAGACTTTCTGAATAGGGTCATCACTTGTGACGAGAGTTGGTTCAACCATTACAACCCGTTAACAAAGCAGGAAATGAAATGAAATATGTAGTGCTTAACGCCTGCCTTTACTACATACGGCACCGCAGGCGGTGACACTGATCATACATGAGATGAAGATGGAGCACCGGTGGAATGAGATGGCGGGGGAAACTGGAGGACCCGGAGAAAACCCGCCCCAGCGCCGTGTTTTCCACTACAAATCTCACTTTGCGGTCGCCTGGGAGCGAACCCGGGCCGTCTTGGTGAGAGCCAAGCGGTCTAACCACTGAGCCACGGCGCGGCGCAACAAAGCAGGAGAGTTCGTAGTGGAAACATTCATCGAGCCCTAGGCCTAAGAAAGCAAAAGTTCAGAAAAGTGCAGGAAAGGTCATGCATCTCGTATTCTTTGACAAACAGGCCATCTTGTATGATCATGTTGTAACTAATCAACGCACAGTAACTGCTGCTTACTATTGTGACGTACTGAAGGGGCCACTGAAAAAAAATCGCCGTAAAGCGACCCGATCTCGCAAGGAGAGATTGGATCTTGCATCAGGATAATGCCCCTGCTCATCGAGCTTGTGCAACTCAAGATGTCATCATAGAAATGGGCATTGAAATCATGCCTCATCCACCTTATTCTCCAGATCTCGCACCATGTGATTTTCACCTCTTCCCTAAAGTGAAACAGGAGCTTCGTTGTCGCCATTTTCAAAGTGATAAGGAGTTGGACAATGGATATCCTGGGTATCCTGAACAGACTGTCCAAAAATGGGTTCAACGAATGTTTCGAACAATGGGCAAATCATTGGAATAATTGTATTTCGTCAGAGGGAGAATACTTCGAAAGTGTGTAGGTAAATGTTAGTGAAATAAAGCCATTATGTGTTAATTAAAAACTTAGTTCGGTTATTTGTTGAAGGACCCTCGTAGTATTCACCGGTCCTAGTGAACATTTGCAGACCTGCAAACGTCAGCTGTCTAATTACGAATATACTACAGGCGATGCGTTAACACCTATATTCGTACTAATTTCATCGAGTGTTTAACATTCATGTTAAATACGCGGGTAGAACCTAGGAATGAGGTTGATATTTTCATGTTGGAGTATAAAATGCGGGTTGCATAAAACTCGTGAATAAATTTCAGCTAACTCACCTGGTATAATAAGGGTTTTTTGGGCTATTTAGCCTTTTCCTCCTATCGGTTGTCAGGCTATGACGTCAGTACGTTGGAGTGAATTTATTCTATGGTAGAGAGCTAGCAAAGTATGACTGGATTGGCTGAAATGCAAGTTGAAATTAGAACTTCTTACGTAAAGGTATGAAAGGTATACTCTTGTCTACTGACACTCTTCCAAAGGAAGTCATGCTAAACATTTTTACGCCCGAAAACGTCCATCGTTGGGTTTGAATTCTGACCTCGGTAACAGCAGGTTGGACCACCGAGGACGACTATTAGGCTCTTCCACTACGCTACAAGGACTAATAATGTAATTCATTTAAACTGGCAATGGATCTGAGGTCATGTTTACTAACGTCCTCTTTACGTATGTGTTTCAGCCAGAGCAGATGGCGACTACTACATGTTGGGTACAGACTACGAACACTGGTGGTTGTTGTTCTGTTGTCTACGAGATATCTATGGTATAGTAAGACGTAAGTATAACTACTGGGTAGTTGTAACTGGCTAGTGTTGCTCAACAACTGAAATGGAACTATTATCTGTTTCAAATGGGATGATGTTTTACCCTTGAGCGCTACTAGGTGAGCAAGCAATCGGAGTACTGCGGTGTTATCGTATTGCATTTTCCCTAAGTGGCGTGTGACGAGCGCCAAACTAACCAATCTCAAATACTGTTCGCGCTAAGACAAAAATTCAGATTTTGCAAAAACTGATCCATGAGGAAGGAGAGAGTAATGTGTTTAACATAATCATAAAACCCCATATGTTTAGCTCAAATAGCTTTCCTAATATAAATAAATAAATAAAGTAGATACCATTATTTTATAACAATGAATTGCGACGCAAGCAATGTACTGAACATCATTATTGATTGTCATGTATCGTGAACGTATATTTGAAATTACTTAGAACTGAAACGTAAACATTTGGCATGACGTGATAAAAGAAATATGTAGGTTAAATAAGCCAAGGTGTTTGTTAAATTCGATGAGAGGAAACAATACACTTCCTGCTCGTCTGGCAGAACGCGTCTGGTCACAGATCTTAGTTTATGAATGGTTTGTAATCTCTATTTACTCTAGAGAGTTCAACGCAGTACTATTCAGTTACTCTTCTATGAAGAAGTGTATCAACTGGATCAATGAGATACGATCCACCTTCACCCTTACTACTGCCAGAACAGTCCAATTGAGTTAATGTGGGGTCAAATTAAACTGACTAACGTTGTACGACTTATTCACGAAGAAATTAACAAGGAACACAACAAAACTGGTAAAACTGCGTGAGCCATCAGAGAAACCAAAAGAAGACGACTTTTGGAAAGAAATAGCACGTAATGAGATTTTGGAACCTATCATCATAAATTTGCAGTACTCAGACGATGACGACAATGGCAATGACGAATTATCTCTTAACGTAAGTAACATTCACAGCTATGCGGATGCACCGCTGGTATTTTCATCGGATTAGAAAAATAATCAATTCATAAACTATATTTAGTTTTAAATTAAATATTTAAAACATTTGCGTAATATACAAATAAACACGTTGCAATTGTGATTTCAACAATTGCATTATTATAAAACTTACGAAAATTCAGTTTGCGTTAGCACCAAGAACACTCGCAAGTGTGCAAGAGAGAGGAAAATATTAAAAGTGGGGGTAACGGGGTGGCAAAGCTGAAGGCTCTAACTCATCTGATTCGCTACAGGCGAGAACTCTTCCCATTTGAAACTCATAATACACACAGAGTGCAACAAGCTTTTAAAAACATAATACGTGTAAAAGTACCTATGTAACTAAACATTAATGCTACACATATATCATGAACATATCATACGAGATGTGATCAGAAAATAAAGGGAATTTTTTATTAGGAAATATTTATTCATCAACATTAACATTGTTTGCTTCAAAGTAATGCCGCTCAGATATAATAAACTTGTGCCAGTGCTTTTTCAATGGAAGCACTCATGGAACTCGCTTTTTCTGAGGGTGTTCAACTTCTTCAGCTATTCCGTTTTATCTCGTCAGCTTCTTCAAACTTGAGACCAGAAAGTAGTCATAGTGGTCCTTCCCCGGCGAATAGGGTAGCTGAGACAATATATACATAATACCATTTGCTAAAAAATCATGAACAAGCATTGAGATGTGAACTGGAGCATCATGGTGATGTAACTTCTACGAACTGTTTTACGAAAATTCTGGTCGAACTCTTTGATGGTGTTTCGGCAGTTCTGCAGAAGAATTTTCTTTACTTCTCCCACATTGTCGTCGGTAAGTGGTGTGCGAGATTATCCAGAGTGATCGTCTTCTACAACGATTTCTTGATCAATTTTGAAACGTTTGTACCACTCGTAAGCTCTTATCTTATCCATAGTAGATTCACCAAGAGCTACAGCCAACGTTTCAAATTTAGTGCTGCTCTTTATTCAAATTTTCAAGCAATTTTTAATGCAAATTAACTAAAGATTTACCCGGCACACAAAGACAGTGTAGTGTTTTAGACTGTCAACAATAAACTGAACATCCAAAACAGCTAAAAATGCAAGCTCAATTCAGGAATATGTAGAACAAGGGGATAAAGTAATATGTTAAAATAATTATATAAAGCCCACGAAATTAAAGAATTTCCTTTATACTATGACCACATCCCGTATTATCAGTGTTATATGACTATAAAGATACAGTTTCCTCTAAAACTATTTTATTTTGGTGAACTTTTTGGTGGTGTAATACTTACGCACTTTATAGTTTCCATCTAGATTCACGTGTTATACCTTGAAGATGCCTACTGAAAGAGCTATATTAGAATACAGAAATATTACATATTTTCACAATAATGCATATGTTTAATAAGTTGTGTCCAATAATGTAGGGAGCAATTTTAAGTGCAATAAGAAGCTCTTAGACTTAAAATGACCAGTAACCAGCATGTAACTTAATGGGTTGTAGAGAAAAGTTTGTCAAAAACTGAACATGAACAACATATGCTTTAAAACTCCTTTATTTGTCACAAAATCCTCAACTCAACGGTAACATACTATCGACCTTTCTTTTACACAAATACAAAACATATTTAGAATGTTTCCTTAAATCTCTACAGCACGCATCATTTGTGCTGCTATAATCTTTCTGATCTACACACAGGTCGACCTCTATTACATTACACTATTTATATCTCAGAGAAAATGTTGGAAGTGTCCTCCACCAGCATCTATACATGTGTGCACTCGTCTCACCATATTCTCTGAAGTTTTACGGAGATGATATCGAATTGAGAAAAGGTTTTTTTCCAGCAAGATGGAACAACGTTCCATACATTTAACGACATCAGGAACTTGTAACCAGCTTCTTTGATAATCGAATAATCTCGAATGGCCTGTGGCCCGCCAGATCCCCTGACCTAACCTTACCGAATTTTTTTCTTGTAGGTGTGTCTACAAGAATAGACCATGGGCTGTTGATGTTCTCAAGGAATCCATTCGAACCGAAATAAGTAACATTGGCGAGGATACTCTCCGTAAAACTTCAGAGAATATGGTGAGACGAGTGAAAACATGTATAGATGCTGGTGGAGGACACTTCCAACATTTTCTCTGAGATGTAAATAGTGTAATGTAATCTCCCAATTGTGTATTATATTCTTCCAAACTTGCACGTGTGTACTATTATTGGTTCAAAAGTTATGGCCTATTGAAATGGTTCAGGTTTATATGGATCGCACTGTACTTCGACAGCTCGGCAATCCCTCACCCGGAGCCTCACTTACTGACCCCTGAATATCTTAATGCAACTTTCCGCGGCCTGCTGACTCCATATCACTGAGCGTGAAACATACCACACTCAGCTCGAAGCACCACATTGCTTTCGTTACTACACATGGCACTCTACTGCCCACACGCTGATTGCCTCTCGGCTTTGCATCTCATTTTTTATACACGCTGGGCCCATTAATCTTTCTTTAAGTGGACTCTTTTCGAAACACCGTATGTAAAGTTCTTTGCGTAGTAGCAATACAGCTCCACCCCTCCTGAAAACCAAGGCACGATCTTTTTGCCTAAACGACCACAGAATATTCTTAGGTATTGCAGTCTAACAAAAGAATAATTGTGTCGCAAGATGACGTAAGGGTAGTATTGCTGAATGGCTACAGTTTTAGAGAAAGTAGTTGTATTTCACTAAAGAAATTGATACTAAACGACCATTTAAAGGGTTGTTTTGAAAGAGTTTCCTTTCTCAGGAATCGCTATACTTTGATTAAACTATCATACGTTTAAGGAAATTCCATGTAAAATGAAATCCATTGCTCAATTGTCATTATATAGGCGTATTGTATTGGAGTATTGATCATTCCACACGATTTGTATAACTCATAGAGCGTAAGAAATGTAGGAATTTGATACCAGGATAAAGGACTTTGAACCTTAAAAATCATGAAAAGTAGATTTGGGTAAAGCAACAATGCTAGTCATACCTTTTTACTTTTGAGTAAAATATTTTGAAGTGTTCCTCACTATTAGTTTTTATATTAAGACACTTGGTACAATTTTCTCAAATGATGTCGTCATTCATTGATTTATCTGATTGATGAGAAGACAATGGATTTTAAAAGTCGTCATATAGCGACTACTGTGCCCTTAAAACACTTTACCATCACTTTAAACATATGCACATTATATTTACAAGTAGATGTGTAATAAACCCAAATGTTTAGCACAATTAACGCAAAGTAGATAGAGGAATACATTTGTTGAAGACTGCTTTGTAAAAGTAATATGAAAGTGAAACCTAATTTATTTCCTGCTAAATATGAAAACATAAATAACAGTATGTTGGTTGTTTACAGCTGCTGCATGGGTAGCATCAAGAGATATGTATCTGGATCCATCAGTAGAAGCTACTGTGAAGGACTTAATGAAGAAGAACGGGTTAGATCCTGACAAATTACATACAATTACAGACAGGTCATGTGAAAATTATAGGGAAGAATACGGCGGATAATCTGCAACCAGAACTTTGGGACAATATTTAAGATTTTAATGTGTAATTGTGTTGGGAAATGTTCACGAAAAACCTACAAGTTAATATTTTTAAGGCAAGTACTCCAACTATTATGAGCAGTGGTAAAGCCTCACTTGAGTTTTTTCTCATTTAAATGAATCCTGGAGTGCTTACTTTAACACAAGATTTTCTTCCCATCATTTATCTTCATTGTGTTTCCCTGTTATCTTTCTGGTTTCATTTAAAGGCTGGTGAATGAGCGTGCAGGACAAAGGAAGTGGATGCTTAAGTGTTGAAAGTACTGCTTGCACGTAACGTTGAGGGTTTTTTGCAGCAACAATATCATGTACTTAAACAGACATTATCATAGCACTAACACGAAATAAAGCAATCTGTTTCTGATTTCGAAGTAAGGTTAATGACCCCAGACTATCTGTAACAGGCATGTCAGGTACTTAAACAGGCATAGTCGTACTAACACACAATAAAAGCATGTATAACTGAGTGCGGGTTTTGAACCGGAACAAAATTGTTCATGCCTCTTAATAACACACAGAATATTAATGAAATAGAATACAATCTTGATGTAACTACAGATTTTAAACAGAAAGAAAATTCATTTTTAGAAGCAAAACTATGTACCCTTGAAGCTATAAATGTTAAATATTCACATGGCGAATTGACAGACATCTATACAGATCACTCGCTTTACAACCAAGAGAGTGTAAATTCCTCACATTCTACAAGCGTGTTAGAAATTACTGGACAGATCTTGACGAAGAAATTATTGTAATTTTTGCTTCAAAAACGTAAACAGCATACCCCTATGAAACAATTAACAAGTTGAATTAAAACGTTTGCACAGCCAATTATGACAAATGACTTATTTAGTCTGTGAAACTTTATTGTATCTCGAAAATAAACAGAACTTACACGGAGACTATCACTATGCTCATACCTAGTTTGATGGCATCACCTCTGTTGTATGTGGGGCCTGGGTGTGGAGTATAGCTGGTAAGTACCTGAAAATGAGTCGAGAATACATAAGAACATCCATGCATAATGAACACAGCATTATACGTGGGGCATTGTTCACACGTGATGAGCAGGAGACTACACATGGCATTCGTAAGGAGCATCGTTCCCCACACAGCACGAGTAGAAGAGGGATGTCCAGCAGCTACTTGCAAGTGGTCGCATGCTTCAGTTTTGAACTTTTCGGTTCTACTCTGCAGCAGATGTTTGGTGCACATGGTTTATATAAAGCCATACAATTATAGCCATACAGCCATATTATACCATGCAATTTTCAGGTACTTAGCAGTGTAAATATAGTGATGTTCCCTTGTAAGTAGAACGTGCCAGAGTAATTTTGGTTTAATGTTATTCTCTGTCGGTTTTTTCTGACTTCCAGAGACTATACATAGGTAGTTTGTTATAGAACGATTTGATTAATATGCTATATAGGATGAGTAAATTTATTTTGTAGAAGGTGTAATCGAATATGTGATTTACTGCTGACCCCATATTATAAGGTACCGGAGCAGTATATGTAACGAGAGGACGGATCAGCGATTCATATAATAGCATTGAGCATTCCAGTCCAAGCTTGGAACGTCTCTGACCAACAGATATAATTTGGTGGTTTCAAAAGAAGCAACTGAAACTGTAATAAATTTGTGTCTAGCAGAACGCTACGATATTTTACTGGTATTTAGTTGGTAAACATGTCAACATGCCGAAGTTATTTTTTAAGTTTCCCAAATATTAATTTGATTTAAAGAGGAGTTTCAATGTAGTGGTAATGTAATAAACTGTAAATATAGTTATTAATAAAATAAAAACAGAATTAGACAAAAAGACCAGAGATCAATTTGATATGCAACGGTTTAGTGGTTAATAAGAGACGCTAAGAGAGTTTTGCGTCAACATGAAATTTCGCTAGGAATGAAGCATCTTCAAATGTTTATGGCCTTGTTGGCACCACTGCTCGAAATGGCTAAGTCCTTTCCTATTTAAGGCTAGGTCAGTACTTACAGTTTCCATGTCACCTTCTTTATCTATATATACATTCTCTTGGTGTTCTTTAGTATTTATATTATTGTTACCTAACGAGAATTGTGATATATGGTGTTCGAACGTAGAAAGGAGATTTTCACAGCACACCCATTTTCACTTTTAACAGTTAATACATAAAAATTGGGCTTTAATAAAACAATAATAACAAAAAAAAAAAACACGAAACTGCAATTTTTAAACTACAAGATTAATCTTAAGAAAATCTTATGAAATTAATAATTTATAAAGTAGAGATATAACTTCGTTAATAACAATGTCGTGGCCACCTAAGTACTATGACAACTTATCTGTGTCACTGCAACGAAATGAAGCTTCATTTAATGTAGGCAATTACGTATCAAGCACAAATATTATCATAAATGTAAGTATAAGCCATAAATGTCCCTCACAATGAAAGGCCATAAACAGTTTTTCTACAAATGTTGGTACAAAGAGAGTTTGTAACCTGATGAAGAGTTCGTCATCGTGATTTCGCAAAAAAATACGAACTATGGAGAAACATCGTTTCTCAATGAAAAAAAAGTAGCTATGGAAATAAATACAACATGCATCATAAACTTATCCCATTTATGCCCAGTGTCGTAAATATGTTCAGTCAAATATTTTGTAATACTATTTTTGTATTTATTTTCTTGCTTAGACCTAAAAACGTTTAAGTGAAAAAGCAAATTGAGTCGGTTGGGACTGAAGCGTTCCAAACAATTTTTCCTTAAGTTAACGTCCTTCAACGTTAAGTCATATAGGATGACGAATGAAATTCTGTTTCAATGAGTACAGGGACATAGAGATTAGAGTTACCAGATATTTATCTTTCAGGACAAGGGAAAACCTCCAACGTTAAGTCATATCGAACGCAAATGAAATGATTTTCAAGTGAGCCAGGGTCCACAGAGCTTAGAGTTACCAGATATTCAGCTTTCAGGATAAAAGAGAAACATCCAAAGTTACGTCATATTGCACGATGAATCAAATGATGCTCAAATGAGTGCAGGATCCAAAGTGGTATAGTTACTTGACATTCATATTTTAAGATAAGGGAGACATTTAAATTTAAATCATAAAGGACAGTAAATGAAATGCTGCCGAAATGAGTCTATTATCCACAACGTTTAGAGCTGGCAAACATTCATTCATCTTTTAGGATAAGAGAATACACTTAACTTTACGTCATATCGGACGATGAATAAATGAATGTCAAATGAGTCCAGGATCCATAGGGCTTAGAGGTTCCTGACTTTGCTATTTCAGGGAAATGGAATACACTGGGAAAATCTTATCTAGGTAACTCAACGTGATTGAGATTGGAAATCAGAGCTTCTTCAACGTGAGGCACCCACGCTGCCCCCACTCCACAAAGGCGGGTTAAATAATGCCATGATGACAGATGAATACCAGATTATCGACTCCGTATTGGAGATTGAAGTCGCATAGGGTGCTCCCCCGAACCTTTCACGCCCGGCAGCTATTGCAACCAAGGGGATTCAGTCGCTAATGTAGTGAGCTCCTATTGCGACCGAGCTATGGTGCATTCGCTTCCTCCCACCCTTCCCCTGCCGTGTTCGGCGACTGATAGAATCCAACTTCTTTCGTAGTCACATCTCGGACACTCATGTGGGTATAGTTTACGGCACATTTCAACTATCGCATATTAACATAATAAGCTTCACATACGCTGAGGAAATGTGCAGTAAACTATTCATCAGTGTGCGAGATGTGACATCGAAAGAAGTTGACCAATGCATTTTTGAAAAAATAAATCTCAAGAATCCACTTGTCAAATTGAACTTTTCCTGTTAAATATGAATAATTATGACCCTGGCCATGATTCACTATTTACGTAAGCTTGGGATTCTGATTCATGGGAGGTCATGTTAGGTTTTTTAGTTCTTATATAAGCTTGTGCTAATTAGCTCTCATTGTTTACACCAAAGCACGCAATCGAAGCCAGCGATCGTTTTTAACGTTAAGGGGATCTTACACATATCACTAATTTCGGCGATGTTAACAGTTAGAAAATACATCATACACTTCGGCCATCATTAACAAAGAATTTATTAAGGCATCGTTAACCACTTCTATACTTTTAAAACATGATAGAAGTATAATTATCTTTCAGAAATTCTGTTTAAAATTACTTGATAAAATGCCACATTTTACTGACGAAACATATTATTTGCTTCGTAGCTCTGAAAGACAAACAGAAAGCGACGACTTGTTCATTTGTATTTGTAGATCGTTCCAACTGGTACATACGCTTTTGTCGAAGACTTCAAAGAATTGAGCTGCTTTCGGTAGTTTACTGTGCACATCTACAAACTTGAGGATCCCTATGATGAAAACACTGGCTAGCTTAGAACTTGTTGCATGCCTTATGGCGGATAGAAATGCCTCTTGCGTCCGCTGCTGTTCAGGAATAAGAACCCCACATACTCCGGAACAGATCCACGGCAGCTGGTACTCAAATCTGGCACTAATTAGACGTTCTGCATTGCTGATCGTACAAGTGAGAATACACTACCAGGCGAGACATCGTTCGGTGTTCTCCACATGTTGCAGACATAGCCAGGCTATATCAACTTTATAAATTTACATTGTGCTCACTCAGCTTCGTCGGATCAACTATTGATCTTAAATATGTTTGGAAACTTTGTACTGCGTGCATGAAATGTTAAAATGATAAACAATTGAAAGATTAGTGTTGTTGCCTAGGAAGTGTTTACACAAATACCAACATAAAGAAGTGAATTTTATCATCTTATACAAATTAATCGAGAGTGGAAACCAGGTTAGGAAGACAATTGCGAATATTTTTGGCATCCTGTTGTCCAGAAAGTTGGTTTTGTCATTTTTGTTTCTCTTCGAATTATCTCGAAACGTGATATATGCAATAAACGTGTTTCATGCTATCAATGTTTAGGAACATTTATTTTATTGCCTTTAGAGCAAGCGTGATTCAGGATCCGTAGAGCTTATAGTTAATAGACGTTAACTTTCAGGATAAGCGAAAACCTCCAATGTTAAGTTTATATTGGACGATGAATGAAATGGTGCTCAAGTAAGTCCAGGATCCATTGAGCTTATAGCTACTGACACTCATCTTTGACGATAAGAGAATACCTCCAAAGTTAACTCATATCAGACGGTAGATGAAATGCTCAAATGAGTTCAAGCTCCATAGAGCTCTTAGTTACCAGTCATCTTACAGGATAAAGTTAAAGCTCCAATATTAGGACATATCGGACGCTTAAAGTAATGCTGTCCAAATGAGTGCAGCATCCACAGAGCTTAGAGCTAGCAGTAATTCATCTTTCAGGATTATTAGGTGATGAATAACTGATTGCTAAATTAGTCCAGGATCCATATAGCTTAGAGTTACCTGAAGTTTTTTCTGGATAAGGAAAAACGTGGAATAAGATTATCTAGCTAACTCACCGTAATTGAGATTCGAGCTCAGCATCTCATGAACTTGAGGCACACACCCAGGGAGTTGGGCAAAATAATGCTATTTAAGTGTGCTTGTGTTTCTGATTCATGGGAGGTTTGGTTAGTTTTTTTATTTTGAAATAAGCTTATGTTAATTGTCAATCAGTCTAGGCACCTAAACACGCAGGCAAAGCGAGTGTCCATAGTCAGCGCTGACGGAATATTACAAATATAAAAAATGTCGGTGATGTTGAACTTCTTTATGATAACAAATATAATATTTACTTAGGCCATAATTAACAAAGTCTTTATTGCAATATTACAAATATAAAAAACTTCGGTGATTTTGGCACTTCTTTATGCTAACAAATATAATATTTACTTAGGCAATAAATAACGAAGTATTTATTGCGTTATACCTTAACCCTTTCTCAATTTTTAAGATATTATACAAATACTCCTAATATCTTTCAGAAAGGAAGCGTAAAATTACTTGAAATATTGACACATTTTACTGAAGAAATATTTTATTTATTTCACACTTCTACAAGACAAAAAGAAAGCTATGACCTGTGCATTTGTATATGAAGTTCAAATATAATATCTTTCAGAAACATTGTGTAAAATTACTTGAGAGTATGTCACAGTTTACTGAAATGCATTAGATATATTTCACAGATCTGCAAGGCAAAAGGGAAGAGCCTGACCTGTTCATTTGTGTATGAAGTTCAAATATAATATCTTTCAGAAACATTATGTAAAATTACTTGAGACTATGTCACATTTTGCTGAAACGCATTAGATATATTTTACAGATCTGCAAGACAAAAAGGAAGCCCCTAACTTGTTCATCTGTGTATGAAGATCAAATATAATATTTTTCAGAATCATTAGAAACATTGTGTAAAATTACTTGAGACAATATCACATTTTACTGAAAAGCATTTGATATATTTCACAGACCTGCAAGACAAAAAGTAAGCCCCTGACTTGTTCATTTTTATATGAAGTTCAAATATATCTTTCAGAAACATTGTGTAAAATTACTTGAGACAATGTCACATTTTACTGTAAACTATTTAATATATTTCACAGATCTGCAAGACAAAAAGTAAGCCCCTGACTTGTTCATTTGTGTATGAAGTTCAAATATAATATCTTTCAGAAACATTGTGTAAATTTACTTGAAACAATGTCACATATTGCTGACAAAACATTTTATTTATTTCACATTTCTGCAAGACCAACAGAACACTATGAATTTTTTATATGTATTTGAATTTCAAATATAATATTTTCCAGAAAAAGGATGTAAAATTACTTGTAACAATGTCATATTTTACTGGCACAACATTTTATATCATAGCTCTGAAGGACAAACAGAAATCTAGTTGTTGTTCATTTGTATTTGAAGATCGTTCCAAATGGTACATAAGATTTTGTCAATGCCATCGAAAAATTGAGCTGTTTTCTGTAGTTTACTGTGCACATCTACAAACTTGAGGATCCCTATGATGACAACACTGGCTTGCTTAGAACTTGTTGCATGCCTTATGGCGGATAGAAATGCCTCTTGCGTCCGCTGCTGTTCAGGAATAAGAACCCCACATACTCCGGAACAGATCCACGGCAGCTGGTACTCAAATCTGGCACTAATTAGATGTTCTGCATTGCTGATCGTACAAGTGAGAATACACTACCAGGCGAGACATCGTTCGGTGTTCTCCACATGTTGCAGACATAGCCAGGCTATATCAACTTTATAAATTTACATTGTGCTCACTCAGCTTCGTCGGATCAACTATTGATCTTAAATATGTTTGGAAATTTTGTACTGCTTGCATGAAATGTTAAAATGATAAACAATTGAAAGATTAGTGTTGTTGCCTAGGAAGTGTTTATACAAATACCAACATAAAGAGGTGAAATTTTTCATCTTATACAAATTAATGGAGAGTGGAAACCAGGTTAGGAAGAGAATTGCGAATATTTTTGACATCTTGTAGCCTAGAAAGTTTTTTTTCGCAATTATTGTTTCACTTAGTATTATCTGGAAACGTGATATTTGCAGTAAACGTGTTTCTTGATATGAATGTTTAGGAAAATGTATTTTAGGGCCTTTATAACAACCGTTTGTCTTTTCTCTTGCATATTTCTTTGTAAGAAGTTTCAGAAATAGTGCTATACATCAGTAAAATGAAGTAATTAATGCAGATAATTATTTTGCGTCATGCGGGAAGGATAGCCGTAAAAAAAGAAAAGAGTGTTCATTTTAACTTCTGTTTTGCGACGTAGGAGAGGTAGTTAGATGTTCTGTGGATTCGAATAAAGGAATTCATATTTCAAATTTCTGAGCAGATATTTCTTTTGTTCTACTTAGATCGTAAGGAGTTTTATATAGTTTTCGATAACTTCTAAACCGTGTGAGACAGCAATGAATTAATTCAATAGAATGTTGTTTCCGGGCTTGAAGGCCGTGGTCTAGACGGTGAAAAAATATCTGACGTTATGCCCGGAGCTTCGCCGGGCATCTTCGGAGATTCAGTCCTAGCAGCTCACAGCTAGACTGTAGTTTACTTTTTTTTTGTTTGGGAAAACGGGAATAAAGGTAATAGTAAAATCAACAAGGTATATTGGGTATGTGGGTAGGAAGTAGGATGGGGCATGGGAGGGATGTTGTTCTGAGGTGATACTATTTATTGGGACTTTGTGGTGCTAATTTGGCTTGGACTTTGTTGGTGAAGGTGTTGGCCGGTACGGCCGAAGCAACCCGGCTGTTTGTGGGCGATAACTCAGTGTTGCGGTACAGCGCTATGGTGAAGAGGTAGCAGCCATGATCCAATGGACCCTGACTACAACCTTGGAGCAGTGGTGAAATTTGTTGAGCAGCGGTGACTGCTTACTCAATTATCATGGCAGTCTTGGTAATTTGCGGTGTCTGAAGGGTATCGGCGAGGCAGGTCAGGTGGTGGCGTCCCTCAGGCTCGGGTGTCTCTGCGGGGCTGGAAGTGTGGCAGCGGGGCACTTTGCATGGGCACCAGTGCTCATGCGAGGTCTCGTATGTTATAAAAAATTAAGTTCTGATGAACTCGGAGAGCTGCCTCGAGCTTGGACGTCGTGAAGAGGCGTGTGTCGTTTATATATCCAAAAATCTTCTTCAGTTTTGGCCTTGCAGTAATCAAACGCGACTGAAGTACCGGCAATCTCCTGTGTACCGCGCAGTGAAGCCTGGGGGGCCTCCTTCACTACGTCCAAAGTACGAAGAAGGGCTGCCTCCCATGTTGCCACCCGCGGAGTCAGCTCCCTGAATGCTGTCTGCATGTCTTGAAGCGTGGTGCTGAAGTTCTGGAGCAGTTCTGTGGCTGTTCCTGTGATGGCGTGTGAGGCTTGAAGTGCGGTGTTGACGTTTTGAAGAAGCTGGGGGTCTGGCTGTTGAGTGTGGGCTTTGGCATAAGTGAGGTTTTGTTGTGTGCGCCGGAAGTGAGTGTGGCTGAGAGGATATTGGTGTGGAAGGTGTGGTTGATGCGGCTGTTGGTGTGGCCGGCTTCACCTCGGATTTTTTCGGGCACGCTGCTTTGTTCGGTGAAGTGCCCTGCCGTGTCGCAGGTTGCACAGTACAGCGGGTGGCGCGTCAGATCATGACCGGTGCAGGCTGCAGTGAGGCACGTGGCACCACATTAGTGGTAGCGTGGGTCGTTGGCACAGGAGTCGGCGGTGTGTCCATACTGGCAGCAGCGGCGGCAGAGGACGGGACGGTCACTCAGGCTGGCCTCAATCGGGAGCACCTGCCCGAAGCCTGGGAGTCCGTCTTTCAGCGCAGCTTGGTAGTCGCTTTCTTCGGAGAACTGTAGGCGCACTAGAAGTGAGGGTTCCCGGAATGTGTGGATTTGCAAGGCCCTCCTTAGAGATGGCCAGCGGTGTCTGGCGGCTTGCAGTATATACACATCTGTGAGATGTCTGTGCACTCCCCGTAAGTAAGTAAGTAAGTAAGGCAGTGTTGCGGCTCGAGGAGGTACTGACAGCTCAAGTGCTTTCAGCGGTGAGGTTGTTTTATGTGAAGTCATCGGAGCGGCTTCTTTTGCAGCATTACTGGTGCTCGGGATTGGAGGCGGCGAGGCTCTCTCGGCAACTGCGAGAGGTTCCGGCGAGCCCGGCGGTCGTGTTGAAGGCGAGGCAGGTACTGCGGCGTCTTGTTCAGTTGCCTTGACAGGCTCTGCTGCGTTCGTAGTCTTCCTTTTCTTCTTCCCTGCCACGTTTACTCGGCGAAGGTTGAGGACGGAACCCCTGGCGTCTAGCAGCAGAGCAGCAGACCAACAGAAGAATCGAGTCGTCCAGGTTTACCTGGAAGGAGAGTTTGGTGGCAGCACCTAGCCGCTTACTGCGGCTTTATCTTGGCGTATAATAGAGTCGTCTTATGTCTCAGGTGGTTGTCATAGGCAGCGGCGTGTCTAGCCTTTTGCGCGCTGTTGCCCCGTGGGGGTTGTGCACCCAGTGCTGGCTGCGCTCTTCCGCCTGCCTGGGAGGCATCTGAGCACAGTCCGCTTAACAGCCTAGAGGGAAAGGAACAAATGTTTAGGTATGGGACTTACCAAGCCCACTTCTGGGCTTGGGGTTGTGAAGTCAGGGAAATGTGGCCCTGTTCAATTCTGGTTACCCAAAGCATCTTTGGGCAACCGGTAGCTCGGTCGGCGGCGAGGAACCCTGTGGTCGTAACGGCCAAGGGTGTTCACCAGGATATTGGGATGGGAGTCTAGGTTATCCTAGATGGTGCGGGATCTCTTCCGCACCACGTCCACAATGTACGGGACTCCGGAGTAGGTGTGAAGGATGTGAGACGGGAATCTACGTCTGGTATCGTAGACTGGCGTCTAGCTGTAAACCACTTAGGAGTTCTCATAAACACATGAGACAACTGCCTTAATGGCGACTTACGAGTCAATACGAGTCAGTTGGAGAATTCAATGTCATATCGGCACGTTGGCCATAGTAGCACAATGGTAGTGCGGCTGGACGGAAACCAGAAGATCCGTGGTTCAAATCCCGGCTATGGCATTGAATTTTTCAGTCTGACTCTACGTTTCCACAACATTCTCTGTTTGCTAATTTTCTCTTAGATACAAGGAAATATGCGAATGCTTTAGCGATACTCAAATTTTTAAGTTGGTTTTACGATATTTGTTTCCGTTAGAATTATCTAAAACGTGCTGTATGCCATATACGTTTCAGTGTTTGTCAGAATAAATTAAGTGGTCTTAGAGTAAGCGTTTGAGCTTTTAACTTGCAAACTTCTTCGTAAAGTGCTTCAGTATTTTCATACTATCCTGCACGTCAAAAAAATGAAGTGGAAATTAATTCAGGTAGATATTTTTATTATTTTATTACTTTTTATGCGAGAGAAACATAGTTCTAAGAAAACAAAGGGATGCTCTTTTTAGCTTCTTTTGTACGAACAGCACGTAGGAGAGGTGTATCATACAATAAAAATGCACTGTTATATTTTACGTGTAATTTGTAAAGGGTCCATTAGCTCAAACGAAGAGAATGTCCAGTTAATACGAAAAGAGTTTTATGTAATTTTGAATAACTGGCAAACTGTAAGAGACGGCAAAATTTTAATTTATGAAAGTACTAGGTCTCGTTTACAAAATTTATTTTAACAACTTTTAGTGAATCCATTTACAACATAAACGTTAGTGGTTTAAGCTTCAGATACTTCGTTTGCTTTTTAATCGCTGTAGATATTCAGTATCTTTTTCATGGGATATCATGGAAATTAGGATTAGGATTGGGATTACTACGGAAGTGATTCGGTACGAAACCTGTGGTTTATTTACACCTTAGCCCCAACTGGGAATACCCGGAAGGAAGAATCAGGTGAGAGGATACAAAGGGTGGTCGACCCAAGAAGTCACGACAGTGTAGACCAGCTTCCCTTCTAGTTACCAGTTGGAAACTCCCCGGCAGGAGAGCACAACCGGCATCCCACCCGCCATGTTCCGGAAACGGCTCACCAGACTGGTCTGGAGACTATCCTGGCGGAGGAAGAAGTGTTTACCAGGACCATAACATGCTGCCTCCAGCGCCGAGTTACTCGCCAACACTTCTACTTTGAAAGAGACTACCAGATAATGTAAAATGATAATGGAGGTAAAATGGAGGGACAGGAAATCCAGTGAATGTAATCAACCTACCCAGCAATTGACTGGTAACCCGCGGAAAACCCGAAAAAACCCTGGGCTAGGAAGATCGGCCACGAGAGTCGAACCCGCGCCTACCGAATGCGGGCCACAGACGAAACCACCAGAGCCATTCCGCTCGGTATCATGGAAATTGTATACCATTACAGGGTCACTACATAGGGACCCGTTTTTAAACATTTAACTGCGTCCCTCTTTCAGCTACAAGAAATGTATATGAAACTATTTAGGCAAATCATTATTTAGAATGAAAAAGAAGGATCTGCTGTATTGCACTCACATGACTTTCTCTACTCTTATACACAAACTATTTTAACAAACGCTTATTCCTTTATCTACGAGTACTTCATGTTAATCGAGTTAAACATTATGTTATTTCTGGTCTTGATGTAGATGCAAGAGGATATAGGAATACAGCAGCGATATTAAAATTTTTAAGACCTCTTCGCTCTGTGAATGGCTTAGAAATTCCGTGGCCAGGAATTAAAGAAATAAATCAGGATTTATTATTTGAAAAAGGATAATTAAATGGTTGGGAAGTTCAAGTAAAAGGAAGAATTCGAAAATGGTTTAGTCTACAAAAATTATATTGAGATAAATTTACATTTATACTGTTTGGTTATCAATGTTTAACGTGTGTTTCAGTTATCCATGTTGGTGGTGTGCAGCATGTCGGCAACAGAAAAGAAGCACAATCAACATCAGGATGTTGAAGAGAAAAAGCAAGAGAAGGAAGTATTATGTCCACCAAAAGAAATAAAAAGTGTTGCTATAGATGCAGATGTAATTATATATTTTATATAACTTTAATGACAGGTAGATGTTTAAAAAATATCAACATAAACATACGTAAATTAAATTACATAATCAAACAGTACACTTGCAATTTGGAGGCAGAGAGGAAGTACTGCTAGGTGAACAAAGACAGGAAAGGAAGGGTTGGTCATTACCGCTAAGAGGGAAGGGGTAGTGCCAGATGGAAAACCAGGAGACAAGTAAATGCTCTAGCTGGAGGCACTCTTGTTCTGAACATCGATGGAGGCAGTTATGTAGGATGGTGACTTCAAACTTAGCGATGTGTGTAGGCAACGTGTGTGAAACCCAACAAGAAGGGGAAGCGGTATTGAATAAAGGAAAGGAAAAAGCGAAGCAGTCGTGTGTACCACTCCTTAGATAAAAGAGCCATGCTCTGTGCTAGCTACGAACCCAGAACCCATCCCAATAAAGTCCATAAAACTAACTGCGTGCTTATACTCCCTTCCAACCACGAGTACCCAGTCGGTTTTCCTCCAACGTACGACAATATTTTGCGATGCCGTGACAGTCAGTTGAAATTCCAGGTACAACGCGTGTGTTGCTCAGATGCGTGGTGGAACTTAGATCTTCTTGCAGTTAGTTAAAATTTGAACTCCAAAGTTGGGCACCAATTTGAGGGGGTACTCGGACTTTATTGGGACGGGTTCTGGGTTCGTATCTAGCTTAGAAATTTGTAGTCTAATGTTTAACGCCCGCTTTCACCACATATGGCACCGCAGGCGGTGACACTGATGGTACATGAGATGAAGATGGAGCACCGGTGGCATGATGTTGGGTTTCACGCACACACACACACGCATTGCCTACACATTCGCTAAGTTTGAAGTCGCCACTGCCCCCATCGATGTTCAGAACAAGAGTGCCTCCAGCTAGAGCATTCACTTGTCATTTGGTTTTCCAGTTGGCACTACCCCATCTCTCTTGGGGGTAATGACCAACCCTTCCTTACCTGTCTTTGTTCACCTAACGGTACTTCTTCCTCTCTGCCGCCAATTTGCAAGTGTACTGTTTCAATAGTCAGAGAACCTCAGACAGCGTATTCTCAGTGAATCTACCAACAATTTTTAATTTATCTAATTGTGTATATATGCATAACGGGTAGAGAAGGTATTGCATCTCATCCTAAAATTATACAGCTGTTTCAGAACGACACCGAACGATTACAGCCGTTGTGTAGTTTATAACTTAACTAGTCCGAATTTCGGTGTCGCAGCTTCAAAGTTCTGTTAGATATAATTTTATGCAGCATTAAATATTACAAGATTTTCTGATTAGGCAGCGTAGGAACCACTGGAGTGTGAACCTCAGAAGTTGTTACTGGGACGCATCTACTACGAAAACAAAAGCATTGCGCTTTATCAGTAGATAAGCCTAGCTTCGCTTTCAGGTAATGCGGCAAAGGGCTATTATTTGTGAAAAAGTCGATAATGACTGGGACAGTTCCACGCTTGCTCACTTTGGAGGTGATCCGTCCCCTTCAGCTGCCGTGGTGCTGAAGCTGCGGACCCTTAGCACTCGTGGTACCTCTGACGTTACTAGAGGAACCTCGGTCCGAACTGCCGAGCCCCTTCCGTAGGGGAGTTGTTCAGATTGGGTTGGACTCGAAGGGGCAGTGCGTTCCCGACACCCACGGGGAATTGGGTACCTCCGACCAGGCTAAGGCCGCCCGGAGGGGTTAAAGGGTTGCCTCATAAGTCCCGGGTACTAGCTTGCAGAGCTAGTAGAGGGTAAGCTAGATCACCTTCGGTCCCACCGAGGATCTCGGTAGTCTTCCCTGCGGGGTTGACGCGCGTAAGTGGCGTATCCACTTCCATCCCATCTTGACGTTGTGCTCAGCGGAGGGGAGGGCTTTTTAAGAAATCAGATATTGCCCTATTGGAAGAGCCCCGGAGTTATCCATCGCTCCCGGGTAGAAGGAGGCCCGGGTCCTTTGTCCTACGGGTCCAGGACTGATGGGAGTAGAACCTCTGCACTTATACTAAACTATGATCATAATTGTACAGTGCTCTCAACCAGTTACTGTAAAATCAACAACTTCCTATTCAGTTACAAATGCTTTATTTAGTATTATTAAACACAGTGAAATAAAATGATTGTCTCATTGCATAAGGCATTTACTTTTGGTTAACTTTATCTACAATTATTTGTTCTTTTTAAGATTTAATGCTTCCATCCTCAAACTCCCTAAAACTTCCCTATAAAAAGTTTAAGTTGCATATGTCCACCGGTTTATTTGTCATTGTTATAACGGAATGTTGGAACGCGTTAAACACGCGTTAACAAATAACTAAAGAATAGTTTCTTTACTGTGGTTTCATAAGACAAATAAATTCCTAATAGTAGCAAGCTACCGTGGTGTATGCCAATATGTTTACAAACAGCTACAGCACGCGACACGGTGTGTCAGTTACCTGAGAACTTCGATAGTGTGAGACACCTGACGTTGTTCCTGTCACTGCCTAAGTCACACTCATTTTGGAGCGCTTTTTTGCGGCTCTTTTGGTGGTAAAAACTATTTATATGTATCACATAGAAGCTAAGGAGCTTCTTCAATATATTCGTTCTGAGTCGTTTCGAAACATCTTGTGTACCAACATTTTACACGTTTTGGGATCAGCTTGTACGATAAGCACAACTCAAAGTATACGTTGGTTAAATACCAGTAATTATGTTTATGTTTCAGGGATAGGACACGAAGCCTTAAACATGTTGCTCTCATTCCAAATTACACTTCACAGGGAAATGCTTTGAATATTTTGTTTTCCACAAAAATGATTTACGAACTTGATTAGATGCCATATATTTAAGATATTTCTATGACAAATTATAAGTATATTTTGAACTTTCTGAGAGTAACCTATGAAGTCCTCTTCACTCTGAATAACCTTTATATAATTCGGCTCCTTGGAGCAAGATAATGGTAACCCACAAAATATGCAAAATAATGTATTGCAGATGTCAATAGGCTGTCATAAACTTGACTGGTGTGCCCATCATATCTGCAATAAAAAGTACTGTGCCGCCTCGGTGGCCTGTCTACCTCACGTTCAAGAGGTCTCGATTTGGAATCTCGGTCAGGCTTATTTATTGGATAAGGTTTTTTCCGGGGTTTTCCTTATTCTGAAAGACGAGTGCCTGGTAACTGTAAGCTCTATGCAACCTGTACTCAAATTCCATTCATCGTCTGATATGACTTAGAGGTTTTCCTTTATCCTGAAAGTTGCACGTCTGGTAACTCTAAGCTCTATGTACCCTGTACTCATTTGAACATAATTTCATTCATTGTCAGATATGGCTTAACGATAAAGGTTTTATCTTACCTTGAAAGATGAATGTCTGGACTCATTTAAACATTTTCATTCACCGGACCATATGACTTAACGTTGGAGGTTTTCCATTATCTTGAAATATGAATGTCTGATGACTCTAAGATCTATGTACCCTGGGCTCATTTGATCATCACTTCATCCATTTCATCCATCGTCCATATGGCAACGTTGGAGGACGTAAATCAAGAAAAGAAAAGAATTGTAGCAAACCCTAAACTTATGTTTCAGAAATTGTACCCTAGAGGATTACCATTATTTTGCTGCAAGGGGCTGAATTCATAAACTGAAAGAGATAGACAGAATCTTAGTAAATACATAGAAATGTAGAGATCGTTAAAAAACACAACTTATGTTTAATATAATATATGTTGATGTAACGTTTTCTAGGTAACTCTAGGCATTTTGCTGCAACTTCAAATAACTAAAATGCTTAAGTTTATTGATGGAGATTAATCATTTCTTCATACTAAACGTATATAGGTTACGGTTTTGTGCTTCAAATCCCAGCCGTGGTACTGAATTTTTCAAGTTGACTCTAAGTAAAACGTTTTTCGAATAGGAGGACGATATTCTGTTTTTTCCATTTTTAGCATGTAAAGTCAGAGGAATTTATGTCCCATCGCATACGACCAGATATTAAAGAAAATCACAGTCTGTTAGGAGTACCTTCATAAGTTTTTAAAGTTACAATTGCGAAGATTTCGCGATCTAAATATGACGAATAATAAAGTCCCGTAACAGTTTTGTCTGTCTAGAAAGATATAGGAAATAATTTAGCATTACTGAATATATTATCTGCACAGTCTGGCAACAGAGTACTATTTCAAAGCTAAATATTTTTGTTTTGGTTGCGGTCAGGCATGCGTGCACCCCAGCAACAGGTGAATGTCTAAACTAGGTCAGCGTTTAAAAGCCAGTTTGCCGCGTGTCTTTACGTTTATCAGCTATTGCTAGTAACTAGGGGTGGGGTATTTTCCTTTTAATATATTCAGTCTTACTCATTAAACCTGAACTAAAATCTTAATAAAGCCTGCGCATAAGGTATACTCTGATGAACAGAGATAAATTCACCTGTCAATTATCGAAATACCTCGATCAGGTGTACCCTGTAACATGAAATCAAAGTCACATACACATGGTGTTCATTTTTACTCGTTATTTTCCGCCCTCCGATTGAGAAAGAATGATGTCATAGTTGTCTGGTGAGTCTATCTTGAAATCAGAATGCCCTCTACTGAAAATAGTTACAAACCTCCTTGAGAAAATTAAAATTATCGAAGATTTTCAGTAGTTAGGAGATTAGAGATCTTTTTTTAAAGCTAGTTAATACTACATTGGCATCTAGTTCTGAGGTTTGTTCTAAAGTTTCTAGTCTCCAGCACAAGGGGAAGATACCAGGGGAAGAATGATAACAATTTTTTTGACAACGTACTTTTATTCATGTTCATAATTTTGATGGTCCTTCTCAAAATAGTCTCCCTTGAATTCGATGCACTTGTCCCACCTTTTCTGCCAGTCTTCAAAGACCTGCTGGAATCCATTTTTTCAGAGATCCTTCAAAATCGCCTCCGCAGCCATCACCATTGCTTCACTGCATGTTACAGCATTTAACAATTTAAATGTCTTGTTCTGTTTATTGGGTATCCGTTTCTGAAGGGTTTAAATGGCCATCGGCGAAGCGGCTACGGAGAAGAAAGGTAATGTTTGCGGAACAGTAAGAAAATTACAGCGCTCTCAGTGCGGTTGTCTTTCCCTGAACGCGCCGTGGCTCAGTGGTTAGACCGCTTGACTCTCACCAAGGCGGCCCGGGTTCGACCCCAGGCGACCGCAAAGTGAGATTTGTGGTGGACTACACGGCGCTGGGGCGGGTTTCTCCGGGATCTCCAGTTTGCCCCGCCATCTAATTCCACCGGTGCTCCATCTTCATCTCATGTATCATCAGTGTCACCGCCTGCGGTGCCTATGTAGTAAAAGCGGGCGTTAAACACTACACACACACACACACACACACACACACACACACACACACACACACACACACACACACACACACACACACACACACACACACACCTGGATATGAACACATACCACCGGGTCCTCATGGTTGCTACTTTTGTACCGGCATTAAAATTGGTGCGACATAAATATAATTTAAACCACTGCATAGAGGAGTTTATGCAAGGCTATCCAGCATTCAGACAAGTCCCTCGGAGCGTAATGTTGTCAAAAGTGTCCAGATACAGTGAAATTGACATACTTTTGTTTGCAACATAAACGTCTTACGTTTTATCAGTATATGGCATATTTTTTGTCACTCTCACGCTTAATTAAAATGTCTATTAATGTTGGTATCCTTATGTCTTTTAAAACCAATACGTGCGTCAAACATTTCTAAGATACAGGATCAGCTACTAGCAAAAAGAGAGACACTGGACGCTATAAAGTGATTGTTAAAATCTAGAAGCAATAAATAATGTTATGACAGAAAGGCCTCAAGCATACCTTCTCGCAATACAGATAGTGTTTTAGGGGAAAAGAGAGAGGAAATATAAGAAAATGGACACATAAGACTATGTACGATACTATATATATATTTCTTGTTTAGACTTGGATAAAAGCTTTTTATATATTGTAACACTAATTTATTTTTCACTCTTAGAACATGTTCTGCTAACTTTTTGGTTTGTAATGAAGTTACGCTGTGAGGAAACTGTGGGTGATAGAAAAGAATTGAGATCAAATTAAATATTTCTATTTTATGTGATAGGTTTACAATCTGCATATATGACTATTATAACCGAAAAAACATTGCCAAATAAGTTTTTGTGAATTTTCATTTCATATGTTCTTCATGGAATACATTTATGACTGCATAATTAGTTTTGCAGCGCATTTCATTGGAGTATATATTTTTTAAAAGCAGTTATGTCTACCCTCTAGGCGAAATTACGCACCTATAGATTACGTGGGCAGACCCACCTCTCAAATAGTATATTTACCTGCCAGTAGAGGGAGGCCTCAAAGCTGCTGGCAGCACATCAAGTACGATCGGAAACCGCTAGGGGAATCGTATATAAACTCGCTCCATCAGCGATGCTATTGATGACGTCAAATTTTGCCCGGTAAAATCACAGATAACAATGAACACCTTGTATTGCTAAACAGGGAATGTATTAATATTCAATACAACAACGTCAACATTTTTTCTATTTGCACTAGGTGCTCAAAATGTGCTTGTTAGATACTAGGATAAAAATCTGGATTTGGAATTCTCCTATTAGAAATACTTAACCCAAGCGTTAATTGCGTTACATCAGCTTTGCTATATGCAAGAACCGTAGTCTTGATTTGTAGACTGCCATAGCTCTGAATGCATTTAACTCATCTGAAAAGCTGACAAAACCGGCTTTTGTGCAAAGTGTCGGGGCAGGTAGGTTTACTTTAACATTCCTGACCATTCACTTTATATACAATCTAATGTTGCGTGGTTGCGAGCATATGCTTCTGAGTTCATTCCAAAAGGCACACTGGAATCCAGTCCCTTAATATTTTTTGGCCAAACGAATCATTTTAGCAACATATGGTAACGACATTGTCTCTAGCGTTCCGCCGCGTAGAGGGCCGCGGGTTCGAGTTCCGCCTTGCACATGGGTATTTATGTGCATAGTGAATATGTGTGAAACTAGAGAAAAAAGATAAGAAAATAAACGTAAATAATGAAAAAAAGGTCAAATAAGAAACAGAAAAGCAATATATATATATATATATATATATATATATATATATATATATATATTTTATGTCATTAAAAATTAAAAATGACACAAATAATCAAATTTTAGCCCAACTTCTTTATTCTAATTGTAAAAATAAACTATAAAATATGGTGATATATTCGCGATCAAAACTTCGATCAATTTTATTTTTTATTAATGCAACCATGCACCGTAGAGGAAACGTTACAGAAACTTATGTTTCAACTTAATGTCAGGAATTTACCGTTGAAGTCTATGAACTCATACCCGTAACATCTTTGGCATTGTCTATAAGAATTAACACATCAACCACATTCTGTGTGCGCAACTGTAAAGGATAGAAATTGTGCTGTGAGGGTCAACCTTCATATCTTTGAATTCATTCTATGTAAATGTTTCAGAAACTGTTGAGTGGCGACTGGAATTATCTAGAATGTACGCCTTCTATCTTTTGTGACCATCTGATCTGCTTTAGCCAAAAGTTCGAGAAGGAGGAATTCCTGACGTACAATATGTACACTACTGCTTTCAATATGAGGTATGTCTTAAATATTATTGAACCATTATCCATCCGTCCGTCCATCCGTCCGCCCGTCCGCCCGCCCGTCCGTCCGCCCGTCCATCCGTCCGACCATCCGTCCATCCGTCCATCAATCCATCCATACATCCGTCCTTCCGTCCGCCCGCCCGCCCGCCCGCCTGTCCGTCCATCCGTCCTTCCGTCCATCCATCCGTCCGTCCCTCTCTCCCTCCCTCCCTCCATCCGTCCGACCGTCCGTCCTTCCCTCCCTCCCTCCCTCCGTCCGTCCATCCATCCATCCATCCATCCATCCCTCCCTCAATCCCTCACTCCCTCCGTCCGTCCGCCCGTCCATCCGTCCGACCATCCGTCCATCCATCCATCCATCCATCCATCCCTCCCTCCCTCAATCCCTCACTCCCTCCGTCCGTCCGCCCGTCCATTCGTCCGACCATCCGTCCATCCATCCATCCATCCATCCATCCGTCCGATCGTCCGTCCTTCCCTCCCTCCCTCCCTCCATCCGTCCGTCCATCCATTCATCCATCCATCCATCCATCCATCCATCCATCCATCCATCCATCCATCCCTCCCTCAATCCCTCACTCCCTCCGTCCGTCCGCCCGTCCATCCGTCCGACCATCATTCCATCCGTCCATCAATCCATCCATCCGTCCGTCCCTCCCTCCCTCCTTCCCTCCTTCCCTCCCTCCATCCGTCCGACCGTCCGTCCTTCCCTCCCTCCCTCCCTCAATCCGTCCGTCCATCCATTCATCCATCCATCCATCCATCCAGCCATCCATCCATCCCTCCCTCCCTCAATCCCTCACTCCCTCCGTCCGTCCGTCCGTCCGTCCGTCCGTCCATCCATCCATTCATCCATCCATCCATGCATCCATCCATCCATCCATGCATCCATCTATTCATCCATGCATCCCTCCCTCCCTCCATCCCTCCCTCCATCCACCCATCCCTCCCTCCCTCCCTCCCTCCCTCCATCCATCCCACCATCCATCCCTCCATCCATCCCTCCATCCATCCATCCATCCATCCATCCGTCCGTCCCATCCGTCCCATCCGTCCCATCGGTCCCATCGGTCACATCCGTCCCATCCGTCCCATCCATCCCATACATCCATCGATCCGCCTACTTATTTATCTATTTATTTATTAGTGCTAAGCACATATAGTCCTGCTCCGTGTCGTAGTGGGCTCCCTGCCACGGTATACGGTCCGCGTTGGATCCCACCCCTGGGCTGTGGATTTTAAGTCCCGGGTATAGGACCGGTGCCCACTCAGCATCGTGAGGAAATTGAGGAGCTTACGCTAGGTAAGTGACCCTGGTCATGAAAGCCAACATTCCGCCTGGGGATGCCGAGATGTTGACCACATCTCCTCCCCGTATCGCTGGGATAGTCGCCCACCTCTATCTTGCGTATGTGGGCATGCGGTGGGCAGTTTCTGGCCCTACATGGGCTGTAGCACCATGGGTTATGTTAGACAATTACAATCATGGATATAACTGGACATTCAACCCGGGCCCTTTGCCAGTCATATCCAATTACAAACACTATACAATAATTGATACTCAACAATCAGCAGGAAACCGATATTCAATACATCCTTCCTACCACTCAATCTCTCTATTAACGATCTTAACCATATATACATTATACTCCTATTCACTTTCTTCTTCACTCTAAAAAAGTCACCCATGTTACTAATCTGAAATCGATTACAAAACATTTTTCTTATTACTAATGACTTTGGCAGTTTTAACCATCTACTCTGAATAAACTCTTTCCTCCATATGTTCGTACCTGTACATTCTAATAAAATATGGCTTGCATACTCCCTGACTTTGCAAATAGGGTAGACACCTTCTCTTATCCCTCCTCGGTAGCTCTGAGTCTCCAAATTCCTAGTTTAAACTATGTAATACATTTTCTTTGCTCCTTACAACCCCACCTTAACTCCAATTGTCATATCGGGGGTGTTAACTCGTATTCGTTGGGTTTTAATCATTAGATCACGGGCATATTCGCACTCTCATTCAGACTTCCAGACTCTGGGCAAGGTTGCAGAAAACTGCCCATCCGCACTGCCGGGAATCGAACCCGGGACCCTTAGCACGCAGGCAGGTGCTTTACCGACTGAGCTACGGGACCAGCCCAAATTCCTTATAAAGTAAGAAAGAGCCAATCCTACATTGAAACTAATGTGACACCTTAAGGAACCTTAGTCAGTTGTTGAAAAATGTAATTAATCTAAAGTTTATGTGATTTAAGGCAGGTAGGGGATGTTTCTCTAAGTGATGTCATACTGCGACAATAATTAGCTGTATATTTATGTCCACAGTTCTCACAAACACTTCAGAGCGGATGGTGTAGGTAAACCCAGACCTACGGAAGGCAGAATTCTCTATGATGGGACAGATCGTAAGTAAACTTAAATAAGAAGGAAGCAAAATCATTCTACTCATTTCTTCTGAATGTGTTATATTGTAGTTGGATTTTATAAATATCTACGCCACTGTTCGCGCTTGGAAAAGTTTCAATACAAAGGCGGTAATTTTCGATGCGCACTTATGTTAGTTTTGTATTCGTTCATTCTTATATATACGAAGTGTGATAAAGAAAAGCGAGAATTTTCTTTTTTCTTAAAGGAAAACATCAACAATTCGTACTCTTTATAAGGAAACCCCTTCATATATAATATTCTTGTACCAGCACTTTTTACAATCTTGGAAGCACTTCTGGAACTCACTTCTCGTTATGGTGTTGAGCTCCTTCAGCGATTCTGTTTTTATCTCATCATTGTTGGCAAAACTATGTCATTTCATGATTCCCTTCAGCCTCCAAATTGAAAGAAGTCACAACGAACCATGTCCAGTGAATACGCTGGCTGAGACAACCTACTGGTTTTGGTTTTTGCCAAAAAATCACGAGCAATATTTCCGGTGAGAGCAAAGCATCTTCATGATGTAATTTCCACGAGCGGTTTTGGCACAATGCTGATGTACCTCTCTAACGGTGATTCGGCGATATTCCAGTAGTACTTCCTTTACTTCTCGCACCTTTTTGAGTAAGTGATGTGCGAGGTCGAATTCAGCGTCTTCTAATCCATCTTTTGAACATTTCTACGACTCGTAAACTCCTGTATTACTCTTAATTGATTCGTGAAAAGCAATAATCAAAATTTCGAAGGCAATGTTGTACTTTATTCCATCCCTCCTGCAAAATGTAATGCACAATATGTAAAATTGCCGAGTAGGTACTGGAAAACACGTGTGACCTGTTAGACTGTCATAAAAAACTAAACATCCAAAAGAGCTAAAATTAGAAACTTTAGTACCAACAGTGGAAGAAAACTGAAAATAGAAGGTAACAATTCAGCGAAATATAAACTTCCCGTTATTTTTTATCACGCTTCATATATACATCGACTTTATAAGTAATAAATGTACACATTGTACACTTTTTTCTCTCTTGTATTCATATTTATTAATTATATATAATCTATATAACACCAAATTATAATAAAAAGTGTTTAAACGATATAACTTAATCTTTTTTTTCAATTGCTCATTTCTACTATCTACATTTTTCACTCCCTCCTGATATCACTAATTAGTCCAAAGAGTTTCTATATCACAATAGTGCCCTCTACACACTTAAAAAGATATACAGCTTTAAACATTAAAAATGAGGGAGAAACTTTCGTGCGACGCGAGAATATCTTCTAAGTCCAAAGGTGCACGTATACGCATGCGCAAGCAGACGAACAGCCGGTTCTGGCGTTGCAGCCAACATGAGAGAGACATGTAACCCTTGTAGCCAACCTCTGCAAAAATGCTCCAGACATAGGTGACGCAGTCCGTGTGCAATGGAACATGGTTTGAGCAGGCTAAGGTGACGCTTGGTCAAATTTTGTTACTCGTACACTGCTTTGCACATAAACAATCCTACGACACGACGATAATGGAGTGCTCCGTAGGAAATACATGTATGAGTCCACGGACTGAATCGGAATGGTTTGACTACTGCCGCGAAGTGTGCATGATGTCAAGTGACACCAAGTATACTGCAAGGGGAAAAATTGGCAGTCCCGGTCACGTCGTTCAAATCGACGAATGCAAAATAGGACGACGCAAGTTTCATCGTGGGCGCATCGTAGAGGGCAACTGGATCTTGGGAATGATCAATGTGGAAACGAATGAGGTGCGAATGACGATATGCCCCAACAACAGGAGGGATGCAAATGCAGCGCCCACGTATGGCAGTATACTTGGTGTTATTTGACATCATGCACACTTCGCAGCAGTAGTCAGTCCGATACAGTCCGCGAACTCATACATTTAGTCTGCTAGATAGTGTACTTTCGGGACAAGTAAGACTATTGGTAGCTTTACTTTCAGTGGAGAAACAAGCATAGTTTGGCTGCACTTAATTCTTCAGTATAGCTACATTACGCAGTAAGTAAATAAGGAAACAATAACGTTAAAAACAATAAAGTTTCCCTTCAACAGGAAATTGCACTAAAAGTATGAAGGAATTAGAAAAAAATCGCCGCGTCGCATATTAGAAAGAAGAGCCAAAGTGAGAATACTTTCATATAATAGAGTTACAACAAATGTATATCTATAGTATTCATAACTGAAATACCAAATATTCATTAATCTAAGTTCTCGTACTCTCCATTTCCACTTCGTAATATACTGAGATGAGGCTATCGTTTTTAAGCGCACTTACAGATCATAGAATTTGAACCCGAAACCTTAGAATTAGTAGGACAGTCCCTAATCAACTGAAGCAGCCAGAGCGACAGGAGATATATGGGCTGCAGCACTTGCTAGACGTGCAGAATTTCCTGGCTAGAACATCCGGCTGAAGGGTGATCCGCCCAACCTGCTGGAGGGTGGCATGCAGACTCCCCTTCAGTGGAATCCGGTGATGTCTGGATATAACTGCTAACTCTTTGTTACGTAATTTACACTCTATCTCTTGGGAATAAGTACGGTGTCGACCAATCTCCCATCTATACTGCAAGATATGGATTTGAAAAGAATGAACTGACATTTGTAGAGCCCGGATTTAAATCCCATAGGGCATCTTGTATTGCAGCATTTAAAACTTAAGTTTAGGAATCTTTATATTCAATACACATTAGTTGAATAATTAATTATAAGTACCTTTTAAAAATTTAAAATATATGAACAAGGTTTTAAAATCCTGAATGTATGAAGCACCTACCAGAAACAATGGCTTCAGTTGCAAAATTTAACTTGGAATTACCAGAACCTGGTGATTTAATTTAATTTTTAATGTTATTCAAATGTACACAAGTTTTGGAAATAAAATTAAGTTGGCAAGGTGTCCCGATGTTACAGTAAAAAGTTACATAATATGTTTTTTGGGCTGTTTGGCTTTTACCGCCAGTCACCTCTCTGGTTATGAGTCAGTACTTTAGAGTAAGTTTATCTTCTGGTAAAGGACCAGCAAAATACAACTCAATTGGCTGAAATATAAGATCCATTACGTAAAGGTATAAAAGATATACTCAACACATTTACTGACGCCCTTCCAAACGAATTTATGCTAAAAACTTTTACTTTTATGCTAAACACTTTTAATCCGAACGTTGGGATTGAAATCTCACCTCGGTAAAATCAGGCTAGACTACCGAGGACGACTATTAGGTTCCTCCACTACTATACAAGGACTAATAATACAATTCATTTAAACTGGAAATAAATCTGAAGTCACGTTTCTAATGTTCTGTTTACGTATCCTGAATGTGTTTCAGCCAGAGGAGATGGCGACTACTACATACTGGGTACAGACTACGAGCACTACAGCTTGATCTTCTCTTGTCTACGAGATATCTATGGTATAATAAGACGTAAGTATAACTGGGTAGTCGTAACTGACCGGCGGTTAAATTCTTCACCAACTGAAGTGGAACTAGACACTGAGTACAGCAACCCTTTTAAAACTTAATACGTGTAAAAGTACCCACGTAACTAAATATTAATGCTACACACATATCATGAACATATCATACGAGGTGTGATCAGAAAATAACTAATTTTTTATTAGGGAATATTTATTCATAAAAATTAAACATTGTCCGCTTCAAAGTTATACCACTGAGATATAACACATTTATTCCATGGAAGCACTGGAACCCACTTTTTGTAATGGTGTTCAGCTCCTTCAGCTATCCCCTTTTATCTCCTCAGTGTTGACAGAACGACATCTTTTTCAAACTTGAGACTAGAAAGTAGCCATAAGGTAGGGTGGCTGAGATATTTGTATTTGTATTTAATTCTCATCTTTCTTCTACATACAATTTCATTGATACATTGACATTTGTAACATTTCTTTTATACAATAACAAAATTACTTATTCACATCTAACATACTCTTCCTACCTGCTTGCCGCGCCGTGGCTCAGTGGTTAGATCGCTTAGCTCTCAGCAAGGCAGCTCGATCCTAGGTGACCGAAAAGTGAGATTAGTGGTGGACAACACGGCGCTGGGGCGGGTTTTCTCCGGAATCTCCGGTTTCCCCCGCCATCTCATTCCACCGGTGCTCCATCTTCATCTCATTTATCATCAGTGTCACCGCCTGCGGTGTCATATGTAGTAAAGGCGGGCGTTAAACACTACACATTTCATTTCCTACCTGCTTGCCCCAAGTCTCGGTCTCAATACACATAACCCCTGGTTTTCCGTGTATTGATGACGCTTCTCTGCTTTGTATCCCTCGATCTAGTTTTCCAGCCCTTAATGGTTAGTTATTCTTCATCAGTCTTAACCATTTCTCTCTAACTTTTCCCAGATATTCACCCATATTTCGTACATTCTTTTCTACTTTTACCAATAACATTTTTTTATTATTAATACCTCCCCCCATCCCTAAAGCTGTCCCACTTTTGTTGCCAAATTTGTTCTCTCCATATCTTTGTTTGTTTGCAATAAAGTATACTATGCCAATCTGTATCCTCTTCTCTACACATTGGGCATTTCCCTGTATCCCTTTCATATCCAATACCTTTCAAATTTCTAACTCCTGTGCTTGCCCAGGCATATCCTTCCCGCCCTGACTTATTACACACACCTATGTACTTCTCCCTCCCCCACGCTGTCTTTATTTCCCTATATGTCCTCAATGATCTTTTCTCCCTTACAATGGTAAATATAAGTTGGCTATGTAAATCTTCCAGCCTTAATTCTACCTCTTTCCAAAAGCCCCTATAATAATGCTCCGCGTTTTTCTAGATATGTCCCATACCTATCTGTTCCATCAGTTTCCTTACTTTTTGCGCCCAAGACTCTCCCCATTTGCTTTCCTCCAAATAGGCAAATCTGTATAGATATTTCGGTGCCCTTCAGACAATTTTAACCCTTGTTGAACATCTTCCTAACTCTAATTGTGCTTCCACAATGGGTAAAGCTACCGGTAAGCCCAAAATATATTTACAGAAGGATCTGTTAATAACGTCCACCTCTTCCTATGCTTCTTTCCCTCCCCATATCTCTGCCCCATGCAACATTTTATTTTCTACTATGGCAGTATAGATCCTTTCCAGCCATTTCACATTAATGACAGGTAATTTCCTTAAACATGCTCTTACAATGCTCATGGACATTTTACCTTTTGCTAGAGCCAATTTTTTCTGTTCAGTTCATTTACCATCACAGCTCAATCTTATCCCCAGATAATAAAATCTCTTTACGACCTCTATTTATCTCCCATTTTTTCATCTTTACGAAATCTATAACCTTTCTTAAAAACCATGATCTTCGTTTTCTTTTCGTTATCTCTCAACTCCCTGGCTCAGATATACAAAATCTGATTTTCCAAAAATCATGAACAAGCATTGAGATGTGTATGGGAGCATCATGGTGATGCAACTTCCATGAGTTGTTTTACGACAATTCTGGTCGACCTCTTTGATGGCGTTTCGGCAATTTCGCAGAATAATTTTCTTTACTTCTTCCACATTGTCGTCAGTAAGTGACGTGCGAGAGCATCTAGAGTGGTCGTCGTTTACGTCTTCTCAGTCCATTTTGAAACGTTTATATCACTTGTAGACACTTACCGTACGCATAGTAGATTAGCTCAGAGCTGTAGTCAACGTTTCAAATTTGGTGCTGCACTTTATTCAATTTTTCAAGCAAATTTTAACGCATATTAATCAGAAATTCACCAAGCACTCAAAGGCAGTGTAGTGTTTTTGATTGTGAACAATAAACTGAACATCCAAAATAGCTAAAAATGCAAGCTTAATAAAATTCAGGAACGTCTATAATAGCAGGATAAAATAATATGTTCAAAGAGTTTTAATAAGTTGTGTACAATATGTTAGGAATAATTTTAAGTGCAATAAGAAGTTCTTGGACTTAAAATGACCAGTAACCAGCATGTAACTTAATGGGTTTTAGAGAAACCTTTATCTAAAGCATTCGGTTTAAACATGAAAAACGTTTGCCTTAAAACTCCTTTATTTATCACTAAATCGTAAACTCAGTTTTAACATACTATCTATCTGTGTTTTACACAAATACAAAACATATTTAGAATGTTTCCTTAAGTCTCCACAGCACAGATCATTGGTGCTGCTATAATCTTCCTTTCCTACACACAGGTCCACCCATAAGAAGGAACTACACAATGAACACAACTCAGACATTTACACATACAGATCGGTGATCCCTCATCCGGAGAGCAGCACTTACTGAGCAGTGAACAACTTCCCACGGCCTGCCGACTCCTTATCACGGAGCGTGGAACATACCACATCAGCTCGCTTTACTGCCCACGGTAGTCTACTGCTCACACTCTCATTGCCTCTTGCCTTTGCATCTCATTTTTATACACGCTGGACCCGATAGATCTTTCTGGAAATGAATTCTTCCCCGAAACACCGTCCGTCGAGTTCTTTGTGTAGTAGCAATACAGCACTACCTGTCCTTAAAACAAAGGCACGATATTTTTGCCTAAACAACCACAAAATATACTTAGATATTGGAGACTAACTTAAAGAATTGTTGTGTCGCAAGATGACTTAAGAATAGTGTTGCTGAATAGTTACGGTTTTAGAAAAAGTATTTGTATTCCATTAAAGAAATTAATACCGAACTACCATTTAAAGGTTGTTTTGAAATATTTTTCTCTCTCAGAAATCGCTATACTTTGATTAAACTATCATACGTTTAAGACAATTCTATGGAAAATGAAATCTATTGCTCAGTTGTCTTTGTATAGACTCTAGAGTATTGATCATTCTACACATTTATATAACTGATAAAGCGTAAGAAATGTAGAAATTTGGTACCAGGATAAAGGAGTTTGAACCTTAAAAATCACGAAGAGAAAAGCAGATTTGGGTAAAGAAACAATGTAAGTCATACTTTTTTACTTTTGAGTAAAATATTTTGAAGTGTTCCTCATTATTAAGACACGTGGTACAATTTTCTCAAACGATAAATGGTCATTCATTGTTCTATCTCATTGATGAGAAGACAATGAATTTTAAAAGTTGTCAAATAGCGGCTACTGTGCTCTTAAAACATTTGACTATCACTTTAAGCACATGCACAATATACTTACAAGGAGATGTATAATAAGCCCAAATGTTTAGCTAAAATAACGCGAAGTAGATACAGGAATATACTTTTGGAACTGTCTTTGAAGAGTGCTTGGTGAAAGTAATATGAAAGCATAAATAACAGTATGTTGGTTGTTTACAGCTACTGCATGGGTAGCATCAAGAGATATGTATCTGAAACCATCAGTAGAAGCTACTGTGAAGGACTTAATGAAGAAGAACGGGTTAGATCCTGACAAATTACATTCAATTACCGACAATTCTTGTGAAAATTATAAGGAAGAATACGGCGAATAATCTGCAGCCAGAACTTTGGGACAATACTCATGGTGTTTATGTATAAGTGAGCGTGCAAAAAGTTAAGGAAAAACCTATAAGTAATGTTTTTAAGACAAGTACTCTAAAGAATGTAATGAGTCGTGTTAAAGACCCACTTGAGTTTTTCTCATTTAAACGCAGCCTGCAGTGCTTGCTTTAACACAACATTCCCTTACCATCATTTACCTTCATTGTGTTTCCCTATTATCTTTCTGGTTTCATTTAAAGGCTGGTAAATGAGTATGCAGGGCAAAGGCAGTAAATGCTTGGGTGTGAAAGTTCTGCTAGCACGTAACGTTGAATTTTTCTTGCAGCAACAGTACTTAGATATTTTCATACCACTAACACGTAATAAAGCGATGTTTTCTGATTTCTAAGTAAGGTTAATGACACCGGAGTATCTCGGCCAGGCACGTCGTGCTCTTAAACCGGCATAATCATACTACTAACACGCAATAAAAACATGTTTAACTGACAAATTTAATTATTTGTAACAGAAACGTCACTTATCTTTAAAGAAAATAATGTAAATTTAATTATTTAATTTTAAAAACTTGGTGTAGACATATTGAGGATATTTTCGCTATTGTTCCTGATAAACACATAAAAGATTTTTTAAAATTATTAATATTACAAGACAAAGCTATAAAATTCACATTAGAAACTGAAATTAATGCGTTTCTTCTTTTACAGATCTAAAGATAATAAGAAATATTAATAATAAATTAAACTTTGCTATTTATAGGAAATCTACTCATATAGATAATTACATAAAAATGAAATTTATAATACTTTTTTACATAAATTTGCTGGTTTTAATACTTTGATTTATAGTTTAATAAATAAAGAGGAACTTAAAAGAGAATATGAACAGATTATAAATAAAGCTTTAATTAATGGTTGTAATAAAGACTTTATACGCAGAAAGATTGAAAAATGAATATATGAAAAGCTGTTAATGATATTTCTAACCTTAAAAAATCACAAACGATTATAATTTAAAAAAAAGTTACTTATCATCCTTGCGTTAATAAACATACTCAAAAATTTATGAAGAAGTTGGTATAACTTTAGTTTCTCAAAATACATATTGTATTGTTATTTTGTGGGTTCTTAAATTTAAAAGTCCAATTTGCAGAAATTCAAAATGCTCTTTATTTCCGTAGAAAGACAGTTTGTACACCCTTGGAGGCATAATGACGCATCATATACTAACACAGTCTCTCGTGGCTTCTGAAAATGCAAATAAACGAACAAAAGTTCACTTTCAAATCACAGCTGCACGCACAAGATTATCGAGTGCAATTACGACTGTTCTAACCAGTGAGCCGTGGCTTCTTTTTTAGCTCCACTCATTGTTCTAGAAATTAGCGGAAGGTTCTGTAACAATCAAGAAAGCGAACTTTCCTGTCATCTGTCTGTCTCTTTCTTTCTCTGTTTTGACAAGGTTTTATCTCCACGCTGCACTGTCTCTCTGCGCGCGCCGGCCGTGCCCGTTGTAAGAATGCCTCGCGACAGTATTAAAAATTTACAAGTCTCTAAACAAGATAAAATTCCTAATATCAAAAAATGTTGCATTTTTCAATTTAATTGTTTAGATTGTTTTTAAGTTTACATTGGAAAGATCAAACGTAATTTAGAAACAACAACGAAAGAACATTTTCGTAACTTTAAGTATAAGCAGACTGATAAATCGGACGTACCAGATCAATTTTGATCATTTAGCCATGAACTAAATCCAGAAGTTAAATTATTAAAGCAATTAAATGGTCCGATAGATTTAATAATTTAATGGTCCGATAGATTTACCGACAATCGATTTTGTCTTTAAGTTTATTTGGGGATTGTTTTCGACTGAAGATATGCATGAGTATTCATGAAATCGCGATCTTAATTAGTAAGACAATTTACATTATTTTCTTTAAAGATAAGTGAAGTTTCTGTTACAAATAATTATATTTGTTGCAGGACAGAAAAAAAGCTCTTGAAACCTTGAGGATCATTAATCATTGATTCAATGTAAATAGCTTCATTTGTTACGTAATGTGTAACTGAGTTCAAAGTAAGGTTAGTAACTACAAACTATCTGGGGCAGGCATATCAGGTACTCAAACAGGCATAGCCATACTAACACACACACACACACACACACACACACACACACACACACACACACACACACACACACACACACACACACACACACACACACACACAATAAAAACATATGTAACGAGTGCGAGTAAGGCAACTTCATCCGAAATAGAATTTGTCATGCCTCTTATCAATCCCTGAATGTCATTAAAGTAGAACACAACCTTGATCTAACTGAAGAATTTAAAAAAGAAAGATAATTTTGTGGTAGTTAATTAAGATAGTTATGTTATGTCATGAGAGAAAGATAGTTGTAAGAAAACAAAAGAGCGTTCGTTTTAACGTCTGTTTTGCGAACAACACGTAAGAGAGGTAGTTAGATGTTCTGTGGATTCAACCAAAGGAAGTCATATTACAAATTTTTCCTCAGATATTTGTTTTGATCTGCTTAGTTCGGAAGGAGATTGATATAGTTTTTAATAACTTGTAAACTGTGGCAGGCAGCAATGAAATGTGTTTTTGAAATAAAGAATTTTAATTGCTTAGTTGAAAGACTACTTTGTTCAGTCAATGATTTTAACTGTTACAGTACAGTTGATTATTAGTTATAATAAACGCATATTTTTATTTTGAAAAAAATCCTATTCATGTATGTATGTGATCTTGGACAAATAAAGATGATGAATTGTTAACCCATTAACGCCAAGGGTCTGTTTATATGGCGCTACATAAATTATTTGTTTACTTGTTTTTAATTAATTCTGAAGAGTTATTTTCTCCATATATTTCATCTGTTAAGTTATCAAATTATTAAATGTATATTCGTATTTTAAAATTTTTCAAATTGTGTAGCATATTAATTTACAACAGTAAGGTGCTAACGACCTCCATGTGTCCATAAAAGCACATTATTGCATTTTCCTTGTTACGTTTCCCTTGCAGATTTCTGTAGTACCATAACTATCGATAAAGCTTCGAATTATTGCGTCACACAGATAATGCGCAGATGTAAGCAATTCTAATTCTGACAACATGAACTGAAAATCAAGCGATCTATTTATAGAGTGGATGAATTTGGGATATTGTACGAAAAGAAAAGCAAACCAAATATATTTCTGACAATTTGTAAAGGGCACTAATACTTAACACATCTTTTTTATTTTTGAAAAAATGAAGAAATTCGAACGTTAAAGGGTTCATAAATTTTAAGCGCATCTATTTTCAACATATCCTAGTTAATTATTTATACTTCTATTGTTCCTTTGATCGTTAATCGCTGTAGATATTCAGTTCTCATTCTTACAATAGCAAGAGAGCAATATAGAATACAAGGTCTCAATATAGCGATCCCTTTCAGGATAAGGGGAGACCTCCTACGTTAAGTCATATCGGACGACGAATAATATGGTGTTCAAATTAACACAGGGTATACAGAGCTGAGGGTTACCTGACAGTCTCCTTTCAGGATAAGGAAAACCTCCAAGGTTAAGTTATATCGGACGACGAATGAAATGGTGCTCAAATGAGCCCAGGGTACATAGAGCTTAGAGTTACCTGACATTCATCTTTCATGATAAAGGGAGACTTCCAACGTTAAGACGTATCGGACGACGGATGAAATGGTGCTCAAATGAGCCCAATGTATATAGAGCTTAGAGTTACCTGACTTTAATATCTCAGGATAAGGGAAAACTTCCAACGTGAAGTGGTTCTCAACTGAGCCTAGGGTGCATAGAACTTAGAGTTACCAGATATTCATATTTCAGAATAAGGGAAACCACCAACTTTAAGTCATATCAGACGATGAACGAAATTATATTCAAATTCGTGCAGAGAGCAGAGAACTTAGACTTCAGGATATTTATGTTTCCAAATAAGGGACAACCTAAGTAATATCGGACGATGAAAGAAAATGTCCAAATGCGTCCAGGTACATAGAACATAGATTTACCCGAAGCTCTCTTTCAGGGTAAGGTTAAAGCTCCAAGACTAAGTATTATCGCACAATGAAAGGAATGATGTTCAAATTAGCTCAGAGTACCTAGAGCTTAGAGTTACCTGATATTCACCTTTCAGGAAAAGGGAGAACCTCCAAAGTTAAGTCATACCGGACGATGAATGGAATGGTGTTCAAATGCGCCCAGGGTATATGGAGCTAAGGGTTACCGGACATTAATATTTCAGGATAAGGTAAAACCTCCAACTGTAAGTCATATCGGACGATGAATAAAAGGATGTTCAAATGAGCGCAGGCTACAGAGAACATGGACTTCAGGATACTGATGCTTCAGAATAAGGGAGAACCTCCAATGTTAAGTGATATCGGACTTAGACTTGCCCGATTCTCTCTTTCGGGATATGGGTAAACCTCCAAGGCTAAGTCATATCGGGCAGTAAAAGAAATGATGTTCAAATGAGCCCAGGGTACCTAGAGCTTAGAGCTACCTGACACGCATCCTTAAGGATAAGGGAAACCTCCAAATTTAAGTCATATCGGAAGATGAATGCAATTATATTCAAATGAGCCCAGGACACATAGAGCTTAGAGTTACCAGACATTTATCTTTTAGGAAAAGGGCAAACTTCCGAAGTTAAGCCATATCGGACATGAAATGATTCAGTCCAGAATGCATAGAGCTATGGACTACCAAGCAATCATCTCTCAGGATAAAGGAAAGGCTCCACTGTTAAGCCATATCGGTCGATGAATGAAATCTGTCCAAATGAGCCCAGGATTCAAAGAGCTTGAGCTAGCAGACTTTTATTCTCTTTTAGAATAAGGGAATATCTTTAATGTTAAGTAACATCGGACGATGATTAAATTATTGTCATTATTATTCTTGGATCCATAGAGCTTTGAGTTCTTACACTTTTATATTAGGGATAAGTGAAACCCTGGAAAAAATCTTATCTTGATAACTCACCGTGATTGAGATATGAGCTCAGAACCTCTTGAAAGTAAGGCGCACACGCTGTCCCCACGACACCGAAGTGGAGTAAATAATGCTATGATTCAGTATTTACTTAAGCTTGGGTTTCTGATACATGGGAGGGCAGGTTACGTTGCTATACTTTATATGAGCATGTGGTAGTTAGCCCTCATTGTTTACACCAAAGCACGCCAGGAAAGCGAGCGGCCATCTTTATCGCTGACGGGATATTACAAATATCACAAATTTCGGCGATGATGTCACTTCATTATGCTAAGAAATACAACATATACTTCAGCCATCAATAACGAAGTTTTTATTTCGGCATACCTTAACTGAAACAATGCAATTATAATGTCTTTTGGAAAGAGTGTGTCAAATTACTTGATAAAATACCACATTTAAATGACAAAATATTTTATTTCATAGCTCTGAAGGACAAACAGAAAGATAGTAGTTGTTCATTTGTATTTGAAGATCGTTCCAAATAGTACATACAATCTTGTCATTGGCATCATAGAATTGATCTATTTTGTGTAGTTTACTGTGCACATCTGCAAACTTGAGGATCTCTATGAAGACAGCACTGGCTTGCTTAGAACTTCTTGTATGCCTTATGGTGGATGAAAATGCCTCTTGCGTCCGCTACTGTTCAGGAAGAAGAACCCCACATACTCCGGAACAGATCCACGGCAGCTGGTACTCAAATCTGGCACTAATTAGATGTTCTGCATTGCTGATCGTACAAGTGAGAATACACTACCAGGCGAGACATCGTTCGGTGTTCTCCACAAGTTGCAGGCATAGCCAGGCTATATCAACTTTATAAATTTACATTGTGCTCACTCAGCTTCGTCCGATCAACTATTGATCTTAAATACGTTTGGAAATTTTGTACTGCTTGCATGAAATGTTAAAATGATAAACAATTGAAAGATTAGTGTTGTTGCGTAGGAAGTGTTTATACAAATACCAACATAAAGAAGTGAATTTTATCATCTTAAACAAATTAATCGAGATTGGGAACCAGGTTAGGAAGAGAATTGCGATATTTTTGATATCTTGTTACCCAGAAAGTTGGTTTTGTCATTTTTGTTTCTCTTCGAATTATCTCGAAACGTCATATATGCAATAAACGTGTTTCGTTATATCGATGTTTAGGAAAATGTATTTGATTGCCTTTAGAACGAGCGTGATTCAGCATCCGTAGAGCTTATGGTTAATACACATTAACTTTAAGGATAAGCGAAAACCTCCAATGTTAAGTTTATATAAGACGATGAATGAAACGGTCTTAAATGAGTCCAGGATCCGTTGAGCTTATAACTACTGACACTCATTTTTGACGATAAGAGAATACCTCCAAAGTTAACTCATATCAGACGGTAGTTGAAATGGTTGTCAAATGAGCTCAAGCTCCATAGAGCTATGTTACCAGTCGTCTTACAGGATAAAGGAAAGGCTTCAATATTTGGACATATCGGACAATTAAAGTAATGCTGTCCAAATGAGTGCAGCATCCACAGAGCTTAGAGCTAGCAGTCATTCATCTTTCAGGATTATGTGATGAATAATTGATTGCCAAATGGGTCCAGGATCAATATAGCATAGAGTTACTTGAAGTTATTTTCTGGATAAGGAAAAACGTGGAATAAGATTGTCTAGCTAACTCACCGTCATTGAGATTCGAGCTCAGCATCTCATGAACTTGAGGCACACACCCAGGGAGTTGGGGCCCGCCTAGGTAGCGTGGTGGTAGTGTGTCTGCCTCACGTTCAAGAGGTACCGAGTTCGAATCTCGGTCAGGATGAGTTACCTGGATAAGGTTTTTTCCGGGGTTTTCCCTTATCCTGAAAGACGAATGTCAGGTAACTCTAAGCTCTATGGACCCTGGGCTCATTTGAGCATCATTTCATCCATTCCATTCATCGTCCGATATGACTTAACGTTGGAGAACGTAAATTACAAAAAAAAAAAAAAAAAAAAAAAAAAGGAGTTTGGCAAAATAATGCTATTTAAGTGTGCCTGTGTTTCTGATTAATGGGAGGTTTGGTTAGGTTTTCATTTTAAAATAAGCTTATGTTAACTGTCAATCAGTCGAGGCACCAAACCACGCAGGCGAAGCGAGCGTCCATGGTTAGCGCTGACTGAATATTACAATTATCATAAATTTCGGTGATGTTGGCACTTCTTTATGCTAACAAACACAATATTTACTTAGGTCATAATTAACAAAGTATTTATTACGCCATACCTTAAACCTTTCTCCATTTTTAAGATATTATACAAATATACTCGTAATATATTTCAGAACGGCTGCGTAAAATTACTTGAAATATTGTCACATTTTATTGAAAAAACATTTTATTTATTTCACAGTTCTACAAGACAAAAGGAAAGTTATGACTTGTTCATTTGTATATGAAGTTCAAATATAATATCTTTCAGAAACATTGTGTAAATTTACTTGAGACAATGTCACATTTTACTGAAAAGCATTTGATATATTTCACAGACCTGCAAGGTAAAAAGGAAGCCCTTGACTCGCTCATTTGTATATGAAGTACAAATATAATATTTTTCAGAAAAATATGTGTAAAATTACTTGAAACAATATGATATTTCACTGGCACAATATTTTATTTATTTCATAGCTCTGAAAGACAAACAGAAATCTAGTAGTTGTTTTGTCAATGCCATAAAGAATTTAGCTGTTTTCTGCAGTTTACTGTGCACATCTACAAACTTGAGGATCCCTATGATGACAGCACTGGCTTGCTTAGAACTTGTTGTATGCCTTATGGCGGATAAAAATGCCTCTTGCGTCCGCTGTTGTTCAGGAATAAGAACCCCACATACTCCGGAACAGATCCACAGCAGCTGGTACTCAAATCTGGCACTAATTAGACGTTCTGCATTGCTGATCGTAAAAGTGAGAATACGCTACCAGGCGAGACATCGTTCGGTGTTCTCCACATGTTGCAGACATAGCCAGGCTATATCAACTTTATAAATTTACATTGTGCTCACTCAGCTTCGTCCGATCAACTATTGATCTTAAATATGTTTGGAAAATTTGTACTGCTTGCATGAAATGTTAAAATGATAAACAAGTGAAAGATCAGTGTTGTTGCCTAGGAAGTGTTTATACAAATACCAACATAAAGAAGTGAATTTTATCATCTCATACAAATTAATCGAGAGTGGAAACCAAAGTTATGTAACGGAACTGAGGTATTTTTGACATCTTGTTGCCCAGAAAGTTGGTTTTGCAACCTTTGTTTCTCTTAGAATTATCTGGAAACGTGGTATATGCAATAAACGTGTTTCTTGCTATCAGTGTTTAGGGAAATGTATTTTATGGCGTTTAGAACAAGTGCTTGATCTTATTACTTGCAAATTTCTTTGTAAATTGTTTCAATATTTCCACTATACATAAAAAGTGAAGTAGTACTTAATTCCGGTAATTAGTTTTATGTAATGAAAGAAACAGTTTTTATAAACAAAAGAATATCCTTTTCAGGTTCTGTTTTTCGAGCAGCACTTAGGAGGCTAAGAAGTACTGTGGATTAAAAAAATCTATTTTCAAATTTCACCGCGAATGCCTCATTCGATCCACTTAATACGGAAGGAGTTTTATATGGCTTTTAATGTTTGGTAAACTGTAGGAAGCAGCAATGGACTAATTCAGTAAATTTCAGAGCACTTTGCACTAGTGTTTTTAAAAGGACGATTTTTAGTTAATTAGTTTAGAGAAGTTTTCAGTCAATCAATGTTTTTGTGTTACACTAACATTCTTTATTAAGATATACAACAATTTTATTCTATGTACTGTCCATATATGTATATAATTTTGGACAATTAAAATTGATTGTTAATAAGTTAGCGCCCAACAGTTTATTTATAGATATCAGCGTATATACTTATTTTTAATGAATTCTGAACAGTTATTTTCATCACGTATGTCATCTCTCAAGCTCCCGGATTATGTGTAAAATATATCATCTTTAAATATTCGCATATTGTGTGGTTAGTTATTTGCAACAGTAAGTATCTGAGTACTACAGTGTGTGCTTAAGTGCAATGTTGCATTTTCCTTGTAACGTTTCCCTCACAGTTTTCTATAGTAACCATGGGCGGCTTCTCAATAGGGTAGCATGTTTGCGCTACAACCAAAATGCTGGGTCTCTCTTTAATGCAATGGCACGTTCGATTTGGAGTTCATTTCGAGCTTGTCTAATGCAGTGGACCTCAGCGGCTGCAGGAGCTGTATTGTTTGCAGGTGCCAAGTAGTTCACTCCCAGGTGCAAACCACTGGCATACAATGGGTAGGTATAGGGCAGGTTGGACCTATGGACCGCCGAGGCAAGTTGGGGGAAAGTGCGGGGCTTAAGCTTGGTTAAACTAGCAGCTAGAGAACATTGGATGCCAAGCCTTCTCCGTCTGCTTTCACGCCATCTATTATTATCATATTAAATGTTCGCATCGGTTAACTATTATCTACCAGTACATAGCCATATGGTTTCTGCCGTGTTTTGAGTAGTGAATCAGAGTGATTTATTTAAATAAAGGTAAACTGTGTTACAAGGAGGAAAAATGAATTCCACACGTGTCTATTACCTTCCTTTTTAAAAGTGAGCTTAAAAGAAAAAGCTGAAATTAAGCGACTTGGGAGACTCATGCCGAAATTGAAGTCACATAGGTAGTTAAAAAAATCAAGAGGTTTTAACAGGAACTTTAACAACGAAGTATCTGAGAGATATAATTTGATGTGTGGTTGTGATATTAAAAATGCCCTGTTTTGCTTTCCTTGCGTTCTGTTTGGATGTGAAAATCCATGAACAAAATATGGCATGAAGGATTTGCAGCACCTTCATGATTGCGCTAAAACACGTAACTTCAAAACTGCACATGAAAAACACAGCCAGTTTTGCTATGCTTGGCAATGTAAATATAGCAAAGCAGTTTGACAGTGCATATGGGAGAACAATTGAAGAACACAAACAGAAACTGGCTCAAAATAGTATGTTTGAAACATATTGTCGCGGCGACGTGCACAAAAGTTTCGGTGTAGAGAGATAAGCGTGGTTTGTATACACAAAGAGCTTTCAGATAAAGATAGCCGGAGATAAAGAATTTGCCGGCACTGATTAAGTTATTCTTATGGAACATTCTGGTGACGTCTTGATTGTTTTATAGAACATTCGATTTCTTGTTTGTTTCGGAAATATATAGAATTATCAATGAGGTATTTAAGGGAGCGACGACTCGCCAAGAGTTAGTCGTAAACAGATGTTGTAACGAGAGCTGATATTGTAAACAGGTGTGATCAGAAGCTTTTGTTCTGTTCGTCGACCTTGATAGATTGTTACTGTGTATGTGATGTAATACTGCTACTGTGAGTGTATTTCTACGCAAATAAAGAACATTTGGAATATCTGCAACTCGGACTTTTAATTCTACGAACCCATAAAGTCAGAATATTGTTAACTGCATTAGGTTTTGTGGAGCTTTTGAGTTAGCTCTACGAGCACACGATGAGTCACCTACATCAAATATCCTGGTATTTTTCGAGGACTGATAAACTTAAGTGCAGAGCTAGACTTTTTTATGAAAAAAATCTGGAAATGTGTAGTGTTTAATACCCGCATTTACTACATACGGCACCGCAGGCGGTGACACTGATGGTACATGAGATGAAGATGGAGCACCGTTGGAATGAGATGGCGGGGGAAACCGGAGGTCCCGGAGAAAACCCGCACCAGCGCCGTGTTGTCCACCACAATCTCACTTTGCGGTCACCTGGGATCGAATCCGGGCCGCCTTGGTGAGAGCTCAAATAATACATTACGAATCCTTTCTCAATTTTCAAAACAAGTAAAAGATTAGGCATTAATGGGTTAGTAAATTTTAATCATACCCATTTGCAACATATTCGTTGTTAAATGTTTAAACTTATATAATTCGTTTGTCCTTAAATAACTGTAGATATTCAGTTATTTTCTTGCGATATCAAGTAAGTAATATGCAATACAAAGCCTCTATATAGCGACCCGTTTCTAAACATTTGCCTTTGAGTTTTTCTTACCTCCCTCCCTCTTGTAGCTACAAGAAACGTGTATAAAACTTTTCCTACTTGTATCAGGAATAATATGGAAGGATTTAATGTGTTGTTCTCAGACGACTTTCTCTACTTTTATTCAAGTCATTTTTATAAAAATGCTCATTTCTGTATCTGGCAATCTTTCATTGTTCTCTAGATAACTTTTGTATTAGTTAATTTTCTTGTAAATTCAAGGGTGTATGGGAATATATTAGCGATATTCAAATGTTTAAGTAAAGACTTTGTTTTCTTAGGTTACCTTCTCCAAGGCCAAGTCTTATTGGATGATGAATGAATTGATGTTCAAATGAGTCCAGGGTACGTAGAGCTAAGACTTACCAGACATTCGTCTTTCAGGACAAGGGAAAACCTTTAACGCTGTCATATCGGACGATGAATGAAATAATGCTCAAATGAATCCAGGATCCTTAGAGCTTAGATTTACCTGATATCCACATTTCCGGATAATGTGAAACCTCCAATGTTGAGACGTCTTGGACGACCAATAAAATAAGGCTCAAATGAGTCCAGGATGCGTAGACGTTATAGCAGACAGTCATGTTTCAGGATAAAGAAAGCCTCCAAAGTTAAGTCATATAGGAGGATGAATGAAATGATTACAAATGACTCCAAGATCCGTAGAGCTTATATTCACCAGAAACAATCTTTTAGGATAAGACAAAACCTCCAATGTTGGACCATCTCGGACCACGAATGAAATGAAGTTCAAATGTGGCAAGGATCCACAGACTCTATACATATCAAACATTCATTGTTCAGGATAAGGGAAAGTCTCCAATGTTAAGTTATATACGAGGATAAATGAAATGAAGTGCAAATTAGTGCTGGATCGGTAAACCTTATAGGCACCAGAATTAATCTTTTAGGATAAGGAGAAAAGCTCCAGTATTAAATCATATCGGACGATGAATGAATTGGAGCTGAAATGAGTCCAGGATCCGTAGAGTTTATAGTAACTACACATGTATATTTCAGTATAAAGAAAATCCTCCAATGTTAAGTAATATCGGACGACGATTGATATGATGCTGAAATGAGACCAGGATTCGTAAAGCTTATAGTAACTGGCATTCATCTTTAGCGATAAGGGAAAACCTCCAAAGTTAACTCTTATAAGACGATAAATAAAATGATCGTCAAATGACTCCAATATCCATAAAGCTTTGAGTTACCAAACATTCAACTTTCAGAATAAAGAAAATCCCCCAAAGATAAGTCATGTCGGATGATGAATAAAATGGTGCTGAAATGAGTCCCGGCTCCGTAGTGCTTATGATTACTAGACATTCATCTCTCAGTATAAGGGAATACCTCCAACGTTAAATCATATCTGACGACGAGTGAAATAATGCCCAAATGAATCCTTAATCCTTAGAGCTTACATTTGAAACATATTCATCTTTCAGGATATGGTAAACCTCCAATGGTAAGGATATAGGACAATGAAGAAAATAATGGTCAAATAAATACAGGATCTGGAGAGGTATAGTTACTTGACGTTCATATTTTAGGATAAGGGAAAGCTTCCAATGTTAAGTCATATCGGACGGCAAATGAAATGTTTTTCAAACGAGTCCAAGGTCCATGGAGCTTTGAGTTAAAAACAGCAACTTATAGGATAATGGAAAACTCCATTGTTAAGTCATATCGGACGATGAAATTAATGATGCCCAAATGAGTACAACATCCACACAGCTTAGACTTAGCATTCATTTATCTTTCAGGATAAGGGAATACGATTAACGCTAAGTCATATTGGACGATGAATAATTGATTGTCAAATGAGTCCAGGATCCATAGAGCTTAGAGTTACGTGACGTTCCTGTTTCAAGATACTCGAAAACCCTGGGATAATCTTATGTAGCTAACTCAACGTGAATGAAATTCAATCTCAACACCTCTTGAACGTGAGGGACGCACGCTGCTCCCGCTCCACAGAGGTGGGCTAAACAATTGTGTGATTCACTATGTAAGTACGCTTGAGTTTCTGATTCATGGGAGGTCTTGGAGGTTTTTATTTTTTATATAAGCTTGTGGTCATTATCAATCTGTGTTGACACCATAGCATGCAGGCAAAGCGAGTGTCTGTATTTATCGCTGACGGGATATTAAAATATCACAAATTTCGATGATGTAGGTAGGCACTTCCTAACAAATACATTTACTTCTGTTGTTTATACGGTCATCAGTGTACCCAGAAAATCTAGCGATATCTAGCGATGGTACATTCCAAATGACAACATTCATTCAGACCCATCATTTCCCAAATTAAATTACTATATTCTCAACCTCTCTCACAAATTCTATTCCCGTCTGCCCTACAGCTTCAATCAACTTATGCGAGGCCTCGGGGAATATGACATTGACCCCGGGGAAACCTACCCAGATTCACCTTAGGCCCATCATTACCCAATAGTCTCCTAAAATAAACACATCCTCTCTTTCATCCTACAACTTGTGATGCTTCATAAAAATAAACCACCATCTACCCACCGTATATTATTCTAAATTCATCATAATGTCAGTAAGGGAGAGAGTCTCGGAATGGCAAAGCGCCGAAGGCTCCTTGTCCTCGGAGAAGGATGACTCACCGACACATCTGTGCTGTGTACTACTCTTACAGCTAAGAGTTACCATCACTAACAAAGTATTTATTACGCCATACCTTAACCCTTTTCACTTTTAGTATATGGTACAAATATACTGATAATAACATTCAGAAACTCTGCGTAAAATTAGTTGAAACAGTGTTACATATTACTGACAAAACATTTTATTAATTTCACAACTCTGAAGGACAAACAGATAGCTATTACTTGTACATTTGTTTTCGAAGCTCAAATATGGCATCTTTCAGTAAGTATGTGTAAAGTTATTTAAAGTAATGTAACATTTTACTGACAAAATACTTTATTTCACTGTTTTGAAAGACAAACAGAAAGCTAGTTCAGAAAGATATTTGTATTTGAAGATCGTTCTAACTGGTACGTACAAATTTGTCAACGACATCGAAGAATTGAGCTATTTTGAGTAGTTTACTGTGCACGTCTGCAAACTTGAAGATCCCTATGATGACAACACTGGCTTGCTTGGAACTTCTTGTATGCCTTATGGCGGATAAAAATGCCTCTTGCGTCCGCTGCTGTTCAGAAATAAGAACCCCACATACTCCGGAACAGATCCACGGCAGCTGGTACTCAAATCTGGCACTAATTAGACGTTCTGCATTGCTGATCGTACAAGTGAGAATACGCTACCAGGTGAGACGTCGTTCGGTGTTCTCCACATGTTGCAGACATAGTCAGGCTATATCAACTTTATAAATTTACATTGTGCCCACTCAGCTTCGTCGGATCAACTATTGATCTTAAATATGTTTGGAAACTTTGTACTGCGTGCATGAAATGTTAAAATGATAAACAATTGAAAGATTAGTGTTGTTGCCTAGGAAGTGTTTATACAAATACCAACATAAAGAAGTGAACTTTATCATCTTATACAAATTAATCGAGATTGGGAACCAGGTTACGGAAGAGAATTGAGATATTTTTGACATCTTGTTGCCTAGAAAGTTGGTTTTGTCATTTTTGTTTCTCTTCGAATTATCTTGAAACGTGATATATGCAATAAAAGTGTTTCGTGCTATCGATGATTAGGGAAATGTATTTTAGTGCATTTATAACAACCATTTTACTTTTCTCTTGCCTATTGCTTTGTAAGGAACTTCCGAAATTGTTCTTTACAAAAATAAGGTGGCACTTAATTCAGATAATAATTTTATGTAATGAGAAAGATAGTTGTAAGAAAACAAAAGAATGTTGGTTTCTACTTCTGTTTTTCGAACAGCACATAGGAGACTTAGATGATCTGTGGACTCAACCAAGGAGGCTCAATTTTCAAATTTCACTGCAAATACCTGTTTTCATCCACTTAATACAGAAGGAGTATAAATAGTTTTTAATAATTGGTAAACTGTAAGAGGCAGCAATGAATTAATTCAGGAAAGTACAGAATACTCAGAATACTGAGCAGGAGTGTTTTTAAAAGAAATATTTTTATTGGCTAGTTTAAACGACCTTTTATTCAGTCAATGATTTTGTGATAAAGTAAAATTGTTTATTAATTACTATATACTAATATTTTTATTCTATGTGCTATTCATGTATGTATATAAATCTAGACTCTTTAAATTGATTACCGATATACAAATTAACCGACAGTGTATACCTGTTTATGGAAGCGTATTGAGATTTTTTTGACCACATTCTGGTGCTCAGGAAGTAGGTTTTACGATTTATGTTTTAATTAGGATTATCTCGAAAGGTAATGTTTGCGATACATATGTTTTGTGCTATCAATGTTTACAAAAAGGAATTTTATAACCTTTAGAATAACCGTCTGACGTTTTAGCTGCAAATTTCATTGTAATGTACTTCAATATTTGTTCTATACATAAACAAAAAGCAGTGATACTTTATTTAGGCAATTACTTTATGTAATGGGAGAAAATATTTCTGACAAAACAAAAGATGTTCTAGGATCTGTTGTATGAACAGAATGTAGAAGTAGCTAGACCTTCTTTGGATTTAATCAAAATAACACAATTTTCAAATTACAACGCGAATAGCTGTATTCATCCACTTAATACTGTTGGAGTTTCATAGTTTTTAATAATTGGTAAAGTGTAAGAGGCAGCAATGAAGTAATTCGGGAAGGTACAGAACTTTGAGCTTGAGTGTTTTAAAAGAAAGATTTCTAATGGATTATTCGAATGACCCTATTATTAATTCAATGATTTTAAGTGTTATAGTAAAATTGATTATTAATTAGCATATAAACATATTTTTATTCTAAAATGTCCTATTCATGTGTGTATGAATGAGATTTTGGAAAATCAAGTATGTATAACTGATTCTTATCCCATTAACGACCAGCGGTGTACTTATAAACCGCTTCATATCTTATTTACTTATATTTTATTAATTCCCAAGATTTATTTTCTCCTTTTTTGTCATCTCTGAAGTTATCAGATTGAATAAAAGCATTATCGTCTTTTAAAATTTGTATATTCTAAAGTTAATTTATTTAAAATACTAAGTTGTTAAGGGCCCCAGTGTATGTGAAAGTATTCCATTTTTGTTGTAATATTTCTCTCTTAGATTTCTGTAGTGTCATGAACTGTCGGTAAATGTTGGTAGTATTGTATCATTTCAAGAAACTGCAGCACTAAGCAATTCTAGTACTGAGACTTAAACTGAAAGTCAGGCAAACTCTTTATAGCCTGGAAGGTGTTGGGACCATAGACGAATAGAAATGCAAGAAAGATATATTTGTGACAGTGTGTATGTTACAGTAACATACGAGTGGGGACCCAAAAGAAACCAGACCTCGAGGGAGCTGCCACTCGTAGACGTAGTGCAGGGTTGTCAGGCTAGATGGTGTTAGTAGAGACCTTCATGAAACAGCTGTGCAGACGGCGTCATTGTAGAGCTGAACGTGCAAGTGTGGCATTGTATTTCTCTGACTGTTGGCGGGTTACCTCTGCCAAGTGGTTATGCCTACTTTAAAAGAACAAAGAGTGTGTGTGAAATTTTGTTTCCTGCTTTAAAGAGAACTGCAACGGAGACACACCAAATATTGCAGGAAGCTTATCAGTAGAGCGCTATGAGCTACACACAGGTTTTCGAGTGGTTTGGGCGCTTTAAATTTGGTGAGATGTGGGTTGAAGATCAACCTCGTTCTGGACGTCCTTCAACATCGCAAAATGAGAAGAATATTGAAAAAGTCTGCCAAAAGATCAACGAGGATCGTCGCCAAACGATCGACCAAATTTCAGCACCGACAGAAATCAGTTGGAGCTCGTGCCAGCTAATTTTGAGGGAGGATTGGCACATGAGACGAGTTGATGCTAAATTTGTTCCGCACATTCTCACACAGGAGCACAAAACCATCCGCATGAATGTGTGTCGGGACTTGAAAACAGAGATTGCACGTGATCCAAACCTCTTGGAAAAAGACATTGCAGGTGATGAGAGTTCGTGTAACGGGTATGACCCAGAAACCAAGCAAGCGTTAAACCAGTGGAGGACTCCCAACTCTCCCAGAGCAAAGAAAAAAAAGCAGGGCAATTGAGGTCTAATGTGAACATGTCTATCATTGTCTGTTTTGTTTTTCGTGGAATTGCGCATCGGGAATTTGTACCCCCTGGCCAGACTGTTAGCCGGCACTTTTACTTGGATGTTTAAGGCGTCTGCGAGAGGATGTGAGGAGAAAACGCCCGGATCTTTGGCGACCAGGTGACTGGTTTCTACATCACGACAACGCTCCAGCACACACGGCCTTACGAGTGACCCACTATTTGGCATCTCAGAGGTGATCTGTCGTTTCCCACGCTCCGTATTCGCCGGAACTAGCCCCGTGCGACAATTTTCTATTTCCACGAATGAAAAAAAACGCTAAAATGGGAGCGTTATGACGATGTGGAGGCGGCAAAAACAGCTTCGCCAAGGGGAACTGGACAATATTAAACTTGAAGAGATCCACACATGCTTCCAATAGTAGTAAAATAGACTTGACAGGTGCATCGCATGTCACGGAGAGTATTTTGAAGGTGACTGAAATAATTTTGTAAAAAGGTTCATCAATAACGTTTTTTGACAACAATCCGGCTTCTTTTGGGTCCCTCCCTCGTATAACACATATGTTTTGAATTTTTGGAAAAGAATGATAATTTTTGGGTGTTAATATATTCATAAAATTTACTCGTATCCATTTTCAAAATATCCTTTGCTAAATGTTTAAACCTCTTTAGTACGTCTGTTCTTGGACCACCGTAGATATTTTTTCTAGAACATAAAGAACAAGACCTCCAAAGGGACTCGTTTCTAAACATTTTACTTCGGCTTTTTACATCCATCCCCTTTTGTAGCTCAAGAACTACGCGTAACAGTTTTTCTCAAATATCAGGAATAATATGAAAAGTAAAACTATTTAATGCGTTGTTCTCACAAGACTTTCTCTACTCTTATACAAACTATTTGTATAAAAATGCTCATTCTTGTATTTCGTGGCAAGCTACATAAACCTAACCTGATAAATGTCTTTCCTTGTAGATGCAAGGAAATATGAAAAAGCAGTAGCGATATTGAAAGTTGTAAGTGAAGATTCTTAATTTCTTTAACTTATGTGCTCCTATGCTAAATCACATATGACGATGAATGAAATGGAGTTCAAATGAGACAAGGGTACATAGAGCTTAGGTTTACCAGACATTCATGTTTCAGGATAAGGAAAAACCTCCAATATTAAGTCATATCGGACGAAAAATGTACTGATGTGCAAATGAGTACAGGGCCTATAGAGCTCAGGGATATTTGACTTCCACCTTTCAGAATAGGGAAAGATCTCCAACGGTAAGTCATATCGGACGATGAATGAAATGATGCTCAAATGAGTACAGGATACATAAAGCTTAGAATTACCTGACATTTATCATTCAGGATAAGGGAAACCTCCACTGTCAAGTCATACCAGACGATTAATTAAATGATGTTCAAATGAGTCCAGGATCCGTAGATCTTAAGTTTACCAGACATTCATCTTTCAGGATAAGGCAAAACTTCCAGCGTTAAGTAATATTGGACGATGAATGAAATGATGAACAAACGAGTCCAGGGTTCATGGAGCTTAGAATAACTAAACATTCACATTTCAGGATAAGGTAAAGCATCCATGATTAAGTCATATCGGACGATGAATGAAGTGATGTTCAAATGAAACTAGTCCAATATTACCAGACATTCTTTGGTATTTCAGGATAAGGGTAAGCCGTAACGTTAAGTCACATCAGAAGATGAAAGAAATTTTGCGAGAGTCCAGGTCCGTAGAGCTTATAGTTAATACACATTCATTTTTCGGCATAAGGGAGAATCGTCAATGTTAAGTCATATCGGTTGACGATTTAGATGATGCTCAAATGAGTCCATAATCCGTAGTGTTATAATTAGTTTACATTTATATGTTAGAATAAGCGAAAACCTCCAAAGTTAATTCATATCCGACGGTAAATGAAATGATTGTCAAATGAGTCCAGGGTACATAGATCTTTTGAGTTACCAAGCAAATTATCTTTGAGGTTAAGGGAAAAGCACCAATGGTAATTCATATCGGACTATAAATGAAATGATTTTCAAATGAGTGCTGATTCCATAGACCTTAGACCTACCTGACATTTTAAATTTAGAATAAGGGAAAACCCTGGAAAAATTTTATCTAGATAACTGGTCATGCTTGTGATTCGAACACAGCACCTCTTGAACGTATGGTAGAGACGCTGCACCCAATCCACACAGGTGGGCTAAATAATGCTATGATTTACCGTTTAGGCAAGCTTGTGTTTCTGATTCATGTAAGGTCAGGTTAGATTATTTTATTTATATACTTGTGTGAATTAGCTTTCATTGATCAAATCAAAGAACGCCAGTAAAGCGAGCGTCTATGTTTAACGTAGATGGAGTATTACATATAAAAATTTCGGTGAAGTTGAAATTTTTTATGATACGAATACAACATCTATTTCAGCCTTCAATTAAAAGTATTTATTGCGGCATACATTAACCGTTTCTCCAATTTTAAAACATTTTACAAGGATAATATCTCTCAGAAACTATGCACAATATTACTTGAAGCAATGTGACATTTTAAAGACAAAGTATTCTTTGATTTTACAGCTCTGAAAGATAAACAGAAAGGTATGACTTGTTCATTTGCATTTGAAGATAGTTCCAAGTGGTACATATACTTTTTCAATGGCTTAAAAGAATTCAGCTATTTCCTGTAGTTTACTGTGCACATCTGCAAACTTGAGGATCTCTATGATGACAACACTGGCTTGCTTAGAACTTGTTGTATGCCTTATGGCGGATAAAAATGCCTCTTGCGTCCGCTGCTGGAAAGGAATAAGAACCCCACATACTCCGGAACAGTTCCACGGCAGCTGGTACACAAATCTGGCACTAATTAGACGTTCTGCATTGCTGATCGTACAAGTGAGAATGCACTACCAGGCGAGACATCGTTCGGTGTTCTCCACATGTTGCAGACATAATCAGGCTATATCAACTTTATAAATTTACATTGTGCTCACTCAGCTTCGTCCGATCAACTATTGATCTTAAATATGTTTGGAAACTTTGTACTGCTTGCATGAAATGTTAAAATGATAAACAATTGAAAGATAAGTGTTGTTGCCTAGGAAGTGTTTATACAAATACCAACATAAAGAAGTGAATTTTATCATCTTATACAAATTAATGGAGAGTGTAAACCAGGTTACGGAAGACAGTTGAGATATTTTTGACATCTTGTAGCCTAGAACGTTTTTTTTTTCGCAATTATTGTTTCACTTAGTATTATCTGGAAACGTGATATTTGCAGTAAACGTGTTTCTTGCTATGAATGTTTAGGAAAATCTATTCTATGGCTTTAAAACAAGCCTTTGAGCTTGTAAATTAAAATTTCTTCCTAGTTTATTTCAATACTTGTTCTATACGTCAACAAAAACGTGGTACTTCATTCTGTTACTTACTACTTATTTTCATGAAATGAGACAAATATAGTTGTCAGAAAACAATACAGTGTTATTTTTAACTTCTGTTTTGCGAACAGCACGTTGGAGAATTTAATGAATTGTGGACTCAACAAAAAGTTCAATTTTCAAATTTCACTGCAGATGCCTGATTTAATCCACTTAATACAAGATGCGTTTAAATAGTTATTAATAATAATTGGTAAATTGTAAGAGGCAGCAATGAATTAATTCAGGAAAGTACAGAATACTGTGCAGGATTTAAAAAGAAAGATTTTTATTTGGCTATTTTAAACAGCCTTTTATTCACTCAATGATTTTGTGTTAAAGTGCAATTGATTATTAATTACTATATACTCATATTTTTATTCTATGTCCTATTCATGTATGTATATAATCTTGGACTGTTTAAATTAATTATCGATATACGAATTACCCGACAGTGTAAACCAGGTTATGGAAGCGTATTGAGATATTTTTAACCACGTCTTATTGCTCAGAAAGTTGGTTTTACGATTTATGTTACTATTAGGATTATCTCGAAGGGTAATTTTTGCAATACATATGTTTTGTGCTATCAATGTTTACAAAAATAAACTTTATGACGTTTAAACCAACCGTTTGACCGTGTAATTGCAAATTTCTTTGTAATGTACTTCAGTATTTGTTCTATACGCCAACAAAATGAAGTGGTACTTTATCTAGGTAATTATTTTATGTAATGAGATAAAATATTTCTATCAAAACAAAAGATGTTCTAGCATCGGTTGTATGAACAGAATGTAGGAGAGGTAGCTAGACGTTCTGTGGATTCAATCAAAAGAACACAATTTTCAAATTACACCGTAAATAGCTATATTCGTCCACTTAATATTGTTGGAGTTTTATGGTTTTTAATAATTGGTGAACTGTAAGAGGCAGCAATGAATTAATTCGGGAAGGTAGAGAACTTTGAGCTTGAGTGTTTTAAAAGAAATATTTCTAATGGATTATTCGAATGACCCTATTATTAATTCAATGATTTTAAGTGTTACAGAAAAATTGATTATTAATTAGGATATAAACATATTTTTATTCTAAAATGTCCTATTCATGTATGTATGAATGAGATTTTGGAAAATCAAGTATGTATGATTGATTCTTATCCCATTAACGACCAGCGGTGAATTTATAAACCGCTTCATATATTACTTATTTACTTATATTTAATTAATTCCCAAGGTTTAGTTTCACCTTGTTTGTCATCTCTGAAGTTATCAGATTGTATAAAACATTATCGTCTTTTAAAATTTGTATATTCTGAAGTTAATTAATTTAAAATACTAAATTGTTAAGGACCCCAGGGTGCGTGAAAGTATTTCATTTTTGTTGTAATGTTTCTCTCCCAGAATTCTTTAGTGCCATGAACTGTGGGTAAAAGTTCGTATTATTGTATCATTTCAAGAAACTGCAGCTCTAAGCAATTCTAATGCTGAGACTTGAGCTGAAAGTCAGGCAATCTCTTTATAGCCTGGATGGTTTTGGAACCCTAGACGAATAGAAATGCAAGAAAGATATATTTCTGACTTTGTGTATGTTACACTAACATATGAGTGGGGACCCAAAAGAAACCAGACTCGGAGGGCGCAGCCAGTCGTAGACGTAGTGCAGGGTTGTCAGGCTAGATGGCGTTAGTAGAGACCTTCATGAAACAGCTGTGCAAACTGCGTCAGTGTAGAGCTGAACGTGCAAGTGTGGCATTGTATTTCTCTGACTTTTGGCGGGTTACCTCTGCGAATCTTCTGAGGGACTGTGATAAAGCCCCGGACGAGAAGAGATGCGCCAACTGCCAGCGTCTACAAGGGCTGCGTGGCGAGGCAGATGATTATAGAAAGCCGCCGCAAAACATGTCGGGAAGGCAACTGTCCGACCTGGCCTGTCTTTTGCGGCAGCCCTATCCGCGCTGAGCGCGCAGAGCAACCTGTAAAGGCTCCTATATAACAAGCAGCTACCCCTACATCAATAGAGGAAGATCAACCTAAGCCTCAGAGACCTCCGGGGAGATAGAAGGAGGCAGCTAAACCGACTATTGCTCCACAACAGCAGGCAGCAAAGCCAACTGCTGTCCCACAAAAGAAGCAGCGGCAAGCCACGCCCAAGGAGGCGGAGTCTAGCACTCCTACCAATCCAGCGCCAGCTCCGCTTACTGTTCCTCTCTCGCCGCTTCTAACTGCGACAGCTGCAATATCTGAGAGAGACGTCGAAGAATTTAGGGACCTATCTCTGTGGTTCGGCGATCTCCTCCAAAGGATTCTCGCCACACTTAGAGAGTGCAAGCGGGTAATGAACGACCCACACTACAACTGACTGGAAAAATACACTATCTTCCTCAAAACACTCGAGGAACTGTTCCCTAGTACTCAACTGTAATGGCCCCCAGACTTGTTCGGAGACCATTGCGGGTCGCATTCTGGAATGCGAACGGGATAGGGGCACAGTATCTTAGTGTGCTTGAGTTTGTACACTCCTATGGAATTGACATTCTAGTGGTCTGTGAAACGCATCTACAGGCTGGTAAAAATTTCTCGTTGCCCAATTACGTCACCCACCGGGCCGATAGAGTCGAGCACCAAGGGGGCGGTACAGCCATTTTCATCAAAAACATCATCACACACACACCGTTTCCTCTTCCTGCCCTTCAGCATATTGAGGCCTGCGCCATCCGACTTGCCATCGGTGGCATGGACTCTTTACTGATAGCTGCATACGACGCACCTGGCCATCACTTCTATGAGGCAGATTACACCACCCTACTGAACCTACACTCAGTGGTTTGCATTGCAGGAGACCTCAACGCGAAACTTCGGCTCTGGAATAGCCGCAACAATAACCAGAGAGGACGAGGTCTCATAAGTTCAGATCCAAATCTGATCGCTTATGGACCAAGAGGTCCAACATGTCATCCGGCTCGGGGCAGACCGGATGTCATAGACATCATTATCTCCAAAAGCATTCCATTCCATTTGGACCTATCAGTTGTCAATGAGATGGACTCTGACCATGACCCTGTCATAGTCGACACAGATATCAGTGCCCCTACACTGATATTCCCTGATTGGGAATACGAGGTTGACTGGGATGCAGCCATTCAATCCTTTAACCAAACGTTCGAACCGCGTTCACGCATCAATGATATTGAGGCGCTGGATTTGGCGGCGACACGTTTCTCCCAACAGATTGCAAGAGCACACACTTACCGCATCCCGACTAACAAGCCTAATTCTGGAATCATTCGCAATGAGATTCGGCAGCTGATAAAAGCCAAAGCTACCGTACGGAGGCTGTGGCAATGATTTTGCTATCCCAGTATAGGCGCAGTCTACCAGTGGTTAAAATCCCTTGCAAGAAGACTGCTCCGAGCTCATCGAGCTGCTACCTGGGAAAACACCATGCAGAACATCAACCTTCAAGAAAAGAAACCATGGCGAATAATCAAGTCTCTACGTAAAGACAAAACTCTGTACCAGCATCCTTTGCATGGCACTTGCGGGAGGTTCGCCTTTGAACCTCACGAGAAAGCCACAGCGTTTGCAGACTATCTGGAGAGTCAATTCGAACCTAGAGAGGACCCCCAAGACGAGGACTTTACTGATCACGTGGAAGCGGAGGTGTAGCTCCTCTATGAGGACCCACCACCGAGACACGCGGAGATCCATATCCCAATAGTCACCCCTAAAATGGTGGCTTCCGAAATCAAAAAGCTCAAACCAAATAAATCCCCTGGACATGATGGCGTCACAGCGACCATGCTCCAGCACCTTCCCAAGAGGGCTGTCATCCACTTGACGAGGATATTCAATGCTTGCTTTCACCTGCGCCACTTCCCGATATTCTGGAAGGAGGCGAGGGTGGTATGCTTCTTGAAACCCGCCAAGGATCCGGTCTTTCCTTGCAACTACCGATCCATCAGTATTCTCCAAGTTGTCTAAAAATGTTTGAACGACTGCTCCTTGCCCACCTGACACCTCTTTTTGGGGACAGGTAACTCCTTCCGGATCATCAGTTTGGTTTTCGGCGGGGGCACTCCACGACCATGCGGTTGCTTCGATTGGTTGAGAAGGTAACCCTGGGATTCCAGGAGAACTTCAAAACCATTGCGGTTCTATTGGACGTGAAAAAGGCCTTTGCGGCAACTTGGCATCAGGGCCTACTGTACAAGCTCAAGGAAGTCAACATCTCTCCTCCCTATCTTGCCCTGATCAGCAGCTTCCTTCGGGATCGCACGTTCAGAGTGAGAGTTGAAGGAAAGCTTTCCAGTGTCAGACCCATAGCTGCGGGAGTCCCGGAGGGTAGTGTTCTATCACCGTTGCTCTTCGCGGTCTACATGTATGACTTCCCTACAGGACCACAGATAGTTACGTGCCAGTATGCGGACGATGTTCTCATTATGGCACCTAATAAAAATGTCAAGTTCTGCTTCCCGCCGCTGCAACGGCAGCTCCGAGTGATCGGCCGCTGGAGTGAGAAGTGGAGGATGGAAATTAGTCCAGGGAAGAGCTCTGCTCTTCTACTGGCTAAGGTCCGACGCTGGCGACCGACGGGAGCACTGAGGCTGAGGCAGAGCAAATCCCAAGGGTTACCTCGGCTAAATATCCGGGTATCCTGCTTGATCACAGGCTAAACCTCACTCCCCAAGTCAGGGCCAAGGCGGGACTAAGCCATGCCGCACTCAGGCAGTTGTACCCCTTCTTCAGATCCAGTATGCCTGCTCACCTCAAACTACGCCTGTACCGGGCGATTATTCCACCCATGATTCTGTATGGATGCGAGGTCTGGGGATTGGCGGCTCCGACCACCATCCGCAGAATACAGATCGTGCAGAATCGAGCATTAAGTGTGATCGACGGTACTGGGCGCACATTCCCTACTCACATCCTACACGAATACTCCCAAATCACATACATGGAGGACATGGTAAGAGAGAGATCTCGAACCCTCTACCAAAAACTGTCTACCCATTCCAACCAGCTGGTCAACACTTTGGGTCGGTATGACCACAGAGCTCCTCGCAGGAGATACAAACTCCCCTAGGACGCCATTGGCTATTAGCCAGAAGGGGTTCTCTACATCCCACCGTAAACCCCAGAACCAGAAATGGGTCTAAATAATTCCCCCCCAAGGTCTCATATCCCCTCTGATCGTTCAGTCTGCACTGCGACCTCCTTCAAGCGGGGAGTTCGGGTGAAGGCAGCCTTGGGAATACATACCCCAGGCGGCAGCCTGAGCGGCTTAATCCAATAGATCAGTGAAACCTATGCCCCGACATAAACGCTTGAGACAAAAGACTGACAACTACACTACTCATATAAAGCCGCAATAAGCGGCTAGGTAAACCTGGATGACTCGATTCTTCCGCTGGTCTACCTCTGCGAAGTGGTTATGGCAACTTTAAAAGAACAAAGAGTGTGTGTGTGAAATTTTGTTTCCTGCTTAAAAAACTACAACGGAGACACACCAAATGCTGCAAGAAGCTTTTTAGGAGGACGCTATGAGCCACACACAGGTTTTCGAGTGGTCTGGGCGCTTTTAACATGGTGAGATTTGTGTTGAAGACCAACCTCGTTCTGTGCGTCCTTCAACATCGCGAAATGAGAAGAATATTGAAAAGTTCCGCCAGAGGATCAACGAAGATCGTCGCCAAACAATCGACCACATTTCAGCAGCGACAGGAATCAGTTGGAGCTCGTGCCAGCGTATTTTGAGGGAGGATTTGCACATGAAACGAGTTGGTGCTAAATTTGTTCCGCGCCTTCTCACACGGGAGCACAAAACCATCCGCATGAATGTGAGTCAGCACTTGAAAACAGCGATTGCACGTGATCCAAACTTCTTGAAAAAAGTCATTGCAGGTGATGAGAGTTGGTGTTACGGATATGACCCAGAAACCAAGCAAGCGTTAAGCCAGTGGAGGACTCCCAACTATCCCAGAGCAAAGAAAAAAAAAAAAAAAGCAGGGCAATTGAGGTCTAATGTGAAGATGTCTATCATTGTCTTTTTTGTTTTTCGTGGAATTGTGCATCGGGAATTGGTACCCCCTGGCCAGACTGTTAACCAGCACTTTTAATTGGATGCTTAAGGCGTCTGCGAGAGGATGTGAGGAGGAAACGCCCGGAACTTTGGCGACCAGGTGACTGGTTTCTGCATCACAACAGTGCTCCAGCACACACGCCCCGTATTCGCCGGACCTAGCCCCGTGCAAAATTTTTCTATTTCCACGAATGAAAAAAAAAAAAAAAAAAAAACACGCATAAAGGGGAGCGTTATGACGATGAGGAGGCGGTAAAAACAGCTTCGCATGTTCCAAACATGCTTTCAACAGTAGGAAAAGGAACTTGACAGGTTCATCGCATGTAATGGAGAGTATTTTGAAGGTTACTGAAGTAAATTTTGTAAAAAGGTTCATCTATAAAATTTTTATGACAACAGTCCGGCTTCTTTTGTGTCCCCCTCGTATAACACATATTTTTTGAATTTTTGAAAAAGAATGAATTTTTTTGGATGTTAATAGATTTATAAATTTTACTCGTATCCATTTTCAACATATCCTTTGCTAAATGTTTAAACCTTTTTAGTACGTCTGTTCTTGGTCCACCTGAGATATTTTTTCTAGAACATAAAGTACAAGGCCTCCAAAAAGCGACCCGTTTCTAAACACTTTACTTCGGCTTTTTACATCCATCCCCTTTTCTAGCTCAAGAACTACGCGTAACAGTTTTTCTGAAATATCAGGAATAATATGGAAAGTAAAACTGTTTAATGTGCTGTTCTCACATGGCTTTCTCTACCTTTATACAAACTATTTGTATAAAAATTCTCATTATTCTATTTCGTGGCAATCTACATAAACCTAACCTGATAAATTTCTTTTCTTGTAGATGCAAGGAAATATGAAAAAGCAGTAGCGATATTGAAAATTGTAAGTGAAGATTCTTAATTTCTTTAACCTATGTGCTCCTATGGTAAATCACATCTGACGATGAATGAAATGGTGTTCAAAAGAGACAAGGGTACATAGAGCTTAGACTCACCAGACATTCATGTTTCAGGATAAGGAAAAACCTCCAATATTAAGTCATATCGGACGAAAAATGTACTGATGTGCAAATGAGTACAGGTCCTATAGAGCTCAGGATTATTTGACTTCCACCTTTCAGAATAGGGAAAGATCTCCAAAGGTAAGTCATATCGGACGATGAAGGAAATGATGCTCAAATGAGTACAGGATACATAAAGCTTAGAATTACCTGACATTTATCATTCAGGATAAGGGAAACCTCCACTGTCAAGTCATACCAGACGATTAATGAAATGATGTTCAAATGAGTCCAGGATCCGTAGATCTTAAGTTTACCAAACACTCATCTTTCAGGATAAGGCAAAACTTCCAGCGTTAAGTAATATTGGACGATGAATGAAATGATGAACAAATGAGTCCAGGGTTCATGGAGCTTAGAATAACTAAACATTTACATTTCAGGATAAGGTAAAGCATCCATGATTAAGTCATATCGGACGATGAATGAAGTGATGTTCAAATGAAATTAGTCCAATATTACCAGACATTCTTTGGTATTTCAGGATAAGGGTAAGCCGTAACGTTAAGTCACATCAGAAAATGAAAGAAATTTTGCGAGAGTCCAGGTCCGTAGAGCTTATAGTTAATACACATTCATTTTTCGGCATAAGGGAGAATCGTCAATGTTAAGTCATATCGGTTGAAGATTTAGATGATGCTCAAATGAGTCCATAATCCGTAGTGTTATAATTAGTTTACATTCATATGTTAGAATAAGCGAAAGCCATCAAAGTTAATTCATATCGGACGGTAAATGAAATGATTGTCAAATGAGTCCAGGGTTCATAGATATTTTGAGTTACCAAGCAAATTATATTTGAGGTTAACGGAAAAGCATCAATGGTAAGTCATATCGGACGGTAAATGAAATGATTTTCAAATGAGTGCTTGTTCCATAGACCTTAGAGTTACCTGACATTTTAAATTTAGAATAAGGGAAAACCCTGGAAAAATTTTATCTAGATAACTGGTCATGCTTGAGATTCGAACTCAGCACCTCTTGAACGTATGGTAGAGACGCTGCTCCCAATCCACACAGGTGGGCTAAATAATGCTATGATTTACCGTTTAGGCAAGCTTGTGTTTCTGATTCATGTGAGGTCAGGTTAGATTATTTTATTTATAAGCTTGTGTGAATTAGCTTTCATTGATCAAACCAAAGCACGCCAGCGAAGCGAGCGTCTGTGTTTAACGTAGATGGAGTATTACAAATAACAAAAATTTCGGTGAAGTTGACATTTCTTTATGATACGAATACAACATCTATTTCAGCCTTCAATTAAAAGTATTTATTGCGGCATACATTAACCGTTTCTCCAATTTTAAAACATATTACAAGGATAATATCTTTCAGAAACTATGCACAATATTACTTGAAGCAATGTGACATTTTAAAGACAAAGTATTCTTTGATTTTACAGCTCTGAAAGATAAACAGAAAGGTATGACTTGTTCATTTGCATTTGAAGATAGTTCGAAGTGGTGCATATAATTTTTCAATGGCCTAAAAGAATTCATCTATTTCCTGTAGTTTACTGTGCACATCTGCAAACTTGAGGATCCCTATGATGACAACACTGGCTTGCTTAGAACTTGTTGTATGCCTTATGGCGGATAAAAATGCCTCTTGCGTCCGCTGCTGGAAAGGAATAAGAACCCCACATACTCCGGAACAGATCCACGGCAGCTGGTACACAAATCTGGCACTATTTAGACGTTCTTCGTTGCTGATCGTACAAGTGAGAATACGCTACCAGGCGAGACATCGTTCGGTGTTCTCCACATGTTGCAGACATAGTCAGGCTATATCAACTTTATAAATTTATATTGTGCTCACTCAGCTTCGTCCGATCAACTATTGATCTTAAACATGTTTGGAAATTTTGTACCGCTTGCATGAAATGTTAAAATGATAAACAAGTGAAAGATTAGTGTTGTTGCCTAGGTAGTGTTTATACAAATACCAACATAAAGAAGTGAATTTTATCATCTTATACAAATTAATCGAGAGTGTAAACAGGTTACGGAGGAGAACTGAGATACTTTTGACATCTTTTTGCCCAGAGAGTTGGTTTTGCAATTTTTGTTTCTCTTATAACTATCTGGAAAGGTAATATGTGCAATAAAAGTGTTTCGTGCTATCAATGTTTAGGAAAATCTATTCTATGGGTTTAAAACAAGCCTTTGATCTTTTAACTTAAAATATCTTCCTAGTTTATTTCAATACTTGTTCTATACGTCAACAAAAACGTGGTACTTCATTCTGTTACTTACTACTTATTTTCATGAAATGAGACAAATATAGTTGTCAGAAAACAATACAGTGTTATTTTTAACTTCTGTTTTGCGAACAGCACGTTGGAGAATTTAATGACCTGTGGACTCAACAAAAAGTTCAATTTTCAAATTTCACTGCAGATGCCTGATTTAATCCACTTAATACAAGATGCGTTTAAATAGTTATTAATAATAATTGGTAAATTGTAAGAGGCAGCAATGAATTAATTCAGGAAAGTACAGAATACTCTGCAGGATTTAGAAAGAAAGATTTTGTTGGCTATTTTAAACAGCCTTTTATTCACTCAATGATTTTGTGTTGAAGTGCAAGTGATTATTAATTACTATATACTCATATTTTTATTCTATATCCTATTCATGTATGTATATAATCTTGGGCAGTTTAAATTAATTATTGATATACGAATTACCCGACAGTGTAAACCAGGTTATGGAAGCGAATTGAGATATTTTTAACCACATCTTATTGCTCAGAAAGTTGGTTTTACGATTTATGTTACCATTAGGATTATCTGGAAGGGTAATGTGTGCAATACATATGTTTTTTGCTATCAATGTTTACAAAATAAACTTTATGACCTTTAAAACCAACTGTTTGACCTTGTAATTGCAAATTTCTTTGTAATGTACTTCAGTATTTGTTCTATACATCAACAAAATGAAGTGCTACTTTATTTAGGTAATTATTTTATGCAATGAGAGAAAATATTTCATACAAAACAAAAGATGTTCTAGCATCGGTTGTATGAACAGAATATAGGAGAGGCAGCTAGACGTTCTGTGGATTCAATCAAAAGAACACAATTTTCAAATTACACCGTAAATAGCTATATTCGTCCACTTAATATTGTTGGAGTTTTATGGTTTTTAATAATTGGTGAACTGTAAGAGACAGCAATGAATTAATTCGCGAAAGTACAGAAATTTGAGCTTGAATGTTTAAAGAGAAAGATTTATAATGGATTATTCGAAAGACCCTTTTATTAATTCAATGATTTTACGTGTTGCAGTAAAATTGATTATTAATTAGGATATAAACAGAGTTTTGTTCTAAAAAGTCCTATTTATGTATGCATAAATCAGATTTTGGAAAAATCAAGTATGTATAATTGATTCTTATCGCATTAACGACCAGCGGTGTATTTATAACCCCCTTCATATATTACTTATTTATATTTAATTAATTCCCAAGATTTATTTACACCTTGTTTGTCATATTTGAAGTTATCGGATTATATGAAAAAATTATCGGCTTTTAAAAATTGCATATTCTGAAGTTAATTAATTTAAAATACTGAGTTGTTAAGGGCCCCAGTGTGTGTGAAAGTATTCCATTTTTGTTGTAATATTTCTCTCTCAGATTTCTGTGGTGTCATGAACTGTCGGTAAATGTTGGTAGTATTGTATCATTTCAAGAAACTGCAGCTCTAAGCAATTCTAGTACTGATACTTAAGCTGAAAGTCAGGCAAACTCTTTATAGCCTGGATGGTGTTAGGACCATAGACGAATAGAAATGCAAGAAAGATATATTTCTGACACTGTGTATGTTACAGTAGCATACGAGTGGGGACCCAAAAGAAACCAGACTCCGACGGCGCTGCCACTCGTAGACGTAGTGGAGGGTTGTCAGGCTAGATGGTGTTAGTAGAGACCTTCATGAAACAGCTGTGGTGACGGCGTCATTGTAGAGCTGAACGTGCAAGTGTGGCATTGTATTTCTCTGACTGTTGGCGGGTTACCTCTGTCAAGTGGTTATGGCTTCTTTAAAAGAACAAAGAGTGTGTGTGAAATTTTGTTTCCTACTTAATACAAACTGCAAAGGAGACACGCCAAGTGCTGCAGGAAGCTTTTCAGGAGAGCGCTATGAGCTACACACAGGTTTTCGAGTGGTTTGAGCGCTTTAAACGTGGTGAGATGTGTGTTGAAGGCCAACCTCGTTCTGGACGTCATTCAACATCGCAGAATGAGAAGAATATTGAGAAAGTCCGCCAAAAGATCAACGAGGATCGTCGCCAAACGATCGACCAAATTTCAGCAGCGACAGGAATCTGTTGGAGCTCGTGCCAGCCGATTTTGAGGGAGGATTTGCACATGAGACTTGTTGCTGCTAAATATGTTCCGCACCTTCTCACACCGGAGCACAAAACCATCCGCATGAATGTGTGTCAGGACTTGAAAACAGAGATTGCACGTGATCCAAACTTCTTGAAAAAGGACATTGCAGGTGATGAGAGTTCGTGTTACGGGTATGACCCAGAAACCAAGCAAGCGTTAAGCCAGTGGAGGACTCCCAACTCTTCCAGACCAAAAAACAGCAAGGCAATTGAGGTCTAATGTGAAGACGATTATCATTGGCCTTTTTGATGATCGTGGAATTGTGCATCGGGAATTCGTAGCCCCTGGTCAGGCTGTTAACCAGCACTTTTACTTGGATGTTTAAGGCATCTGCGAGAGGATGTGAGGAGGAAATGCCCGGAACTTTGGCGACTAGGTGACTGGTTTCTGCATCACGACAATGCTCCAGCACACACGGCCTTACGAGTGACCCACTATTTGGCATCTCAGAGGAGATCTGTCGTTCCCCACGCTCCGTATTTGCCGGACCTAGCTCCGTGCGACATTTTCCTATTTCCTCGAATGAAAAAAAAAAAACGCTAAAAGGGGAGCGTTATGACGATGTGGAGGCAGAAAAAACAGCTTCGCAGAGGGCACTGGACAATATCAAACTTGAAGGGTTCCAAACATGCTTCCAACGGCGGGAAAATAGACTTGAGAAGTGCATCACATGTAATAGAGAGTATTTTAAAGGTGACTAAAGTAATTTTGTAAAAAGGGTCTTCAATAAAGGTTTTATGACAGCAATACGGCTTCTTTTGGCCCCCTCGTATAACATAATTTTTGAATTTTTGAAAAAGAATGATAATTTTTGGGTGATAATAGGTTTATAAATTTTACTCGTATCCATTTTCAACATATCGTTTGCTTAATGTTTAAACCTCTTTAGTACGTCTGTTCTTGGACCACCGTTGGGCCACCATGCGTTGTTCTCACCTGACTTTCTCTACTCTTATGCAAACTATTTGTATAAAAATGCGCATTCTTCTATTTCGTGGCAATCTACATAAACCTAACGTGATAAATTTCTTTCCTTGTAGATGCAAGGAAATATGGAAAAGCAGTACCGATATTGAAAACTGTAAGTGAAGATTTTTAATTTCTTTAACTCATGTGCTCCTATGCTAAATCACATCTGACGATGAATGAAATGGTATTCAAATGAGACAAGGGTACATAGAGCTTAGATAAGGAAAAACCTCCAACATTATTCATATCGGACGAAAAATGTACTGATGTGCAAATGAGTGCAGGGCCTGTAGAGCTCAGGGTTATTTGACTTCCACCTTTCAGAATAGGGAAAGATCTCCAACGGTAAGTCATATGACGATGAATGAAATGATGCTCAAATGAGTACAGGAAACATAAAGCTAGGAATTACCTGACATTCATAATTCAGGATAAGGGAAACCTCCACTGTCAAGTCATACCGGACGATGAATGAATTGATACTCAAATGAGTCCAGGATCCGTGGATATTTTGTTTGCCAGACACTCATCTTTCATGATAAGGCAAAACTTCCAGCGTTAAGTAATATTAGACGATGAATGAAATGATGAAAAAATGAGTCCAGGGTTCATGGAGCTTAGAATAACTAAACATTCACATTTCAGGGTAAGGTAAAGCATCCATGATTAAGTCATATCGGACGATGAATGAAGTGATGTTCAAGTGAAACCAGTCCAATATTACCAGACATTCTTTTGTATTTCAGGATAAGGGTAAGCCGTAACGTTAAGTCACATCAGAAAATGAAAGAAATTTTGCGAGAGTCCAGGTCCGTAGAGCATATAGTTAATACACATTCATTTTTCGGCATAAGGGAGAATCGTCAATGTTAAGTCATATCGGTTGACGATTTAGATGATGCTCAAATGAGTCCATAATCCGTAGTGTTATAATTAGTTTACATTCATATGTTAGAATAAGCGAAAACCTCCAAAGTTAATTCATATCGGACGGTAAATGAAATGATTGTCAAATGAGTCCAGGGTTCATAGATATTTTGAGTTACCAAGCAAATTATATTTGAGGTTAACGGAAAAGCATCAATGGTAAGTCATATCGGACGGTAAATGAAATGATTTTCAAATGAGTGCTTGTTCCATAGACCTTAGAGTTACCTGAAATTTTAAATTTAGAATAAGGGAAAACCCTGGAAAAATTTTATCTAGATAACTGGTCATGCTTGAGATTCGAACTCAGCACCTCTTGAACGTATGGTAGAGACGCTGCTCCCAATCCACACAGGTGGGCTAAGTAATGCTATGATTTACCGTTTAGGCAAGCTTGTGTTTCTGATTCATGTGAGGTCAGGTTAGATTATTTTATTTATAAGCTTGTGTGAATTAGCTTTCATTGATCAAACCAAAGCACGCCAGCGAAGCGAGCGTCTGTGTTTAACGTAGATGGAGTATTACAAATAACAAAAATTTCGGTGAAGTTGACATTTCTTTATGATACGAATACAACATCTATTTCAGCCTTCAATTAAAAGTATTTATTGCGGCATACATTAACCGTTTCTCCAATTTTAAAACATTTTACAAGCATAATATCTTTCAGAAACTATGCACAATATTACTTGAAGCAATGTGACATTTTAAAGACAAAGTATTCTTTGATTTTACAGCTCTGAAAGATAAACAGAAAGGTATGACTTGTTCATTTGCATTTGAAGATAGTTCCAAGTGGTACATACAATTTTTCAATGGCCTAAAAGAATTCAGCTATTTCCTGTAGTTTACTGTGCACATCTGCAAACTTGAGGATCCCTATGATGACAACACTGGCTTGCTTAGAACTTGTTGTATGCCTTATGGCGGATAAAAATGCCTCTTGCGTCCGCTGCTGGAAAGGAATAAGAACCCCACATACTCCGGAACAGATCCACGGCAGCTGGTACACAAATCTGGCACTAATTAGACGTTCTTCGTTGCTGATCGTACAAGTGAGAATACGCTACCAGGCGAGACATCGTTCGGTGTTCTCCACATGTTGCAGACATAGTCAGACTATATCAACTTTATAAATTTATATTGTGCTCACTCAGCCTCGTCCGATCAACTATTGATCTTAAACATGTTTGGAAATTTTGTACTGCTTGCATGAAATGTTAAAATTATAAACAAAGGAAAGATTAGTGTTGTTGCCTAGGAAGTGTTTATACAAATACCAACATAAAGAAGTGAATTTTATCATCTTATACAAATTAATCGAGAGTGTAAACAGGTTACGGAGGAGAACTGAGATACTTTTGACATCTTTTTGCCCAGAGAGTTGGTTTTGCAATTTTTGTTTCTCTTATAACTATCTGGAAAGGTAATATGTGCAATAAAAGTGTTTCGTGCTATCAATGTTTAGGAAAATCTATTCTATGGCTTTAAAACTAGCCTTTGATCTTTTAACTTAAAATATCTTCCTAGTTTATTTCAATACTTGTTCTATACGTCAACAAAAACGTGGTACTTCATTCTGTTACTTACTACTTATTTTCATGAAATGAGACAAATATAGTTGTCAGAAAACAATACAGTGTTATTTTTAACTTCTGTTTTGCGAACAGCACGTTGGAGAATTTAATGACCTGTGGACTCAACAAAAAGTTCAAATTTCAAATTTCACTGCAGATGCCTGATTTAATCCACTTAATACAAGATGCGTTTAAATAGTTATTAATAATAATTGGTAAATTGTAAGAGGCAGCAATGAATTAATTCAGGAAAGTACAGAATACTCTGCAGGATTTAGAAAGAAAGATTTTGTTGGCTATTTTAAACAGCCTTTTATTCACTCAATGATTTTGTGTTGAAGTGCAAGTGATTATTAATTACTATATACTCATATTTTTATTCTATATCCTATTCATGTATGTATATAATCTTGGGATGTTTAAATTAATTATTGATATACGAATTACCCGACAGTGTAAACCAGGCTATGGAAGCGTATTGAGATATTTTTAACCACATCTTATTGCTCAGAAAGTTGGTTTTACGATTTATGTTACCATTAGGATTATCTGGAAGGGTAATGTGTGCAATACATATGTTTTTTGCTATCAATGTTTACAAAATAAACTTTATGACCTTTAAAACCAACTGTTTGACCTTGTAATTGCAAATTTCTTTGTAATGTACTTCAGTATTTGTTCTATACATCAACAAAATGAAGTGCTACTTTATTTAGGTAATTATTTTATGTAATGAGAGAAAATATTTCTTACAAAACAAAAGATGTTCTAGCATCTGTTTTATGAACAGACTATAGGAGAGGTAGCTAGACGTTCTGTGGATTCAATCAAAAGAACACAATTTTCAAATTACACCGTAAATAGCTATATTCGTCCACTTAATATTGTTGGAGTTTTATGGTTTTTAATAATTGGTGAACTGTAAGAGGCAGCAATGAATTAATTCGCGAAAGTACCGAAATTTGAGCTTGAATGTTTAAAGAGAAAGATTTATAATGGATTATTCGAAAGACCCTTTTATTAATTCAATGATTTTACGTGTTGCAGTAAAATTGATTATTAATTAGGATATAAACATAGTTTTGTTCTAAAAAGTCCTATTTATGTATGCATAAATCAGATTTTGGAAAAATCAAGTATGTATAATTGATTCTTATCGCATTAACGACCAGCGGTGTATTTATAACCCCCTTCATATATTACTTATTTATATTTAATTAATCCCCAAGATTTATGTACACCTTGTTTGTCATCTTTGAAGTTATCAGATTATATGAAAAAATTATCGGCTATTAAAAATTGCATATTCTGAAGTTAATTAATTTAAAATATTAAGTTGTTAAGGGCCCCAGTGTGTGTGAAAGTATTCCATTTTTGTTGAAATATTTCTCTCTCAGATTTCTGTGGTGTGATGAACTGTCGGTAAAGGTTGGTAGTATTGTATCATTTCAAGAAACTGCAGCTCTAAGCAATTCTAGTACTGATACTTAAGCTGAAAGTCAGGCAAACTCTTTATAGCCTGGATGGTGTTGGGACCATAGACGAATAGAAATGCAAGAAAGATATATTTCTGACACTGTGTATGTTACAGTAGCATACGATTAGGGACCCAAAAGAAACCAGACTCCGAGGGCGCTGCCACTCGTAGACGTAGTGGAGGGTTGTCAGGCTAGATGGTGTTAGTAGAGACCTTCATGAAACAGCTGTGCAGACGGCGTCATTGTAGAGCTGAACGTGCAAGTGTGGCATTGTATTTCTCTGACTGTTGGCGGGTTACCTCTGTCAAGTGGTTATGGTTACTTTAAAGGAACAAAGAGTGTGTGTGAAATTTTGTTTCCTACTTAATACAAACTGCAAAGGAGACACACCAAATGCTGCAGGAAGCTTTTCAGGAGAGCGCTATGTGCTACACACAGGTTTTCGAGTGGTTTGAGCGCTTTAAACGTGGTGAGATGTGTGTTGAAGACCAACCTCGTTCTGGACGTCCTTCAACATCGCAGAATGAGAAGAATATTGAAAAAGTCCGCCAAAAGATCAACGAGGATCGTCGCCAAACGATCGACCAAATTTCAGCAGCGACATGAATCTGTTGGAGCTCGTGCCAGCCGATTTTGAGGGAGGATTTGCACATGAGACTTGTTGCTGCTAAATATGTTCCGCACCTTCTCACACCGGAGCACAAAACCATCCGCATGAATGTGTGTCAGGACTTGAAAACAGAGATTGCACGTGATCCAAACCTCTTGAAAATAGACATTGCAGGTGATGAGAGTTCATGTTACGGGTATGACCCAGAAACCAAGCAAGCGTTAAGCCAGTGGAGGACTCCCAACTCTCCCAGACCAAAAAACAGCAAGGCAATTGAGGTCTAATGTGAAGAGGATTATCATTGGCCTTTTTGATGATCGTGGAATTGTGCATCGGGAATTCGTAGCCCCTGGCCAGACTGTTAACCAGCACTTTTACTTGGATGTTTAAGGCATCTGCGAGAGGATGTGAGGAGGAAATGCCCGGAACTTTGGCAACCAGGTGACTGGTTTCTGCATCACGACAATGCTCCAGCACACACGGCCTTACGAGTGACCCACTATTTGGCATCTCAGAGGTGATCTGTCGTTCCCCACGCTCCGTATTCGCCGGACCTAGCTCCGTGCGACATTTTCCTATTTCCTCGAATGAAAAAAAACGCTAAAAGGGGAGCGTTATGACGATGTGGAGGCAGAAAAAACAGCTTCGCAGAGGGCACTGGACAATATCAAACTTGAAAAGTTCCAAACATGCTTCCAACGGCGGGAAAATAGACTTGAGAAGTGCATCACATGTAATAGAGAGTATTTTAAAGGTGACTAAAGTAATTTTGTAAAAAGGGTCTTCAATAAAGTTTTTATGACAACAATACGGCTTCTTTTGGCCTCCTCGTATAACATAATGTTTGAATTTTTGAAAAAGAATGATAATTTTTGGGTGATAATAGGTTTATAAATTTTACTCGTATCCATTTTCAACATATCGTTTGCTTAATGTTTAAACCTCTTTAGTACGTCTGTTCTTGGACCACCGTTGGGCCACCATGCGTTGTTCTCACCTGACTTTCTCTACTCTTATGCAAACTATTTGTATAAAAATGCGCATTCTTCTATTTCGTGGCAATCTACATAAACCTAACGTGATAAATTTCTTTCCTTGTAGATTCAAGGAAATATGGAAAAGCAGTAGCGATATTGAAAACTGTAAGTGAAGATTTTTAATTTCTTTAACTCATGTGCTCCTATGCTAAATCACATCTGACGATGAATGAAATGGTATTCAAATGAGACAAGGTTAGATAGAGCTTAGATAAGGAAAAACCTCCAACATCATTCATATCGGACGAAAAATGTACTGATGTGCAAATGAGTGCAGGGCCTGTAGAGCTCAGGGTTATTTGACTTCCACCTTTCAGAATAGGGAAAGATCTCCAACGGTAAGTCATATGACGATGAATGAAATGATGCTCAAATGAGTACAGGAAACATAAAGCTAGGAATTACCTGACATTCATAATTCAGGATAAGGGAAACCTCCACTGTCAAGTCATACCGGATGATGAATGAATTGATACTCAAATGAGTCCAGGATCCGTGGATATTTTGTTTGCCAGACACTCATCTTTCAGGATAAGGCAAAACTTCCAGCGTTAAGTAATATTAGACGATGAATGAAATGATGAAAAAATGAGTCCAGGGTTCATGGAGCTTAGAATAACTAAACATTCACATTTCAGGATAAGGTAAAGCATCCATGATTAAGTCATATCGGACGATGAATGAAGTGATGTTCAAGTGAAACCAGTCCAGTGTTACCAGACATTCTTTGGTATTTCAGGATAAGGGTAAGCCGTAACGTTAAGTGATATCAAAAGATGAAAGAAATTTTGCTGGATTCCAGGTCCGTAGAGCTTATAGTTAATAGACATTCATTTTTCGGTATAAGGGAGAATCGTCAATGTTAAGTCATATCGGTTGACGATTTAGATGATCCATAGTGTTATAATTAATTTATATTCATATGTTAGAATAAGCGAAAACCTCCAAAGTTATTTCATATCGGTCGGTAAATGAAATGATTTTCAAATGAGTCCAGGGTCCATGGATCTTTTGAGTTACCAAGCAAATTATCTTTGAGATTAAGGGAAAAGCCACAATGGTGAGTCATATCGGACGGTAAATGAAATGATTTTCAAATGAGTGCTTGTTCCATAGACCTTAGATTTACCTGACATTTTTAATTTAGAATAAGGGAAAACCCTGGACAAATTTTATTTAGATAACCCTTCATGTTTGAAATTCGAACTCAGCACCTCTTGAACGTATGGTAGAGACGCTGCTCCCAATCCACACAGGTGGGCTGAATAATGCTATGATACACCGTTTACGTAAGCTTATGTTTCTGATTCATGTGAGGTCAGGTTAGATTATTTTATTTATAAGCTTGTGTGAATAAGCTTTCATTGTTTAAATCAAAGAATGCCAGCGAAGCGAGCGTCTATGTTTAACGTAGATGGAGTATTACAAATAACACAAATTTCGGTGAAGTTGACATTTCTTTATGCTAACGAATACAACATCTACTTCAGACTTCAATTAAAAGTATTTATTGCGCCATACATTAACCGTTTCTCCAATTTTAAACATTTTACAAGCATAATATCTTTCAGAAACTATGACCAATATTAATTTAAGCAATGTGACATTTTAATGACAAAATATTCTTTGATTTCACAGCTCTGAAAGAGCTTGAAGATAGTTCCAAGTGGTACATATAATTTTTCAATGGCTTAAAAGAATTCAGCTATTTCCTGTAGTTTACTGTGCACATCTGCAAACTTGAGGATCACTATGATGACAGCACTGGCTTGCTTAGAACTTGTTGTATGCCTTATGGCGGATAAAAATGCCTCTTGCGTCCGCTGCTGGATAGGAATAAGAACCCCACATACTCCGGAACAGATCCACGGCAGCTGGTACTCAAATCTGGCACTAGACGTTCTGCATTGCTGATCGTACAAGTGAGAATACACAACCAGGCGAGACATCGTTCGGTGTTCTCCACATGTTGCAGACATACTCAGGTTATATCAACTTTATAAATTTACATTGTGCTCACTCAGCTTCGTCCGATCAACTATTGATCTTAAATATGTTTGGAAACTTTGTACTGCTTGCATGAAATGTTAAAATGATAAACAATTGAGAGATTAGTGTTGTTGCCTAGGAAGTGTTTATACATATACCAACATAAAGAAGTGAATTTTATCATCTTATACAAATTAATCTAGATTGGGAACCAGGTTAAGGAAGAGAATTGCGATATTTTTGACATCTTGTTGCCTAGAAAGTTGGTTTTGTCATTTTTGTTTCTCTTCGAATTATCTTGAAACGTCATATATGCAATAAAAGTGTTTCATGCTCTCAGTGTTTAGGGAAATATATTTTAGTGCATTTATAACAACCATTTTACTTTCCTCTTGCATATTGCTTTGTAAGTAACCTCCGAAATTGTCCTTTACATCAGAAAAATAAAGTAGCACTTAATTTACATAAATATATTATGTAATGAGAAAGATAGTTGTAAGAAAACAAAAGAATGTTCGTTTAAACTTCTGTTTTGCGAACAGCACATAGGAGACTTAGATGATCTGTGGACTCAACCAAGGAGGCTCAATTTCCAAATTCCACTGCAAATACCTGTTTTCATCCACTTAATACAGAAGGAGTATAAATAGTTTTTAATAGTTGGTAAACGAAGAGGCAGCAATGAATTAAATCAGGAAGGTACAGAATGCTGTGCGGGATTTTAAAAGAAATATTTTAAATTGGCTATTTTAAACAACCTTTTATTTAATCAATGAATTTGTGTTTAAGTACAACTGATTATTAATTACTATATACTCATATTTTTATTCTATATGCTATTCATGTATGTATATAAGCTTGGTCTCTTAAACTGATTACCGATATACGAATTACCCGACAGGGTAAACCTGGTTATGGATGTATATTGACCACATCCTGTTGCTCAGGAAGTTGGTTTTACGATTTATGTACCAATTAGGATTATCTCGAACGGATTATTTGCGATACATATGTTTTGTGCTATCAATGGTTACAAAAATGATTTTTATGACCTTTAAAACAACCGTCTGACATTTTAGCTGCAAATATCTTTGTAATGTGCTTCAATATTTGTTCTATACATCAACAAAAAGAAGTGATTATTTAAGTAATTATTTTATGTAATGAGAGAAAATATTTCTAACAAAACAAAAGATGTTCTAGCATCTGTTGTGTGAACAGAATGTAGGAGAGGTAGCTAGACGTTCTGTGGATTCAATTAAAAGAACACAATTTTCAAATTACACCGCAAATAGCTGTGTTCATCCACTTAATACTGTTGGAGTTTTATAGTTTTTAATAATTGGTGATCTGTAAGAGGCAGCAATGAATTAATTCGGGAAGGTACAGAACTTTGAGCTTGAGTGTTTTAAAAGGAAGATTTCTAATGGATTATTCGAATGACCCTTTTATTAATTCAATGATTTTAAGTGTTAGAGTAAAATTGATTATTAATTAGGATATAAACATATTTTTATTCTAAAATGTCCTATTCATGTATGTTTGAATGAGATTTTGGAAAATCAAGTATGTATAATTGATTCTTATCCCATTAACGACCAGCGGTGTATTTATAAACCGCTTCATTAATCACTTATGTACTTATATATTAGTTAATTCCCAAGATTTATTTTCACCTTGTTTGTCATCTTTGAAGTTATCAGATTGTATAAAAACATTATCGTCTTTTAAAATTTGTATATTCTGAAGTTAATTAATTTAAAATTTTAAGTTGTTAAGTTGTCAAGAAACTGCAGCTATAAGCAATTCTAAGGCTGAGACTTGAGCTGAAAGTCAGGCAATCTCTTTATAGCCCGGATGGTTTTGGGACCCTAGACGAAAAAAAAAAAAAAAAATTATAAAAATGGGTGTGGCCCCGCCTCCGCCACATCCGGTGGCAATCATCCGAATTGGATCTACGTCGCCTCCGCTACCATGCACTACACTAAAGTGATGGACGGGAAAGTGGTGCTTGGTGTCCGGTACCGCCGAAGCAACCCGGATGTTAATGGGTATTAGCTAAACAGGCGCCCGCATGCAAGAGAGCATACGGACAGAGTGGAGAATTAGGTACTGGCCATGACCGAGGCCCTGACCAGGGGCCTATTGTTAGTGGAGGTGCTTCATGCTCATGCAGATGGAGCTGGATTGAGGTGTCATGCGTTAAGGAATAATATTGATGTACCTTACCATTATTGAGGGTTCAGCTGGAGAGGGAGCCGAGTCGAAAAATGTTCCGCAGCTTGTTGCCGTTGGTCCTGAAACAGAGTGGTTGGGTGGAGGACTGTACATAGGGATAATAAATAAATATTTACAACGTTGGAATATATGTTTTTTAATTCCTTTTTTTGTTTTTTGTTATGTATGTTTTTTTTTTGTATTTTTATTTATTTTTAGTTTCTTTTTTAATATCTTTTTTATTATATATATATATATATATATATATATATATATATATATATATATTTTTTAACCTGTATTTACAATGTTGATGCTATCTACTCTACTGATGCTGTGATCCAGTCGAATCCCTTGAGGTCACCTAGTCGTCATAAGTTGGGGATGTCCGTCGTCCCCGGGCCGCCCAGGGAGAGGAGTGACATCCTCCCCAGGTCTTCCGGACAGCTGCTGCTCTGGCGATGTTCATGGTGGGACTAGCTGGTGAAGGTAGTCGATGACAATGGTGTTAATGTCTGTACTATGTCGGTTTAAAGGTATGGTTCTGTCAAATAGCGATAGTGGTCTCTTGTGGTTGTCAATGTCTGTGGTGTATTTACCGATGCTGCTGATAGCTGGGTTGTGGTGACCTTGTGCCGCTTTGTACATGTTGTCAGCAAGTTGTTTGATGAAACCCTCAATTGAGTGCATGCGCAGGTCGTCGTGTAGTATGTCCAATGGGACTGAGCGTGGGAGTTTTGCAGCTATTCTTAGGCATTTATTCTGGACCAGCTGTAGCTTAGCTATATGGGACTTAGCACAGTGCCCCCAGGCTGGGGCTGCGTAAGTCATGATGGGCCTTATTAGGATTTTGTAGAGTGTGAGCCCCATTTGCTTGCTTAGAGCACTTTTAGAATTTAGGACGGGATAGAGCGCTCCTAGTTGTTGGGTGGCCTTACGTTTAACTTCCGTAGTGTGTTCTGAAAAAGTGAGCTTGGAGTCCAGGATGACTCCGAGGTATTTGGCCTTATTCTTCCAGGCTATTATCTCACCATGGAGCGTCAATGGTGTGGACCTAGTTGCATGCTTTCTGCGCCTCGTGAAAAGGACTGCCTGTGTTCTAGGAGTATTTACTTTTATTCTCCATTTGGATAACCAGGGTTCTAGCTCCGTGAGGGAGTGTTGCAGTCTGCGGCAGACAACATCAGGTTTCCATGATTGCACCAGAATGACTGTGTCGTCTGCGTAAATTCAAAGCTGGGTGCCAGTATTCTTAGGTATGTCATTAATATAAAGATTAAAGAGTGTCGGGCCTAGGAGGCTTCCTTGGGGGACTCCGGCAGCTATTCCGCGCGGTTCAGTACACTTTTCCCTAATGGAGACTGTAAAGGTTCTGCCGGTGAGGAAGTGTGCCACAAGTTTGACCATGGTATCATTAAATCTTAGATCTTTGAGTTTACTAATCAGTCCCGCGTGATATACTGTGTCAAAGGCCCGTTCTACGTCTAGAAATACTACTCCGGTGGACCTTTGATCATTAAATCCTTTTGTGATATATTCTACTGTTCGGGTTAGCTGGAGGGTTGTGGAATGTTTCGCACGGAAACCAAATTGTTCGTGAATTAATATTTGGTGCTTTTTGATGTGGGATACTAGTCTTTTCAATATGACCTTCTCTGCGACTTTGCTGATAGTTTTGAGGAGACTAATGGGTCTGTAGTTTTTTGGGTCTGCTCGATCCTTGCCTGGTTTTGGAAACATGAGCACGTTGGCTTGCTTCCAACATGTGGGGAAGTAACCATTTCCAAGGCAGAAATTACATATATGGCTGATAATTTTGAGTGCTTTAGGGGTGAGATGTTGGAGTACCAAATTTGGTATTTGGTCAGGCCCGGGTGCCTTCTGAGTTTTTAAGTGATTGATGATCCACTTTAGCTCTCCCGGATTTGTCCTTCTGCACTTATCGTGTGTCGGTTTCGCAAGCGTAAGTTTAATGTCTAGCTCTAGTTGCTCGTAGAGCCTTTCGTTCGGATGGCCCGGGTTTGGTGTGCATATCTTTTGCAGGGTGTCCGCCAGTGTGTTCGCTTTGTCGGCGTTGCTTTCGGCAAAATGATGGCTGCCTTCCATCATTAGGGGGGATGTTTATAGCTTGGCGTTTAAGGGCTCTTACGACATGCCATACCCTGGCGTTGCCGGGCTGTAGCGTTGCAAGGGTTTGGTCCCATTGTTGCTGGGCCTGGGTATTTAGCCTGGTTTTTATAGTTCTATTTAGGGTTGTCATGTTTACCTTATGCACCAGGTTACGTGTGCGCTGCCATCGACGTCTTTCATGATCTCTTTCATGGATTAGGGCAAGTACATCTGGAGGGAAGGTTAAGGCATGCTTTGCTGGAGTTTTAATGGGCACTGCTGCTTTCATTGCTGTCTGAATGGCGTTTTCAAGCAGTAAGGCAGTTTGGTCTACCATCGTTTGACTCTCCAGTGGGTTGTGGTAATTCATGATCTAGAGTGTCGGTGAACACGCTCCAGTTTGCTCGGTTGAAGTTGAGTCTAACTACCGGTGGTATAAGCTTTGGGGACGTGGCGATGTCTATTTGAACAGCATGGTGGTCTGATGCTAACGCATCTACTACACGAATATGAGTTCAAGAAATATATATTTCTGACAGTGTGTATGTTACACTAACATACGAGTGGGGACCCAAAAGTAACCAGACTCCGACGGCGCTGCCACTCGTAGACGTAGTGCAGGGTTGTCAGGCTAGATGGTGTTAGTAGAGACCTTCATGAAACAGCTGTGCAGACGGCGTCAGTGTAGAGCTGAACGTGCAAGTGTGGCGTTGTACTTCTCTGACTGTTGGCGGGTTACCTCTGCGAAGTGGTTATGGCAACTTTAAAAGAACAAAGAGTGTGTGTGAAATTTTGTTTCCTGCTTAAACAAACTGCAACGGAGACACAGCAAATGCTTCAGGAAGCTTTCCAAGAGGACGCTATGAGCCACACGCAGGTTTTCGAGTAGTTTGGGTGCTTTAAACGTGGTGAGATGTGTGTTGAAGACCAACCTCGTTCTGGACGTCCTTCAACATCGCGAAATGAGAAGCATATTGAAAAGGTCCGCCAAAAGATCAACGAGGATCGTCGCCAAACGATCGACCAAATTTCAGCAGCGACAGCTTTCAGTTGGAGTTCGTGCCAGCGGATTTTGAGGGAGGATTTTGCACATGAAACGAGTTGATGCTAAATTTGTTCCGCACATTCTCACACTGGAGCACAAAATCATCCGCATGAATGTGTGTCAGGACTTGAAAACAGAGATTGAACGTGATCCAAACTTCTTGCAAAAAGTCATTACAGGTGATGAGAGTGTTACGGATATGACCAGAAACCAAAGCAAGCGTTAAGCCAGTGGAGGACTCCCAACTCTCCCAGACCAAAGAAGAAGAAGAAAAAAAAGCAAGGCAATTAAGTTTAATGTGAAGACGATTATCATTGTCTTTTTTGATGCTCGTGGAATTGTGCATCGGGAATTCGTACCCCCTGGCCGGACTGTTAACCAGCACTTTTACTTGGATGTTTAAGGCGTCTGCGAGAGGATGTGAGGAGGAAACGCCCGGAACTTTGGCGACCAGGTGACTGGTTTCTGCATCACGAAAATGCTCCAGAACACATGCCCTTACGAGTTAACCCACTATTTGGCATCTCAGAGGTGTTCTGTCGTTCGCGACGCTGCGTATTCGGCGGACCTAGCCCCGTGCGACATTTTCCTATTTCCACGAATGAAAAAATGCTAAAAGGGGAGCGTTATGTCGATGTAGAGGCGGTAAAAACAGCTTCGCAAAGGGGAACTGGACAATATCAAACTTGAAGAGTTCCAAACATGCTTCTAACAGTAGGAAAAGAGACTTGACAGGTGCATCGCATGTAATGGAGTGTATTTTAAAGGTGACTGAAGTAGTTTTGTAAAAAGATTCATTAATAAAGTTTTTATGAAAACAATCCGGCTTATTTTGGGTACCGCCTTCGTATGACACATATTTTTTGATTTTTGAAAAAGAATGATAATTTTTGGGTGTTAATAGGTTCATAAATTTTACTCGTATCCATTTTCAACATATCCTTTGCTAAATTTTTAAACCTCTTTAGTATGTCTGTTCTTGGACAACCCTAGATATTTTTTCTAGAACATAAAGTACAAGGCCTCCAAAAAAGCGACCCGTTTCTAAACATTCTACTTCGGCTTTTTACGTCAATCCCCTTTTGTAGCTCAAAAACTACGCGTAAAAGTTTTTTTGAAATATCAGGAATAATATGGAAAGTAAAACTATTTAATGTGTTGTTCTCACATGACTTTCTCTACTTTTATACAAACCATTTGTATAAAAATTCTCATTCTTATATTTCGTGGCAATCTACACAAACCTAACCTGATAAATTTCTTTCCTTGTAGATGCAAGGAAATATGGAAAAGCAGTAGCGATATTGAAAATTGTAAGTGAAGATTCTTAATTTCTTTAACCTATGTGCTCCTATGGTAAATCACATCTGACGATGAATGAAATGGTGTTCAAATGATACAAGGGTACATAGAGCTTAGATTCACCAGACATTCATGTTTCGGGATAAGGAAAACCCTCCAACATTAAGTCATATCGGACGAAACATGTACTGATGTGCAAATGAGTACAGGGCCTATAGAGCTTAGAATAGCTAAACATTCACATTTCAGGATAAGGTAAAACATCCATGATTAAGTCATATCGGACGATGAATGAAGTGATGTTCAAGTGAAACCAGTCCAGTATTACCAGACATTCTTTTGTGTTTCAGGATAAGGGTAAGCCGTAACGTTAAGTCTTATCAGAAGATGAAAGACATTTTGTGAGAGTCTAGGTCCGTAGAACTTATAGTTAATAAAATTCATTTTTCGGCATAAGGGAGAATCGTCAGTGTTAAGTCATATCAGTTGACGATTTAGATGATGCTCAAATGAGTCCATGATCCATAGTGTTCTAATTAGTTTACATTCATATGTTAGAATAAGCGAAAACCTCCAAAGTTAATCCATATCGGATGGTAAATGAAATGATTGTCAAATGAGTCCAGGGTTCATAGATATTTTGAGTTACCAAGCAAATTATCTTTGAGGTTAAGGGAAAAGCATCAATGGTAAGTCATATAGGACGTAAATGAACTGATTTTCAAATGAGTGCTGGTTCCATAGACCTTAGACTTACCTGACACTTTAAATTTAGAATAAGGGAAAACCATGGAAAATTTTATCTAGATAACTCGTCATGATTGAGATTCGAACTCAGCACCTCTTGAACGTATGGTAGAGACGCTGCTCCCAATCCACACAGGTGGGCTGAATAATGCTATGATACACCGTTTACGTAAGCTTATGTTTCTGATTCATGTGAGGTCAGGTTAGATTATTTTATTTATAAGCTTGTGTGAATAAGCTTTCATTGTTTAAATCAAAGAATGCCAGCGAAGCGAGCGTCTATGTTTAACGTAGATGGAGTATTACAAATAACACAAATTTCGGTGAAGTTGACATTTCTTTATGCTAACGAATACAACATCTATTTCAGCCTTCAATTAAAAGTATTTATTGCCCCATACATTAACCGTTTCTGCAATTTTAAACATTTTACAAGCATAATATCTTTCAGACACTATGCACAATATTACCTGAAGCAGCATGACATTTTAATGACAAAATATTCTTTGATTTCAAAGCTCTGAAAGATAAACAGAAAGGTATGACTTGTTCATTTGTATTTGAAGATAGTTCCAAGTGGTACATATAATTTTTCAATGGCTTAAAAGAATTCAGCTATTTCCTGTAGTTTACTGTGCACATCTGCAAACTTGAGGATCTCTATGAAGACAACACTGGCTTGCTTAGAACTTGTTGTATGCCTTATGGCGGATAAAAATGCCTCTTGCGTCTGCTGCTGGACAGGAATAAGAACCCCACATACTCCGGAACAGATCCACGGCAGCTGGTACTCAAATCTGGCACTAATTAGATGTTCTGCATTGCTGATCGTACAAGTGAGAATACGCTACCAGGCGAGACATCGTTCGGTGTTCTCCACATGTTGCAGACATAGCCAGGCTATATCAACTTTATAAATTTACATTGTGCTCCCTCAGCTTCGTCCGATCAACTATTGATCTTAAATATGTTTGGAAACTTTGTACTGCTTGCATGAAATGTTAAAATGATAAACAATTGAAATATCAGTGTTGTTGCCTAGGAAGTGTTTATACAAATGCCAACATAAAGAAGTGAATTTTATCATCTTATACAAATTAATCGAGATTGGGAACCAGGTTACGGAGGAGAATTGCGATATTTTTGACATCTTGTTGCCTAGAAAGTTGGTTTTGTCATTTTTGTTTCTCTTCGAATTATCTGGAAAGGTGAAATATGCAATAAAAGTGTTTAGTGCTATCAATGTTTAGGAAAATCTATTCTATGGTTTTAAAACAAACCTTTGACCTTTTAACTTGGAAATTTCTTCTTAAATTATTTCAATACTTGTTCTATACGTTAACAAAAATGTGGTACTTAATTCCGTGAGTTGTTTTCTTGAAATGACAGAAATATAATTGTAAGAAAACAACGCAGTGTTCTTTTTAACTTCTGTTTTGCGAACAGCACGTTGGAGAATTAAATGACCTGTGGACTCAACAAAAAGTTCAAATTTCAAATTTCACTGCAAATACCTGATTTCATCCAATTAATACAAATTGAGTTTAAATAGTTATTAATATTAATTGTAAACTGTAAGTGGCAGCAATGAATTAATTCAGGAAAGTACAGAATACTGTGCAGGATTTGAAAAGAAAGATTTTTAATTGGCTATTTTAAACAGCCTTATATTTAATCAATGAAGTTATGCTAAAATACAATTGATTGTTAGTTACTATATACTCATATTTTTATTCTATGTGCTATTCATGTATGTATATAATCTTGGACTGTTTAAATTGATTACCGACATACGAATTACCCGGCAGTGTAAATCAGGTTATGGAAGCGCATTGAGATATTTTTGACCACATCCTGTTGCTCAAAAAGTTGGATTTACGATTTATGTTTCCATTACGATTATCTCGAAAAGTAATGTATGCAATACATATGTTCTGTGCTATCAATGTTTACAAAAATAAATTTTATGACCTTTAAACCAACGGTTTGACCTTTTAATTGCAAATTTCTTTGTAATGTACTTCAGTATTTGTTCTATACGTCAACAAAATTAAGTGATACTTTATTAAGTAATTATTTTATGTAATGAGAGAAAATATTTCTAACGAAACAAAAGATGTTCTAGCATCTGTTGTATGAACAGAATGTAGGAGAGGTAGCTAGACTTTTTGTGGATTCAATCAAAAGAACACAATCTTCAAATTCCACTTAATACTGTTGGAGTTTTATAGTTTTTAATAATTGGTAAACTGTAGGAGGCAGCAATGAATTAATTCGGGAAAGTACAGAACATTGAGCTAGAGTGTTTCAAAAGAAATATTTCTAATGGATTATTCGAAGGACCCTATTAGTAATTCAATGATTTTAAGTGTTACTTAAAATTGATTATTAATTAGGATATAAACATATTTTTATTCTAAAATGTCCTATTCGTGTATGTAAGAATCAGATTTTGGAAAATCAAGTATGTATGTGAATTTATAAACCGCTTCATATATTACTTATTTACTTATATTTAATTAATTTCCAAGATTTATTTTCACCTTGTCATCTCTGAAGTTATCAGATTGTATAAAAACATTATCGACTTTTAAAATTTGTATATTCTGAAGTTAATTAATTTAAAATAATAAGTTGTTAAGGACACCAGTGTGTGTGCGTGCGTGTGCGTGCGTGCGTGCGTACGCGCGCGCGCGCGCGCGTGTGTGTGTGTGTGTGTGTGTGTGTGTGTGTGTGTGTGTGTGTGTGTGTGTGTAAGTATTTCATTTTTATTGTAATGTTTCTGTCCCAGATTTCTGTAGTACCATAAACTGAAGACAAGGTTTGGTATTATTGTATCATTCCAAGAAACTGCAGCTCTAAGCAATTCTAATGCTGAGAATTGAGCTGAAAGTTAGGTAATCTCTTTATAGCCTGGATGGTTTTGGGACCCTAAACGAATAGAAATACAAGAAAGATATATTTATAACATTGTGTATGTTACACTAACACATAACACATAATTTTTGGGTGTTAATGAGTTCATAAGTTTTAGTCGTATCCATTTTCATCACATCCTATGCTAAATGTTTAAACCACTTTAGTACGCTTGTTCTTGAATCACCGTAGATTCTTTTTCTAGAGGTATCAAGAACATAATATGCAAAATCTCCAAAAAGCGACCCCTTTCTAAACATTTTACTTCGGGTTTTTACATCCATCCCTTTTGTAGCTGCAAGAAATACGTGTAAATATTTGTTCTGAAATATCAGGAATGATATGAAACTAAAATGTAAGGTAAAGAGCAAGCTAGGTTATGGAAGCGTATGTAGATATTTTTGACAATATCCTGTTGCTGAGAAAGCTGGTTTTACGATATCTGTTTCTGTTAGAATTATCTCGAAACGTGATTTATGCGATGCACGTGTTTCCTGCTCTTAAAGTTTCCGAAAATGTATTTTATGGCCTTTAGAACCACCGTTTGACTTTACGCTTTCAAATTTCTTTGTAAAGTACTTCAGTATTTTTACTATACATCAACAAAATGAAGTGGTACTTAATTCAGGTAATTATTTTGTGTAATAAGAGAAAGATAGTTCCAAGAAAGAAAAAGAGCGATCATCTTAGCTTCTGTTTTGCGAACAGTATGCATGAGAGGTATATATTTAACAAAAAAGGTTTAATTTTAAATTTTTCTTAAATACCTGTTTTCAACTAATTAATACGGAAGGAGTATTATATAGTTTTTAATAAGTGGGAAGCTGTATGAGGCAGCAATGAATTAATTCACCTAAGTACAGAACATTAAGCAGGCGTGTTTTAAAAGAAGGATTTTAATTGGTTACTTGAAGGACCCTGTTATTCACTCATTGATTTTAAGTGTTGCAGTACAATTGATTATTAAGATTACACATATTTATTCTATGCCCTATTCATGTATATATGTATATCATCTTGGAAAAATACAGTTCATTGATTGTTAATACATTAACGCCCAGCAGTGTATTTATAGACCACTACATATGTTGTTTATTTACTTATTTTTAAGGAATTTTATAATAATTTTTCACCATGTATGTCATCTCTGAAATTATTGCATTATGGGAACACATCGTCTTTCAAAGATTTGTATATTGCGTAGATAATTAATTTAAAACGGCAAATGCTTACCACCGCATTGTGTGTGAAAGCATATACCTTGTTACGTTTCCCTCCCAGATTTCTGTAATACCATAAACTGTCGTTAAAGTTTGGCAGCTCTAAGTTATTCTAATAGTGAGAATATGAGCTGAAAGTGAAGCGATGTCTTTGTAGACCAAATGATTTTGGTACATTGGGGAATGGAACGGCAAACAAACTATCATATTGTTGAAATTCTGTACGCTGAACTAATACATTACTCATCTTTTTTAAATGTTTGAAAAAATAAAAAAGATTGGGGGGAATTGATTAATGAATTTTAGTCTTATATCCAGTTTCAACATATCAGTTGTTAAATGTTTAAACGTCTGTACCTTATTTGTTTTTGAATCGCTTTTGCTCTTGCGATATTAAGGAAGTAATATGCAGTTCAAGGCCACTATATAGCAACCCGTATTTTAAACATCTGACTTCGCTTCTTTTTACCTGCATCGCGTTTGTAGCGAAGTGGCTATGAAGCTTTCTCTGAAAACATTTAGAATAGTATGAAAAATAACGAATCTACTGTGTTGTTCTCACATGACTCTCTCTAATCTTACACAAACCTACTTATAAAATGCAAATTCATCTATCTGTTTCATAGTAACCAAGATAAGCATAACCTTATTGCTAATTTTCTTGTAGATGCAACGGAATGTAAGAAAATAGTAGTGCTGTGCAAATGTTTAAGTAAAGATTTTGTAATTATTTGGGCAAGAGATATAAAAATAAATAGTGATTTCTGATTTGAGAAAAATATAATTCCCGGCCTTGGAATGCTCCCGGCATCGAGCCTTAGCCTGTTGGCCGCGATTTTAACTCCCAGGTATGGGAGCAGTACCCACTCAGCATCGTGAGAAATCTGAGGAGCTACGTTAGGTAGCGAACCCCAGGCTAGAAAACCAACATTCCGGCTGGGGATGCCGAGACGCTGACCACATCTCCCCCCCGTATCGGTTGGATGATCGTCCACTTCTGCCTTGCGTATGTAGGCGTGAGGCCGGCAGTCAAGTTGGCAGGCTCAGGCCCAGTTTGGGCTGTTGCGGTATGGGTTCACGATTTTTAGGTAAATAATTATTTCAGAAACACTTAATTCCCAATTTGGTTTATTTCTCCATATGGTCCGACTGCATGTACAGCCTATGTTTCAGCTGTCCATGTTGATCGTCTGCAGCTTGTCGGCAAAACAGGAGAAGCCGAGTCATCATCATGTATCATATGTAGAAGAGGAAGAGGTAGAAACAGAAGAAGAAGAGTTCGAAATGTGTCCACCAAAAGGGCTCAAACCTGTTCGAATTCATGCAGACGTAAATATATCTTTTAGTTGTCTTTAATAGCCGTTTAGATAAGCAGATAGTTAAGTGAGAATAGGTTCTATTAGGTACAAAGACCAAAGATACTTATACTGTAAATAGATTAGATAAGTGGGTGTTATTATAAACGCCTTTTTATGCCGAGGACCTCAAAAGTGTATTCTTAATGAATTTTTGTACCAGTCATTAATTTCTCTGTGAAGTACATAAATATTCAATTCCACTCACAAATTATATACCAACCTTTCATTGAAAATTCACTTTTTGAGGCCCCTTTACAGGAAAATTTTTAGAATATTTTGATTTTATAAAAAATGGTAATAGCGAATTTGATCAGAATAGCGCATGTTTAAGAAATTTTAATGAAAAATGAACTTATCGTGAATTTTATGGCAATAGTCTTAGCAGACCTGTTTATTCTTAATTACTTTTGCATAACAGTTCGACGGTTAGGGAATAAGAAAACTTTAGCACACAAAATAATGTAAAGCTTATAAAAACACACAATTTGAGTATTTTGCATGGCGATAACACTTCCGCCGTACTCTTAGTTACTTGTCTGAAATTTAAAATAGGTATACTTTTTTCAAATATGAAGAAGACATTATTTGCAACAAAATTCACTTATCTTTTTTAAAAAGTTGATGAACCCTCGACCAAATTCAGTAAACATGTTTCGCGAACATTTTTCGCATCTTGAGTTATTCTCTTTAATATGTGGCCATCGTTACAGCCACTGGGTGATGGTTAATTTATACTGCCAAACTCTGAAAATAAAACAAGCTTATTAAAGAATCGATTGGTGACACTAAAATTCATTAGGGATTTCTATATCTAAAATAAGATTTTCTCTGAAAATAAGAGGGCTGTTCAATAAAGAATGATCATAATTTTTCACACTAAAATTCAAACTTATTATATTCTGTTAGCTTAATGTGAAAGAAACACGCCGTAGTTGTTTCATTGTTGGTACTCCTGGTTCCCGCCTGTGAGAACCAGGCAAGTTCAGACATGTTCAGTATCGCCTACCGCTGCAATTGAGGTAACATGCAGATAAAGTTGATGTTAGAAGAAGATCCGCAGTTTCTTTCAAACGTAATCACTATTGATGAAATTTGGTACATCATTTTGATCCTGAGAGCAAATAGCAAAGCTCAGTGTGGAAATCTCCTTTAGTACCAACCCCTAAAAATCAAAAGTGGTTGCTTCTGCTGGGAAAGTTATAGTCATCTCATTCTTTAATATTCATGGAATGGTTTATCAGCATGTTGTACCTGCACACACATCAGTAACTGGAGAATACTACAGGGATGTCCTGAAAACTTTGCAAGTCCATGTCAGGCGCAAAAAACCACATTTCCATGAAGCAGGCTGGATGCTGCACCACGATAATGCACGGCCGCATATTGCCAAAGTTGTTGCTGAATATCTTGCAAAAATCAACGTGAAGTGCATTCCTCACCCTCCCTATAGTCCAGATTTAGCCCCTTGTGACCATTTTCTTTCACCTAACTTGAAAAACGCCTTCGAGGGCGGCATTATCCATAGTCAGAACCGGTGGTGAAGGTTGCGGAGGCGATTTTGAAGGATCTCTGAAAAAATGGTTTCCAGCATGTCTTTGAAGACCAGAAGAAACGCTATGATAAGTGCATCGCATTCAGGGGAGAACATTTGGAGAAGGACTATCAAAATTATGAGGATGAGTAAAGTTACGTTGTCAAAAAAATGTTTTTTATTCTTTATTGAACAGCCCTCGTATTAAACCTATCGGACCATTTAGTTGCCAATAATTAAATTTTAGGATTTATTTCATGGTTAAATGTCCAAAAATTATCTGCCACAGCTAATTTATCAATCTGTTTATATCTAACATTTTTAAGGTGATACTCTATTCTGGTTTCTAAATTACGTTTTGTACTTCCAGTGTAAACCCGATCACAATCTTCCAATTAAATTAATAAATGCCGGACTTTTTAGTATCGGAAATTTTGTCTTTTTCAGAAGCATTTAATAACTCTTTATAATATATTTATTTTGAGAAATTAAAATTATGTCAAATTCTATAATTTATTTTGGAACTTGTTATTAACAAGGGATGGTACGGAAAGTTTCTAAAAATTATAGTCACATTTAATTTGTTTGGTAAGCAAACATAATTTGAATTTTTGAAGATTTTCTTTATCATCTCTTGGCCAAGGAAAGGTAATAGTTATTTATGGGACCTGCTAGTTAAGTTGATGTTTATTATGAAAGAAAAAATTTAACGCCCGAAGCGTTAGCGCCAAGAGTATAATAAACATCAAACCTCGCTAGTCCCAAACATCATTTTATGCGTTAGCCAAAAAAATATCAACTAGAAACCAGAACAATAATAAAATAATATTAAAATATACCTTTTTAAATGTTATATGTCGCATGTTATTTTACAGATAACTAAAGAAAAATTCAACATCGGACTGTTATCTACGAGATAATCGATAGTCAAACAGATTATTATCTTAGGCCAACACCAACTCCAATACTCAGACCATAATACGAGAATCGATTGTAGGAAAAATGGCGGCGCTCGTGGCCCAGCTTGTTATGTTGTGGTTATATCTACAGAGGAAAGTGTGTGTTTGTTTACGTTGATTGTGTGTTTGAAGAATTAATGTAATTCATATTACAGTGGCAATTAGTGACTAACGAGTTAGTTTATAGTTGAGTATTTAACATAAAGTGATAACGTTTACCTAAATATATACTGTGAAGTATTGTCGAAATGCATCGTTGTTGTGTTCCCAGCTGCAATCTAATTATGGTAGTGTACGTCACACGACATTTAAATTTCCGAAGGTAAAATCGTAATGGGATAAGTGGACCAGGAACCTACATTGTAAAGATTTTAAAGTAAATGACAAAACTGTAGTTTGTATTCATTTTGAACAGTGCTTTGAGTTAAGGAAGACATCATTCCAATAAATGATGGTGAACCAATTCGAGCCCTTCGAAAAGTACCAAAATTAATAGATGATGCCTACCCCACGATTTTTAAGAATCAGCCATCCAATCACACATTAAAGCTCAACCAGAAAAAACGAAATCCTGAAGAATGCATCCAACACATTTTACAGAGAGTAAAGATAAGTTTAATATTTGGTGTGCACAAGATGTTATTGACAGTTTTGAACCGAAGTGGTGAGAAAATTTTAACCCATTGATAGTCATTATTAAAGACGATTAGTTACGTTCTTTTCTATAACATTCAAGATCCCAGCTTCACTGATGTTCCTTCACATAATGAGTTTCAAAGTATTTCATAACCTAGAAGCAATATTATGAGCCTACCAGTGGAAAATTTTAAATGGATCTTGCAGTGTGAGGGAACTGACACCTTCAAACGTGACAACTGGAGTAAACTGGACAATCTGGTGAGTTCTCTTAAATATTATAGTATAAGCAGTACCTTTGTCCTTGCCAGAAAAGGTTACTATGTAAGCAATATAAAAGAAACTTTAGTACTTGCTACAGACGATAGGATGATTGAGTCCAATCAGATAAAGTTTGCTTATGAGTTGTCATGCCTTATAAATTAAATTTTGATTGGAAGTATAAGGTGGAAAATGCATAGTACTGGCCGTGCTACTATATAATGTGATAAGCTCTTAGGATTTGTCATGATGCTCTTTATTTATGTTATTACACGTTTTAGTTGAAAGTATAAATTGATAACTGCTTAGGAGTTACCTCGCTGCTCCGTAATATGGATTAAATTATGTCCATTGTGTATAGTTTCCTATTCTGCTTAACCAGTCACTGGGCTTCGACGGGCGCCATCTTGTAATCTGTATTATGGTCTGAGTATTGGAGTTGGTGTTGAATTAACGCATCAACAACATGCTGTGATCTCTGTGGCGTGAACTTATCATGTTAAGCTTCATATTTTTAGATGGGTTTTGTGTATTGTTGCAGAAACTGCTGAGCGGGCACTGGAATTACGTAAAATGTACGCCTTCTATATTTTGTAACCATTTGACGTGCTTTGGCCATAAGTTCGAAAAGAAGGGATTTATGACGTACAGTCTCTTCAGTAATGCTTTCAACATGAGGTACATCTGAATAAAATTATTAATTTCTGTATCACAGTAACACCATAATTACTCTTTCTTTAGCACGTATTGTGTTGATAACGATTATTATTTATTATTGTTATTGTTAATGTTATTATTATTATTATTATTATTATTATTATTATTATTATTATTATTATTATTATTATTATTATTATTATTATTATTATTATTATTATTATTATTATTATTATTATTATTATTATTATTATTATTATTATTATTATTATTATTATTATTATTATTATTATTATTATTATTATTATTATTATTATTATTATTATTATTATTATTATTATTATTATTATTATTATTATTATTATTATTATTATTATTATTATTATTATTATTATTATTATTATTATTATTATTATTATTATTATTATTATTATTATTATTATTATTATTATTATTATTATTATTATTATTATTATTATTATTATTATTATTATTATTATTATTATTATTATTATTATTATTATTATTATTATTATTATTATTATTATTATTATTATTATTATTATTATTATTATTATTATTATTATTATTATTATTATTATTATTATTATTATTATTATTATTATTATTATTATTATTATTATTATTATTATTATTATTATTATTATTATTATTATTATTATTATTATTATTATTATTATTATTATTATTATTATTATTATTATTATTATTATTATTATTATTATTATTATTATTATTATTATCATTATTATTACTATCATTATTATTACTGTTATTATTATTATTATCATCATCATATACCTACGTATCTAATACTGTAGTCTGTTTTTGTTGTTGCAATTTTATGTCCTCCAACGTTAAGTCATATCGGACGGTGAATAAAACGGGTGAAATGATGCTCAAATGTGTCCAGCGTCCATGGAGCTTAAGGCTACCCGACATTCGTCCTTTTAAAGATAAAGGAAAACCCTGGAAAAGAACGTGATCCAGGTAACTCGCCCTAACCGTGATTCGAACTCGGGACCTCTTGAACGTGAGGCAGACACGCTACCATCTAAGCTACCGAGGCGGGCTGTAGTCTGATGTATTCTACATAACGGTGTTAAAAATCCACATAGGTCTTCATAAATTACCCTTTATTTTGTTGGAATGCCAATCGTCTAAACACAAATGCGTCTAAAATAGGGGTAGGTAATCAACCCCTGATCGCTTCCTCTACTACACATGCTGTTTTCTCCTCACTAGTGACCAAGGCAAACACAGAAAGGCCTAGTAGCAGATGATTTTTTAACCTTTACGTCCTTCAAAGTTAAGTCATATCGGACAATGAATGAAATGATGTTCAAATGAGCCCAGGTTACATAGAGGTTAGTTACTAGACATTAATCTTTTAGGAGAAGGGAAATTCCAGAAAAATGCCTTATTCAGGCAGCTTACCCTTACCGAGATTAGAACTCACAATCTCTTGAAGTTTAGGCAGGCGCACTACCTGTATTTCCCGCTACAGAGGTTACAAAGTTGGGAAATAGAGGCGACTGAATGTGTACACCTTATGTTTACTGTGCGTAAACATTTTACCGCAGTGTCGTCACTAGAACTCAGTATACCATGGTCATTGTGTCGCAGCTCGTAAAAGGAGGTGACTTGCAACTTTCATTTCTTGCATTCACTTGATCATCGCTGGTCCAAAACGTCTAGTAATTTTCTCTTCACAGAAGGTTCTATAAGGTTGTAACGTTCTCGATTCATTTTATGGTTATCAAACATGTCCTTGAAACTTTGATTCGTTTATTTGAACCATTTAAATACGTAACTCCCATAAGAATTTCAAATTTATGGGGACCTTGCTGTATTAATTGCCCTTCATTTTCTACCGGTTTAGATGATTTTCGTATTCATTCGTGCAAAATCTCGGCTGGAACAAAACGTGCTTCGAACCTTGTTTGTTAAACTCTCAGGCAATGCTGATAAAAGAATATATTCAAGATCCTGGCTTACGATGTTACTGACTTTACTGTTTTAATCTTGTGTACTTAGAGTTCATGACTGAGAATATTAAATGTATGCTAGGACAAACATGGACTCCAAGCTCGGCGTGTGAAAAAGGAGCTTATAGTGAACATTTTTAAGATACTGTAACATAAGTTTTAAACTTTCTCTTCATTTATATTATTTTTGTTTTTGTGATACACAATTTACAGGTGTGCAAGACCCGAAAGGTCTTATGGAAACCCTGCATATTGTGACTTTGTGGGTTCTTAGAATTAAAGGTTAATTTTCAGAAATTCAAAATGCTCTTTATTTAAAAAATAAGTTTGTACACCCCTTACAGGCTCTAAAATGACGTGTCATACACAAACGTAATCTTCAAGGTCTCTCGTTGCTTCACCACACCTAATCAAACAAAAGAGTTCACTTGCGCTGCACTCTCAATTAACAACTGCGGTACAGTTCAAATGTCCACACAACCCACACACTGCACAACTCCCTTTCCGACTACCCGCGGCGCTTTTATCCCTCCACTCGTTCTAGAACTCAATGGATCGCTCGAAAGCTGCCGAAGTTTCACGGCTTTCCACGACGTAGTGACAGGAGCAAAGTATCCAGACATCTCTGTCCCTTTCTCTCTTGGCAAGCGTTTAGCGCTGCGCGCCACTATCTGTCTCTGCGCACGTGTAGCTCCAGCTGTACGCGGCTTCAACGAAATAATGCGATCGGTGACAATATATTTCATGAAGAATTAAAGAGGGAAATATTAAAAAATAGCCCAACCCTTCACGAAAACTCGTATGATACTTTCGGGAACCTCACTCAGTTATTAAAAAATGCAATACATCTTATTTAAAGCAGGGAAAGTATGTTTCTGTTAGCTGAACGACGTCAAGGTACCGACCTTACAATACTCGTCTGTTTGTGTCCACAGTGCTCATAAACCCTGGAAAGCGGAAGGTGTCTGTAAAGCTAGACCCAGGGAAGGCAGAGTGCTCTATCATGGAACAGATCGTAAGTAAAGTTATATAACAAGTAAAATAATGACTTCCTCTACTCCTTTCTTCTGAATGTCTTATGCTGCCTAACCAGTGAGGTGAGTGCGACGTTAAAACACGTACCGTTTCGCTTTTGCCGGACCCTATGGGAGCTAAAAGGATACTAATTACAAAATAGTTTTGTTTTTTCTCATGTCACAGAGATATTATTTTTCTGAGAGTGACGCCATGTTCATAACACATCTGGATTCGGAGATAGGAAAAGATAAGCCACCTGACCAGAAACAAAAGAATCACTAACGGTCTATGAAGAAAACGTACACGTGCTGATGTATTTTGTAACTTGCATTCATTAAAGTGGTGATCTTTGAAGAGTATAAACGTATTTTCAAAGCTAGTAAATACGTCACTTAGCAAGCCTGTGAGACAACTCATAACATAGGCAGCCTATAAATATTATTTTTCATGTATATTCACTCTTCAAAATTTTGTCAATTAGGAAGTTCACGAACGTAAGAAATTCACTCAGATTCGAGAATTAACGGCAGAAGCTTGTCACGGGATTTCTCATGCTGTGACAAATATTGTTAAATAAGACAAGCAGTTCATTAAATTAGGAGTCCGAATATTTAGCTCTTCTGGAAAACATCGAACAGTGAAAAAACGTGCTACCAATTTAGAGGATTTTGAAAAGTGAGTTTTACGTAGAACAATTTGATTTACATGACAAGGGTAAATATTCAAGTTCGAAAAAGTGAGCAATTTAATGATAGATAAAATAGAATATACGGACTCTGTATCTTTTATGTATAACATTTTTAAATATCTTCGGTTTAAAGATAGGAGAATCAATGACGGTCGCTAATTTCTGTTTAAAGAAAGCTATATTGTTACTACAAGATTAAATTTTCTGCATAAAATGCACAAATTTTAAAGTACGGGTAATTCCATGTCTGTCTTTTATTTGGTTAAAACCTGACTTAATAAAGGTTCACTGCAGGATGAATTATGTCTGAATACTTTGTGTTTTCTGGCTTTCGTACGGTTCTTTAAATAGAAATTTAGGTCACTGTATTTGAAATACATCGAAGTGAATGAAGTGAGACAAAGAGAGATATATCTCCATCTCTGTCGCGCGTTCGCTGTAGAACTGGCAACGCCAGGAGTAGCACCATCACTGTATTCGCTAAGCCCATGCTGATTCTTGTTTTGTGGCTTCTCTAATGTACGATATTGAATATATACACCTTATATACCCTGTATGTGTTTCAGACAGAGCAAATGGTGACTACTATATGTTGGGTACAGACTACGAGCACTGGTGGTTGTTGTTCTGCTGTCTACCAGATGTCTATGGTGTGCTAAAACGTAAGTATAACAACTGGCTAGTCGTAGTGCAGTTTGGTTTTAAGTTGGTCAACAACCGAAATCCATGTAAAAGTACCTATGTAACTAAACATTAGTAATTAATTTAAACTATCATACGAGCTGTATTTAGAAAATAACAGGAAATTACTTTTTTTTCTTAAAGGATCTTTATTTAATCATCAGTATCAGTTTTGTGCCCTTCAAAGTAATTCTCCATTTGTGTCAGCGGTTTGGAAGCATTTCTGAAACTCATTTTAGTTATGGTACTCAGTCATTTCAGCAATTATGTTTCGTCTCATAAATGTTGGCAAAGCCACGTCTACTTCAGCGTCGGGAGCAGAAAGACATCGTAGGGGGCCATGTGCAGCGTAACCTATAGGGTTGCGGTGACATTGCATAACATTGTTACTTGCCAAAAAATCATGAACAAGCATTGAGATGTGAGTGGAAGAATTATCGAGATAAAATTTTCAAGAGTTGCTTTTCGACAATTCTGCCCAACCTTTCTGATGGTAATTCGGTAATTCTCCAGAACCATTTCCTCCACAGCGTCGTCAGTAACTGATTTACAAGGGCTCAGAGTGGTCGTAATTTTCTTGATGCTTTTTGAAACGTGCCTACCACTCGTAAACTCTTGTTTTACTGTTAGTAGATTCCCAAAAATCGACAGTCCAAATTTTGAATTTGGTACTACACTTTATTCCAATTTTAAGCAAAAACTAATGCATATTAAGCAAATATTCGTTGAGCACTCGGAAGCACGTGTAGGAATTTCCACCGGGACAATAAATTGCATATCCAAAACAGCTGGTAATTCAAACACATTTCTGGAACACGTGTATTATCAAGAAAGAAATGCTATAATATATATATATATATATATATATATATATATATATATATATATATATATATATATATATATATATATATATATATATAGTCCGCAAAATTTTAGAATTCCTGTTATTTTTTGATCACACCTCGTATTATACAAATTAGTGGACTAAACAGATGCAGTTTTAATTATATGTTATTCTTAGTGATTTTTTGTATATTTTATTACTTGCACTACTTCATAATTTCCAACTAACGTTTTGTGTTAGGGGGAAGGTCTTATGGTTTCAAATACCTTTGGTTTTCTTTTAAATTAGGAATTTCCATTTTAGAAGCCATTAATTCCATATTAGAACTATTAGTAAATTATACTTTTGAAATACAACTTTAATAATTATATAATATTACGCTTATCGCGTAATATATTTTTGTAATTTAGTTTATGCTTGTTTACTTTTCTTTGTATACATGAAACTTTAAAATAGGGCATTAACTTCAAGATTGGTGCAATTTTCGAGAGCCACAAAGGATACATTTGGTTTTTTTCACCTACATAATCACTGATGTCTTTACAACGTTCAACTTCTTTGCAGTTTTACCGGTCTTCCGTTTTGGGTGTTTGTTTCTTCTCCTTCTTAAAATCTGTTCACTTTTCCACAGTTTTGGGTTTATATGGAGCTGAAGTCAGTATTTCTCTCTGTTTTCGACGACTATTTCGAAAGTTGAATTTTGCACTACTATTTTGGTAAAATGCGGAATGAGAAGATATAGAAAGACAGTAAATATGGGGAAGACTACAAAATATGACATCATTACAATTTTACAAGCAAATGAAAAGAAATTGGGGACGAGAAGTATATGTAGATTACTGCAATAGGCAAGAGAGGGAAGGGTTAGCTTGGAGGAGAACAAGAACAATATTCCTAAGAGGGATAAGAGGTAGGGAAAAGGGAATTTATGAATTGTGTGGTGGAAAAGAAAGCATAGAAAAATATGTAACAGAATGCGAGGAGGATGCAATGTGGAGAAAAAAGGTTTGCGAGGAAAATGAGAGAAAGAAGAGAAGAGGATAGTAGAAATAAAAATGTTAACGAGCAGGGAGGAAAAGAAGGTAAGAAGTATTGCTGAGTTCTTGCAGAAAGTAAAAGAAAATGGACCAGAAATGTTAAGAATATAAGAAAGAAAGACGAGGGGGAAGCATGGGACTAATTAAGTAACAAGGAGGCATGGAGGTTAAGAGCTACCTGGCAGAGCAGAAGACCAGGGTGTCATGTAAGTCAAGGTAGCAACAAGGTAAAGACAAATAAATGTAGCCTAAAGTTGTAAATTGTAAAATTTTGGAATATACACAGTAAAAAATCTAATGTAAAAAATTTCTCGGAAGTAGTGAGATTCTGTGAATAGTAATTTGTTTCTTACTTCATTTAAAAATAACGCCGTTGCGTTCCTCCCAATTTTCTTCCTGCTTTATCCATTTCTGTTTTGAAGAAATGACAGACTCGTAATCCAGTAAGAAAGGGCATACATTAATATATATTTTTATTGTTTTTATTAATTTATTTTTGTTAATGTTTTAATTAAAGAAGTTTACACAAATCTGTTTTAGGATGTTCTAAACCAAACACCAGTTTATTGTCCGAACGAATCTGAAAAGCGCTTAAGAAGAAACAATTCGTGTTTCAATTACAGTTGCTCTAACCCCACAATTTAGATAATATGAGATAATGTATCTATGACTGTATCTTCCTCTCATGCTATTCAACTTAATGTTACTGCAGTAGTTAGCCAGCAAACTTGACCCCTTGCCGGCCTCCATAAAGCTCAAGCAACAACTACGCATAAACGACGCTGCGTCTCAACTGAGCAACTAGCACTTGTCTATGGGATGCAGGGTAGCCTGCAAACCTGGTAAAGACGGAACGTCCTCGGAGAGCTACAGACCCATCAGTTTGCTTCCAACACTGAGTAAACTGATGGAAAAGCTTATTCTAAGTCGACTAAGGACTATCTTGAATTGACACATTATTGTCAGTGCGGAGTAATTCGGCTTTCGCTCTCAACATTCCACTCAACACCAACTACTTCGTCTGGTTGATGAAGTTTACACAGCCTTTAACAGGAAGCAGTTCGTTTCAGCACTACTCCTAGATATCACCAGAGCATTCGACAGCGTATGGTACGAAGGCTTACTCTCCCGTCTCATCACCTACCAAGCCCCCTTCTACTTAATACATCTCATTCACTCCCACCTCACTGACAGAACCTGTGCTGTCTCTCACGACGGAATCTTATCCTCATCCCATCCCATTAGAGCTGGCGTACCCCAAGGTAGTGTCCTGGCACCCACTCTCTTCCTTCTATACATCAACACCCTACCATCCCTGCCACGCCGCTCGCGGTATCTCTTTGCTGACGATACAGCTGTCACCTCCACATCATCAGAGCTGAACCTGTGTACTCGCAGGATTCAAAAATATGCTGATCTCCTTACCACCTGGTTCGAACGTTGGTGCCTATGCGTCCACCCACAAAAGAGCCAGGCCATCACCTTCTCTCGGCGATGAATAGCGGATCTTCCACCAATTCTTCTAGCTGGTGAGGACGTTCATTGGAAAACTTACGTTAAGTATCTTGGTGTTCTACTTGACATCAAATTGACGTGGAGAGACCGCATTACATATGTGGCTGATAAAGTTAGCAAAGGAATGTGTATGCTCTACCCTCTCTATAACCGACGATCAGTCATGTCTCTGACTACAAAACGGCTCCTGTATAAGCAAGTACTCCCGCCAGCCATCACATACGCCAGTGAAATATAGGGAGTAGCAGCCAAGCCTCACCTACACCGCCTTGAAATTCTACAATCCCGATTCTTCCGCATTGCCAGAGACTCCCCTTGGTACATCCCCAATCTAGTTATCCGACGTGACCCACGTATCCCCACAATAACAGACTACATCCATACCCTTTCACGTTCCTTCTTTCAAAACCTCTCCCAGAACTTCAACTCCCTCATCCGCGGTCTAGGTGAGTACGACATCGATCCTGGAGAGCGCTACAAACGCCCAAGGCTGCTTCAAGGCACATAAAATAATACATCAGATGGCTTATATATAACTCCAACCGCATATTCTGCCGCATATTATCCTTCCTTACAAAACACTGCACTGCCAGTAGAGGGCCTAGCCCTGATCTGGCTTGAGACCGAAGGTCTGACATTCAGATCTTCAATGTCCAGTCGTGTGTGCTGCAGGGTAACTTGTTTATCGTTTGATAGGAGCTGCCACATGTTTGTACTGAGAAAAAACTGAACTGTCACGAACCAGCCTCTGTTCGATATAATACGACTTTTCCTTATACCTTGGAGATATCTACTCCTAGATGTTGTGTATTATGAATACACAGATCATGCCAAGTTTCTCAAGCAAATATGAATAGTATAAATTACGGTGACGTAGATAGAGGAACAAACTTAAGGACTAATTTTGTTGGAGTTGGTAGTGAAGGTAACGTAAAAGCTGTTTTCTTCTAAATATGAAATGTTGATTGTTTACAGCTGCTGCATGGGTAGCATCAAGAGATATGTATCTGAAGCCATCCGTAGAAGCTGCCGTTAAGGAATGTATGAAGAAGAATGGTTTAGATCCTGCCAAATTTCATTCAATTAGTGACAAGTCATGTGGTAAATATGAAAAATATGAGGGAGCAGAGGAAGGCGAAGAATATGAAGAATAATCTGCAGCCATAACCCTGGAAAAATATTTATTATGTTATGGGGTAATGGAGCGGAAGAGAAGGTTCCTGAAAACCCAATGTTAATTTTTTCCTAAGTTCAATAGAGTAAATAAAAAAACTATTTCAAATATACTCTCAATATCTAAGCCCTCAAGTGGACGAAATATTATGTACAGACCTTTCCAAATCATATAGCAAACATGGCAGTTTAGTACAGCTATTGTAAATTTTTATTTTAAAATGTAAATATGTGGGCATATTTTAGTCTCTAAGCATTTAATCTTTGAAAAGTTTCGGTAACATTTATACGGTAGAAGAGTTAAACAGATATCAATTGAAGATGTTATAAAACTCAATATTATAACATGGTTTGAATGTGGTTTCCATTATCAGAACGTAAAAGCTAGCCAAAACTACTATCCAAAGTAACAATGACATTATTTTAAGAAATTGCTAAAATTTATATTTCTTAAACGTGGAAAGTTGAGTAAATATTATTTAGGAAACATAAGTTTCAGCTTTGCAATTTTACAAAATATGTATTAAAATACGTTTAAAAAATTCTTGCTGGACTAAAAACAGTGTTAAGACGGTATTTTCTGGCATTTAAAAATACTAATAATATTTAACAATTTATGTTATATGAACTCATTTTCGAGATTTAAGCAAATAAGAGTATATTTTAGAAGTCCAGAATGATATACAAGCAGAATAATCTACCGTTCTCTAGATTGTAGTGGAGGTTTGTAGGATGTCCTGGCAGGGTGCTTTTATTTCAGGTTTCTGCCTTGACATCTGTTGGTTCGACGTAGAGGATTGTTTGAGAAGAAGAAATTCAATTTCTTTCGATTCACTTCGGGAAGTACACAAATGAGGTATTTATGTAATAGCATTTCTCATTACTAATGATCTCTCCAAGTTTCAATTATCACAGAAGAATCACTTCAATTGCATTACACCTAAAACTGCTCCATAACCTATTGACTATCCGAGGCTTAGTAGATCGGAGGAGCGAAGATAAAACAGGTTTCAAAACACAGAAATAGAAAGGAAACACGGATAAGTTAGACGAAATAATAGCTAAACAGAATAGCAATATGTAACAGAGAAGTGAACTGTTATAACTCTAATAGGTAAATGAAGTGTGAAAATGAAGTACATGGCTCTTCCTGAAGAGTCAATACTGAATTCACCTACAGCTATGGGAAGGTCATATTATAAATTATGTGCTCGTAATTAGAGATGGATCGATACCAATTTTTCTCGATACTCGATCCTCGGCACGCGATATTTCCACGATACTCGATACTTCGATACTCGATACCGTCATTTCTATTTCTAGTTTCAATACAAAATAGAATGTCGGGAGAACTGTGTGACATCAATAAAATTAAATAGGTCACATATTTATTGAAACAGCACTTAAAACGATCATTGTTCTTATTTTTAAACGCTACATTAGACACTTAAAAGCCAAACAGTACACTTTTATAACTTTTTGTTCAAAAATACAAGCATTTTCACTCCTTCGGGGTCAAGTATATTTAATTTTATGTCACATATGAGTCTTTCTGCGCTAAATATTCTTTCACAGAATACCTATGTATTTACCGGCTAATTATTTTTTAGTCCTGGAAATTTTGAATTTGTTTTCCAGTAATCCATTGCACTAGAAAGAGGATGTGACAATTGTCGTTGAGATATGTAGTGATTTATTCTTAGAAACTGTTAAATAGTACTCTCGCGATTATTTTATTGCATAATGATGCTTTACAGGTACCACATTTCTGCCAATTTCTTGGGCTTTGCGGGAATAATATTTTGTAATTTTAAAATAAAATAAAAATTGCAGAATTGATAAAGTACCGAGACAATTTTCTGAAGTATCGGTTGATGTCGATGCCATTCAAGTATCGTAAGTATCGAGGTATCGAAAATATCGAGGACCCATCTCTGCTCTTACTCCTTTATACTATATTTCAGACGACTATCCGATTCGTGAACAAAGCTGGCTTATACTGCATGTAACTGACATGCTGTGAGTCGCCTAGCCCATCTGCAGAGGTGTATGACTGGTGTGCTGGAGAAGTTGCCTATACAGTAAGGCGCTGAGGTAAAAATTGTCTTCCACGTTTCAAGCTATCATGTTTCCTCAGACTGTTTTGAAAGGCCGTCAAATTTGTACTTCTTAGATCGCTGGCGTAAGACAAATCAACACACTTTAAAAAGTTGCGAGTATGAATTACGGTTACCAAGTGGGATGGCTCAGGCGATTTCATCTGTGGTTCGCATTCGGGAAGACCGGGTTCGATTCCCGTGATCCTATCTTAACGACCCACGGTTTCTTCAAAGAATTTCACAGGTCGCCAGGTGAATGCAGGGTAGGTTGATTACATTCCCAGAGTTTTCTGTCCCTCCATTTCATCTCCATTATCATTTAATTTCATCTCTCATCTGTCAGGGTAGAAGTGTCGGTGGGTGTCTATGCGTTGTATGGCAGGATGATATGCTCTCGGTAGAAGTTCCTCCTCCGGTAGCACTTTCTCCGGTCTCCAAACCAGGTCTGGTGGGGCCGTTTCCCTACCACAGTAGGATTAGATGCCGGTTGTACTAATCTGCCGGGGAGTTTCGAACTGGTAAAAAGTAGGGTCCCTTAGAAACATCGTGGTTCCTGGGTCGACCACCCTCTGTTTCCTCTCACCTTATCCTTCCTCCCGGGTGTATAGGTACAGTAGACCAAGTGCCGAAACCCCTCCGTAGCGTAGTCGAGTCCACTTCCTTCGAACTTCAGTTTTGTTTCTGACGTTTTCATTTATTCTAAAAGATGAACATAGGGTAATTATAAGCTCTAAGGACCCTGGATACAAACTATTGGAACAAATGCTTATTCCTTCACTAACTGGGCATTTGTAGAACTTCTTTAATTATGTGTTGGCTTGTAGTAATATAGTATTATATTGTATAGTATTTCAAGTGATAGTGAAATATTTTGAAAGCTGGTCGTATAGTGTTGCTTCGAAATTCCATTCTCCTTGTATATACAGCAGGTAAAATAAATGGGAATAACAGCCGCCCATTTGAGAAAAGTATGCCTTTTAAAAAATTTGAAAAATGTCTACCACCATTTTTTTCACATGGTTCCTCTCCGTTCTCATACACAGGCCAGATGTAGCACCCAGCGTGTCTGCCGCACTCCATTAACATCATATTTCCGACCATGGTCTATTAGTTGGCATACTGGCAAAAGGCAGTTCGCATGTACCAAATAAACTTAGTTTTCTTCAAAAGTACATTTTGGTGTTTAAACGGCAGTTATATCAGAAAATAGAGCTTTTAACCATCATAGCTTTGAAAGGATGATTGCAGGATGATGGGAATAATCAAGGAATTAGTATGCAAAGAATAGAAGCTGAAGATTTCAGTTTTTCACAGTACATGTGTTCACATGAATAATACAATTTTGTATAGAAAACGTTACCATGGTGCGTTATGTTTTTATAATTTGGCGGGTTTATACATCCGTTTTCAGAACTATGTTTCATCCTCTTGGTACAGATGTAAATTTGCATTTTCAGGTGTTTTTAATGTTTATTTTATTGTTGACAGTCGGAAAGATTTTAGGTGTTTTCGAGTACTCGGCGATTTTTTTTTACTACATTTGCATTAAACTGTGCTTGAAAAAAAATGGAATAAAGTGCGCACCGATTTGAAGTGATGACTATGACTTTTGGCAAATTTACTTCCCATTGGGGAGGGGTTCTGAGCCGTCTAATACTGTGTTACGAGCGCTGTGGACCTCTAGCAGTCGTGGCGCTTCTAATGTTATACCAGAAGTACGTCGGGCCGTACATTCCAGCAGGTCCCGTAGGAGAGTTGTTTGGATTGTGTTGGTCTCGACGGGGCAGTGGTTCACATAGGTATTGGGTACCTCTTTTCTGGTTCTGCCACCTAAACAGGGCTGACAGATACCTGAAAGAATCTCTGGCATTAGCCTTGTGTGCTAGATGACTGGTGGCCCGACTGTGGTTTATCGGTAGTCTCCCTGGAGGTTGACGTGCTTCAGTGGCGTATTCACTTTCATCCGAAACGAAGGCGGATGAGGTCTCTTTAAAGCTATAAGGTTTCCTGATGGAAACCTTAAAGGAACTGCTTCGGCGGCACCCTGGTTACAGAGAAGTTTCTTTCTTTCTTTCTTTCTTTCTTTCTTTCTTTCTTTCTTTCTTTCTTTCTTTCTTTCTTTCTTTCTTTCTTTCTTTCTTTCTTTCTTTCTTTCTTTCTTTCTTTCTTTCTTTCTTTCTTTCTTTCTTTCTTTCTTTCTTTCTTTCTTTCTTTCTTCTTTCTTTCTTTCTTTCTTTCTTTCTTCTTTCTTTCTTCTTTCTTTCTCTTTCTTTCTTTCTTTCCTTTCTTTCTTTCTTTCTTTCTTTCTTTCTTTCTTTCTTTCTTTCTTTCTTTTCTTTCTTCTTTCTTTCTTTCTTTCTTTCTTTCTTTCTTTCTTTCTTTCTTTCTTTCTTTCTTTCTTTCTTTCTTTCTTTCTTTCTTTCTTTCTTTCTTTCTTTCTTTCTTTCTTTCTTTCTTTCTTTCTTTCTTTCTTCTCTTTCTTTCTTTCTTTCTTTCTTTCTTTCTTTCTTTCTTTCTTTCTTTCTTTCTTTCTTTCTTTCTTTCTTCTTTCTTTCTTTCTTTCTTTCTTTCGTTCTTTCTTTCTTTCTTTCTTTCTTTCTTTCTTTCTTTCTTTCTTCTTTCTTTCTTTCTTTCTTTCTTTCTTTCTTTCTTTCTTTCTTTCTTTCTTTCTTTCTTTCTTTCTTTCTTTCTTTTCTTTCTTTCTTTCTTTCTTTCTTTCTTTTCTTTCTTTCTTTCTTCTTTCTTCTTTCTTTCTTTCTTTCTTTCTTTCTTTCTTCTTTCTTCTTTCTTTCTTTCTTTCATCCTTTCTTTCTTTCTTTCATCCTTTCTTTCTTTCTTTCTTTCTTTCATATCCTTTCTTTCTTTCTTTCATCCTTTCTTCTTTCTTTCATCCTTTCTTTCTTTCTTTCTTTCTTTCATCCTTTCTTTCTTTCTTTCATTCATTCTTTCTTTCTTTCTTTCATTCTTTCTTTCTTTCTTTCTTTCATTCTTTCTTTCTTTCTTTCTTTCTTTCTTTCTTTCTTTCTTTCTTTCTTTCCTTCTTTCTTGCTTTCTTTCCTTCTTTCTTGCTTTCTTTCCTTCCTTGTTTTCTCCTTTCTTTCGTTCTTCTCTTATTCCCTTCTTTCTTTTTTTCTTTCTTTCTTTCTTTCTTTCTTTCTTTCTTTCTTTCTTTCTTTCTTTCTTTCTTTCTTTCTTTCTTTCTTTCTTTCTTTCTTTCTTTCTCTCTTTATTTTTTTTAATTTACGTCCTCCAACGATAAGTTATATCGGAGGATGAATGAAATGGGTGAAATGATGCTAAAAGTGCCCAAGGCCCATACAGCTTAGAGTTGCTCAACAATTCTCTTTCAGGAATAAGGGAAACACCTGAGATAAACCTTATGCAGATAACTTACCATGACTAAGATTTGAACTCGGGATCACTTTAAAGTGAGGCTGACACGTTACCAGCTACGCTACCGAGGCAGCCGGGGAGTGGTTTTGGCTTCCAGGTAGCTCTCGACGGGAGTATTGGCGAACCTACTGTAAGATAAGAGCTTATATGTGATATAGACATTTTAAATGAGGGTGGAGAACACATTGAACACGACGACCGCTGTGGACGCGCTCGCAAATAAATTACTCCAATACTGTATAAGAAATAAACAAAATGGTTCTGAAAAATTACCGAATCCCCATCAGAGGGATATACTAGAATTGTGGCGAAACCACTCACGGAAAGTGCACGACAATAATATTTCCACTTACAGCTGAATTCTGGTTCGTCATACTTTTTTTGGTAAAAACTTAAACTTTTATAATGTCTCAACCACTATATTCGCCAAACACGGCCCCCTGAGACTCTTTTCTACTGCCGGGAATGAAGAGAATTATGAAAGTACGTCTTTTGCAACCATCTAGCAGATAATTAAGTATCGCTGAAGAGTTAAACACCATGAGGAAAACTGAGTTTCACAAATGCTTTCAAAATTTGAAAAAGTACATACTTGAGGGGGATTAATTTGTGAATAAATATTCTTTACGAAAAAAGATTTTGCTGTTCATTTTTATGATACCTCCTATGAACCTAACCTTTGTTGAGCTTTACATGGCAAAAATCTTGAGTTGGGTGCTAGATTAACAAAGTTTTCACATAGTTTATTTATCTTTTGTGTATGCCTCATATTTTAAACACAGTCAAAGTAGTTAAACTAAAACTTTGGATTTTTTGATGAATTGTCTTGGTTTTACAATAATCTCATATTTCTTCTAGTCTTCAAATAACTCTTCACACGATTCATCGTGTATGTTGATGAACTTATCCAAGTCGAAACCGTTTGTCTTCATTATTGCCATAACTGCAGGTTTCGCTGATTCCTCAAGCTTGTGAGTTCTGCTACCAATCCACACTGCAGCTTTGGGGAAAAAGAAGAAAAGTACAACATAAAAATTCTGTTTTGAACAAAATATTAAACCTGCTCTTGTAATAATGAAATGTAAGGAAACTTTCCCATTTACATTATTTTTCAAACAGTAAAATATGTTTAATCCTTTAAGGTACATAAATTTGTCACATTACCTAAAAGTTACTTACATTCTATTTCTCCAAATATATTTTGCAGACAACCGTGTGCTACCATGTAGGTATTGTAATCTGTTCCCAGCATATCATACTCCACGTTTGCTTTTTCTGAAACATTTAACGTGCATTTTTGTTCTACAGAAACGAACATAGACATTCTGAAAGAATTTTAAATAATGTAAAATTAAGGATAACTATACAGGACGGTTGTTCAGTCGAGGCCATGACAGCAGATATACTTCGCTCAAGTCTACCTTTGATCATCAGTCAGTGCTATACAAATTGCGGAGCTAAAGGCATGGAATAAAATTAAAGAATACAATGAAAGGGGATACTCGTATTGGAGTCCTCAAGCAAACTGAGGTGATTTGTGGGAATATTAATTACATTACTTCAGCACTACAGAATTAACAATTTATAGAATTAAAATGTCTTGTGGCAAGCGTGCCTTCAGTCTTGGTGTAGCATCTAGGCGGCGTCCCAGTTGAAAGAATAAAGCACCTGAAACATGAGGAACGTGAGCAAAGAATCTTCTTGTAGCTGTACAGATGTACTTATTTATGCCTCAATGCCCAATTCTCTGTGTAGTTGTGCATTCTGGATGTACCTCGGGGCGTTCACAGACAATCGCAGTATCTTGTTTTTAAACACTTGTAGTCGGTGAATATGAGTAGGGGAAACATATCCCAATACAGGGCTGGCATATAGAAGAAGTGCGTTCTGTTCATGGTCCAAATACTATTCTTGTTCTGCAACGTTAAGTCATGAGGTACGATGAATGAAATTAAATTATATTTGAATCAACCCTGGGTCCATAGATCTTAGAGTTACCAGACGCGATATGGAGAAAAAAGGTTTGGGAAGAAAAATGGGAGAAAGTAGAGAAGAGGATAGTAGCTATAAAAATGTTAATGGGCAGGGAGGAAAAGAAGGTAAGAATTATTGGTGATTTCTTGCAGAAAGTAAAAGAAAAATGGGCCAGAAATGAAAAGAATATAAGAAAGGAAGATGAGGAGGAAGAAAGGGAATAATTAAGTAATCAAGGAGGTATGGAGGTTAAGAGCTACCTGGCAGAGCAGAAGCCCAGTGTGTCATGCAAGCCAAGGTAGCAACAAGGTAAAGGCAACTAAATGTAGCCTAAAGTTTTAAATTGTAAAATTTTGGAATAGGCACAATAAATATATCAATATATCATAAATATCAATATATCAGGCAGTTAAATGATGCTCAAATGAGTCTAGGATCCCAGAGTTAACAGACGTTCATCTTTCAGAATAAGAGACAATCTGAAAAAACCTTATAGAGACAACTCCCCTGACCGAGATTCGAACTCGGGACCTCTTGAACATAAGACTGACACGCTACTACCACGCTACAGAGGCGGGAAAGGACTACTTTTCTCATTTTCCGTCTCAAAGTGAGAGCTAAAAGGACTGTTAAACTTAAGAAGTGACAATAGTGGTTTATGGTATAGTGAATCAAGACGTATTTTGTTGACGAGTGGAAGATTTGTTAATTTCTGCGAGTGTAAAAATAAGTCTTGATTCACTATAACATACAATGTTTTAACCAACATTTACCGTAATCATTAAAAAGGCGTAATACTTTTCAATTAAACTGTAATAAAATATTAAAATTATTTCTAATGTTATGTTCTGGAATATAAATTTATTTAGACCAAGGCCGGCTGGATTTACTGGTTGGCTAATACCTAATATGAGGGAATCGATGTTGGCTAGTCATTTGTTTTACTTGTTGGTATAGTTTGAATAACAACTTACGGCAATTGTTTCAGGGTTTTATTTGTACTAATTACGAAATATAATGTTTAATAGAAGTGAATGAATAGTTACACATTTATAATTTGTTACTAAATGTTAAAACTACAATAAATATTACACTTGAAATGTAGGCCTAATGATTGCATTTTATTCAAACATTAAAGTGATATTTTATCTATCCTTAATATTAAAGTGTTACTGTGGTAGGTTAATTTATATTATTAAAATACAACTTTACAAGTATTTTTAATTAAATTAGTACACCGATTTGAAAAATGTATTAACCTTTCAGGAGATTATATTGAGAAATAACGGAAAAGAAATTTTAAAAAGTTTTCTTTTTATTGTGAGGCCCGGGAATTATCAGCCGACTTTAGTAGGGCAAAATAATTTTAAAAATAAGGGGATAATAAGCCAATAAATTTAGGTATAGTAAGTTGTAATTTGTAACTGAAGAATATTTAACTGAGAGATGGATACATTGTCGCAGAGGCCTTGTTGTGCCGCTGCCGCAAGCCGTAGCCGGCGCGTGGTCACAGAGCTAGATGCCTTTTTTTTTGTAATTTACGTCCTCCAAGGTAAAGTCATATCGGACGATGAATGGAATGTGTGAAATGATATTCAAATGAGTCCAGGGTCCATGGAGCTTAGAGTTACCTGACTGAGATTCAAACTCGGGACCTCTTGAACGTGAGGGCTAGATGCTTGCCGAGAGAGAAGAAGACAGATAGTTCCGTCTTTCTTTCGTTGCATCGCGTTTGTTATCGAACGATCGACTGCATTTTAGAACAATGACTGGAGGTATAAAAACCTCCGCAAAGTGTCAGTTGCTAGTAAGTTGTTAATTGAGTGCAGCTGTGTAGTAATTGTGAGTGTGTGGACATTTGAAGTGTACCACAGTGATTTTCTTCATTTGTTTACGTGTAACTGAAAACGAAACGATCTTGAAGACTGCTGTTGTGTATGTAATGTCATCTTAGGGGCTGCAAGGAGTGTACAACGTTACTGTTTACTGCAATGAAGAGCATTTTAAATATCTGCAAACAAAAAATACTTTTAATTCTACGAACCCGCAAAGTCACGGTATCTTGGTTCTACCTACCATCACTTCCTTCAATTTTGTATTTTCCGTTTCCCGTGTACGTTATCTGCCCACTGAATTCCCATTTCTTGCCAGAACTGTAGAAATGAACGAGAAACAGTTTTAGCATATTAATACAGCATTGTCATGAAAATTCATAATTTTTAGAGCAGCGACATTGAAAATTATGTGTTACTCTCACAATACATTCTCTACTCACTATTTTATAAATTACACTGCCCAGCATTTTTAAACTTCTTCTTGCGGCAAGGAATGTGACATGTGACCATAACTAATTTTGAGTCGATATACACGAATATTTTAATCGTTTCTACGTATCATGTCAGGTTTTGTTGCAATAGCTACTCCAGAATAAGAGATATAGGAATAAAACGCCCTGACCAAATTAAAATAAGTTTGGAAATATCAGAGAGAAAATACAGTGATATGAAATACAGTCCACGACATGTCTATTCCACTATTTTTGTGAGAGGGAGGCCAAATACATACAAGTTTCATCTATATAAGCACCAATACCTAGGGTCAAACCACAATCTCTTGGTTCACGTTCTGCTGAAATGCTTAAGTGCATGATTTCTGTACTCTAGAAATTAAAGGTAACCAGAGAATTCGCGAAGAAGCAATGTATACGTAAAACAACATCATAAGTTGCTATTACAGGAAAAGTTTGCACTTACCTTTAGTGCAAACAGTCCTAGCAATCTTTTTGAATGACAACTTGGCTGCCCAGCGTCTGGCTGCTGCATTTTTGCCATTTCTTTTCAAACTCCAACAGTAGTTGGCCATCATTGGTAGATACATCCTACCTCCCCTGGTATCTTCTTTCTGGCTCCTTGATGTCTTCGTGGAGCCTCTGACCCATCTCTTCACTAACAGCCGCAGTATTTTAGGAAACTTATCGAGACGAGAATGAAGAAGTTGCCGTTTCAGGTTCATGTTATCCAACGTCGTGCTCATTCTACATTTCCTAGGAACTTCTTCATGACCTCTCTCATTGAAATCAATGATGCAAGTTCCATGGCATTCGTTTGTTCAAAGTTTGGGTCTTTCAACAACTTTATAATTTGAGGTTCATCAAAAATGCCTTCCTTGAATTTTGCATCTGATAAATTCGGAAACTTGCTTGCAATATACTAAAAACAGGGGCTGCTTCTGTCCTAGGCATTAACAAACTGCTTCGTAACTTCCAGTTTGACGTGTAGCGCTCAATTAAGGAGAATTTGTAACATTTTAAACCCTTTTTACAACCAAGAAGCAAGCCGATTTATTGTTATTGCAAAACATCACGGAGCAGCAGTGACGCATTTTAAGACAGCAAATCACGATTAGCGTAAAAACTAGACGCGATACAGGAAAACCAGTGAAATCAGGAAACCTTATTTAGTCATAATCACTTATCAGATCCTTTGCAGCAAAAGTCATACTGGGTAGCGTTATTCTTAAATCATTGTTCTACTGCAAAAGTGGTTTCAATATGCGATAGGCAATGTTTCAAGAGCTATCTGATGTGGGTTGATTTGAAAGTCCTTCCTCTTTGCATGAACAGGAATGAAAAATGAATAACGAAAGTTGTGAAAGTAATTAAGTCTACAAAAGTTAAGAAAGGAAGAAAGGTAAAAAACTGAAAAGCCTTGAATTTTGTGCGTAATATTATTGTGTATAATTACTATTGGATGAAGGCCCTTCTGGGGTTTACGTTGGGTGAAAACGCTACTTCGTCTACTTATCGCTATTTATCATGCCAGTTTATTGCAGCAACCTCCGGATATGCTTGGACCGTAGCCAATGATAAGCGTATTTTATATGTGACAGGCTTATAAATGGTTATGTTATATAGACAGTGTTTTATTTTTTTTAATTTACGTCCGACCCAACGTTAAGTTATATCGCACGGTGAATGAATTGGGTGAAATGATGCTCAAATGAGTCCAGGGTCCATGGAGCTTAGAGTTACCCGACATTCGCCTTGAAGGATAAGGGAAAACCCCGGAAAAACCTTATCTAGGTAACTCACCCTGACCAAGATTCGAACTCGGAACCTCTTGAACGTGAGGCAGACATGCTACCGTTACGCTACCGATTGTTTTCGTCAGAAAGCTTCTAAGATTATAAAACTTCAATTTTTATTATGATAAAGAACGATATATGATAAATTATTTTCTTTGCGACATTTAAAACTTTGGAAAATTGTTTCAGAAGTGGCATTTTGTATGTAACTTGATTTTAAAATATTGAAAACAACTTCATTGGAAAATTATGTACATAGGAAGCGAGCGATAAGGCGGTAACAAGAGAGATTGTATTGGTAGGTTCTGGATTCGCTTCCGGATTCAATTAGTACATATCCTTTATAACTACCGTATTTTATATTTTCTTAGATTTGAGAGCAGCTTTGTGCATTCGTAAACAACCGGGACGAAAGAAAGGGGTAGGTCCTCATAGAATAGTTGTTGTTATGCTTATGTCACTTTGCTGTTCAGTTAGTTACCATAGTGTTAATTGTATCTTACCTTTTATTAAAACCAGTAGTTTCCAGTGAGAAAACGAAACCATCTTCGTGATCGATTTCATTCGTGAAACACATCAAATGGTTGCAGAATACTGACGGCAGACACTTTACGAAGTGCCACGTTCCTGAGAACAGCTTCTGTAAGTCACATGCCGAGATAGTAATGAGGCTAAAATAATGCGTAGAAAAAGGTAGTCCATGGTCCTAGATAGTGGCATTTATTTGTATTTTCTCTGAGTTTAGTACTAAATGGAGCAAGCGTTGGATTGTATCAAAAAATTAAGTAAAGGAAGATCTGATATTTCTATTTTTAACATTACAGATTCAAACGAGGGCTAAACTGTATTATAAAATAAAATTTTCTTAATTTGAAGATATACATATTGTTCGCCAGGTGAGTAAAGCAGACACAAACGAATTATCGGTTTGTATCACTCCGCGACAACGTACGTTCGCAACGATGTAACACAGTTATCGCTATCTTTAATTAGCGGTTGTTTTTACTACTAAAAGGGCATATTTATTCGAAGTAAATATAAATAACACGCACACAATAATCACGGAAATCAATTGATAAGTAATTTGGTATCTTCTTGTCGGGAGTTCTAACCTCACTTTGCGTGCGCTGTAAATATCTGAAACTGACATATCGAATATTAATTTCTCCACTTCATGGATAGCAAGTCTGGATATTTCTAAGTTAAGCTAGTTACAGTTAACTTAGTGTATAGATTTATAATTGAACAATGCTTAGTACTCAATTGTGTCTGATTAAGAAGGAATGAAGTGAGTTTTTAAACCTTAACTACACTTTAGAGGACTATTTAGAAGGCGAAAGCTTAGCAAACCGTGAAGAAGTGCTGCAGTCAAAACGCACGTGGATTTGTTTATGTGTACTTTGACCTCCTGATGTACATAGGAGCTATATTTAGTTTGAAGTGTAAAAACTGTATTATTTAGTTAAATATGCATATAAATTATTTATCTTGAAATACTCAAAAGAACATTAAACTTGCCTACTTTATTTTTTAAACATTTAGGAGCATGATAGCTGGGATCTTGCATCGCATTCATCTGTTTTTTTTAACTTGTTGCTGACTCCCTCTGACGTCCTGTGGTTATGTTTACACCTAAACTGTTCTTTTTCTTCTATAACTAAGTTACACTATATACCTTACCTTTGGACTGTATTTGACCCGAGTAATAGCTGTCGAGGGACATTTCTTCTCTTTTTCTTCACTTCTTAATGAAATAATGCTAATAGCAAGTACCAGAACCACAGCCAGCTGAAACAAGTGAATTATTTAAGTATGTACACCTATGGAAATTAGGTGTTATTTCATACTTCACCATGTGTCCGGAAAACTTACAAAGGTAGAAACATTAAATACCGTAGCCGGGATCTGAACCAAGAATTTTATCCCACATGAATATGATATTTGCTCCTTTACCTGCAGAAATGTGAGTCACTGAAGAATTTAATGTAGTGCCTGTATACTTACTTGCCTACATACTTTTAATTTGCTATATTTAATTTCAAGTTTTAAATTTGTTGAATTCATAATGCACTTATAACTTATTTTTTTCATTCTAAACACTTGTTTTTAATATGAGAAATCTTAAAACTACAAGTGGCTATTTATTCAGTTGTATATCATTTATATAAATAACGCAACAAATTTTAAAATTCATTTTTCTCAATTTCGTTTGTTCCTCAACCTTTCTCATTTCTTAAAATGATTCCTCCACGAGATTTTTTAACTTATTTGCGTGGAATTTTCAGGTAAAATTTATGATTCATGGATTTAAACAATTTTGTACACCATTAGATATATAGAATAGTTCGGCTGAAATCATTTTCCATAATTCAGATATAAAATTTGATATTTTAAGCAACATGAGAATCAAACGAATGTTTCTCTTGCACTTATTAAAGTCAAGAAAGGCAGTAAATAAATATGAATATCTCTAAGCTACAATGAATTTAAAACTTTGATGATGGTGCAATAAACTACGGTCCAGGGAACAAGATTTTCTGTATTCTGTGACAGACTATTTTTAAAATAACTTTTCTGCTACGTTAATCTAGATAATCATAAATTTACATCCTCCATCGTTAAGTCATATCAAACGATGAATTAAATGATGTTCATATGAGTACAGGGTACATGGAGCTTAGTGTTACCCAACAATCATCTTTAAGGCTAAGGGAAATCCTCCAACAATAAGTCACATCGGATGATGAATGAAAAGATGTTCAAACGAGCCCAGGGTCCGTTGAGTTTAAGAATTACCAAATATTGGCCTTTCAGGATAACGGAAAACCGCCAACGTTAAATAATATCACACGACGAATAAAATGATGTTTAAATGAGTCCAGGAAACAAAGAGCTTAGAGTTGCAGACATTCATCTTTTAGGAAAAGGGAAAACCTCCAACGTTAAGTCATATCGGACGATGAATGAAATGATGTTTAAACGATTCCAGGGTACAAAGGGCTTAGAGTTACAGACATTCATCTTTCAGGATAAGGGAAAACCTCCAACGTTAAATCATATTTGACGACGAATAAAATGATGTTTAAATGATTCCAGGGTACAAAGAGCTTAGAGTTACAGACATTCATCTTTCAGGAGAAGGGAAAACCTCCAACGTTAAGTCCTATCGGACGATGAATGAAATGATGCTCAAATTAGTCCAGGGTCCATAGCGCTTAGCGGTACCCGACATTTATCTTTCAGGATAAGGGTGAACCTCCAACGTTAAGTCATATCGGACGATAATTGAAATGATGTTCAAATGAGTCCAGGTGACATAGAGCTTATAGTTACCAGACATCCAGGATAAGTGAAAATCCCGGCAAGATCCTTTTCCAAATAACTCACCTTGACTGAGATTGGAACTCGGGACGTCTTGAACGTGATGAAGATACAGTAGTGGACATTATATAATGACTTTGAAATTGCGTTCTTCTTACATGGTCAAGAGAAAACAAATGAATGGTTTCATTTTTAATGCAGGAATTCTTTGTGAAAAAGGAATACCGCGAAAGTCTAAAAAAATGAATGCATTTTATATAATTGGTTTAGCAAGATCAATATTTTTTGTATAATTAACTCTCCTACTGTTTACCAATTATATAGGGATAATCAGAATGAAAGGAGTTTTGAGGACGTTCTCAGAAACTTCAAGATATTTCAATTATCATGAAAATATTGTAAGCACATGGTATTCTAATCAGTGTGTTTGGTTGGTATGGCTACCATCGATTGTCTTCTGACTTTCGCTTTCTAAGATATAAGTCTAAGTTCAATGTATAAAATAAATTACCTGTATTAAATATTCCTTCATCCTTTATGCACTTCAACATAAATACAACACATGTTCCTCTTGTGTAGTGCAATCACTTTTCCGGGTTTTGTCCACAAGGACGCCAACTCCGACTATGTTTACGACACGCTTTCAGTTATTACCAAGCTCAAAAGGATAGCCATAAATTACTTTTAGAAAATCATAAAACAAACGCACTAATGCCAGTAAATGTGTACACATATTGAGCCCAGACTAACAAAGAAATAATGTTCAGAGATTGCAATGCGTTTCACAGAATACTGAAGGACTTATTAATATACTTGCGGTGATGAACATGGTACTGGACTTGCCACACTAACACTCGTGGATAAAATACGTCTAGATTCACTAGTATGAGACAAAATGATATTCATTTGTTTGGGCTTTTACTGGAATTTAATCTTCAAGTTTCCCAATATTAATTTCAATTTATATTCACACAAATACATTACAAAAATAAGAAACACAGCTAACAAACGTAATAACTATATATTTGAAGTTATTTGCTGTTTTATAATCAAGTCACAATGTAATGTTAGGTATTGTTGAATTCTCCGAATATACAGACCTTATAAAATATTTTTATTTATTCCCTTTCAACAAAATTCTCCCACCGCAAACTATTCAAGAAAATACTTTCACCCCACACTACTCTTTATATGGAAAATCTTTAAATCAGTGGTGTCGTGGGGAATTAGGGTGTTTACCTTTCCCCCCTCCTAGTTAACCTTGGCATGTGACGTAATAAATATTGGGGTGTGAGGAAGAGCGCGGGGAAGATTCAGTGGCGGGTTGTTAAATAATTTTTTCTTATTTTTATGCGCAGTGTATTGAATACCACTGTGAATTATACTTTTATAGCTACAGGTTAGTAATTGTAGTTCATAATTTACGTGGAGTTCATATTGCTTCCTGGCTATCAAAATTGTCGGTGTCGGGCTCACTAAATTCATGATGAGCTGGAGACCTCAAACTTTAAACAAAGTTCAGAAATGGATGACAGTGTAATATTAACGCTCTTTCAAGAAAACGCGACCATGACAAGCTAGACTTTATACTAAAATATTTAAACTAACTTCATGATGAGCTAGAGACTTTAAACAAAGCTCAGAACTAGATGACAGTGTAATATTAACTGACTTTCAAGAAAACGCCTCCATGACAAGCTAGCCTTTATATTAAAATATTTAAACTAACTTCATGATGAGCTAGAGACTTTAAACAAAGCTCAGAACTGGATGAACAGTGTAATATTAACTGACGTTCAAGAAAACGCCTCCATGACAAACTAGCCTTTATATTAAAATATTTAAACTAACTTCATGATGAGCTAAAGACTTTAAACAAAGCTCAGAACTGGATGAAAGTGTAATATTAACTGAGTTTTAAGAAAACGCCTCCATGACAAGCTAGCCTTTATATTAAAATATTTAAACTAACTTTATGATGAGCTAGAGACTTGCAACTTTAAACATAACCCAGAATTGGATGACAGTTAAGTTAAGGTTCTACTCTCATTAGTCCTGGACCCGTAGGACCAAGGACCCGGCCTCCTTCGACCCGGGAGCGATGGATATTCCGGGGCTCTTTCCTTAGGGCAATACCTGATTTCTTAAAAGTCCCCCCCCCCCCCGCTGAGCACAACGTCAAGACGGGATGCAAGTGGATACGCGTGTAATATAAACTCACTTTCAAGAAAATACCTCTACTACAAACTACCCTTTATATCAAAGTCTTTTAAACTAATTTCACGATGAGCTGGGGGATTGAAAGTTTAAAATAAGCCACAACTGGATGAGAATGCAATTCTAACTCGCTTTCAGAAGAATTTACACAACCTAACTACTTTTACGAGGAAAAGCGATACTAAAATTTTGATTTTTTTTTAAAATCTGGTCAATTCTTTGATTAAAATACTATTCTTTAATATATTTTTTACAAGAAATTAAATTTATATGTTGACTTTCCTAAGAATAAATTCCGGATATTTTAAACTTCCAAGTCAGCTCAAAACTTGACGACAAACAAATAAATAAACACATTTTCGTCTTAATTATTTAAATAAAGGAATTAAGAAACTTAAATATATGAAGTTTATAAAATGGATATGAGTATGGAATAATTTGTCCTGAATGCTTGAGAGTCTCTTCAATTATTTATGGAGAATGAAGTCATGATTTTGTACGTTTTAGTTCTCTTAAAGAAGTGGTACATTAAAAACATTTAATTTTGTGCTTAACTATTTATTATTCCTTGTCGATTGCTAGAAAAACCTTCTCGCATACTAATAGTGATGTGGTTTAAAATCTAGAGCTCTGGCATCCTCTGGAGTTAGTCCAAAGGGCGTTACGTCGTCCTCAATGCATTAACCCACTTGAAAAGGGTAAGAAAGCTGTCCAGTTCCTTCAGCGACAGAGTGCTTCAGTAACTGAGACATATACAAACACAAATTCGGGTTAATGTGGACGGAAGGGATGATGCCTGTGGTCTATAGATAAATCGATAACTCCATAATTTGATTTTCAGACGTAAGAGGGTTGCAAGTTCTGTCTTTAACAATCAGGATCTCCATAATGGGATATCAGGATACTATAAAAGTATTTTTGGCTAAATATATTGAACAAAATTAACCACAACATATTTATTTTCATGAGGTTTTATTTAGAGATTAGCTGTACAGTTTTTTCTGGGTTGTGTATGTTTGAAGCTTAATATAAGCACTGCAGAAATATATTGTGGTTACACATAGGCGAAAATGAAGAAAAATAATTAATTTATAACTTTTCAGTTTCATAATCTCCAATTTTTATTTTACATCGCTTCAACTAGGTAGTGATAACAGCCCAACTTCTTATGAGATACCTCATGGCTCGGTATGTGTCTTCTGAGCCTTATCTTTTTACTACACTATTTCACCTAGTGGATGGATGGCAGTGCATTTGCTATTAGTTTTTTAATTTAAGGGTAACATTATCATATAATATTAAATATTTCGGTATTTAAACCATGAAAACACGGCCACATTGAACTCCAGCCATTTTACTTAGCAATGTGTGTATTTTTGGCGTAAACAGTTTTTAGCTTCGTGTGAATGTTAAGTTCTGTAGAGACCTTAAGAGTATCTAATTTATTTTTGAATTTTTGGTGCTCCAAAATATTCCTTACAGTACTATTTTGGTTCATTTTCTTTCAAGTTTCTAAAAGTCCTATTTTTAGTTTTTCCAAGCTTCGCCTATGTGTAGACATATGAGTGTATTTAACAGATTGATTTTTATTTCGCTAGTTGTTCGAATTTTATCTGTTCTGCTCCACACTTCGTCAGTTACGGGTGAATACTGGCCAACAAGCAACATCTGTAACAAAAGAAATTGAATCATAATATAAAACGAACCTATGAAATCATTTAATAGTAACAGAAGAGATTGACAACTACATTTGTAAGTATTCTAATCTTAATGAATCCTAAAATGATGCTATAACCTACACAAAAGTGAGCAAGATTTGTAATACAGTTTGATATTTAAGTTCCTCCGTAATAGTGAAATAAGCGCGGTAGATTCTGAATCGTGCTTTCAGTGAAACTTAAGACACCAGCAGAACCAGAAAACAAATCTCTTCTTCTTTTTCTACATTCTTAGGTATATTCTTCCTGTTTCATTAGAAAATCTCAAACAATCGATTTCTTGTCTTTCTTCTTATTGGGCTATCTATAGATAGCTGTTGTTACTATAAATCTAGCTATCGATTATTTCTAAATGCTGTTTCCATTTTCGTAGGTAACTTCTCAGTGTGTGGTAAATATTAAAAATGTTCTGTCTTCAGTTTTGACTCACTACAGAAGCACTATATTTAATTTATCCATTCGCAGAAGAGGTTGAAATCCTGTTCAGATCTTACTGTTAATAATTTTATCCGACACCATAAGAAAACACATCATTGTACGACACTTTTGTTACTGAAAAGTAGGCCATTTACTGTTACACATGAATAATCTCTACAATCAGTCGAATTATCTCTATCAGAGTCAATGTAGCAAGTCAAGTAGAAGAATAAAGTTAAAATTTGCGACACAAAAACACATTATTATTCAGAAACGCCTACTCTAGTATAGTGTCAAAGACATATAATAATGTCTTTGACCATCGATTACCTCGTAGATGGCTTAGTCCGATGTTTGTAACACTTTTTGTACTGTGCAATTTCTTAATCATAAATTTATTTTGTCATAAATTTCAGATGATTTCTGTGGCAGCAAACTAAAATTAGCAGTTCGATCGAGCTCCTTCTCTCATATTTATACAACTTTTGTCGCCTGAATCACTCATTTTGACATATAGTTTATCATTTGTTATTTTTGCATCACCATAGTTACGATTCTTCGTTATCCAAAGCCTCCAATATCATCTTACAGCTAGTAAGAAGAACGATTAAAATCTTCTGTAAAATTTTTTAATACTTTTATAATTCATAATGCAAGTCGATTTTTTCTTAGATAATGTATAAAATTGCGTATAAGACTAGCAAGGTTTGATCTTTACCATGCTTTCGGTGCTAACGCCTCGGGTGTTAAGGATTTGTCACTCTCTAATAAAGATCAAATTACCTTCCAGGTTCCATAAATAACTATTATTTACGAGGGTGGGTCAAAAAGTAATTCCTCCTATTTTTCTCTTTTAATTGCCAAGAAAATTGAATCCAATTTACATAGCTTGAAACTACAACGTTTACGATCAATTTTTCACTATTCAATATAATCTCAGTCCTTTTCCACAGTTTTGGTCCAGTTTTTAAATAGGACATGTATTCCAGTTTGGTAAAACACACGGTCTTGCTTCTTCAGCCATTGACGCACGGACGTTTTCACAGCCTCCTCATCTTCAAAATGAATCCCCCGATGAGCTTCCTTTAGTGGCCTGAACAGATGGAAGTCTGATGGTGCCAGGTCAGGGCTGTATAGGGGGTGAGGTAAGACTTGCCATCCCAATTTCTCAATTTCTGTAGTTGTGTAACGGCCGGTGAGTGGTCTTGCATTGTCATGCAAAAGAAGAACATCCGCCATAATTTTTGTTGGGCGAACTCGACGAAAACGTGCTTTCAGCTTTTTGAGAGTTCTGACGTATTGGACAGAATTTATTGTGCATCCCTGCTCCAAAAATCAATCATGAGCAGACCCTCTGCATCCCAAAATACTGGCGCCATAACTTTCCCTGCCGACCGCTGAGTTTTAATTTTTTTTCATCGGTGACGTTGTGTGATGCCATTCCATTTACTGCCTCTTTGATTCAGGTTCACAAAACTGAACCCACGTTTCGTCTCCAGTAACAATTTTTTTTCCAGAAAATCCTCTCCTTCCAAATTGAAGCGCTGCAAGTGTCCGGAGGCTATTGATTTCCTTGTTTCTTTGTTTTGGGCGGTTAACATTCTTGGTACCCAACGTGAACAAACTTTTGAGTAACCCAGTTGTTGAATTATCCTCATCACACTGCCTTTACTGAGGGAGGTAATGCGACACAATTCACCTGTTGTTACCCGGCGATCACCACGAATGATGCCATCGACTCGCTGAATGTTGCTGAGTCACTGCAGTCACCGGCCAGCCGCTTCGCTTTTCATCTGTCAATGGTGTTTGCCCTTCTGTTTCGTTACAGCGACGAACCCATCATCTAACAGTGCTGACATCCACCGTTGCATCACCATACACATTTTTTAGCCTTTCGTGAATGCAAATTGACGTTTCACCTTCTGCAGTCAAAAATTCAATCACAGAACGCTACCATTTTGCAAGAGGATGCAGTGCTGCCACCTGATGACTTAGGAAGTTACTACTGCAGGGAATTGGAGATTGACCCACCCTCGTAAGTTTCTTAGGTCACTGAATTATAGTTAGTTTCTTGTTTTCCGATTACTTTATAAGCTGTTAACTTTAAACGATCTGAAAACAAATAAGCAAGGTATACCAGCTTTTTGCGTCATAAATGAACCAGGCTCACGAAATGTTGCAATAAATCGTACATAGTGTGCCAAATTTCAAAGCTGGTCAGTAAATTATTATTTTCATATACATTATTATTTTGATATACAAATTTGAAAAATCGACAGTATTTTGTTGAACGGGCGCCTTTTATTTCACAAATAATATTTTTGTCTATGTTTCAAAATTCTAACACATGTGGTTACAGAAATATAACTTTGTAAATTTATAAATTTTGGTTCAGTATATGCACCTATCATATAATACTTTTATATTAATCTTTAATTCTGTTGTGGAAACATTACATGCCAAATTTTTAGGAATAGGAGAATTTCAGAAGCCAAAAAATTAGACAAAGAGCTTAAAATAAGCTTTTTAATGCAAGATAATCGTTTTATTTTTAGACCTACATGTCAAATTCTACCATTTAAAGTACAAGAATGCAATATAGACAATACAATGGTGTGTTCCATTTTCAGAGGAAAGGTGAAAAAATATCTCAAGCCTGGTTAACTGGTTCTTTGAATCTAAGAATTGAAAGAAAAAATACATAAAAACGCATGTTTTGTTAAAGTTTAGAAAACGAAATAGCTAAACTCTTAATTAGTTTACAGAACTTCAGAGATGCGTTACCTTAAATGAAAATGCACTTATGGAGACAATTTTACCTGAAAACTCTTGTTGAAATATGAATGGTACTTTTATCACGAAGGGGGGCCCTTTTAGCGTTGACAAAGTTGTTACCAGGCGTTTAAGAGAGTGCTGAAGACCTTTAACCTGTTGTTGAACTAAAATGTCCCATAATATATTGTACTGACACTGCTTACTTGACACGTCGGAGTTCCCTCCCTACTAACATGCTCTGCAATTTACGAATAATCGTTACATTGGACTAGGGTTTATTAAAAACTTACCTGAGGGTGTAGTTTAAGGTGCTATTCAGCTGGACAGTTTTCGTGAGAGACAGTTTCGAATGTGCTCAAGTCCAAATGTGCTGCCTCAGCCGCCTCGTTCACTTTCTGGCGCAGGGCGTCTGTGAGCTCGGGGTTCCTGCCCATCACCCAAGCATGTTCTGCAACATAAAAAACATAATCACATTACTCTTTGTCCTGGTAGATTATGTGTACACATTTCAGCAGTTTACTGACCTAATAAAAGTGATTTAATACAGTGGGTTCTTATATTATTCCAGTAAAATTCTTTCATCCATGATATATTATTCCGTAACTAGGAACATTTCAGATTAATAGGTACTTAGCTAGAGCACAAAGAAACAGCGTTCAATTGTTTGTCAAGAGAAAATAGATGGCACACTGCTCAGGCGTATCTCTGTGATCTCTGCGCGCACTTTGCAGGCAATCACTGAGGTACCATAACAGTTGAATAACAATTTCAAATCACAGACTAAGGTGAATCCATTCCAGCGAACGAGCTTCTTGTGCACTGCTACAGCCAGTTGAATACGGGGTTGAACTACTGGCCTGCTGGATGGATCTGTCGACAAACTGCTGCACATGGGCACAATGTATCTGTGTTTTCAGCAAGGATCTTTGGAACTTTTTTACTCAAGTAGACTACGTTCTGAGTGACCACGTACTAAAATGCTCTCTGGATCAACAGATTGTTGGGTGCCCAAACAGCGACAGGGAAGTGATCTAGGTGCAAGTGGCAACAGTACCATCACGTACGTCCCCTTTAGTGTGGAGAGAGGGTTAATTGGACAATGGAATGGCGCTCTGTTGTCTTCAGCGATGAGAGGAGGTTCTGTCTGCACACTAGTGATAGTACGTGTACGACATAGAGCAAAAGCCCAACTCCTGGCATCATGGTTTGGGGAGCCATCACTGACAACTCACACTCGCCTTTGGTGTTTGTGCAGGGCCGTGAAAGCAGTGCGAGCTACGTCCAGCAGGTAGTTAATCCTGTGTTACATCCATTTCTTCAAAGGAATGACGATGGGCTGTTTTCAACATTCTCTTTATGCTGTGCGCCAGCTGCCCTCGCCAGTTCGGTCCGCTGACCTCTCTCCATTGAACATGTATGGGACTTGATAGGGAAGATGCTGACTGGTTCTCCACAGCCAGCCACAACCGTTGCTGATCTGCGGCAACAGGTGCAGGATAGTTGACGATGCCATTCGTCACCTGCACTTCGTCTGCTTGCATGAATAAGAGGGCTGGCTGATAAGTTCCAGGCCTCACATAGAGATGGCACCACTGGCCCAATTTGACGTATAGCATCATATAATTTATATCTAGACTAGCTTGTATCCATAGTTACTGGTCAATAGCCTGTTTAGTTTTTCAATCACAGCATTCTAAACAAGACAAGTGTTGAGGTTTCACAAAAATGGAGGATTTAGAGAAACGAGCAGTGATTGAATACTTCCATTTCGAAGACTTAACGCCTAAAGAAATCAGGGAGAAAATGGACAGTACATTCAAAGGCTCCGCCACTTCATATACAATGATTAAAATATGGGTTGCACAGTTTAAAACGAGACATACGAGCACTGGTGATGAGCCTCGCTCTGCACGCCCTGTGAAAGTCACAACTCCAGAAATCATTAAAAATATTCATCGTTTAGTACTGCAGGACCACAGATTAAAGTTGTTTGAGATAGCAAAGGCTATAAAAATATCAAAAGAACGTCCAGGTAGTATTTTAAGTAATGTTTTGGGCTTTCACAAAGTCTGTGCAAAATGGGTACCGCATTTGTTGACACCTGATCAAAATTGCAAAGAAAGACTGCTTCTTTTAAGAATTTCAAGCTGTACCGTAAGTGAATTTTTGAGACGGCTTAATGCCATGGATGAAACTTGGATGTATCACCACACTCCAGAAACTAAATCACAGTTAAAAAAGTGCACTGCACCAGGTGAATCAACTCCAAAAAAGTCAATATTTTCAACTAATAAGGTTATAGCGTGTGTTTTGAGGGATGATTACATGGAAAATGATAAAAATATCACTGGTGAGTATTACGCAGGCTTACTGCAACGTTTGAGTGATGAGATGAAAAGAAAAATACCTCATTTGGCAAAGAAAAAAATATTGTTTCTTCACGACAATGCTGCGGCCCATCGTTCTGTAATTGCATTGGGAACATTGTGCGAATTAAAGTTCGAATTGCTTGAACATCCAGCCTATTCGCCAGATCTAGCACCTTGTGACTACCACCTGTTCCTGAACCTCAAACAATTCCTTGGAGGACTTAGATTTCACAGCAACGAGGATGACATTGATGCGGTAGACATCTATTTTGAGGACCATGAGATGGTTTAATTAAATTAGAACACCGATATGACAAATGTATTAGCCTTTCTGGAGATTATGATGATGTTAAATAAAGAGAACAATTTAAAATGTGAGTCTTTTTTATTGTGAGACCCAGGACCTATCAGCCGAGGGTATATACCAACTGTTTGGACATATCTCCTTGTAACATGTCTGCTTCATTTGATTTTGTCATCATTTCATTCCATCATGATGCACTCCTATCTATTATCTTTCACTTAACTTTCCATTAATACTTTCCAATCCTTGATGGTGTTGCAATTGTTTTCTGCCAGTTATATTTCGCTTGTCATACAGATATCTTAAATATATGGTATCTTAAATAAAACTATTACAGATACTTTTGAAAAAAAAAAATACAAATTTGCTGAACTTTTTTTTCAGGTAAAGGTTAGTGTGGAATGGGTGATTAAAAAAAACAACATCGCGTCTCATTCATTATTCTTAATTTGCGTTAGTCATTTAAGTGATTTTATAATTTTGAGTTGCGGTGTACATATACACACAGATATTTTCCTAAATGTGCTTCTTTTTGAATCCATGTACATAGTTCAAAATATATATTTCCACGTATCCAAATTTTTGGGTATAAAGGAATAACTTCACTACCTTGTCACTTATTTCTTTAACCTGTTACTCACCGCGAACAACGCCCTTTTTGTTGACCCAGCAAGTCCAAGTTAGAGCAAAGTCGGTGTAGTCAGAGGCTAAGATATGATATTTGCTCTTCCAGTCTCCATCTGTAAAGGAAAATACGATAATATACGATAAATTATGATAAAAGTTTAAATGTAATAAATAATAATAGTAATACTACTAAATAATAATGATAATAATAATAATAATAATAATAATAATAATAATAATAATAATAATAATAATAATAATAATAATAATAATAATAATAATAATAATAATAATAATAATAATAATAATAATAATAATAATAATAATAATAATAATAATAATAATAACAATAATAATAATAATAACTATAATAATAATAATAATTATAATAATAATAATAATAATAATAATAATAATAATAATAATAATAATAATAATAATAATAATAATAATAATAATAATAATAATAATAATAATAATAATAATAATAATAATAATAATAATAATAATAATAATAATAATAATAATAATAATAATAATAATAATAATAATAATAATAATAATAATAATAATAATAATAATAATAATAATAATAATAATAATAATAATAATAATAATAATAATAATAATAATAATAATAATAATAATAATAATAATAATAATAATAATAATAATAATAATAATAATAATAATAATAATAATAATAATAATAATAATAATAATAATAATAATAATAATAATAATAATAATAATAATAATAATAATAATAATAATAATAATAATAATAATAATAATAATAATTATAATAATAATTATAATAATAATAATAATAATAATAATAATAATAATAATAATAATAATAATAATAATAATAATAATAATAATAATAATAATAATAATAATAATAATAATAATAATAATAATAATAATAATAATAATAATAATAATAATAATAATAATAATAATAATAATAATAATAATAATAATAATAATAATAATAATAATAATAATAATAATAATAATAATAATAATAATAATAATAAGAAGAAGACATTATTATTATTATTATTATTATTATTATTATTATTATTATTATTATTATTATTATTATTATTATTATTATTATTATTATTATTATTATTATTATTATTATTATTATTATTATTATTATTATTATTATTATTATTATTATTATTATTATTATTATTATTATTATTATTATTATTATTATTATTATTATTATTATTATTATTATTATTATTATTATTATTATTATTATTATTATTATTATTATTATTATTATTATTATTATTATTATTATTATTATTATTATTATTATTATTATTATTATTATTATTATTATTATTATTATTATTATTATTATTATTATTATTATTATTATTATTATTATTATTATTATTATTATTATTATTATTATTATTATTATTATTATTATTATTATTATTATTATTATTATTATTATTATTATTATTATTATTATTATACTGGATTTATTCTCTTGTAGCTTATGAGACCCCATGCACAGTATTGTGCTGACGATGTCTTGAGTATTAACAATTTCTTGTGAGAGACACCTTCCAGTTGCTCTCGGGTTGTTGGTTGTACTAGGAAAATTAGCTGAGATTGTGATCTACAGATTGGCAGGCTAGCCAGTTTATTTGAAAGTGTCTACTGATAATATGATCGCCTAACATCTGGGTAATTGTTTTGCGGTGGCATAGATATGGGTTAGAGCACCATCTTGCATGAAGATAAAGATTCCTATATCGTGATTCCTCAGTCTAAGGATTGTTTTTCCTTTTTTTAATTTATGTCGTCTAACGTTAAGTGATATTAGACAACGAATGAAATGATACTCAAACGAGTATGTGACATTTTTATCCTATCTCAAATATTTTTATAGTGGCTTAAAATTTGAAGTGATCATTCAAACACCTGTATTACTACTAATGATAGACATATATTACTTAAATCTGCACCATTTTATTTTATAACCATTTTATTGCAATCTTCTGTTGAAGTTTGGTAAGGATTAGACATACAGTGTCTTCGTTTAGACGCACGGTCGGCGTCAAAGGGATATTCTTCATACGAGAAAGCACTCAGTTTGTCGGTGGAGTGGAATATTCATAGCACCTTACAATCAAGTGAATATATTTTCCATGCAAACCATAAAAAAGACATACTTTAACTGTAGAAAATTTTAAGAATGATATATACATATTAACATAATTCTTCATAGCTAGTACATAAAACTATATTTCGTCATAAAAAGTGTTATTAAACGCGATTCAAGAGAGAGATTATTATTATTATGGAACACCCAATTTCAGAAATTAACTATTAAATTATCGCGTAGGTCTAATTATAGGAATACCTATAAATGGTTTTGTTTTAAATGTTTAACGGCATTCCAAGCCCAAGTAAGAAAAATGTCTTATTTCTGTACAGACTTTAACAAAGACAGAAAATACGTCTCAACAAAAGAATGTTGTTATGTAGAAATCATATATAAAGATTCTATGTGCTCCGGTATATTGACATTTCGACAGCATTAGCCTGCTATAATACTGACAACGCATCAAACTCTTACAAAACAGACGTTTGTAAACAGATTAGTCAGCACATGGAGTGAGAAAAGAACTGGTTGGAAATAGTGCAGTGCAGGGCAAGCAATTTGTTGTAATACTGCCGTGGCAGACAACAAGAACCTCTATTATTAGGTGAAGTGTATGTTGTTATTTGCACTTACATTTCTCAGGGTAGTTAACCCAGGCTACTCCATCTGTACCCAGTTCTTCAGTACGCCAGTAGTTGCCTTCTAAGGTGCTGTATTCAGTTTCACTGAAACAAATGACGTATTAAATATGAACAGCCTTATTAGAGTATAAAATATATATTCAAAAGAAAAAGGTAGAAGATTATAATACGTTTCATGTAGCAGTTATTTGAGAATTAAAAGTAAATATATTTTTTAATGTTTTAGTTAAAAATTTAAGCAAGAAGCAAACTGCGGAAAAATATTCAATACGTTCCTCTGTTAAGTGAGGCATCTAAATATGCAACACACCATATATTTGAAAAGAAATCTAATGCTACGAAAAGTTTCAAACAAATTTTATATTTTAATAATCTCTTGATATTTTGTCCTGTATAAAGTTCTTTTTTTCGTTAACCATTTATACAAAATTATCCAGAACTGAATCGTGCAAATGAATGTTCACAAGATACCAAAGAAAATTTAAGATTTACACTTTATTTTTCAGTTAAAAAATATGTTTTTGTTAACGACGCTGCAGAGGTCATAACAGCGCCGCGGTGTGCCGGAATTTTGTCTCGCAGGAATTGTTTTACGTGCCAGTAAGCCTACAGAAACGGGGCTGATGCATTTCTTTACATTTAAAAATCACGAGTGTGTTGACTGGATTTAAACCTGCGATCTTGGAATTAATAAGCCAGGCGTATAACCATCTCAACCATTAAGATCGAGTTTATTTATTTATTTATTTGTTTACGTTCTCCAATGTTATGTAATTTCGGGCGATGAATAAAATGATGTTTAAAAGAGTCCAGGATCCATAGAGGTTAGAGTTACCAGACATCCTTCTTTCAGGATAAGGGAGAACCCTGTAGAAAGCCTTACATAACTCACCTTGATCCCGAGATTCTAATTGAGGACCTCTTGAACGTGACAGAAACACACACACCACACACACACACACACACACACACACACACACACACACACACACACGTTAATAGCTAAATTCATTTGTTGATCTCCTTGTATACTTAATCATTGAATACTGCATTACAATATATTGCATATATCTTTTTTAACTTTTCTAATTTTGACATTCCATTGTCAACAAAAATGGACTTAAACATATAGAACCTGCCTTTAAACTCAATAGATGGCAGATCATGCTTAAAGCAAAAGCTATTCCAGCTCTTTTTCATCGAGAAAATACTTCTAATAGTACATCATCAACGTTGCACTATTCTTCCTCGAGATATTTTCCAGTTTACAAAAACAAATTTGACCCTTTTAGTTAGATTAATTGCAACTGGTATTAGCAATTCTATTTGATTTTCAATTTACGGATTACTTTCTACATGATGGAATACAAATGTCACCTCTTGAAAACTGCATTGTAACCGTAAAAATGTGGTGTGATCCTGAAAAAGTAGCAGCTAGATTTTTGCCACATTCTTTTAGGAGACAAGTCTTGTCTTGCAATAGACCAAAACCGTCTGGGATTGGCGAGTCCATATGTTTAACAAAACATGAATAGGACAACAATATTCGAATGTATTTATAAGAAGACTTAAACTATGAGGTCTGACAAAGAACCATCTTTTTACGGTGTCTGCCTCGCGTTCAAGAAGTCCCGAGTTTCAATTTTGGTCAAAGCAAGTTACCTGTATAAGGCTTTTTGCGGTGTCATCTCTTGTCTTGAAAGATGAATGTCCGTAACTTTTAAGTTCTGTGGACCCTAGGTCATTCGAGCATCACTTCGGTCATCGCCCAATATAACCTAACATTGGAGGACGTATATTAAAAAAAAAGGAAACAGCGTAAACAATGATGAAAGCTTGGATTTGTTTTTAAAATGACTTAAAAGTTGTAAGAAGTGTGATATCAGTTTAAAATATGTAAAATGCAGAAAAATGATGCTTCAAATTGCTTTAATTTTATTGAAAATGTTATGAGCTGTATAATGAGAATTCATAAAAAGGGGTGGGGATACTCTATTTTGAAAATGCTCCTGTGGCATCCCTTATGTTCCCCAAGGGAGAGAGGGAAGACAAGTCCATATACATATAGGAAGCTGTGTAGCTCATACAGATGTTAGATCTCGCTTGCCAGGATCTAGGTAGAAGTTTCTCGTGGTTTATAAACAACTGTAAATCCAAACTGTGTGAAGAGTGAATGCAGATGGCCAATAGTGGTATCTTGAATAAACACAGACAGATACGCGATATTACGTCACCATTCCCTGTGCCGTTTTGTAATATAGCAGTTGAGTCTCTTACGGTGGACGAGTTCGACTTTAGTCAAAATGTAAACACCGTCATACGTTCATACAAAGTAGAAAATCATTTAATGCGTTACAGTTTTGTAAAGAAGAGAAACGTGAAGGTATAAAAATCACATTAAATAATACTACAGCAATGGCAGAACGAATTGTACGTAATATAGTGTAAGAAAGTTTCAATCTTGGACATATCCAAAGAGGTTCGAACTCGATTTGTTTGAAAAATGTGTTGTGTACAGAAATTTTCTCGAGTTTTACAAACAGAGAAGAGAAATTCCTACATATGTTAACTCATAAGTGCTGGTAAAGTAAAGATCCCCTTTGAAGGTAGAAGGGAACATTCTGGAGAATACTTAAAGACATAGGTTATCGACATACGTCGTGTTACGTATTCTGTGCTGATGCTTTGATGGTCATACTGTACTATACTCCCGCCTACTCTGACATCTCTAACCGAGCAACCTCCCACAACAACTGCACTCATTCGCTAGACAGGTAATGCTTAGTGAAGCACACACTTACCCAGGTCTCACAAATTTGTTAGTGAAGGCGATGGTACCGTTAGGCCGTTCTCCAATGATAGCTTTGCTGCATGTGTCGCCTCTCTCAAAGTCATTGGATTGTGTTCTCATGAGGGTGTACCATTTGCCGTGAAACTGGAAAAAGAACAGCACATTGTACATAGAGAGCACATCGGAGCATATAGCATAAAATATACAATTGAATATTAAGAACTATAGCCTGCTCTGCGAGGCTGATGGTAGTAGGCTTTTCTCCAGGCAAAATTATTTCGTATTATTCTTTGCAGAAACTGGACATATGAATTACTTCGTGATCTGATGCATAAAATAAACAATGAATTGAAATTATGACTGCACACGAGTTAACATATTGCTGATGTAACAAAAATATCCAAACTATGTGTCGCCAATGTGCATAGAATTTAAAAGTGAGTATAAATGGAAACCCGCCCCCCTCAAAAAGAGATCTGCTTCACCCACATGATTTCTCTACTCTTGTATACAGATCATTCTTACAAATACTTGTTCCTCTGTGTACTTTTAAGATAAACATCTGGTTGTAGGTTCAAGGGAATAGAGTAGACTTTGCCCGCCTAGGTAGGACAGATGACAGCTTTTCTGTTCAACGTTGAAGAGGTCCCGAGTTTGAATCTAGGTCAGGATGAGGATTTTGGTTTTCACTTATCCCGAAAGATGAATTTCAGGTAATTCTAAGCTCTATGGACCCTGAACTCATTTGACCAAAATTTCAATCATCGTCCGATATGACTTAAGGTCGGAAAGGCAAAATTTGGTAAGTGGTAGATAGGCTAGTATCTTGGGGAAACAATACTGCTTAGAGGGTGTTGAGTTAAACCTAATACAAAAATGAAGAAATACGTACCAAGAATGTCAATTACTTAAAGTTCTAATCTAACAGAAAGACAGCCAAGGCCAGTTACTTAACAAATCATAATTGTACAATCAGCCTTTCACTTTCTATTTCTTTCACTACTCTAAACTTGGTTTCTCATAACCTCACTTTCTTTTGGTTTCCCAATTATAGGTACTTCTCCACATTTTATATTACAGTTATTTAGTTTCAATTGCCCTTTTTTATTAACTTTCTTCAATTTATCTGTTATTTCGTGTGCTCCTCTTTACCCTCATTCATTCACTTTCCTTTTTCTGCAATTTCCTTAGCCTTTCATCTCAATCTTAACTGTTTAGTGCTCATTTGTCTTCTAAACCTCTAAGTTCGCTCAGTTTCTTTCCTATACACCTTTATACTGCAGTTATTTCCTGAACTATTTTCTTGATTATTTTTCGCGGTTTCCCGCGCAGATACTTTTGTTATTTTCCACTTCCTTCATATGACTAACAAATCTGAGTTTTTCTTCCTCATTTACATACCAAAAAATTCCATGAGTCTGTTCTTTTTTAATAATATACCAATATTATGTATGCTTCAAATATGAGAATGTAACGGGAATTTTTTTAATAGAACGATGGCACACGAAGATTTGAAAGAAAATCCTCTCACCCCAGACTACCCATATGATAGCATATCTGCCTCACATTCCAGAGTTCCCGAGTTCGAATCTCGGTCAGGGTGAATTATCTGGATAAGGTTTTTTGCCTCGAGATTTTCTGTTATCCTGTAAGATGAATGTCCGGTAACTCTAAGCTCTACGTATCCTGGACTCTTTTGAGCATCATTTCATTCATCGTCCGATATGACTTAACGTTGGAGGTTTTCCCTTATCCTGAAAGATGAATGTCTGGTAACCTTAAGCTCTATGTACCCTGGGCTCATTAGAATATCATTTAATTCAACGTCCGATATGACTTAACGTTGGAGGACGTAAATTGAAGAAATGCAAAATCAAATCTGGTGTGCGTATATTTTATCTCAAATTCTGTTTTCGAATTAACTCTCTATTTACTTGAAGCTGTAATGGCGCTTCACAATGTCTTGGCGAGGTTAATTCCGGCTATCTGCTCAAGCTACGAGAAACATATCTCAGGGTATATGTGGATGTATATTATTCAATAAATTTATAAATTATTATCATTATCAATGGAGCCCGGATTTGTAAGCACAATCAAATGGTGAATTAAGCAAGCAAATAAGCACGAAAAATGTAACAAATAAGCCCCCAAAATTACTAAATAAAAATACAAATTTAATCAATAGCGTATTTTTGGTAGAATTTTTATCTTACTCACGATTGTTACAGTACACGAGAGCGTTATCTTGAGATTTTCTTGTATGAAGCTCCTGCTTTTTTTAGTGAAACATTTTTATGCTGTGAAAAGGATCTCTAAACGTCACATGACGTCACTGGAACATGCGAAAACCACCACAGTTCTTTATGAATGAATTTCCCTTCGATATACGTTTCTGTTCCAGAAAGTTTTGAAGAAAGTTTACACAATGTTTCGTAACTAGGATTTTTCGCTAATATCTGAGTTTCTCAAAGGCAGTTTCAACAATATCGTGAGTTTCTGAAGACAACATTTCTGAAATTTCGTCCATCAAAGAAAGTGAATGTTCCAAAGTATTATTTCGAGCTTCCAGCTATGTTAAAATAGCAGATATTTTGGAGAAGCGGTTATGAATGTACTCTATCTTATCTTGGATGCCAATATTAGCAAAACATTCTTGTACTATGGTGATTTTGCTTGCATCTTCTGCACCTAAGGAGTACAACACTGTTTTATTTCACTGAAATGTTCTGCGTAGAGCAACAGAGCCTTTGACCAAGAAGCCGATCGATTTAAAACTGGCTGAGGAGGTAAAGATAAATTTGGAAGGACTTCATGAAATCTTTTAACTCTAATAGGTGACAGTATAGCGCCCCGGGTTCGATCCCACACATGGGGTGCGGATTTTAAGTCCCGGGTGTAGGACCATTGTGAGGGAAGTGAGGAGCTTACGCTAGGTAAGCGGCCCTGGTCACGGAAACCAACATTCCGGCTGGGGGATGCCGAGATGCTGATCACATCTCCTCCCCGTATCAGCTGGATGATCGCCCACCTCTACCTTGCGTAAGTGGGTGTGAAGCCGACAGTCGGGTTGGTAGGTATTGGCCGTCTTAGGGCTGTCGCGCCAGGATTTATTTATTATTTTAATCGGCGACATGCAAAAATTTCACTAGAGACAACAATATTCACGTTGTCATATCGGCTCCGAACTCTTTGAGCGAGACGATGTAAACTGCCTCAAGATAAAATGATGACTAGGAGTGAAAATTTACTTTTGAAGTAATATGATTTGGATAAAATAAGCTATTTTAATCAAAAGGCATAAAATAAGCAAGCGAAGACATATTTCTGCAGAAAAGCATTTATAAGTATTTTGCTCTAATTATCAACATTCACCTTAAAATCTACTTCACTGACTTTCCGTTTAGGCTGAATGAGTCATAGACCAGAAGCATGCAAATATTTACAAACCAAGAAAGTTGCTATGTTTTTACTTACGGAATGGCAGTGGTAGTTCTGCATAGGAGTCTTCTGCGGACACGTGGGTGCATCATCCCCTGTCACGGAGCCCACCAGGGCTACCACACCCAACAGAAACACACAGGCACACCTCATACTCTCTGTTAACTTTGACAAAGTGCAACCTTGAACCCGGTCTCTTGTATTTATATCAAAGTTTGGTGACCTTTCGACCCACTTCCTCCAGCCAACTCATCATCAGTTTTAATCGCTAGCTTGATAAGAAACTCTACCAGAAAAAGTTCGATAATCTGCTTTCATTTGTCGACAGCAAGAAGACATCTGCATTAGCGATAGTCGAATGTTTCAAAACTGTGGTGGCTGTGAAATTTCACTCTCTTTACATAACATATCCATTCCATCCTACAACTTGAGATACGTGATACAAAAGAAACCACCGTCTACCCAGCGTCTATTATTATAAATCCATCCTAACGCCCGTAAGGAACAGAGTCTCGGAATGGTAAAGCGTCGAAGGCTCCTTGTCCTCGGGGAAGGATGACTCTTCAACTACACTCCTATGTATGCATGTGTATGTGTGTGTCTTTGCATGGACACGAGATAAGAAAATGAATAATGGCTCTTCAATTTTCGATTGAATTACGTAATCTTCATTGGCAAATGGACTGCTAAGGACAAAGACTGCGTTTCTGAATATCAAATACTTCTTCATTATTTCCTGGCACTTTACCTTTGCGAGTTTCTGAATATTTGATGTGTTTCGAACTCAGTAAATGAATTTCTTATACTTTTCGAAGTTCTAAGTTGGCAACACCCCCTCTCACTCCACATGCCAGGTCATTATCTGTTGGTATAGTTCGTTAAACTGTCATATCTTATATTGCTCAATATGCAGTGCTTGCTCGTTGGCAGACTTCCATCTTCTGCAGCCATTGCCGTTTCTTAAGCAATATCTTCACATTTATATGCTTTGCTGATGAACGTAAGAACATGCAACATTTTTATTATTTATTAACAGTTATTTTACAGCATTTATGAGGATGACACCGATAAAAAGTGTGCCAAATTCACACCATTTTCTTTATCAATCGTAAATTTACATTATATTACATTATTTATTTCACCATTCGTAAAACATTATGATACAAGAGTTAAAAAGGAAGATTTTATTTTATGAGTAGATGTGATTTCGAAGCGTGTCCGCAAGCTGAGACTTATGAACAAAATAAAATCCTTTGTGAATCATACACTATATTTAGAAAGTCCTGAATACTTATAGATATATTACAGATTATATAGCACGGAGATGATATCGAATTGAGAGATTATTTCCAGCAAGATGGAGTAACGTGCGATACATCAGATGACACCATGGAACTTGTAACCAGTTTGTTTGATAATCGAATAATCTCAAAAGTTCTGTAGCCTCCAAGATTCCCTGACCTAACCTCACCGGATTTCTTCTTGTGGAATTAGCTAAAATAGTGTATAAGAATAGGCCGTGGACAATTGATTTTCTCAAGGAATCCATTCGAATCGAAATAAGTAACATTGGCGAGGATACTCTCCGTAAAACTTCAGAGAATATGCTGAGACGAGTGCAAACATGTATAGATGCTGGTGGAGGACACTTCCAACATTTTCTCTGAGATGTAAATAGTGTAATGTAATCTCCCAATTGTGTATTATGTTCTCCCAAAGTTGCAAGTGTGTCCTATTATTGGTTCTAAAGTTATGGCCTAATGAAGTGGTTCAGGTTTATATGGATCGCACTGTACATAAATATATGGTATTGTTTTACCTTTCTCATGCCCATGATATTCATTTATATTGAGTAGCTTCAGTGTTGACAACATGACTTTTAGAAAACCACAACATTTTACAGAAGGCTGCCAATGGAAATAATAAAACAATGAAAATAACTTAACAAAAATTTAATTAATTAATAGATTACAAGTTTTTTTCTAAAAATACTCATATTTTGAGGAAACTGAAATGTTTATCCGCCATTTTATACGTATTATTTAACACAAATTCACGGTCTTCCTGAATAAGACGATTGTCACAACAAACCAAAGTTGGCATTACCGGAGTGTTAAAAACTTTTGAGAATATAGCAAAAGAATATTCTACTTTCAACAAGTCGTGAGCTACTAAAAGTCCCATATCTACCATCTACTGTCTAAAAATATTTTTCCTTTTTAGTTACAATTTATTAAGAGAAAAAGAAAAGGGGAACAAAAGAACCGCGAACTTTCATTGATGACTGTTAGGTGATCTTTGTAAAGGTCCAAACTTGTATTACGAAATGTTGCCAAAACGGCAAACGCTACAGAAAAAGGCAATGTGTTACATATACATAGGTTTCTCTACTCACATTTAGCTGTTCGTATAAACACTTATTATTATATCCACTTTGTGTTAATACATAGATTATTATCTTTGTATAAAATGGAGAGAAATAAATGACTAGCAGTACAGAAACGTATACGAATATGAAAATTCAAACTAATTACAAGGAATATTTCGGAAATGATTAGTTGTGAAAAAACGTTTGTATCTTATAAAGAGACATACACTTTTTCTAGTAAGATTTCTGTATATCTTACGGTTTAACATTTACACGAAAGTTATCCAGAATGAAGAAAGCTACAGTGGCTCCCAGAAATTTCGAGATATATATTTAATTTGTCATGGAAATATTTAAGTCTATAGTAGTTTGCGCAAAACCATTAACTCTGTTTTTCCTTAAATAAAAATGGTCAACGTTGCTCCATATAAAATGCAGTTTCGGTCAGATTTGTTTTGTCAACAAAATCTTTGAATCATATATGGAGAGCGCTGAGGTCAAACATACAGTTACGTTTAATTAATTAGAGCCAACTGAAAAGTTCAATGCCACGGCCGGGATTTGGTCCACGGATCTCCTGGTTTCCGTCCAGTCGCTCTAACCCTTTGAGCTACCATGGCCAATATGCCGACGCGACATTAAACTCTCTAATTGACTCATTATATTTTTCCGGTAAACCACTTAGAGTTCTCATATTCGAGAAACACATTTGTGGCGACTTACTGTTGTAAATACTTAAATACCAGGATTTTTACCATTGAACACTAATGTTAAATTTATATTGGGGAATTAACCCTTTCAGAACCAATCCTTTTAAATACATTGCTCCTGTATATGAATGATTTTTAATTAATTAGAGGCAACTGGAAAAGTCAATGCCAGACCGGTACTTCAGTTGGCTCAAATTAATTAAAACATCCATACACAGGAGTAATGTATTTAAAAGGATTGATTCTGAAAGGATTAAATCCTCAATATAAATTTAATATAGTTACGTGTTTATCCTACCTTTTACCCTTGAGTTAACATTGTTCGCAGTTTTTTTTTTAAGTTTTTAATGAACCCTTTTTCATGCTAAAACCTTTTGTCTCATTTCTTATGATTTCTCAGTTCCAACATTCGGACATCTAAAGGCCAATTAGTAAGTATTTCCAGACTCTTTTAGATATAACTTTTACATTTTAAAATTTTGTATATTATAAATTAGATGGCGTTTTCAAGAATTAATAATTTGATTTCGGAAGTAGTTGAAACTTCTAAGATACTTCTCCCTTATTTATTTACTTATTTATTAATTATTTATTTATTGCTTCTTTCGTTCTAACTTTCTTTCATTCTCTCTCTTTCCTTCTATCGTATTTCTTTACTTTTTTCTCTTTCTTTCTTTCGATATCTAAGGCTTCGATGGATTGGAACACTGATATTATTTGTTGTTTTCGACAAATGTCACTTATATAATTTGATTTAAATACCATTTTCTGAACTACAAAATGTACCTCCTGAATATAGGCTCCTGAGTCTTTATCCTTGATTAATTGTATATAACTGTTAAACCGTTAGCTATAGGCAAAATGTTGCATAAACTTTTTAAAGGATAAAATGTTATAAATAATTATCGAAATATTCTTCATTATCTATGTGGATTTGTAATAATTTTACCTTTTGCGAGTGGTAACTTCGTATTCGTATGTTCTAGCAGCAATTTCAAAGACATCAAATTGGCTTCGTAAAGTCTCACTTGTTTTGACCTTATTATGTTGTGTATTATACTTTGAGTGTGTAAATATTCAGATTTTAGTACTTATATTTCAAGTAATCATCCACCTAAATCTGAAAAACATAAATTTTGAAATAAATATTTTAATTGTTTGAGGATTGGGATTAAATAAGGCATATTTTGGACAAATTATCATTTTATTTTCAAATTAATGTCCTCAAATGTTAGGCCAATTCGGACGATGAATGAAATAGATGAAATAATATCTACTAAAACGAGTCTAGGGTCGTACAGCTTAGAGTTACCAGACGTTAGTTAATCTTTCAGGATAAAGGAAAACTTCCAACGTCGTCATAGCGGACGATGAATGAAATGATGTTCAAATAAGTACAGGGTACATAAAACCTAGAGCTACTAGACATTCATCTTCCAGGATAAGAGAAAAGCTCGGGGAAGCCCATATCCAGATAACTCACACTGACCAAGATTGTAACCCGGGAACTCTTGAATGTGAGGCAATGATGCTACAGAAGTGGAATGTTGAAGAAGGTTAGTACTATCAGAGGGTAAGGCACCCTTGGAATTACTTTGATGGGAGACGTATGTGAACTACGCCTTGCAAAATTATTTTACCTGCCATATTATTTATTGTAAATAGAAGAAGATTTATATGTGTTTGGCAGTAATAAAAATTGAGAGAAATTGTTAATTATAAAAACTGGATTCAAAAACTTTTGCAGTGGTGGAGTCAGCCATAGCCGGGATTTCGACCACGTATCTCCTGATTTTCTCCGCTTGCTCTAACCACTGATCTACCATGGCAACGTGCCGGTACGACACTAAATCCCTCCAACTGTCTCACAATTTGGCCGGAACCTTTCTAAACTTTGTCTTACACATAGCTAATATGAAAGAGGCAATTATCGTTCCACTTGCTGAAAATTGTAACTCAGTTGGAACTATTGAACTGCACTCACGGCTGTTGATGGGATTGGCTAGAACAGCAGAGTGCGTTCTCTTGCCTGCTTATTAGGATGGAGTGGACCCAAGTGGAATCAACGGTGATAAGGTAATCCGGCTGATGACAGTTCCATATATACACTTAACTATTGTTTATCTACGGGTTTTTTAATTGCAATTATTTTCTTAATTTTTGATGTAGAAATTGCATTAATTTTACCAGCTTCCAAAATCCTATCGATACGTCCGAATTTGGACTGGCAGGACTTTTACATGTCAGTAATCTATTGACTTCGTCTCTTTGTTTCAGTACTCACTATTTTTAACTAATATTGCATCATAAACAGTTAGATTTTGTTCATTTATAATAAAGAATCTGTAATATTTAAAATAACTTACAATTACTCTGCAGAAACTCATAAGAGAGTCATGGCACAGTTTCTGCTGCGGTATTTACGGCTTTAAATGAATTTGGAGGTAGAAAATAAACTTAAAACACTAGAAGGGTTAATCTAACAAATGGAGAGTTATAACAAATGAAGTCTCTTAAGAACAGGCTAATGCAGATGATTTTCAATGTTGTCCAATATTTGGTACTGCATTCAGTGTTCTCGTTATTCAACTTTTTGTGTCAGAATAAGACCGCGTGTTTGTTTCCAGTTGAGATACCCATGCAAAACATTCAGTATGTATTACAGAAAACTGTGCGACCCACCGAAGCCATGACAAAGGGTTATGCTTACACATAGTGCCAATTGTTACAAATATGACCCTATGTTTGTTCAAACATATACAAAGTATTACAAATACACATTTTCACCACTATCTCCAGTAGTTTAGATATATTAACTATGTAACTGCATTAATAAAATCTGTTTTACATTAAAAATAATAATATATACATAAAATTTCTTTTTTATACCGAAGAAGCTGTATTAAATAATTATTAATTGTTATACATAAATAAGATGTTATTGAGGCCTGACCACTTGAAAAAGCAATATAGGATTACTAAAAATTTTACTATCTGAGTTTTGTTTGTAAAAATAGTTTGAGATCTCAGGGCATAAATTAGATAAAAATTCTGAGAAAAATGCACACACTAACATTTTTCTTCTTCCTATATTTCTTGTTCTTCCTCTCATGCTTTGGGCCAAGTGGCCTGTTCCTGCCTCATATCATCTCTGCCTGTGCCGCCCAGGGTTTATATGACATACTTTTGTGTTATCCTATAAGCCATTCTTTCCATTCCTACCTGTATTCATTAACTTTTTTATTTATTACATATATATTTAATATATTTCTAATTTTTTGATATTTTATTTTATTCAGCTTTGTACATCCTAACAATGATCGAAGAATCTCATTGCTGACGCCCGAATACCACTATAAATTTTAATGTCCAAAACTCACTACCATTACTATAGATCTTGCTGGATATTTGCCATATACCATGATTTCAGTTTCAGAAATAGATATAATAAATAGGCTGATTTTTGAAGTTTTTCTTGTATAATTACGAAGTCATCTGCACGTGCTAAAATTTAAGTTCCTCCACTAAGAATACCACATGGTGCTTCCGCCCTCTGTGTATTTAATACATTGCCCAAATAAGTGTTAAAAAGAGTGGATGATAATATGCACCCTTGCATCACACTTTGATTTGTTGCATATAGCACTTTACATTTCCGAAAAATTTGCGGTGCAAATTTTAGGTGATTTATTCTATAGGGTGTGTTGCTCATTGCTAATTTTCAGAAATTTTGGGATTTTAGTTTCAGAAGATGACAGTTAACCAAAACATCTTTTAACTTTTAACTGATATTCAAAATTATGAAGAAAATTTTAAAAAATGCCTTTAAACACCTACAAAAGAAGTGGGGAAAACAGTTTGAGAATCGCTAAGTGCTTGTTGACTTAGTAATCAGAACATCACCTTCCCTAGGCTCGGCCACGCCGTGGCTCAGTGGTTAGACCGCTTGGCTCTCACCAGGGCGGCCCGGGTTCGATCCCAGGCGCCCGCAAAGTGAGATTTGTGATGGACAACATGGCGCTGGGGCGGGTTTTCTCCGGGACCTCCGGTTTCCCCTGCCATCTCATTCCACCGTTGCTCCATCTTCATCTCATGTATCATCAGTGTCACCGCCTGCGGTCCGTATGTAGTAAAAGCGGGCGTTAAACACTACACATTTCATTTTCATTTATTTCCCTAGGCTTCAGTAATACGTAAAAATAATAATATAGGAAAATATTTATAAGTAAATCAGAGACACTTATTTCAGGAATTTTGTTTATTTTTGCCTTATTTGTAATTTAGAATATATATTGTTATTTCGAAAGATTTTTTAAATTACTCTTTGGAGCAGAAATATGTTTTTATTTAAGACTATTGTTTTAATTTACTGATATGTAAATGCTAGGTTAAACTTAGCTTTGAGATAAAATTTTATTGATGTTTTTTATATTATAGGAATAAAATAAACCTTAATTTATGCACATTTTATAGTTGGGAGCAGAAACTGCCAAAGAATTATAAAGACAAGGAATCGATAAGTGACAGCTTTAATGATAGAGCATATATTAACTTTTTCTTACAATTACATGATGGGTTATAAAGGTATAAAATTTATATCAATTAATTCTAACTTAAACTTAAAATAACTGAGAAGAACATAAAAATACTTTTGCAGTCACAACACATGTAGGTTCAGGAACTGGTGCCAATGTCAAGAGCAGGTAGGGGCCAGCCTAGTAAAACAACAAAACAGGCATATTAGATTAAAAACAAATAAAAATAATTATCGGTATGTTAAAAGATGTAAATTACTTTGTATAAACATTATTCCTCTATCTACTTTAAGATAAAAATTATCTTATTTTAATTAAAGAGGAATGCACTAGACTTTAAGTGATAGTCATGTGTTTTAAATGCTGGTTGCTAAGAGAGGCTCTGAAATTCTGCTCTCTTTGCATGGACGAAAGTAGAAAAACAGACAAAAACGTTTTCGTAATTCAGAGAAGCATAGAATTGGAAATAAAGTAAGAGACACCTTGGAAATGATTCAATTTTAAGAAATATCTGTTTGACATAACTCGTGTGTAAACCTTTTTGTAGTAAGATTTTATCTTTCCCTTACGGTTCCAGTTAAGTAAATGTGAACGGGAATGAAGACTTCAGAGATTATTCCATAAAACTTTAGAATCTACATTTATTTTGTCATAAAAATAATTTTAAAACATGGTATTTTAATAAACATTGCTACCAATTTTCAGAAAATCCATGGTATAGAAAAAAATTCATATAAAGGGTTGCTTGGAATCCCTAGATTTTCTTGAAGCTCTTCGTGTGGTATTCTTGTTTTATGCTAAACCTATGAAGCTTAGTATTAAATCGACTTTCTTGTTTTTGAGCAAGTAAAAAGTTTCATATGTCAATACGCAAAAGATATTTATGAAAACGCTTTTACATTTGGGATAAAGAGATTTGCAAATCTGTGTTTCCGAGAGAGTACTCAATTAAAATGTATTATGTTTTACACCCACTTCGAAAAACTTTAAACATTCAGCAATGTGTCCAATAAATGATTTGTTGTAAATAAAAAGTTAATATCTGAACAACGATTTGACAGAACTTGTTAAAATCTTTATTTGCACTATATATTTAATGCTGGGAGTGTATTTGGCAATATAGTAAAACAATCGGAAGCAAAATGGATTTTTTGGATTTGAAGAGATTCGTGAGTTAGTGTCATTTTTAATCTTTTGCTATAGATTTAATTTATTCATCAACATCATTTTCAAAACAGTTCTCCTAAGATATATTACACTTATTCTGGTACTTTCTTCAGTCTAGAAATCACTTCTGTAACTAATTTTTTGTTATGGTTCAGCGATTCTGTTTTACCTCATTAGTGTGGACAAATGAAGTCACAGGGGGTCATATCCGACGAGTGTGGTGACTCAGACAACATAGAGTTATATTGTTTTGTACCAAAAAAACACCAATAAACATTGAACTGTGACTGGGAGCATTACAAATAAACCTATGGCGTAACAGCTCGAAGTGGGCGTTAGCCTGTCAACCCGACTGCCGGCCTCACGCCCACATATGCAAGGTAGAGGGGAGCGATCTTACAATAGATACTGGGAGGTGGTGTGGTCAATATTTCGGCAACCCCAGCAGGAAAGTTGGCTTTATAGGCCAGGCTAGGATCCATCCCAGGTGCTCCCAGGTGCATTCCTTGTCAGGGAACCAACGCACAACGCGCTAACCCACTACTTGACTAACGTCGAATGGGATCACCATCGTGATGCAACTTCCACGAATGGTTTCGTCACAAACTGTTCTGATAGTGATTAGGAGATTTTCCAGAATCATTTTCTTAACTTCTTTCACATTGTCGTCAGTAGTTGATGTGCAACGGCTTCTAGATTGGCCGTCCTCTCCTCGACTCTCTTTGAAACGTTTCTACTACTCGTGAACTCTTGTCTTAGTAAATTTGCCAAAAGTTCTGTCAACATTTCAAATGTAGTGCTGCACATTATTCCAATTTTAAAGCAAAATTTAATCAAAAAAAGTAAAATTCCGCAGAGCACTTTCGAATGTCAACAATAAACCAAACATTCAAAACAATTGTAAACCAAGCATACATCAGGAACATGCGTATTAACAAGACATGATTTTGTTTTTAAAATAATATGTATAATGTGTGCAAATTTAGAAATTCCCATTGTTTTTAGATCACACCTCGTAAGTACGAAATAAGCAACGCCACTCAGTATAGACTATCCGCTTTGATTACACGTGCTTACAGCTCAATAGTGTATGGTATAATAGTATATGCTTCGAACTAAGTTATACATTAAAATAAATAATGAATGTATTGGATAAGCAGCAATAGACACTGAATCCTCAATTAAATGTATTTAAACTTCCTTCTTGATATATGTCTCCATGAAACTGGTAAATTTATTATTTCATGAATAAAGTAAATATTGGTAAAGCTATGTCATACTGTATACTTACCTCATGAAGGACAATCGTTCTGTGACGTGGAAACGAATGTGGCTATATCCAGGTGATTTGCTTGTGCTACCTCGCCGGCTTTCTGGCGTATGTCATCTGTCAGTGCGGTAGTGCGACCCATTACCCAGGCGTGATCTGTAACACAACAATCTTCACATTGTTACGAGTTCTCTCTCTGGTTACTTCCTGCTGATCTTATTTGTCAGTCTGATCTCCTCCTATGTGGGCAAATTACCTGAAGATTTATTTGCAATTTCGTCTTATGTGAACACTGAATATTTTTATAATTCAGACTGGTATCTATTTTGGTTTTGTTAATGTCGATTTCATCATACTGTGCCAATACCTGCACTCAGTACAGTTTTAAGGAATAACAGGTTTTCAACCAATACACCACATATATCCGGATATAATGCACAAATCTGTTCATATTATTTTGCCTTTCTAACCTTCAAAATAAACTAATTTTTAAATTATTAGTATTCGAATTTTTCTTTGAAGTTTTATATGTCTTTAAAAATAACTCTAAAAGCCTTAAAATGACAACTAAATTGCTTAAATTTTGGAAATTTGCATGCCAATTTTAAGATATATTGGATGAAAATTGCATAGTGTGATATATTTCTAAAACGAATATGTGGCGAAAACATAATTTTCGAAAACTTCGAATTTCTAAATGAAAAATACTTTTACCCTGGATAATTACGTGCAAAGCATAAATATGGGTATATATTTATATGTTCTTCCTCATTTAACCCTAGTAGGACCTACCAACCCTTTCGCCGATATGGACGTCATATGACGTCCAAGTTAAAATGCCCCAAACCGATACGGACGTGTATAGACGTCCTGCACATACATGCTCATTTAACGCAAATTATTTTAATCTTCCTATTTTACAATAAATTTAAATTAGTTCTATATGGGATGGAAACATACCCTTAAAGGTTTCTTTTTGAATTGTACACCTCCAAATCTGGATAAACACCCAAGAGAACATCTGCAGATTCACACCAAATAACATTGGTTTCCTTGCAAACTTCTTTTTCGCAACACACTAGATATTCTTGAAACGGTTGCGACTTTTTTGGTTGTGGGTGGTATCCTTTTAGGAAAGTGTTTTCTCTGAGGTATGAGGGGTGCTGTCGTGGTGAATTTCTTACCCCTTACCTCTGAGTATTATAATACTCAATTAGGTTACGAGCTCTTTATACGCGCAAGTACAGGTAGATGAATGTCTTGCATGAACTTACAGCTCTGAAAATTACTAAACAATTTTGCATGGTTACATCCAGTGGTATAAAAATACTTTTTTTACCATTTAACTGTTTTCGTAAAGAGGGATAGCTAGCAATAGCTGATCCACATCACCCATATTTTACCCGCCACTTCCCCCAAACAATGGAGTAGCTGACATGCCATCTGTAGACCAGTACACGTCACTGCTAACTATATCCTAAACATCTCCTTCATAATCGCACAACAAATATTCCAGATTTTCTACAGTAATATCAGAAGCCTGTACAAATCATACGCAAGCTAATTTATTTGCTACATTAAGGGGATAGGCCATGAATTAACAATTTCAAATGTGTCATTCATTTAGCTCTTGATAGCTATTAGAAATCACTCTGAACTCAGAGAGAGTACAAATAACTAAATTACTGAGCGAAAAGAGCTGCAAAAATGTGCTAGAAAACCTTGGTTGAGAAACACTGTAACAACAGATGCTGACAGAGTTTTCTTTTCAGTATAACGCAACATATACTCGTATGACTATCGCTTGGTATAGCATAAATAAACTAAACTTGAATCGGAGAAGTTGCTTGCGTAACTAAACATACATACATTGGTTCGTATACACACAAAACAAAATGATTCAAATATTAGGCGCGTTCGGCGCAAATAATGGCTTTTGCTACAGTGAAACAAAGTAGTAAAATTTCGATGATTTATTAATGTAGTCTCTACTTTATTGTTACTGTAGATGTATACTGCCTTTAATGGGTTTTAAACCAGTTTTTTGTTTCGTTTAAATAACTTAATAAATACGGAAGATACGGAATTGTGTTTATGATGCATTTTTACAGCATTTAACAATTTAAATGTTCTTTTCTGTTTATTGGGTATCCGTTTCCGGCCCCTGAAGGGTTTAAATGGCCATCGGCGAAGCGGGTAATACGTATATATTTATATGTTCTTCATTTAACCCTAGTAGTACCTACCACTTATAGAGGTGTTAGGGGATTCTTGTTCCTCTGTCTCTTACGGTTATTTCTTAATATCTGAGGAACCTAAGGTTTGGATCCAATAGAGAACCAGGATGGGTGATCAGCCAGCTGCCTGGTGTGAGGGTGAAGGAAATATATGGTAGTATGAGGGCGAGATGAATGACAATAGGAACGATGATAGTGGTGGAGCAATGGGTGTAATGCTGGTGGGTAAAACCGGAGGACCCGAAGAAATCCCCCAGCGCCATGTTGTCCACTATATCTCACTTTGTGGTCGTCTGGCATCGAGCCCGGGCCGTCTTGGCGAGAGTCAAGCGATCTAAGCACACAGCATTTATAATATCAACATTTAAAATATTTTGAATTTATCCCCTTAAATGTTTTACATAAAATTAAATTATTCTATTAAAAATTAAATAACATTGAAAACATAATGTTTTATTTGGTAGTTGGAGTGGAAGTATTTAATACCCATTTCGGTGTTTAAGTTGACGGCTAAGGAAATTGTAAAACTCTCAGCAAGATAGATCGACCCATGCAGAAACTCCCTGAAGCCTGAGCGACCACTCTCCGTTGAAATAAAATTGTATTATTGTTTAAACCCGGGGCTGTATTCTTGGTATAATATCAAAGCGGGGTATCACGTGTTGTCATTGATGACGTTGGTGACATAGTTACAAATCTGTAGGAAACTGTGTAAAATTTATGAGTCTGAAAAAGGGTTTTTGAAGTGAAACCATGATAATGGATTTTGGAGTGAAATAATGTACAACATGCTCTACCTCCAAAAAGCGGTAGTAACGATCGTGGAGCCTGTCGTGGAAAGGTACATGCGTCGTCGTTGTGATTTATCAGTGGGAGGAGCCACTTCCTCCTTCTGCGGGCAGTAGCTGAAGTCACGAGACAGGGGAGGACTTGGCTCTTACTGCACAGATATCGTTGTTCACATTTCCAGTACGCTCTAGTAGGTAATTCGAGAAGGATCTATCATCACAGGTGTCCGCCTACGCGCGATAGGTATATAAAGCCAATGGTAGGGCTAGTGAGAGTGTTAGAGTTTGTGTGTGTTTGGAGCTTCGAGTTGAGTCCACGAGTGTGGCTCCGTGGTGAGGAGTAGGCGTAGTGAAGTTCACAAGGCAGTTCAGTCAGTTGAGTTATGCATAGAAGTGTGGTACGTGTTAAGCTCCGTGGTAAGGAATCGGCGGGGAGTGGAACAGGCAATGAAATAGCACATGAGCCAATATATCGGAGTCGAACTTACTGATCTCTGTACCTCTGTGCACTGCTCGGTGGCCTCAACCCGACGCACCGACTCACTGATTCGTGAACTGCTTCAAGGCGCCGACTCCTCCCCACGGAACCACACTCGGCAACTGGCACTCGAAGCTCGAAACATATCACACAAACTCCGAAACTCTCACTAGGCCTTGCATCGTCTTTCTATACCTGCTGCACGCAACCAGAACCTCCTGGTGATATGTCCTTGTAGTAGTGCAACCCTCTCGAGTTAATTCTGGAATAGTCTTTCGAATAGTATTAATACAACTTGCTCCTCGTGACGTCAGCCCTTAAAGGTATGTTCTTTCCCGCCCCTCCGAGCAAGCCTGTGTGATTGCTTCACACACAGCCGAACAGAAATGGCGACGTAACTTCACGGCACGCTACGCGAACGCCGATGTGACAATGTTGAAGTAGGAATCGGTGAATAATTGTATTGACAGATTGTAAATTGTAGGCAGAATTTTACATTAAATTTCAGTTCTTTAGAACATCTATGGCCACCCGAAAAGTCGTAATCAATCCATTGTTAAAATTCAAATTATAACAATGTTAGAAAAATGATACTAGGCTCTGTAAGGTGACCCTAGGCAATAGTTCTAAGACGACACACGTCAATGTTTCGTTAGTTATACAGCTCCTTGTTAAGGAGGAAGAAAATCTTGGGTTAAAATTCGCTCTAAACCTGAACTTGTCTATGGAGATGTCTTTTACAGTGCTGGAATATGGATTGACATCACTTGGAAAAAATTCTATCATAATGGTACTTTGAAACTTGCAGAGCGATGCCAAAAATGTACGAAAACAAATGAAGCATATTAGATTACTAACAGAAAAGTCTGTACTATAATATAATGGACTCAGTCTAAAAACAAAGATTAAGAACTAAAAATTGTTATAGCTTACGACTTTGAGTATGGACTTCTGAATTTTTCCTTACCGTGCAATACTCCGTTGCTAGTGGTCCAGCACGCCCAGGTGAGTGCATAACTGTTGTAATCTGTACCCAGGATGTAGTATTTGGTTTTCCAGTCGCCATCTGTGAACAATCAAACGTTGCACTCTCTGAAAAACGTTATACCACAAGTTTTTACCCTCCAGGATTGTATTTTAAGTTTGCGTTGACAGAAAGGCTACTGTTTGTGAGACTCTAGGAGAACATGTGAGCGCTCTATGGATGTGCCGGAATCAAAGTCAGCGTGGGGAATCATGCTGTGGCCGCACGGGATTGAACTGGCCAGTCCCAGCTGCAGCTGGTCAGTCGATTATAACGTCACCCTTACACAAAGAACAGCAGCTGCAGCGCCCACGCTGCTGCACCACACTCGCCCCACGCCGACACTTCCAAACACTGGATTGAAATGACATTGACAGGAAATAGAGGGATGGGAAGTCGGGGTAAAGTGAAAACAATCTAATGTGTTACAGTCACATGACTTTCTCTGCTCTTATATAAACACTAATTCCTTTGTCTACTACATGTTGATTAGTATAATGATTATTTTATTGTAGGTACAGGGAAATATGGAAATACAGTAAACTTTAAGTGGCTGTCAAATGTTTAAAGCTGGTCTCTCTGTGACGTCTTTGAGACTCTTTTCTCTTTGTACGTTCAAGAGATAAAAAATGAATAACAAAGGAAGTACAAGTATTAGAGAATCTCAAAAATGTTTGGCGTAATTCTGTTTAATATTTTATTCATGATCTTAACATACTCCATAATCGTGACTTGAAAGCAACACACCATCTGCTTTTTAGAACAGACACAAAAGCACTCTACCATGTAACCAACAATTTACCATTACAAATAACTATAGAGTTTACCTTGATAGGTAATATATCTATATAAAACTAAAAATAATATTCTAAAGTTTAATTCAACATTTAAAAACTCCTCACATATACGAGATCTAATACAAGAAACAAAGTAAACTTAATAAAACCAACAGTAAACACATCTACTTATGGTCTGAACAGCGTAACCTGACATGCTTAACTTATAAAATGCACTACCACAAGAATTGAAAAGCTGCAGGAACATGAAAGGTTTCAAAAGGAAACATGTTGAAAATTTGCCGAACTTTTATTTTGATAGCTGACAAACTGTCACTCGTATATATATATATATATATATATATATATATATATATATATGTGTGTGTGTGTGTGTGTGTGTGTGTGTGTGTGTGTGTGTGTGTGTGTGTGTGTGTGTGTGTGTGTGTGTGTGTTTTACTTATGAATGATAATTATATCCTACTATAAGAATGTATTATAAATATTAAGGACTGTTTGCCAGCCATCATTTTATACATTTTTGTACTGTCCTCTAGCTTGAGCTTTGGCTCTGAAACCTTTTCGGATAACAATAAATAAAAATGAACATAAAGGTTAATCTGAAAAGCAATTGCCCGCCTCAGTAGCGTAGATGGTAGCGTGTCTGCCTCACGTTCGGGAGGTGCCGAGTTCGAATCTCGGTTATGGTGAGTTACCTGGATAAGGGTTTTCCGGGGTTTCCCTAATTCTAAAAGACGAACGTCAAGTTATTCTAAGTTCTATGAACCCTGGACTCATTTAAACATCATTTCACCTATGTCATTCATCGTCCGATATGACTTACGTTGGAGGACGTAAAATGAAAAAAAAAAAAAAAAAAACCTGTCTTTTAAGGAGATCTGCAACTTTTCTATTTTGCATATCTCTTCCAGTTTAGTATAACAGCAAAAGTAATTCAGAATGAAAAGGACTACTGAAAATATTCCTGGGAAATTCAAGATTTGCTTTAATTTTTCACGAAAATATCTTTAAAGTATGGCAATTAATTCTAAGTATTAGAGCCATTTTTGAAAAAAAGTACAAGTTTACAAGAAATATTCCAAGTAAATTTTACCCTCGTTTTTTACGAAATAAAGTCATTTCTACAAGTGTCTATCTTTATTAATATCCTTTAGAGAGAACAGAAGTGTTTCTAAGATTAATCCGAACATGAATGTGTAGAGAAAGTCGTGTAAGAGCGCACATTACATTATCCATATTTGCACGAGAAATCTATACATTTGAATTTAAGAGGCTTTGAACATGGAATTCCGTGAGAAATAAGATAACGAACGTGACTATGTTGTACAAACTACAATATAGGTTAACTTTGGTTAACTTACACCTCTCTGGATAGTTGACCCAAGCAATGCCGTTGGTGCCTTCCTCCTCGGTACGCCAGTAATTACCCTCAAGTACTGAGAACTCGCTTTGCCTGAAAAACATGTACAACCATTATTAAATAATGCAGTATATCTACCTAACAATAGGCAAGTCATACAGAAGAAAAGTACTACCGTAAAAACAGTAAAACAGAACCGACAGGTACATAAAATCAGCTATATTGTTATCAAATTATGAAAATTATTTTATAAACACATAGTGTATGGGTCCACTGTTATGCATGTTTATGATACAAGTTAAATTTCAGAAATAGGACGAAAAAAGTATGATGTTAGATGTCTTATTTCTAACATAGGTGCAGCAGAACATGGAAATGCACTCCAATTGACTTGAGGTGGCAGCTGAGTAAAGATACGCACTAAAGTAATTAGTCTGTTACCAATCCTAAAAGAAGACTGAGGATGCTTTTATACATGTGGAGCTATTGATGGTACATGTATCAACCACTCTACTTGTATAAATCATCTTCAGTCTTCTTTCAGGTTTAGTATCAGACGAATTCTTTTAGTGCGTATCTTTACTCAGCTGCCACCTTAAGTTAATTGAACATTACAGTGGTCTGGCTCTATCCAATAGTAAATTGTTTTAAAGCCGGTTGCTATGCGATGTCTTAGAAATTCTGTTCTCTTTGCATGGCCAAGTTATAAAAAAGTAAATAACGACTTTTAATTTGAGAAATGTGTACATACATATTGAAAACTTCAAACAAAGAACGCAGAATACCACGGGAATGCCTCAAACCATAAAAGTTATTTGTATACTGGGTCATAGTCTTTGTGATTATGACAGAAGAAAACGAAAGCGCTAATTTTCGCACGTTAAAAATGTAAGGTATAGCTACTCATATTTATTATTATTATTATTATTATTATTATTATTATTATTATTATTATTATTATTATTATTATTATTATTATTATTATTATTATTATTATTATTATTATTATTATTATTATTATTATTATTATTATTATTATTATTATTATTATTATTATTATTATTATTATTATTATTATTATTATTATTATTATTATTATTATTATTATTATTATTATTATTATTATTATTATTATTATTATTATTATTATTATTATTATTATTATTATTATTATTATTATTATTATTATTATTATTATTATTATTATTATTATTATTATTATTATTATTATTATTATTATTATTATTATTATTATTATTATTATTATTATTATTATTATTATTATTATTATTATTATTATTATTATTATTATTATTATTATTATTATTATTATTATTATTATTATTATTATTATTATTATTATTATTATTATTATTATTATTATTATTATTATTATTATTATTATTATTATTATTATTATTATTATTATTATTATTATTATTATTATTATTATTATTATTATTGTTATTGTTATTATTATTATTGTTATTATTATTATTGTTATTGTTATTATTATTATTGTTATTATTATTATTGTTATTGTTATTATTATTGTTATTATTATTATTATTATTATTATTATTATTATTATTATTATTATTATTATTATTATTATTATTATTATTATTATTATTATTATTATTATTATTATTATTATTATTATTATTATTATTATTATTATTATTATTATTATTATTATTATTATTATTATTATTATTATTATTATTATTATTATTATTATTATTCAAGTGCTCCAAATTAAATTATAACGGGCGATGAATTAAATGATACTCCAATGAGTCCAGAATCCATAGAGCTTAGAGTCACCAGACTTTCATCTTTAAGGATAAGGGAAATCCCCCCCCCCAAAGAAACCTCATCCAGATAACTCACTCTGACTGAGAGTTGAGCTCCGGACGTCTTAAACGTGGGTAGGCCACGCCGTGGCTCAGTGGTTAGACCGCTTGGCTCTCACCAAGGCGGCCCGAGTTCGACCCCAGGTGACCGCAAAGTGAGATTTGTGGTGGACAACACGGCGCTGGGGCGGGTTTTCTCCGGGACCTCCGGTTTCCCCCGCCATCTCATTCCACCGGTGCTACATCTTCATCTCATGTATCATCAGTGTCACCGCCTACGGTGCCGTATGTAGTAAAAGCGGGCGTTAAACACTACACATTACATTATTAAACGTGGGTTACAGCAACGTTATAGAAGTGGGCTTCTGCACGCATTACCTCAATATTGTACGCAATTTTAGCTCCAAAATGTACAAAACCTATTAATAAATTTGCAAAGTATAAGTGAGTGAGTGTGTGGTGTTTTAGGGCCCGTCGACAACAAGGTCATTTGGGCCCGCAAAGTATAATGTTGCAGTATATTAGAGATGAGAGATTGCTAAATATGGTTGCTAAGGAAATGTTATTTCCTGATTTGAACAATTTTAAAGGAAAAGGTATGCTGATTATAAAACTAACTTATGGATTGCATTCCACCTGAGATTATAAAGGAAGTCAAAAGTACGTTGGCGGTTTATTAATTACCCAAAAAATTAGGAGATGTTTACCAAAACGGACATTGGAGGATCTGAGATCGAAAGAATAAAAATACACTGTTTCTACAAATAAAATAATATTTCTTGCTTGTTGCTAGGCAACTATGTAATATTTTCCGGCACCAGTATTACGCGTGATAGTAAACATATTTTTATAAATATAGCTTTTGTGTATCAATAAGATTTATATTTTTGTAGAAGATTTTGTCTCTCTTACAGCTTACCAGTTCCGCAAACGTCATTCAGAATGTAGAGGACCTCTGACGACATTTCCGGAATATTTAAGATATACGTTTCAGTTGACACTAAAATATGTGGGAACAGAAAATTCAAAAGATAGTAAATGAAGATTTTAATTAAAAGCTGTCACCTGAAACAAGCATTTATATGGGAAAATTTTGGAAGATTTTGATTTTTTAAAATAAGGCTTGAACAATTTTAATTAATATACCATAATTTAAATCTATTTACATATGAAATAAAAAGGAACTTATTGAATTTTATGTGAAGCTGTGAAATCCTCTTTATTCTCGATAGAATTTTACAATTGCCTAACTGTAAGAGATAACTATAAAAAATATAGATTCCGTTAAAACATACAATTTGTATTTTTTGTGTAGATTTGGCCATTTAAGAGGTACCTACTCCTTGTGATTGGTTTAAATTTTTAAATACTTGTACGTGACTTAAATGGGTAGTCATTATGTCACTCTTTTACCTCCTGCCTATGCAAAAAGAATAGAATTCAAAGCCATTGCATAGCGATGAGGTCTTAAAACTTTTGACTATCACTTAGAGCTTACTCTATTCCCACATTCACCTTCCACGTGCAAGAGAGTACGTAATAGGCACTGCTACATGAAGCGGAATGAAGAACAAGTGCTGTTTTGCAATGTAGTAGAGCCTTGTTTACCCTGATCAACCGGGACCAGGGCTGATCCGAGATAACCAAAACCCAGGTTATCCAGAAAATGACGGAAAAACGATAAAAACATGGACACTACCGAAACATTTCTAACGGAATTTAGAAATTACCTAAATCTAAAAGCACATATACTGTATGTACTGTAATAGTCTATATATTTGCTCTGTACTACATACAAGTCGGTAGTAAAAAAGACAGTGAGCTTCTGCTCTCTCTGTTTAGTGTATCACTTACAAGCAGCGCGATCTCCCATCTGCATTAACATTGGACGTTCTTTTTGGAATGTTTCGACTTGACTCTCGAAATGAAGCATTAATTTCTCTATGTTTGTTACTGCTTGTGTGTGGGAAATAGCCACAACTGGTTTGTCAACTTCATCTGAATCTGAATACTCTTCATTTTCATTTTCACTAACACTGCATGGAGTAACAATGCCTTCCTCTGTAATCGGTTTATGACCTCCGTCATTGTCTATTTACAACTAATTGTCAATTTTTTCTTCATTAACTTCAGAACAGCATTCGATATTTTAGAAACCGTCTATAAAATCTTCTTCCACACTTATGTTTCTTCTTCTTCTTCTTCTTCTCTTCTTCTTCTTCTTCTTCTTCTTCTTCTTCTTCTTTCTTCTTCTTCTTCTTCTTCTTCTTCTTCTTCTTCTTCTTCTTCTTCTTCTTCTTCTTCTTCTTCTTCTTCTTCTTCTTCTTCACTTCTTCTTCTTCTTCTTCTTCTTCTTCTTTCTTCTTCTTCTTCTTCTTTCTTCTTCTTCTTCTTCTTCTTCTCTTCTTCTTCTTCTTCTTCTTCTTCTTCTTCTTCTTCTTCTTCTTCTTCATTCTTCTTCTTCTTCTTCTTCTTCTTCTTCTTCTTCTTCTTCTTCTTCTTCTTCTTCTTCTTCTTCTTCTTCTTCTTCTTCTTCTTCTTCTTCTTCTTCTTCTTCTTCTTCTTCCTTTCTTCTTCATCTTCTTCTTCTTCTTCTTCTTCTTCTTCTTCTTCTTCTTCTTCTTCTTCTTCTTCTTCTTCTTCTTCTTCTTCTTCTTCTTCTTCTTCTTCTTCTTCTTCTTCTTCTTCTTCTCTCTTCTTCTTCTTCTTCTTCTTCTTCTTCTTCTTCTTCTTCTTCTTCTTCTTCTCTTCTTCTTCTTCTTCTTCTTCTTCTTCTTCTTCTTCTTCTTCTTCTTCTTCTTCTTCTTCTTCTTCTTACTTCTTTCTTCTTCTTCTTCTTCTTCTTCTTCTTCTTCTTCTTCTTCTTCTTCTTCTTCTTCTTCTTCTTCTTCTTCTTCATCATCAATCTTGTTTTCTGCAATAAAGCCGCCCACTGGCAAGGACATTTGAGTGTTGTACCTAAAGACAATAGCAATTTATCGTCTGCAAAAAGTCTTCATTTAATAGGCTAAAATCCTAATTTATTTTTCAAAACTGGTCCGAGTTATGCGGTCTCCCGCGTTTATAGAGGTCCGGGTTAACGAGGTTTTACTGTAATCTGTACAAGGGTGAGTAGAGAATGCAATTGTGTTTAAACACATAAAACTTGTAAAAATACATCCCTGACTTTCCAACTCGTGGGGATGTATTTTGTGAAAAGGAAAGCTGCCTGGGGTTACTGAAGTACACTTTTGAGAAGTTACCCTTTGAGTTTAGCAGTAAATACATTTGTGCATTAATAGAAACAGTAGATCGTTGCCATGAATAATTAGACGTTAAGTGACTCAAAACTATTTGGAAGGATGGGCAAAACCACCCCCTAAACTAACTACAAAATTCTTTTCGTAACTCACCCTGGTCTTACAAATTTGGTTGTGAAGGAAATTGTTCCGTTTGGTCTCTCTTCAATGACAATGCGAGGACAGTGGTCGTTCTGGTCGAAATGGTCTGTTACACTGCGCATCAAAATGTACCAGGTTCCATGAAACTGAAACAAAACACAGTCGTCAGTAATAGCAGTGACATTTAGGATCGTATTAAACAGCTTTAAATGTTCTAAATTTGTATATTAATAAATTTAAGTATATCAAATTATTTAATTATTTACAACGCAGATTAACTCTAACATAACCTCAAAACGGATTGACAATAAGCCATGCGTTACTGGCTAATTCATTATACAGTGCAAATACTTATTACAAAAGTATTTTTAAGGATTTTATTTTATGATGTTGATAGGCTGTAAAGTTTCTGGCAATACAAGTTATCAAACTAACCAGCAAATATTTGCAAGGCAAAGTCCTCTTTAGTGTGAACGACCTTTGCATAACTGATAAACACTAACTTTAGAGCACAAGAAGGTAGATTTGATTATGGAACACAATTATTTAAATAATTGTTTGGTGTGTTAGTCATTTCCCCAATATTTTCTTTTATTTACTCTCCAAATTAACTCATATCGGATGATGATGAAATGATGTTCAAATGATTACGGTGTATATAGAGCTTAGAATTATAGACATTCCTCTTTTAGGGATAAGGGGAAAGCTCCAAGGGTTAGTTCATATCGGATGATGAATGAAATAATGTTCAAATGTGCCCAGGATCCATAGAGTTTAGAGTTAACAGACATACATCTTTCGCATAAGGGGAAACCTCCAACTTTATGCTATATCGGACGATGAATGAAATGATGTTCAAATGAGTGCAGGGTCCATATATCTTAGAGCAGCTAGACATTCATCTTTCAGGATATGGAAAACTCCGGGTAACACCTTATCACTATGACCAAAATCTAACTCGGAATATTTTGAACGTGCTGCAGACACGCTACTACCTACCGCTACCGAGGCGGGCAAAATCCTTTTAACCTGTGCATCATACACTATTTTTAGAGGGTCTGAATATTTATTGATAAAGTTTAGGTTTATATATAGTATTGTTTCTCCTATCTAATGGTTATGATATTCATCGGATTGCGATGTTTAGTTGTCTTGCTTGCATCAGTGTTGACAGCATGACCTTTTAGAAAACCACATCATTCTACATAAGGCAGTGGAAATAATAGAGAGTTTTTGCCACAGCGTGTTTTCTGATACGGTATCGGCTATTGTCATGTGGCTTGAATACGGTATATATTGTAGCGTATGTTGCTGAGTCAGAGTTTTTGTACGAGTCATTGGATTCGGTACGTTAATGTGAACAGAAAATGAAGCAATTACTTGATATCGCAGCGTTCAGTGTCATTGATGACGAGCTATTGGAGGATACAGCGTTAACAAAGAAACATCCCCCAAGGAGGTGTGGCAATTCGGAGACTAGATTTAAATCAATTTACAGATGAAGAATGTCGACTCTATTTTCGTTTCGATAAAATGGATCAACGACGGCTAGTAGAGACTTTACATATACCACCCTAGAATAACAAGAACGATATTCTGCCACAGGTAAGTTTGAATAAACAATTTACATCGTTCGTATGGATATTATGTTAGGTTATGTTGTACTGAGAGTACATTTACTATTTCAGGAGTGGGGAAGCTTTGTGCATATATCTTCGGCGCCTAGCGTATCCCAACAGCGCTGTCTGATGTAGAAGCAGGTTTTGGCGTACCTTCTTCATATTCATCAACAATAGACATTGCAATTATGAATATAATATATAGAAATAAAGGCCACTTATTAACAAATCTGCCTAACCTAGAATGGCTTGAAGTAAATAAATTGCAACATTATACAAATGCTGTATCATTAAAGGGAACACCTACAAGAAATTGTTGGGCCTTTTAGGTAGATGGTACATCTTGAGAAGATGGTCCATGTGCTCCTTCATTGTATAGAAGTAAATTTTTTTGCAGTTGCAGCTACCATATTTGCAACTATTTCTTTTCATACAGTTGGATCTTCTATATGGATTGGTTGAAATTACCACCTGCATCAATATTAGATCATCATTAATGTAAAGCGTAATCTTTCTTGGATCCATTTGTAAAGGAAATGCTACCGCGAAGCCTTACGTTAAATGGTGAAACTATAACGCGTCCGGTTATCGGTTATCTGTTTCCAGTAAACATGCGCATATGCAGAACATCGCTCACGTGACACTAACGTTTACGGTAACTGCCAAGAATATGCACAAGAACTCCCTGTTAAAACAATGAAAATGGCATAACTAATAGTTAACTAATTAATGATAAATTGCAAATCTTTCCATACTTTACTCACTGTACGAGAAAACTAAATATTGGTTTTAAACTAGTATTATTTAACTCAGATTCACGGCCTTCTTGTGAGCGATTGTCATATTCAGGAGAAACTCTAGCTGGTATTACTGGCTTGTTAAAAGCTTCTGAGTACCGAGCGAAAGAATTTTCTACATTTAATACAGTCTTGAACTACTGAAAGGTCCACTTTTACTATCAACTGTCTCAAAAATATAGCTATTGACAATTTCGAACAAATAACAAGGAATATCTGGAAATGCTTTCCTTCACAAAGGATTTGACACAAATTGAATCTTTATTTAACCAGATCTACATGTTTAAGTTGTAGGATTTTGTCCATCTGTTATCAGTAATTCAGAATTTTCCAAAATGAACTTTAGGGATTAGTCTTAATCAATTTAAGTATATCGTAATTATGTGACATTTTAATCAAGTTAGATGCATTTTTAAGAAATCAAAATTTTCGACAATTTTTCCATTTAAAGGGCAATATGCAGCAGAATGTAAAAGGAGGGGGAGAAAAGTAAAGGGAGAAGATGCTGTATTTTATTTCCTTCCCCAGTTTATATTGTAAATTAACTTTTATCCTTCTATACATACAGTTTGGGAACATGGTTTAATTAAACCCGTTTAATTTATTAATAGGAACCATAACATAACACTAAAGTATCATGATTTTGTATTAAAAAATTCTATTTAAATTTCTAAGGTTGTTGTTACTGTGACGCGTAAGAGCTTTTTAAGTTTAGGTAAATTATTACATAATTTATTAACGACGCTGTCAATTGTTAAGATGATATCAGCGCCACCTGTGTGCCCGAAGTTATTTACATGCTTATAAATGTGGTTGTCTGTTTAAATACACCGGGTTTGAACCAAAACTTAGAGATCGGTAGACCAGTACATTATCGAGCCATACAGAGTCACATTGCTCCAGTAAGACTTGGAATTACTGGCGTTACATTTCTCTGTTCATTCAAGAACTTTTTACATGGCCTACCCTGTATAAGTATAAGATTCAGCAGAGAAGACCACATAAATAATAATAATTTATACTGAAAATTACAAAAGTATAAGTAAATTAGTTTTTTTTTCTTTCTTAAGATTGCATTTTAATAATTTTTATTATTGTATTATTTAAATATAATTTCATTATGTTTAGTTAACTAAACATTCCGTTTATATTACTTTTATATATACTGGACCTTTACGGGTCCAGTATCAAAACTGTTACATAATTAATGAACAATGCATATTTATATCTATTTTGCTAGTTAAGGAATCTTAAAGTTTGCATTTAGGTAAGTACCTCGTGATTTCAAAGACTTATTCAACAATGCCTTTAGCTGAACAGGCTATATGTCTTAAAACGTGACCAAAACACACTATATCTCTGTAGCATTGCTGGACAGAGTTTACCGTCTTAAGACAAGCCTGACATATTTCATGTTGTATAAGACTATAGGGGCATTAATATCTACTTGATAGGATAATTACAACCTGTTCTGAAAAGTAAATGCGGAGGGCTAGCAATGGAATCTTGCGTAAAACAAGCAGATGGACGAATTACGTCGTCATTCCCTGCACTGTTCGGCAATACTGCAGTTGAGTCTCTTACGTGAACGGGTTTCGTATCAAGTCAAAATGCCAACAGTGCCATACGCTTACAAAGTAGACAATTAATATTCAATGTGTTACAGTTGTAAAGAATAGAAACGTAAAGATATATTACGTTTAATAATGTTACAGCAATAGCACTGGGGAAAAGTGAACGGTAACATAATATAGTGAAAGAGGTTCAAAATTTCAAAGTGTACGTGAGACTAAATTTCAACATCGCCCACATTCAAAAAGGTGTATAGAGCTTTTCTTGAATTTTACAAACACAGAAGAGAAATTCCTGCAGTACATAAACTTATGAATGTTGTTAAGTAAAGATCCACTTTGAAGGTAGAAGGGGACACATTCTATAGAATACTTAGACTCGGATTTGGATATACTTGTCTCAGTACGCTGTGCTGATATTTTTATGGTCTGACCTTCCTGTACTATATTCCCGCCTTCTCTCAACCAAGCGACCTTCGATAACAATTGCACTCATTTGTCACACAGGCAATGGAGGGGACACAGGAGAACACAGACACGAGGTTAGAGGTGGCCTGCTCAAGCCACTGTACAATGGTTTATAGGCTCCCCTCCAGCGGTGACCTGGCTAAGCTGGATCTTGCAACGGTGACATGAAGAAGCTACGCTCTGACGTAGCATTCTAAAGTCGTAAGTTCAAACCCGAATCAGAAGCGACAGACTGTTAAGCAGATTTAATGGTATGAAAAGGAACTCCTATGAGACAAAGTTCCGGTACACCGGTCGGCTTTTTTTTTTAATTTTACGTGCTCCAGCGTTTAAGTTAAATCGGACGATGAAATGAAATGATGTCAAATGAGCCCATGTACATAGATCTTATGGTTACCAGATATTCTTCTTTCAGGATAAGAGAAAACCGGGGAAAAAAACCTTATCAATATAACTCACCTGAGCGAGATTTCTATTCATAATGAAATACCGGAGTAAACATGTAAATAGTAAGACAAAATCTTATGTTTTGTACACACTTGACTTTCTGAACTCAGTACAAACGATTCTTATAAACAGTTATTGTTCCATCTAATTCAAGATAGACATCTTATTGTAGGTACAAGGGAATACAGTACACTTTAGGAGATAGACAAAGGTCTGAAGTTGCTCGAAATTCCATTCTCTTTGTAAGGCCAAGGGATAAAAATCTAATAAAATTTCCCTTTGAGGAAATTCAAACAAATAACAAGGAATTTCTCGGAAATGGTTTACTCCACGACATAAGTATTTGAAAACAAATTGTGGGATTGAACGGCAGTTAATTTTCTGTGTATTAAGATTTGGTCTATTATTTATGGTTTTACCAGAAATGCAAAAGCCAATCATAAGGAACAGGAATTTCGTGAAATTTGCAGAAAAATATTCTCTGGGGGTCCCAAATTTGGTATTAAAAATCTACGTTTAAGTTAATTTCATGATAAATTAAATTTATGTATCATGTATCACGTATGCTTTCCTTGGAAAGAGTCTCCAGAAATCCTCTTCATTTTAGATGAATTTTGAAAAACCTTTAAGCTATAAGATATCACAAAATTATGTTATATAAAATATGAATATCCTGTTCAACTAAAATTTGTCATACTTTGGACAGCTTATTATTTCAGAGATATTCATTGTTATTGGTTGTTAGTTTTAGATACTAATGCTTTTCTAAAATACAAAATTTATTGTTTGTTCATTCTCCTATTCATACAAAGAGAATGGAATATCAAGGCCTACGCATGTTCTTTAAACAATTGACTGTCGCTTGAAGTCACCCATATTGTCAACTCCTTTGTATGTACAATAAACTTAGAAATAAAGTAATGTTTGTCTTCATTAACATTAAGTAGATGAAGGAATAAGTGTTTGTAAGAATACTTTGTACAAGAGTACAGAATGTCATGTAAATGTAACAATTAAGTATTTAATTTATGCGGAATTTCCCTGAAATGAGTATTGCATTATGAAATGTAGAAATGTTATGCAGTTAGGTATATTTAATGACCTAGAAATTGAACAAAACTTACAATTGATGACACTGTAGTGTTCTACTATAAGTATTCTATGTTAAAAATTCTGTGCTGTATTATGGAGTTGCTTAAGTTATACCATTCTTACAACACCATGAATGATTGTAAGATACAAGTGTTAAGTACTCTATGCTGATACCTTACAGCATGGCAGTTATAGTCACTCATGGGGTTCTCTGAGGGCAGGTTCCATCCCCCAGGACAGTTCCCGAAAGGGCCACCACGGCCACAACAATACTCAGGATAGGGTTCATTGCTCGTGCTTTACGTACTGGCAAATTAACATGGAGTACCGTGTATTTATACTTTAAGATCATCACCTTTGGCCACTGACCTTGTGACACTGCTACTGTCATGTTGGCGGAACGCCAAACGTCTTTGTAACAAAAGGTATCGACTTGCAAGATCGCATTTACAAACTATTAGACGAATTATTATTGGGGTACAGGGCTCTTCTTGTAAAACTAACCGTTTAGAATGTTCCTGAAGTGGTATTAACGACCTAAGACTTGAAGGTATATGTCGGAATGGGACTTCTTTTTAATTTATGACTTCCAGCGTTAAGTCATATCGTGACGATGAATGAAATGATGTTAAAATGAGTTCAATGTACACAGAGTTTAAGAGTTACCTGATATTCATCGTTCAGATAAGGAAAAACCCTTAAAAAGCTTATCCAGATAACTCATCCGTACCAAGATTCGAAATCGGGATCTTTTGAACGTTGAGACTCACACGCTACCAATCTATTTTACAGAGGTGGGCTAGCATTTGTGTGGAGCAACACTGAAGATCTTCGTTTACTGCTGGTGTCCTTTGAACCTACCGGAATTTGTTGTTGTTGTTGTTGTTGTTGTTGTAATTTACGTCCTCCAACGTTAAGTCATATCGGATGATGAATGGAATGGGTGATTGGGTGATATGATGCTCAAATGAGCCCAGGGTCCATAGAGCTTTGAGTTACCCGACATTAGTCTTTCAGGATGAGGGAAAACCCCGGCTTATCCAGATAACTCACCCTGACCGAGATTCAAACTCGGGACCTCTTGAACGTGAGGCATACACTCTACCACCACGCTACCGAGGCGTGTCTGTACCGGAATGAACATCGCAATCCGATGAATATCATGACCATGAGAAATGTAAAACCATACCAAATTCTGTTATATCTGTTATTTCAGTAACTGATCAACCTGGAGAACTGAAACTTTTACAACAAATTATGTATTGTTTCCTTGTAATTTGTACAGGAGGAATTTGGACTCACGTAAAATGTATATATTATAATTTTATTAATGTGACTCAAAATATGAAATTAAAAAATAGCTTTTTTTAGAAAATAATTATTGTAAATTAATTTTACTCTGTCTAAAGTTGGATATACATATACAGAACATGCGGTAAAATTGTATCTTAGAATCTGATACAGAAGCTGAGATACTGGGTCAGTTATCTTCAGAAATGTGATTTTCCAGAAATTGCGTTTAAATTTGGTAGTAGATTTTATCATGCCTTAGTGCATCTCTGGTCATATGATGGGTTATCTGAGTCTTTCCTCCTCATCAAACATGGCCATACATTTTATACGTACAACAGATTCACTGATAAGTCTTTTCAACAGAGCAACATTCACTATTAGGTTTAGAAAATCATCATTTCTTTATAAAGTTCAAAGCATTACTATATTTTCTTTTAAAAGAACCAATTGGAACATCACGTTTTAGATTGGTACCTGTTGGTGATTGGCATGATTGTTTATAGTGACAGTTTTAGACTTGCGAACATTGTTCCTTTCTTAAAACACCTTTTGGTCTTGTCATAATATCTGATTTTACCAGGAATATATATCCTACAAAACATTATTCAATACGTATAATTCACTAAAAACATAGCAGAGGAATGTAAAAATAAGCATCAAAGAGAATGAAAACAGATTAGCCAAACATCATAGAATGAGAATAAAAAATTGTCCCACCAATCACAAAAAATCCCATTCGATAACTTTTACAGAAAAAAAGTTACACATTTTCATCGAATTTTGACAGAACAAGACAATAGAGCAGGCGTAATTAAAGTGGTATCTAAATAATTATACCATATGTATCATATATAATTTTACTCTTAGAAAAGTGCAGGATTAATGTGAGACAAAAATATAAAAAATGACAGTTTTATGATTTTTGGCCATTCCGAACCCACTTATGCAAAAGTCGTCCAGGTTTAAAACGATTTATCTGTATTTCCAGAACATTAAAGTGTATATAGATATTATTTCTCATTAAGATATCTTAAATATATGACAATGTTATCAAAATCGTAGAAGCATACTTGAGAAAATTCTCATTTGCGAAAAAAAAAATCCATATAAAAAATACTTTCATATGAGGGGGATTTAATTTTTTAAAAGTCGCTGATTCCTCTACTTAGAAGTTGCTTAACTAAACAAAACATTGTGCTTAACATACTTTCAATATTGCATTGTGCTCTGCAGGAAAGAACGCATGTATTTATAGGCAAATACTCCTGCAGGACCGTTTTTATGATAAAAGCAATTTTTTCTAATTAAGGGGATCTCTAAACCTGTATTCCGATTGAAATCTCAGTTGGAATGGAAATTCAAATTATCAACAAATATATCGGAAATGCCTAATGCTATAGGAATTTTATATCAGAGAAATTATAAATTACGTTTAAGTTTTATATATTGATATGGCTTAAATTGTACAAATTATACAAAATTCACAGACAGCAAAGATTAGCATTCAATAGAAAATTGAAGTAAACATTTAATTGTAATGCGAGTAAATGCTTGATAGAAAATGTTAAATTGTTAAGAGTGTATATACAG
>CM060957.1:127164725-127165794 GCA_030765055.1 Mantis religiosa | reverse complement strand
TTCGAATCTTGGTCAGGTTGATCCTTATCCTGAAAGATGAATGGTAATTCTAAGCTCTATTACCTGGGGCTCGTTGGGGTATTATTTCATTCGTTTCATTCATCATACGTTATGACTTAAGGTTGGGAGACATTAATTCAAAGACCGCCTCTGTGGGGTAGATGGTAACGTGTCTGCCTCAATTTCAAGAGACCCCGAGTCCTCATCTCGATCAGGAAGAGTTATCTAGATAAGGTTTTTTTTCCGATCTTTTCGCTTATCCTGAAAGATGAATGCCTGAACACCCCTAGCTTATTTGAGCATCATTTCACCCAATTCATTCATCATCCGATATGTCTTAATGTTGGAGGACGTAAATTCAAAGACAGCCCCTGTAGCGTGTGTGTCTCAAGTGTAAGAGATACCCTAGTTCCAAAATCGGTCAGGATGAGTTACCTGGATAAATGTTTCCTATGTTTTTACTTTATTCTGGAAGATGAATGTCTATTAGCTCTAAACTCTATGTATCCTGAGCTCATTTGAGCATCATTTCATTTATCGTCCGATATGACATCGTTAGTTTTCCCTTATCCTGAAAAAAGAATATCTGGTAACTGTAAACTCTAGGGACCCTGGAGCCATTTCATCACTGTCTCACCCGTTTTATTTATCGTCAGGTAATACTTAACCTTGGAGGACGTTAATTAAAACACTAAAATCAGCAACATATTATGATCTAAAAATTGGACTATATCTCCCAGGCAGTAAGTACACAGAAAAATCTGCAGAAAAGCTCACTTAAAACTCACTCAACCGTTTCATGATTATGCTGGGGCTTGGTTCAACTGTTCGCATAGCTCCTATGCCGTTGTTTTGCATTCTTTATGCTACTGTAACAGCACCATACATGTTTACGAGAATGGATTAACAACTATTAGTGTATAAATTAACAAAGATAATAAAATATAAACATTTTAATGCGATTATTAGAAAACAAACAGACCTTGAACCGAATTACAACCTCTTTTTTTCATTTTTCGTTGCGGGTACATCAGTTGCACGATAACTTTATCAAAAATTGATTAGGAAA
>CM060957.1:126854725-127162225 GCA_030765055.1 Mantis religiosa | reverse complement strand
TGAAAATTAACCTTATCCGGATAAGTCACCCTGACCGAGGAGGTAGACAGGCTACTATCTGCGACACAGATGCGGTCGCAGATTATCTACAGCGGGGAGATTATCTACAGCGAGATACCTAGGACACACATAATCAAGGAGGCAGAAGAGAATGGACTGCGACGGTGGCGAGACCAATGGGAGAACACAACAAAAGGAAAAATCAGCAAAAAGTTCTTCCCTTCTGTGCAAGAACGACTAAAAATGAGCATCCCACTCAACGGACAGACTACCGCCATCCTAACTGGACATGGGAAGACAAGGGACTACTACAACAGATTCAAAATATCGGAAAGGGCAATGTGCAAATGTGAACTACAAAACCAAACAGTGGATCATTTAATATACAACTGTCCTCTTCTGAACAGTGAAAGACTAACAAAACATTAGACTGAGGGGTGGACAGTGGCCGGCAACAAACAGTGATCTAATCAAGCACTACCAAAAATTTTTTTTAAAATTCATAAACAAAATAGATTTTGAAAAAATGTAAAAGCATAACCAGAAATTGTATCATATAATGAGAACTTGTAACACTTGTAAAAATGGTAATTACTACAACTCGTAATAAGTTTAAGGAATGCAAGTAGTGTTACAATGTAACGGAGCATGCAATGTAATAAATAAATTAAAAAAAGATGCGGTCTTTAAATTAATGTCCTCCAACGTTGTCATATCGGACCACGAATGAAATGAAGTTCAAGTGAGTTCAGGATCCATAGACCTCAGAGTTAACCGACCTTGATCTTTCAGAGTAAGGGAAAACCTCCAAAGATAAGTCATATCGGACGATTAATGAAATGATGTTCAAATAAGTACACGGTACATAGACCTTAGAGTTACCCGACATACATATTTCAGGTTAAGGAAAACCACCAACGTTAAACCATATCGGATGAATGAAATGATGTTCAAGTGCTTAGGCTGTAACGGTTGTTTTGGTTTAGGCCTCGAGGGTTGAAAAATGTATAAATATGTTATTTAAGAATCGATATGGACATGTTAAAGTGAATAAGAAAAGAAATTGTTAAAATTCAATAGGTCATGAGATTACGCAGCATGGGATATGATGTAAATATTGTATGATTGGCAGTTTTTAAAAAAATGAGATTATATAATGTGTGACGTGGACCAGTAAAAATAAAGTTTCATTGGTAGTGATGGCAACGAGAGAATGTAAAATCAATAATTTTGGCAAAACATCTAGGAAAGAAAGCGTCTTTTGATGGAAGAACTTATGGTGTAAAGACGTAAATGCAGTATCGCGACGAAACCTTGTTAAAAGTTATTATTAGTTTATATTAATTGTAATCAAGGCATACAGTATTATTGTCAAGTTTTATACGAAAAATTGTATAAGTAATACAGATTAAATTGAACGTCTGGATATGTCTAAAATAAAAATAATTTCGAAGTTTATTTAAAAAAAAAATTATCCTTTTCACTCGCGACCACGTCTGAATGAAGTGTTCTCGTAGCTCAGACTGAAGCAGATCCGGAGATTTTTTTATATACATCGATACATAAGAGTGCCAGATCTGAACCAGAGATTCGGATCGGGAAGAAGTAGCAGCTCCTGGCTTCATTTTCTTCCTGGGTGGGGGGAGGGGCTGAATACAGCTACAATTCCAGTCAGAAGGCGGGACGACATCGGGTGAGAATAATCCGGTTCCACATGATCGCCGCAGACATCGAGAACACCAAAACTCCTGTTACACATGGCTTCCACCTGGGGCGTTTAAAACGTCGTCTTCAAACATCCCATTATCACCATAATTCTTGCTTCACATGATCACCGCAACGCGGGGCTTGAGAAGGCCATATTCCCATCAGCACCATAATTCCTGCTTCAAGAATTACCCGACATTCATCTTTCAGGATAAGGGAAAACCTCCAACATTAGCTCATATCGGACAATGAATGAAATGATGTTCAAATGAGTCCAGGTTATATAGAGCTTAGAACTACCAGACATTCATCTTTAACGATAATGTAAAACCCCGAAAAATGGGTCTTGTCCAGATAAGACTTTCTGAACGAGATTCGAGCTCGGCACGTTTTGAAAGAGAGACAGGCACGCTACCATCATGTTACAGTGGTGGTGTGTAAATCAAGGTCTAAGGGAAAACGCCGAAAAAGCGTTATCCAAATAACTCACCCTGACCGAGATCTGAACTCGGCATCCCTTGAACATGAGGCAGACGCGCTACCAGAGGCGTGTTAAAACTTTTCACCTAGACACATACACACAGACATCACGTGTTTGGATTTTTAATATGTGCAGTCACGTGGTTTTCCCTACTCTTGTACAAACTATTCTTACAAACACTTGTTCCTCTATGTACTTCAAGATACACATTATCTTATTGTGGTTACAAGGGGATAACGTGCATTTAAGTGATAGTCAAATGTTTTAAAGATGAATGCTATGTGACGTTCTTTGTAATTCTGTTCTCTTTTTATGGCCAAGAGATAAACGATTTTATAAGAACTTCCGAAAATGTAAGTATACTGAAAAGTTAAAAAAGAAAAGGGATATCTGTGAATTTTTTCACTCTGCAAAATTTATATATTCTACGTAAGCTTTCTGTTCTGCATTTTAATGTGTAATATGGTCTTTTACGATTTAGCACATAAACAATGATGTAGAATGCTGAATACTTCGGAGGCTATCCTAAGGAAATTCAAGATTTGCATTGCATATTTTGCAAACATATCTTTAACCTGTAGTATTTTAATCAAAACTGTTAAAGATATTTTGAATCAAAGCGAAGTTTTGAAACTTTTTCCACATAAAGTTTAATTGGGGTTAAGATCCTGTTCGAATGCTGAAATTAAGTAACAAGCTAGACATTTATCCCATTTTTTCGATTTTGAGTTATGGTGTTTAAAACTTACGTACGGTTTTGTGAAAACGCACTTTTCAAAGTTTCGAGAGACGTCAAAACAGTATTTATGGTACAATTATCTTGAGGTGGCAGCTGAGTAAAGATGCACACTAAATGAATTAGTCTAATACCACACCTAGAAGGAGAGTGAGGATGATTTCTACATGTGGAGCCATTGATGGTACATGCATAAACCGCTCTACATGTAGAAATCAACCCCATTCTCCTTCCAGATGTGGTAATAGATTGTCATTTAGTGTGCATCTTTACTCAGCTGCCACCTCAAGATAATTCAACTGTACAGAACAACTTGGTACAGAATTGTTGGGTAGCGTGCAACGTCTTCTCTGCTTACTAGGATGTTAAAACTAGATAAATGAAAGAAAGAGGTTATATAAGCACTGTTAGCCAGAAAGGGTGGTTCATTTTAGTTAATATAAGCCTTAAGAGGTTATGAAAGGAATTTTATGACAGCTATTTCAGGTGAAAGTTAAGAGCTTAGCTCACGTGACCTTGTATAATTTATAATGTTGTAAGAGACAAAAGCATATGCAAAGTACACACACTTAGCTATTATCTTAAAGGTTTGCAGCTGTCAAAAAGCAGAATGCAGCAACAAGTTGCACAGGTATACTAATGTGTTTTGTTTTATAGGGACAAAGTTTACGTTCTGTGCGTGATAGGCAATTAGTTTTCATTGTTGTTATTTTCAATAGAATTAGAAATTTTGAAGTCCTATAGTAAAATTAAATATGAACACTTTGTAAAGGGATGTTAAATGGTAAGGAATTGCAGGTTTGGTAATAGTTTATGATTCATTTTGGCTCTGTGTAAGATGACATTAAGTAGAGCTGGTTTTCACGCAAATTCGTAGAAGTACCTAGGACAGCTATGTGTGTGCAAGTATCTAAGGTTGTCAGATTAGGTATGGTAGGATATCTTGGGGTACTTGGAAGGTGAGGTAGGATTTCTTAGAAATTTATTGAGTTACTGAGTTATAAAGCAGCACATATTAGATAAGTAGAAATGTGGTGACAACATTGGATTATAAGCTAGGAGTCATTATCAAAGCGGAAGTTATTAGGAGAATTTGAAGCTTAATAGCACATCCTGGACATAATCTAAGACACTTCTGGTCTATTGCTGGTGAGATAATATGGATTAGGTGTCATTCTTGTCTCAATGGCAGAATCGCCTAATACAGGAATCAAATACTTTAACTTTAATACTTTGATATAGTAGTTATGGTAACTTCTCCGCTGAAGTAGTTCATTAAAAGTTTCGAAGTCAGAACCAGTGTCAACTTCTCATTGAAACACAGCCACGCATACCCTGAGATGGGTATCTCATAGCTTGAACAGATAGGCGGATTTAACATCGTCAAGGCATCGTGAAGTAATATTACAGCTCAAGTTGGCGCATCATCGCGAAGCAAAAGTTACTGTTTTAACTGAAAAAAAAAAAACAACTGAAATAAATATAGAAAATGTAGAAATTAGACCTAAAAGAACACGCACACAAGCCTAAGCCTACAACATTTCAGTGATTCACATTTTTTTTTGTTTGAATTTTCCAATTCTTATATTTCTCTGACATAGGAAATCGTTATTCATTTTCTTATTTCTTGGCAAGAATGCATGGCCATCCTAAGAAATCATCGTAACTTTAAACCACTTGACTATCTGTTAAAGCCTGCTATATTCCGAATTTTCCTTGTGCTTACAGAATAGTTATTTATGGCTAGAGCTCGGATTTCTAAGTAAAATGCTTATAAATGCTTTTTTGCTTGTTTTATGCTTTTTTATTAACATGGCTCATATTATCCAAATCATAGTTATTTAAACGTAAATTTTCTCTCCTAGCCATTATCGTCTCACCGAAGGAGTCAGGAGCTGATATAAATCGTGGATCTTCTTGTCTCTGGCGTAAAGAAAGTGTACTGTCGCTGATTAGAGTTAAAATTTTCATGAAGTCCTTCCAAATTTGTCTTTACCTGCTCAGCCAGTTTTAACTCTCTTGGTTAAAGGCTGTGTCATTTTACACAGAACATTTCAGTGAAATAAAACAGTGTTGCACTCCTTAGATGCAGAAGATACAAGCAACATCGCCACAACACAAAAGTGTTTTGCTAATTAATTAGAGTCAGCTGAAAAATTCAACACCATGGCTGGGATTTGAACCACGGATCTACTTGTTTCCGTTCAGTTGCTCTACCCTTGAGCTACCATGGTTCAAAGTGCCTTCCCGACATTAAATTCTCCAATTGACGCATCAAATTTCCCGTTAGACCACTTAGGGTTCTCAAATTTGAGACAACCACTTGTGGCGACTTACTATTGTAAGTACTTAATTACCAGGATTTTTATGGTAGATTATTTATAATGTAAATTTATATTGAGGAATTAATCCTTAAAGAATTAAGGAATTAAGAATTAAGAATTTAATGTCGGGAAGGCACGTTGACCATGGTAGCTCAAGGGTAGAGCAACTGGACGGAAACCAGTAGATCCGTGGTTCAAATCCCAGCCAATGCGTTGAATTTTTCAGTTGACTCTAATTAATTAAAAATCACCCATATACCGGAGTAATGTATTTAAAAGGATTAATACTTTAAGGATTAATTCCTCAATATAAATTTACATGTTTTGCTAATATTGGTATTCAAGATAAGATAGAGTTCATCCATAAGCGTTTCTCCAAAATACCTGCTATTATAACAAAGTTAGAACCTCGAAATACCTTGGAGCATTCACTTTCTTTGATAGACGAAATTTCGGTAATCTTGTCTTTAGAGATTCACAGTATTGCTAAAACTGCCTTTGAGAAACTCAGTAAGGTATCAATGAAAAACCCTGGTTACGAGACACTGTAAAATTTGTACAGAACGTTCTGGTACAGAAACATATATCTAAGGTAAATTCATTAAAAAAGAACTGTGGTGCTTTTCGCATGTTCCAGTAACGTCGTGCGATCCTGAGAGATCCTTTTCACAGTATAAACATTGTTTTACTGGTAAACGCAGGAGCTTCATACAAGAAAATCTCAAAGGGGTCCCGGGTTCAATTCCCGGCTTTGGGGGTGGGGATTTTTCTCTAACCAGAGTCTGGAAGTATGAAGGAGAGTGCGAGTGTATGCGTGATCTAATGATTAAAACCCAACGAATAGGAGTTAACACCTTTGATAAGTTCCAAAGGAGGACGGCCGCCGATATGACCATTGGAGGTAAAGGCGGGGTATAAATGGAACAAAAAAGAAGCTCAAAACAACTCTCTCGTGTACTATAACAAGTGTGAGTGAGGTAAAAATTCTACCCAACGTAATATTTTATTTGTTTATGTTTGGTGCTTGTATGTTTCATTTTTCGTGTTTATTTGCTTGTTTATTTCATCACTTTATTGTTCTTACAAATCCGAGCTCTATTTATGGCACTAGTGAATCAAGAGGTATTTTATCCTCTCCTGGAAGGTTTGCTAATTTCCGCGAGTGTATAAATAAGTGTTGATTCACTAGTACCATATAATGATTTATCCAACACTTACTCTAATCATTAATGTAGCGTATTATCTGCTATTTTAATTAAACTGTAATAAAATAGGAAAACTATTTATAATTATATTTTCTGGAATACAGGACTATTTAGACCAAGGTCGGCTGGAAGTGTGTCCTTGGCTAATACCTAACATGAGAGAATCAATGTTGGCTAGTCATTTGTTTTAATTGTGGGTATGGTTTGAATAACAACTTACAGCAGTTTATTGAGTGATTGATACTAATTAAGTAAAATGCTCTTTAATAGAACTGAATGAATACGAGGTGTGTCCGTAAAATAAGGACTCCAATTTTATTTAATATATAAAACATGTTTATTGTCAATGAATGTTACATTGATGGAAAGGCGGAACTTACAGCTATTTTTCAACGTAGTCACCATTGCGATCGATGCACTTTTGCATACGCTATGGCAGTTTTTGTATACCATTGTCCAGGGGCGGTTCCTCCATAAGGTTGCAGGTTTGCGCTACACCCACTGATTCTGAATATACAACAGGTGCATTTTGCACATTAAAGCTGTACTTGTTTGCATTGTTTTATATACAAACATGTTTCAATTACGCTTATCGTTTGTAGCTGCCCATGACCGCAGAAGTCGAAATAAACAGAGGTTAGCTGTAGGAGCCGCCAGGTTTGCAGCGAAGTGTTAACCTAAGATTTCGCCGAAATGTTGGCTCTCTAAGGGGGTTGCGGGAAGGTGAAGAGATGGGAGTGGCTTCTTATACATTGCTTAAATGGAGGTTTATAAACCTAGCTCCTCCTGCTCTTAGCAACTGCTATAACGTGACCTTCAGGCTTCGCTTAATATGTATGTGTGGGTCAGCTTTTCTGTGGAGTGGTTTCGTGCTCGCAGAATATTGAGAAAGATTTTTTTAAGGTTAAGCTGAGTATTCTAACATTTTATTTATAGTGCTTATTGTGAGGTGTTGTTTTTGTACGGTTTTAAAATTCTGATAGAATGAATACCGTGCAATCTTTACTGGAAAAGCCCTTTTCGCAACGGAGTGCCGAAGAAAAATCTGAAGTGAAACGAATGGGTAGGCCCACACCATACATTTCTATAACTAAAACGATTAAGACAAAAGCTAGAACATTCTGTAGGAAGTTCAAACATGACATGTATAAGAAGCACGACTGGTTATGTGGATGTTCAATTAATAACTCTTTATACTGTTTTCCATCCCTACTCTTTGGAGGAGATGATTCCTGGGTGAAGCAAGGAATGAAAGACGTACAACACATGCACGACTGTGTTAAAAAGCATGAGTCCTCTTCGTCTCATATAAAAATGCATTAAGTATAGAAATGTATCGCAATATTAATATTGCTGCACAAATGGACATACACAAGGAACATACAGCTGCATAACGATAAAGTTTCGCAGAATAGATATGTCCTAAATGTCGTAATAAACTGTCTACGGTGTTGCAGCTCACTTGAGCTGGCTTTTAGAGGTCATGATGAATCTGATACATCACAAAACCCTGGTATCTTTCGAGGTCTAATAAATTTCAGCTCTGATCTCGATAGTGTCCTGAAGGGCCATCTGGAAAAAGCAACTGTTTTTAAGGGCACTACAAAAAGTATACAAAACGAAATTCTCCAGTGTATGTTAGAGGTATGCCAAGAGGAAATAATGAGGGAGATTAAGGATGCAGAATTGCTTGCTGTCATAGCAGATGAAACCACTGATGTTTCATCAGTGTATCAAATGGTTATTATCTACAGATATCTTGTGAATGACAAGCCTGTAGAACGATTTAGGAGTTTTGTTTAACCTGCTGGTCATGATGCAGACTCTCTTGCCACAGCCATTAAATCTGAACTTGATCTGCAACTGTCAGGGTGCCCGAATAAACTTATAGCACAGACCTATAATGGTGCATCCGTCATGGGAGGTAGGAAACACAGTGTTCAGGCAATTGTGATAGAGAAGTATCCTTGTTCCTCTTATATACACTGCCATGCACATAAACTTAATTTAATAATACAAATGCAGCCTCAGTAAACACCAGTGTGAGGATATTTTTTGCCAATTTACAAGGAATATGCACATTTTTTTTCAAATTCTCAAAGAACAGCTGTGCTTGGTGAAGTTGTGCAGAAACGATTGCCAGGTACTCTTCCGACACAATGGAATTTTCATTCACGGACCGTCAATGCCATTTTCGAACACAGGGAGAATTAAATTAAATGCATAGAGGTTATTAAGAGGAGAGCTCCGTTAAACAACACCACACTTGTTCAGACTTCTGGGTTTATGGTCACTTTGAAAAATGATAATTTTGTATTCTGGCTGTCTTTCTTCCACAAGACCATGCCCCATGTGGACATTTTGTACAATCAGCTGCAGAAACGAGACTGCAATGCAACATTTGCCCTCGCCCAGCTAAACGCATTTGAAAGGGAAGTGCAAAAACTAAGAAATAGCGCGGGTATTGAGGAACACGAAGAAACTGCAATTAAGAGGAGAAGAATAAAGATCATGATGTGAAAAGAAGAGAAGCTCTTGAAGTCTGTGACATTATTCTTAGAGAACCAAAGGACAGATTTAGCTTCACGGGGCATCTGGTAGCCTCGAATTTTTTTCACCAAGAAAATTTCTCCGACTATGATAAGACATTTCCGGAGGATTCCCTTAGAGAAAAAATAAGGTTCTATCCTTTTATAATTGGAAAAAAAATTCGTACAGAACTGACTGTAATTTACAGTCGAGAGGAATTTCGTGGAATGTCCGGCGCTTTGTGGTTGATGGACTTCATTAAGGAAAACAATTTATGTGCTACATTCAGCGAATGTGTCAAACTCCTGCGAGTGTTGTTAACTATGCCAATGTCTACCGCTGAAGCAGAACGCTGTTTCTCAACTTTAAAAAGAGTAAAAACTTTCCTTAGGAACACAATGTCACAGGACAGATTGTCAGCATTAGCAATGCTTTCAATTGAGAGGGAGTTTGTTATGAAGATCAGGGACTTCAACGCAAAAGTTATCGATAGATTCGTCAGGTCTAATGAGAGGAGAGCAGAGTTACTGTATAAATAGGTGAGTCACTACTACTCTGTATTTTATTTTTCAATTGTGCACCACCAATAATTTAATCCACCAGCCGCCACTGCCCTTGTCATAGCACTCTCCCGCCAAGTTGAGCAGGTAGCGCTCAACCTCGTTTTTCAAATCATCGTCGGCCTGGAAATGTGTTCCATCCAGGTGTGACTTCAACTCAGGAAACAGATGATAATCACTAGGTGCTAAGTATGGACTGTAGGGGGGATGGGTGAGATTGTCCCATCCGTTTATAGTTTTCGGTGACCATTTTGGGGACCTACCTCGCACACACCTTGCGATAATGCAAATGTTGGGTCAAAATCTCGTCAACCGTAGTCTTACTGACTTCAGGGATAAGTTCGCACAGTGAACTGTCACACGCCGATCTTTAAGCATTTCTTGCTCCACTTTTGCAATTGTTTCGGCTGAAGCCCAAGGCCGACCAGAACGCTGTTCGTCATGGATGTCTGTACGTCCGTCTTTGAACTCACTGACCCACTTTCGCACCTTGACGACGTCTATACACTGTTGCCCATAGACTTCACATAACTGACGATGAATTTCAGTAGGGGTAGTAAATATGAGGATCTACTCCCACTAGTCCTGGCCCCGTAGGAAAAGAACTCGGGTCTATTTACCGTAGGACAAGAGCTTGGGTCTATTTACCGTAGGACAGTACCTATTATATAAACTGCCCCCCCCCCCGCCTGCACACGGCAAACAGGATGGAAGTGGATACGCCACTTACGCGCCGGTCCTTAATGAACCAGCTACCAAAAACTTTGGTAGGGCCGCCAGTATCTAGCTCACCAGCTACTAGCTCTGCAGCAGCAGCAGCACAAATCTGGCAGGCTGTTTGGAACAGCCCGAAGGGTGGTCAAATCGTGTACCTGCTCTGGGAAGAGCTTAACCACGTAGTGGCGGGATGTGGATGTTGCAGAATGACGGGTGTAATTTAAGTGGGGTTAGTGTAGGGAGGTAGCTTTTTGCTCCTCAGGGAATGATGAACCGGGTGCTACGGACAGCGAGCACCGCTGGTGGGTTAGTTAATAAACTAGGAAGAAGGTATGTATAATTTTGAATATTCCATAATAACAATTTTGGAGTAGCTGAAATTTAATTTAGGCTGGAATGGAGATCATGTGGTTACCGGTAATGGCCGCAAGACATGCGGGGCAACCGGTATCGCTTTAAGCGACGCTCACGAGGTACATAATCCCCAAGGGATCTGACTAGGGCGCTCTGATGTTGGGGCAAACCCTCGAAGAATTTTGTCGCCCGGCGTCTAATTTCATCCTCCACATATCGGAGGGATGAAGCCTCATGAAGTAATCTCACGGGGAACCTTGTACAAACAGAATAAATAATCCGGAGACATTTATTCTGTGCACGTTGGAGCAGAACTAGATGTGAGCCTGCGGCCATACCCCAGACTTCGCACGCATAGAGCATGATAGGGAGGACCAGAGCCATAAAGAGGCGCAACTTTAGGGGAACAGACATCGCAGACCGAAGCACAGGGTATAGTGATGCCACGGCACCACACGACCGATGAGCTTGCTCCTGGATGTGCTCCCGAAAAGTTAGGCCCTTGTCCAGCTTGACTCCCAAGTACTTGATTGAATTCTCCCACCTGATCCCTTGCCCGAAGTAGGTAAATTGGGGGAAATTGGCGGGAAGCTCTGCAGGCTAGTTCCCGGGACTTATAAGGCAACCCTCTACCCCCTCCGGGCGGCCAGTAGCCTGGCCGGAGGTACCTAATTGCCCGTGGTTGGCGGGAACACACTGCCCACTCGAGTCCATCCCAATCCGAACAGCTCCCAGAGGGAGGGGCTCGGCATGTTCGACCCGAGGTTCCTCTAGTAACGTCAGAGGTACCACGAGTGCTAGGGGTCCGCAGCGCCCGCACTTTGGTAGCTGAAAGGGGTGCATCCCTCTCCCTACGGGGAGTAGGGGTAGTGCCATTGGCACTCAAAAAAAAAAAAACAAAAAAAAAAAAAAAACTGATCACTGCACGCAACTCGCACGTGGCGGCGGAAGTGATAGGAAGCTCCATCCCAAACGGCTGCCCAGCCAAGACTAATGGTTGCAACGGGTTCGTTGTGGTGGGGATTTGAAGGGGTGAAATCCACCTAAACGTCAGTGTTGCCGGATCTCATGTAATAGCGTTCCTCATGGCTCCAGTGCCTTGGAGACCTTATTTTACGTACACGCCTCGTAGAAGATGTAGCTGTAGTTACACATTTACATTTCATTACTAAATGTTAAAGCTACAATAAATATTATACTTAAAATGTAGGCCTAACGATTGTATTTTGTTCACAGAGTGGTTAAAGTGAAATTTTATGTATCCTTAATATTAAAGTGTTATTTTAATAGGTTAATTTATTTATTAAAGTGCAACTTCACTAGTAAGCGCTGGATAAAACTATTAATAAGGTGCATGGCTTGATTAACATGATGTGGAAGAGAAAAAAATCCTTCTTAAAAACAGTTTGTTCGATAGAGAAGTTCATGAGAAACTCCTGGTTTAAAAATAATGTATTTTGAAGCAGTATTACAAACCTGGAAATTTCGAATACAGAGTTTAAAGTGTAAGCCTACGAGGTGCGTTCAAATTATAACAACTCCTATTCTTTTTTTAGGTCTGGAACCAGATAGGAACTTATATTTTTTTTAATATACGTGGACCCTTTGTGAATGCGTGAGAGAGCTGGTAGCACTGTACAGTGCATAGAACTCTAGTGACAGCGACGAGATCTATGACTGCTTTTTATACTTAAAATGGCAACGTTTTCACTGCAAGAACAGCGTGTAATCATTAGTTATCTCCATTTTCATGGTGTGATACCTATTGAAATGAATCGCCAGTTGAGCGAGGCATGTGGTGATGGTAAAGTCTGTTTAGTTAACTCGTGTGACCGTCGGCCGACTCCTTTGACGAACCCTTATAATCGTTTTACAACCCCGGCCTTCCTTCTCCCAGATCTTTCTGCAAGGTTGCCACCTTTCTAGATACGTCATGGGTATCGTAGAAGGTTTCGTCTAAATAAATTATCTTATGCCCATTACTGCGAGACTTCCTTAGTTTATATATATATCGCCAAGCTACAATTCTACTGAATTCATTATAACCCTTATCTTATTCAAAGTGCGGTATTTGAAACCCAGCTGCTTTAGGAGACTGCGCAAAGTGCAGTGCCCATAAGGAAAACCACAAATTTCTTGCAAATGTGCAACCAATTCGTCTAAGTTGGGCGCTCTCCGTTTTGCATAGAATCTAAAAATTTCTCGGCGATTTAAATCGCATGTGAAACTATCTACTTTAGACAAACGTTTCCTTTCGTTTTCAGACTTATTGGCGTCTTTGGTATTCCTTTCGTCACAATATTTCTTACTGTATTTCTGTGAATACTCAGAATTTATCATCAGATTCATTGCACGACCCCTTACCAAGATTATTTGTCAGCAAATATTTATATGCGTTCAAAACAAACGCTTGAATTTACTTAGGAACATTTCCCGTTATAACTTTGTTTTTTGAGGCTTTTCCAGTAACATAACTCCACCCAGCAAAACTTTCCAATTTATTCACACTATTGTCATTACTTTGATTATTTTCACTTGACTGAAAGTTATGTACTACTTTATTTTGAATTTACCAATGCATTTCCCTCCCACGGTGTCCACATCTTGACACACAACGAATATCTGCACGTAATGGTACAGATCAACTGAAGGTTGGAACTTTGGCAACTGAGACTCCGCGTGGAGTAAACATGCGACTCTGATTTCCAGAAAATCAGGGTTGCTATTGTTCCTCAACGACAGTGTTCCATTTCTGAAGTGTGTAGATAGATTTATGACGGTCATTAGTGGGCGGTAGGGTTCCTTTCCTTTGGAGACAAACTGCACTCGGTTGACTAGACAGACTTTACCATGGATGTGTATAATGTTCGTTTGTGGGTACGACTGTTCAATGAAGGCAAAACATCGCGTGACAACAAACCAAGACAGTTGCAGACATTGCCTTCAAAATTTGCATTTCCGTGAGATATGTGCACACAATCCTGCACGAGGATCTGAAAATGCTCAATCGGCGATCCTCCAAAACATCGTTCTCCACTCGCTGGATCATGTTGTCAGACCGGCTGGTGCGAGGCCGTGACTGTCTTGGAGGTGTTATAACTTGAACGGACCTCGTATTTTAATGAGCGGTTTATGTAACCATAACTATAACTGTTTTCAGATAACGGTGATGTCAACGTTGTATCTAATGAACATCACGTTATCGGGAAACTTGCCTCAGCATACATGCCAGATGGATAAAGTTATTCCCGTCAAGTTTCAGAAAATGGTAAGTTTGGATTTAAATGTACAGGATGTCTCGCGAAAAGCTATACAATTCAATAGTGGTAAATTTTAAAATGGCATAAATCGCTGGCTTTTGACTCCGTTTGTCGATTTATATACGAGATGTAATCAAGAAATAAAGGGAACTATCCTTTTTTAAATAAACTTTATTTATTCGTTAAAATCAACTTCAAACTTATACCCCTCGGATATAGTACTGTCCACCCAACACAAGATAGCAAGGTAGATGAATGTGTAACGCAATCACTGTTGTTGTTCGCAAGATGTTTATGCTCGCCTTCCGGATATGACAAGGATACTAGGTTCATCTAAAATACAGTGTTGTCACATAACTCACACATGCATAATACCTATCACTGGAGTTACTGAAACGAGCATCAGATATGGTAGCATGGGACGCTCGCTCGCTCGTCGTGCTGGCTGGCTGGCTGTATTTAGCCAGAAGGTTTTTGCTGCGTGCCCACCCGTTTTGGATTTAACCGCAGGTAAGGTTTGTTCGGGATGTTGCAGGGTGACTTGTGGGTTTTTAGGTTGGAATTAGTTTGTAACGCTACTGTATTTGTACCTTGGGAATGAAAGGGTAGGACGCAATTCCTTGCACCCTGGTGTTTTGTTTCTGAAATTTACGTTGGCAACTTTGATGCCAAACAGCTAAGGAACTCAGCTTTAGCTGCTGTTAGGATTAGCTCCTGGGTTATCTTGGGTGCCCGCAAGCCATGCGGGGTACCCGATGTAGGCTAGAGCGACGTCTAGTGGGGTCATAATCTCCCAACGATCTGACAAGGGCGCTTCTATGGTTGGGTAAGTTGACGTACAATTTTGATGCCAGGTGCCTAATCTCGTCCTCCACGTATGGAAGACCTGAGGCTTCATGAAGCAACCTGGTGGGAAAGTAGCGGCCCACAGCGTAGATAGACCGTAGTCCTCTATATGCGCTCTCTTAAACTCATTTTGTAGTAAATAGAACCACTATCTACCAGAGCAGATAAACGTTCAAGCCCTTCTTTCTCTTCAGCCCAACTTGACTTCTTGTGATGAGCAGTCAGTACACTTAAGTCAGAAATTTTTCGAATCTTGGAAGCATTTCTAGAACTCATTTGCATTATGGTGCTTATCAATTCTGTTTTATCTCATTAATATTCACACAACAACGCCCTTTCATGATTATTTTCAGTCTCGGAAATAGAAAGAAAGCACAGGGAGCCATGTCCTGTGGGTGAAACAACTTAACGGATTTTTTTGTCAAAAAGTTACAACCTGTGATCGGCAGCATTATGGCGATATATTTTCTACGAGTTGTTCAACTGTAATTCTGTATACCGCTCTAATAGTCATACGACAATTTTCCAAGACCATTTCCACATTGTCAGCATTTGATGTGCGAGGACATCCAGAACAGTCGTCGTCTTCAACCCTCTTTGAAACGTTTCTAGCAGTATTTAATGTAAATTAAATAATAATTCGCCAAGCATTCAAAGGCACGTATAGCCATTTCGACTATCGACAATAGAATAAACAAAAGAGACTGTGAATATGTAATCATACGTCAGAAACGTAATTCAGAAAGAGTTTTAAAAATCAAATGTATAAATAAAAAGTTCCCGTCATATTTTGATCACACCTAGAATATTATGGAGCATTTTGTAAACTAAAAGTCAAAGCCATTTTAAATTTATGGAGTTAACTCTTTTTATAACCATATCGCACATTAGGATATAATAATACTAAATTTAGGTTTAAGTGCAAACAAAATGATTTTCTGTAAAACAAATTATATTTCCTTTAGTTCGTCACCTGTGTAATATTACCTGATCCAATGTTGCAGGCTCTCTTTAAGGGCACCTGGAAGATATTGAAGTGCCGTCCAAGCGCATTTTGTAGGCATACCGCCTGCGCGGAAGTACATTTCGAACAGAACGATGGGAAAGGTATTCTCCTCCACGGCAATTATTATAACGTAAGGTAACTATAGAATCAATATTATGATCATCAAGTTACCTCTTTTTCATATATACGTAGGTGTTTGTGTGTATGAGCTTCTACATCAGTCATAGAGTAATCATGCAGTTATGTTTGGTCTTTCTTTTATTTTGATTTTCTTTTGTTTTCTTAGTAGCTTTGTGTATGTTGGTTGCATTGAATAAACAAATTTCTACTGACGTTACTTAAGCTGTTGATATTCCTCTTCAGTGAGATTTTTTCTATAAATAGCAGTGGCGAGGCGTGATTTCCAAAGCGAGGGAAGCTCCAAGTAATAATTTTCATTAAAATAAGATAGAATAATGATTCAAATAACTAAGGCGATTCTTCAGTACTCTTTCTATCGTACAATCACACGTAGGCCCTTCCTGCTTTGCAAGACTACTCAGACTACAAGCAGACATATTCCTGCTTCCCCTCTCCACTCAGATGTTCCAAATTTTCCTAGAGCTGACCCAGGCCGTTAATAATGTGACTTTGTGGGTTCGTGAAATGAAAAGTCCAATTTCACCACTCAAAAATGTTCTTTATTTCCACCGACTTACAGTTAAACTCTTGCCAATTACACAGAATTACGTAATGCACACAATTACGATTCACCAGTTCGTCCGTTACAATTTCACTTGCACTCGTAATTACGTACAATCTTCCGATGCTCTCACACAGTCTTCTCGTCGTACACTAGCACTGCATTCTTACACCAAGAACTGTGACTGACTGACTGACTCACTCGCACGACGTGTTGCTTATATAGGGTCCGCTTGCCGATCTGGAAGGTTCTCGATTAGATTGAATGTCCCGTAATTTCCAGAACCTAGGAGAAGGGTAAAGAGACGGCTAAGGGGCCCGCCATCCCTCTCCTAACCATCCCTTCAGTTAGTGACAGGAGACAAATGAGTGGGTGTGGCGTGGCCTCCGGTCCCTTCTCAGCTGTTGTTGGTGGTGCTTCCCGATAATTGGGTGACAATAATCTAACGTGGAGAAAGCATGCAATTCACACACTCCTCCTAATAACTTAACTTCACAACAATTTCCTGTTTGCAACACTATAGTAAAACATATACATTTAAAACTATATTCAATAAAATATATACAGTTAACATACATACATTTTTTCACACACTACAGAGATTTCACGTGACAAAATATATCAAGCGCTCCCTTACTATCGAAGAGCTGCGATTGGTTCCGGAAACTTACGAAGCATGGTTTTCAAGGTTACGAATGCGCGAATACACAAATATGCAGTACTGAATGAGCTCTGAGAACCGATCACTCGAGCTTAAACAGCTGTCAAATTATCCGCAGCACCGCGGTTGATTGTGAGTAAATTTTGAAAATATATCCAGTGTAAATGAAATATTTTTTTTTCATGAATTTGTCGTCTTTCTTCCTTTCCTCCTGTAATTCTCGGAGAGTTGGCAAGTCCAGCGCTTCATTGCATGCTTCGCCATTAATAAATAGCAATGAGGTAGCCTGAATGTGTCTATGTGGAATTCAATAAGCTGCAATTAACAAGAACTCTGGACTAAAAGCTATGCTCTATAATATGAGAGTTAAAATTACTCTGTCTTGTGTAACCTAAGGCTAAATATTGCAGGGATAAAGCGTCAGACCAGGGAAAATTTAAAGTAGTTGTAATTAAACCTTAGAGAACTGTGTGGGTAACGGAATGAGTGACTTACGTAAGATCACGAGGGTAGTTCAGAAAGTTTCCGATCTGACACAGAGATGGTGCTGGTAGTATCAAACAGCAAGCATACTTCTCAAGTATGTTGAGAGGTCGGTTTGCGTGGCTCAGTTGTTTAGACGCTGGTCTCTTTCACCAAGCTGTGGGTTCAAATCCACGTGTTTGAAAGTGACAGTTCAAAGCCTTTAGATTTAATATGCAAAATAACTTCTGCAGGACGAAATTCCGGCACTCCGGTTGCGCCGATATGACCTCGGAAATATGTAACATCATTAAAAGTCAATATGTTTATTTACACTTTAGATAAAAGATTGTGCTTTCAGTAGGGCCCTTCCCCCGTTTAGAGCTGGACTCAAGCACAAATTATAATAACAGAAGATTTTAGCTGAATATAATTCCAAGTTATATTAACAATTACTGCGGTAGCTTTGTTACCAGTATTCAACTGTTATGTTTCTGAAAGACAATCGACGTAACTTTCTGCACGCCTGAGCAGTGCCATTGCAGCTCTCTATTCCCCGTCACTATGTTGTGTTGTGTAACCTATAGTTACTCTATTAGCTTTGTACAACAAATTGATATAGTGTAAAAGCATTTGTATCTATTTTATTTCTCAGTTTCTCAATCGATTCCTTATTGTCACCCAATCAGCGGAAAGCACAACCAACGACAGCTGAGTAAGGGGCCAGGGGCAGCCAAGCCACACCCACCCATCAGTCTCTGTCACCAACTGAGGGGATGATTAGGAAATTGTCACTTGTCGCTGGCCGCCTCTTCCCCCCTTCCACATCTGGAACCTTCGCGGCAATTCACTGAAACCAGAGACTTCTAGAAAACAGTGATATTCCTATAAAAAGGGCTGCAGTGAGTGAATTGAGTCAGTCAGTCAGTTCCTGGCAAGCAGCGTAAGAGTGCAGTGCTAGTGTACGGACGAGAAGATTGTGTACGTGCATCGGAGGATTGTACGTAATTGCGAGAGCAAAGTGGAATTGTAACGGACGAATTGGTGAATCGTAATTGTGTGCATTACGTAATTCTGTGTAATTGGGAAGGGTTTAGCTGCAAGTCGGTGGAAATAAAGAACATTTTTGAGTGGTGTAATTGGACTTTTCATTTCACGAACCCACAAAGTCACATTATTAATTACTTATTCTCTGATCATATATGGTTGCTTGTCTATGCTGTGTACATAATTAACGTCTTTCAAAACCAATTAGGGACATGGAGTTTTCAAATACATTTTTCTGTTTTTATTCCTTTACAGCTCTGGTAAACCGAAGACGACGGAAGGCAAAATAGAGGTCACAGGCGTGGGCAAGTTCGAAGTCGAGACAGATACATGTAAGTTAAACTATAACTTCTAACACTTTATAAAGTTTCATACTAGCCCGCCTCTGTAGCATAGATGGTAGCGTGTCTGCCTCACGTTCAAAAGGTCCCGAGTTCAAAACTCGGTCAGGGTGAGCTACCTGGATAACGTTTTTTCCGGGGTTTTCCCTTATCCTTAAAGACGAATGTCGGGTAGCTCTAAGCTCTATGGACCCTGGATACATTTGAGCATCATTTCACCCATTTCATTCACCACCCGATATGACTTGACGTTGGAGGACGTAAAACTAAAAAAAAAAAAAAAAGTTTAGTACTCCGTAACTTAAGAAATATCTGATCTGGACGCTCACAGAACTTTCTCTACCCTTTAGAGACTTTCATAAATAAAAAACATATCATTATCGTCATTATTATTATTATTATTATTATTATTATTATTATTATTATTATTATTATTATTATTATTATTATTATTATTATTATTATTATTATTATTATTATTATTATTATTATTATTATTATTATTATTATTATTATTATTATTATTATTATTATTATTATTATTATTATTATTATTATTATTATTATTAGTAGTAGTAGTAGTAGTAGTATTAAAGAGGAAAATGTGCATTCAGCGTTGTTGGTGCACTGAGTACACTGAGGCATATGCATAGACATGTAGTATTGTCACAACGAGTTAACCTTTCATTTACAAAATAACACTTTGTTTTGTATAATTTATGTGTCCGTCGTGTGACTACGTTTGATAATTCACAGTTGCCCTTGACCTTGGTTGCATGATTACTTGCGTGACTGCATGACACTTAATCCCCTCCCCTATGTTTGCGGACTCAGGTAACGTATAACCCCGTCTCTACTAACGTGAAGTACTGTTCATTTTTGACTAAACTTCTGGGCCCTATTCATGAAAAATGAATATTGCATCACGACTCATTGCATCATTCCGAATGATTTTGCACAAATGATAAACCTAATTTAAAAGTCGTGCTGTAGAAAAAATTTAGATTTCATTAAAACACAACTCATGTCAGATATATATTTTTGTAAAATGAAGAGTTCTGAGATATAACGCTGTTATTTGTTTGTAGCCTTCCCTGGCCTAGCCCCGGTTTCCGATTTCATACCTAAAGGAGGACGATGAGCTAAAATCCTTAGAATGGCTTAATCTATGAATTATCCAATACTATTATGTTTCTTAAACGGCAAACCATGTTTGCTCTTGACCATACACAGACAATTTAATTTTAAAGACATAATATAGCAACCAACTATTTAAAATATTTGACTATCACTTAAACTATACTCTATTCCCTTGTACTTACAATAAGATAATGTTTATCTTGACTAACATGAATGTGAGTGTAACACGTCAGATTTGTTTTATTGGTGATACTGTTATTCAGCTGTTTCTGGTAATATCGTAGGAAGAGGAAAGAATCATGAATAGAAAAATAAACTGTAAACATTAAAAATAGTGGTACGTCAAAGTAATATGAAGGTTGTGGATTACTGTTTTAATATTTTAGATGTATTAAATTATTCACTTGTGTGTTACAGCATACATAAGAGGCGCGTGGGATGCGATGGGAACAGACTACAAGCATTATTTTGTACTGCGAGGTTGCCTTCATGGAAAATGTAAGTAAATATAGCCCTTCGGGGCTTAAAGTAGGGACGCACATTAACACAGCTTGTATCAGTCCGACAGCAAACACATGTTGTGGTTCTCTGCCGTCAGCTGTTTACAGGTGAATCTTATCGTAACCGTCAAATGTTTCACTGCAGCAGTGTAGGGTTAGAAAAGCACTCGAATCATATTTAATGAATACATTATTAAAGAAACTGCTAAAGAAACTGTATTTTTAACGTTCAAGAGCTTACTGAAACAAGTAAGTCACACAAAATGCCAATGGGACGAGTAGAAGGGCATCGCTTCACTGCAATAAACAACGCAATCGCGGAAGTACCAAGTACAACGTGACAATAAATCGAAGATAAATGTTTAAACTTATGTTTAAATGTTTTGGAAGATGAAATACCGTATTTATTCATCAGGTCACTAATTGAATGCATCAAATAAGCATTAAACCGTTCTGCATTTCAAAACTTACTTTTGAATCTGATAGGAGATCCCAAGCGATATTTTGTGCTGAATGCAAATATAATCTCCATTTTCCCGCACCACGTCAGGTTTTCAAACTATTCACGAGTAACAGAAATGAAATGAAAACTGTTTGAAACGTAATAAAAATAATTTTCAACAAGAATTTTTTTATGAAAAATTAGCCACAATTATAATTTGTTATTTGCTACTAATTAATCTTTAATTAATATCAATTATTAGTATATTCATAACCTAACCTCAATATTGCACTTCAGAATTTACTCTCTTTGACCATCTTGTTCATGACAGTCCTATTTTAAACATTCAACAATAATCCGCCATTTTGAGAACTTTCCAATTCTCCTCTCTTCAAAATTTGTTATATCCTGGTGAACTACTTCACACTGTTCTTCACTAAAGTGTCCTAAATTACCAGGGAAATAACTTAGATGGGAACGAGAAAAATATACTTCGACATTCATGTTTCAACCAGTGTGTTTAAAACATTGTAGCATCACATTCACAATGGTAACATATTTAGGTCTTCTTTATTTCCAACAAAATTAAAACCAGCATTTCTGAAAGCGTTAGAGGCAGCCTTCATTTCTCGACGTATAGTATTCTCCAACTGATTGTCCATCATCACTTTTCGAATTTGCTGGCCAACGAATACACCAGATTTAATTTTTTATAAGATAATAAAGGAAATGTATGAGCAAGATATTTAAATTACTCAATTCCTTTATCTAAAGCTTTCAAAGATTGTTTCACTACATCCAATTTCGCATTGGAGAGGCGGTAAGAATACTTTTGAGCAATGCCTTTTATGATTTTTTTTGCCCAGGGTTAAATTACTCCTACCTGGCTATTGTTCCCTTACCCCGCAATTCCATTCATATAAAATACAAGGATATTTTGAGAAACCAACCTGATGACCAAGAAATAATGTAATAAACTTGAAATCGCCACAGACTGGCCATCGATGGTTTTCGTAGTGTACAATTTTTGTAGCAAAAGCTTTAGATCAAATGAGTGGGCCATATGAATGGAAGGAAGGCTACTTTCCTTATGAAGCAGGACACCTTAAAAATAGATCTTAAGAATTATAGTTTATGTTATACAATTTTAAACAGCAGGGATATCTTAGCAATACACCAATTTCTCTTCTTCTGAAAAAAAAGAGACAAGTTCCTTCTTACAATGCTTGTACTATGGCAAATATGTTCCCTCAGCCACTACTTTCTTTTCTGTTAACGTAGAGTCCAAAAGCTGTGCTGATTCTTTAGGGAAATTTAAATTTCTGATTACATTTTGGGATCTGCCGTGACTTAAGTATTTTTTTTAATTTTTTAAAAATATTTTTTTAAAGGATTTCTTTATTAACAATAACAAGGAGTTTTAAGGAGGGATTTGAAGTTAGGATTTGGAATGGCAGTTATTCTTCTGCCTATTATGGAGTTCCGCATTAGCACCTCCGTTGATATCGTCATCATATGCTGCCGCACAGTGTGCGGGAGCGCGTTGGGGTTGGTGTCCTTGGCCATGACCATGACCGAAGTCCTGAGCATGGCACGAAGGGGATTAAGCGTACTTTATTTAAGTGGAGTAGTGGACTTCTATTGCTGGGGAATGTGGGCAATGTCTTCTTGCGCGTTCGCGAAGAGAGACGGTAGGATGATCGGTGTTGGTCTGAAGTTGATGCTCAACCAGGCGGTGGAGCAGTTGTAGGAGCTGGTCTAGTTTGGCGTCGGTGTTGGTGTGACTCTCCTCCAGCCGTGAGAGTTTTCGCTTCACAGAAGATGAATTGTCGTTGTTGTTGAGTTGCTGTAGATGTTGTTGTGCCAGATCTAGCCGGTTTTGAAGTTCCGATGTGGTGTCTGCAGAGCGTTGGGCGATTGCTGTTAAATTCCTAAGCTGGTCGGTCTGCTCTGAGTGGCGTTCTGTGATGTTTGCGGTGACTGTCTCTTCTGGGGTAGCGTGGGCACTGTGGCTGACCTGTGAAATGGCCTACGCCATTGCAGGTTGCACAGTATCTGCGTCGGTGCCGTAGATCGTGGCTTCTGCACTCGGTGGTGAGGCACCGTGACCCAAAGTAGTGACATCTCAGAGGAGCTGTGCACGTGGAGGCGCTGTGGCTGTAGTCGCAGCATCGCCGACACGGGAAGTGACGCTCTAATTTGCTTGCCTCGATTCTGAGGCAGCGCCCTAATAAGGGCAGCCCCGTCCTCAAGGCAGCATCCTGCTCTAAGTGGTCGGCTAGATGCAGGCGAACTAAAGTGGTGGTGCCCACTCTCGTGACGATCCTGTTGGCTCTCCAGGCTGAGTGCCACATCTGCTTAGCGGCGGAGAGGACGAATCTGCAAGGTAGGTTCCGCGGTACCCCGCAGATGCCAGGGTGCAGGATCCTGCAGACGTTGCAGGTGCCGGTGCACAATGGGTCGCTCGTTGTTTTGTGTGCTGTGCAGCAGCGGCATAGGATAGCCGTTGTGCAGTAGCACTAGCAGGTGGTGCTTGTTGAGCTTCTACGGCTGGAAGGTCTGTTGACTGCGTGTCAGGTGCTGGATGGGCTGTCGGCTGCGTTGCGTTGGTCGATGCAGAGTGGGCTGGGGTGGGCGAGTTGCCCGCCAGCCATGGTGTGCTATCTCTGCTAGGCGCGTCCTGGCCGAGCGCAATCGCCCAGAACTTCCCACTCACGGCACCGTCGGAGCTCCGCCTTGATGCCGGCAGTGCCGGCGGCGCCGGAGACGAGGCAGGTGAGCTGCCTGGTGAAGTCTGCGGTGTGGCTTCTTTACCCTTTCTGCGAGCAGCTTCTTTCTTCTTCTTTCCCATCCTTGCAAGGTGATGTTCCTTCCGAGTAAAATTTTCCCTTGCGATATGGAGATTTCATCTAAACATTTATGTTGTATAGCAAACGCACAGAAAAATTCCGTTAGTTAGGATACCCTATATTAAATAATTGTAAACACTTTATGTTTTTAAATTTATTGTGAAAATGCTACATTAAGGCATAACATTACGAAGTTTAAACGATTCCGTAGAAGAGACCATTTGATCTTGCCCAAAATGTTTATGATACTCCTAGGGTACGTGTAAGAAAGCAGCTTATAACATAGGGAACAGCATTACTGGACAATATCTGATATACGAGGTGAATCAGTTGCTCCTATTTATCCTCATCTATGCAACCTGCAGTTTATAGTGTAATGTGAAAACATTGTCCCTTTTAGCACAAAAGCCGTTACTGCAGCTCAGTCCTTCTATTGGAAATTAATGTTATTTTCAACTGATGCATATTATAAGCTTTGCTTCAGGTGCGTGTTTAACGGTGTGTGAATATACACTAAAGAATAACCTTTTGTAAACTCTTTTAAAATTGATATTCTCTGCAAATGGAACTCTCTGTTTCTGGGTGTGATGATTTTGAAATCGACATTAATAGTGATTGATTTCCGTCCCATACAACACCTACGCACTGAGTTTTCTACCCCTGCTCTATAATCCGTCCTGCAAATCATGCTTTAAAAGGCATTCCAACAAAGCGTAAGTCACAAATGTCGCTTAGCACGTTGCATACATTCAAAGATAAGTAGCGGCAGGTTAATTGCCAAATATAATAGCAAAGAAACAGCATCTAGCGTTCTTGGAACTCATGCATGAACTGTGCCATCTATGGTCGGGAAACATAACTATTTGAACTGTTTCAACAGCAGATGGTAGCACAAAGGATACGTTGGTTTATTTCTTTCTTAGCACAATTAAATTATACAATGTAGTAAATTATATAAGTAAATTTGTACATTTAATATTTGAATTTTCTTTTTTCAAAGGAACGGTAGTATTGCGTAAGTCTAATTATAATCTTTTTCTAGATTACAAGTAAATATATCAATGTGGCTTATCCTAGACGACTGTACACCAAGGTATAACTTGAGCGAGTTTCAAATTCATTCATGTGCATATCTGGTATTCTGATGATATATACCTTTGGATTAAATTGGATTGTTTTGCAAGTCAGATTCCTCATATTAACATACTACTTTTCGGCCGTTCTATCTCCGGCTCTGACATTTCTCGAGAGGGGGAAGCAGGCTGTTGCCAGTTCTTTAGCGGGAATTTCAAGCAGAAGAGCAATGTGTATTTTAGATATTTCATGTATTTGCATATTTCACGAACCAGTAGCTATATTATTATAATGCCGATAATAAGAGGACTTACGAACACTAAACATCGGAATTCGCGCACGAAAAATATACCAAAGAAAGTTCACCAGCGCAAGCCTCTATAAGGCCACGTGGCTCAAACAAATTTATGCTGGCAGCACGGTGTTGGGTTCGGGAGCCACGCCTACCAGCGACAATGCTGATTGGCGCAAGCAGACAGTTTTAACTTCCTGACCACGACACCGGATGTACAGACTCCCAGTACTACCAACAGATGCAGTTAGTGTGTGTGAAAGTTGTGAATGACGTGTTCGAATAGAGTGGTGTTGTAATAAATATATTGCATTATGATGAAATTGTACATTGTATTTCAGTATTTTAAAGCTAATATAGTCCTATATTTTCATTGTAAAGATAATTTTGAGGGTGTGTTTTCAATTGCTCATTACTGAATGTTGGTACTCTTAGCTTTCCCCTTCCACCTTTTACAGTCGCAAAACGTCAGAGCCGGAGACACAACGGCCGGACTTTAGTTTCTCAAAGATGTTATCAGCAGAATTGAACATCCTCGGGTGTTAACTCGAGGAAGTAATACCTCCTTTGCTCGTATCGAAGTTTTTCAGAGATGTTAGCGGACATTTATAATTCTATCCAATTTAACTTGTAGATATTTTCCAAATTCATTCCTATCCATGGAAATTTGACAAGGAAGATGCAACCCGCGTCTTAGGTTAAGTTTTCTGAGGCCTTCTCTTAACTCTAAGCTCTGTGGACATGAGGACGTCAATTTAAAAGATAGACTCCAATAGGATTTAATTTAGCAGGCAGCTTCTGTGGACTGGATGGAGGCAGTACTTTCCAAATTTGCTTCCTGAGGTACACGTAATAAATATTGGGGGTAATATGCATTTTAACACTGTAAGCAACTTATTTCTTTTCCTTCCGTTACTCTCTATAACGTCACATTTATTTGTCACAATAGAGTTCACTACAGTCCGCCCGTTGTATATCCGGCCCTAACGTTTTGCGATTGCAAGAGGTGCAGGGGGAAGGCTAATAGTACCAAAATACCGTAATGAGCAATTGAAAACATATCCCCAAATTATCCTGACAATAAAAATATAGTACTATATTGGCTTTAAAACACTGACATCCAACTTTTTAATTTCATTATCATGCAAGATATGTATTACTACACCACTCTAATCGTATATTTCGTTCACAAATTTCACACACACACACACACACACACACACACACACACACACACACACACACACACACACACACACACACACACACACACACACACACACACACTGACTGCATGTGTTGGTAGTACAGAGAGTCTATACATCCGTTGTTGTGGCCAGGAAGTTAAAACTGTCTGCTAGCGCTAATCAGCATTGTCGCTGCTAGGTATGGCTTCCGAACCCAACACCGTGTATCCAGCTTAAATCTGTTGGAGCCAAGTGGCTCCAGCTGCTTGCGCTGGTGAACCTTCTTTGCTATATTTTGCGTGCAAGAATTCCGAATTTTAGTGTTCGCAAGTCCTATTATTTTCGCTATTATAATAATATGGATACTGGTTCGTGAAATATGCAAATACGTGAAATATTTAAAATACGCATTGTTCCTCTGCTGTAAATTCCCACTAAAGAACTAGCAACCGCATGCTTCCCCCTCATGAGAAATGGCAGAGCCGGAGAAAGAGCGGCCGAACTGTACGTGAGGGTATCTCAGCTCCTGCAACATGTAGATGAGGTGATGCAATAACCGACATTGTTTTGCCCTTGCCAGAGACGACATAGTCTCACAAACCTGCTTCATCAATGAAGGGGTACCCCATGGCAGTATACTTGGCTCCTTACTCTTCCTCACCTATATCAACACCCTGCTTAACCTCGGAGGCAGCAATATTTATTTATTTACTGATGACACAGCAATAGCCACGCATCACAAATCATCTAACTGCAGTACAACGTGCCTACCCAGTGCTATGCGGACATACTTACCGTCTGGTTTACATCTTGGCTCCTCAAAATCAATGCCAACAAGTTCCAGGCAGACACATTTACTCGCCTAAACCTAAAGGATGTAGATGGATCAGAAGTACCATAGAGTACAGAAACACAGTATCTTGGAGTGCTTCTTGATATGCGCCTTAGTTGGAAGGCACATATTACAGCACTAACTTCCAGAGTATCCAAGCGTATGTCGAGGATCTATCCATTGCACAATAGAAAATCACTTATGACCCCGAGGAATAAGCTACTTCTATACAAACAAGTAATGAGACTCATCTTCATCTGCACCCGTCAGGTCTGTGTCGCAGCTACAAATCGTCAGCTCTGTAACTTTCAAATACTTCAAAACCGACACCTGCAAGTAGCAACAGCTACCGAATGGTACATTCCTAATGAAAACATCCATTCAGACATATCCTTTACAAATTAAATGACTATATCCTCAAACTCTCTCAGAAATTCTATTCCCGTTTTCCCTATAGGTTCAATAAACTTATCCGACGCCTCTAGGATATGGCATTGAGCCCGGAGAAACCTACAATCATGGCAGACTTGCCTTAGGCCCATCATAACCTCAATGGTCTCCTAAAATCATTTTATCCTTTGTTTCATCCTACAACTTGTGATACTTAATTAAAATATCCCACCACCTAGCAAAATGTCAAAAGCTCCTTCTCCTCGGGCAAGGAAGTTCTTCAACGACACCTCTATGTGTGTCGAGCGTATCTCTTAGGCTGTTTTCGTTTTAGCCTTTCTCCATCGATTCATACTTTTCTTTTAATTTGCGTCCTGCAATGTTAAGTCTATTGGACGGTGAATGAAATAATATTCAAATGAGTCCAACTTCTGCATAACTTAGACATATACGGGAGAAAAACTTATAGCGTACCCTGACCAAGATTCGAACGCGAGACCTCTTGAACGGGAAGTAGATACGTTACTAGTAACGTTACAAAGGGGATTAGTATTTCATTGCGGAGGTGATTCGGTTCGTGGGCCACCATGCTGGGCCCATTGTTCCTGTGCTCCCAAATGGGGGTACTTCCGGGATGAAGGTTGTGGCTAAGGAGACAGAGGGTAGGCCAACCCAAGGAGCCACGGCAGTACAGAGGGCAGGGACCCTACATTTCACTTAGAGACTTTACCTGACAGGTCAGGACAACGAACACGCTCCGCTACTGCGGGACGGCTACGAATCTAGCAGCCGAGCCCCAAAGGTCCCTGGTTGGCGCCCCGAAATGGTCCCAGCAGAGGAGCAGAGGACCAGCAACCGTACTACCGGAGGAGGAAGTAGTTTTCCTCAGAGAATATCATCCTGCCATGCAGCACCGAGGCTTTTGCCCTGAAAGAGACCACCAGATGAGAGTTGATATGAAATGATAATGGAGATGAACTGGAGGGACTGTAAATTTGGGGGATGTAATTAACATACCCAGCATTCTCCTAGCGACACGGGAACCCCCCCCCAAAAAAAACCCACATGGGTCAGGAGGTCGTCCACGGGAATCGAACCTTGGCCTCCCGAATGCGGGTCACAGACGGAACCGCCTGAGGCATCCCGCTCGGTTACGTTACATAGGTTCATGTTTGTTTTTATCAGATAAGGTAGCTGTTTCGCCCATCCACAAATCCTATACCGACATTTTGCTAAGAGTACAAAGTTTGAGGTGCTCCTGACTAAAGGGTATTTCAAGAAAACTTTGGTTAAGCATATAGCTATCGATACTTGAAAAGACCTATGTTTCGATCTATCTAGTTTACGGACTAAATAATTAAAGCATTGAAGTAGAATATGTTTCTTATTATTATGTTTACCATTAGGGTGAAGTTTTTCTTTAAATGCTAAAATGTTTTAGCAGATATCACCTCCTTTAGTTCACTTTTAAGGTACTGTGTTGAATTTTCTAAAACAGCGCTCGATGAACAAATTCCTTAGCAACTAAAATGCTGTTATGATTCTCTTATGACACGACTCGAAATATAGATAAAAATTACCGAAGAAGGTATCTCATGACTTACTTCCTGATTTAAAATGTTATTTAGTGTAGATTTTGCTTCTATAATCGATTCCAACTTTGGTCTCTGATTATAGTCTGTGTATATAACTTATTCCTGCTAAACTGCCAAACTCTTTAGCGTAATCTACTTAGGTAAATTGTATTATTTTACTTTCTATTACAGCGTATTTCGTGATTAGCGGCAGAGAAGACAAAATTAAAGACTCTTTAAAACCAACCGTTGAAAGGATCCTGAAGAAGAATGGACTGGATTATAATCAATTTTCACCGGCACCTCCACCCCCCAATAATCAAGAGTGTAAAAATCTGGTGGCAAAAGTGGGCCAGAAAAAGAAATTTCAGAAACAAACGCAAGCTAAAGAAGAACAAGCAACGAAACCGAAACAGAAAGGCAAGAAAGAACAAAAGCATGAAGCCATCAAAGCAGAGCCCTTGAACAGCACAAATTCTGCTGTACCAACCAGGACAGCTTCTGCCTAATACAACCATTATAAGTAATGGTAATCCTAATTGTTATACTAGAGTAGACAGTATTACGCAATTCTCCTAATTTTGATTGCAAATGTGCGCAGCAGGAAATTTTAAAGTACAGCGCGACTGAGTTCTCAAGTGAAAATGTTTTAATAGTTAAATATTTCGCCATCTTTGAAAACCCAGCGACAGTTTTGATACAATTTAGCCTTGTGTATATGTATCTTTCACCGTTTTACATTTTTACGCGTGAACCTGTTAAATATGTTTCATTTTTAATGGAAATTTGCACATACAATCTAAAGAGTGATTTAGAAAATTTGAATTTCTTTTCGCTAGTTAAAATGTAAAACTTTATTATTTCGGAAACTTTTCAAAATTAAGTAATCGAATTTCCAAGTGAATATTTTTCAACATTAAAAGGATAGAAAGTTCAGCACTGGTGCCCCCTAAATGAGAAGCAAAAGCGCCAATATGGTATATTTTTTGTTGGTTCTTGAAGTTTCTTTAATTTTTCTTTCGCTAAAACAGCTGAATGTGATTTTCTCCTAATCGTAAGCACTAAAATTAAAGTGATTGTTCGTTAATTGATATTATCCTTTCTTAAGATAAGAGTGACATTTCCTAATATACTAAAAAGTGCTAGTTTTTGTTCTTTACTTATTTATTATCCTTATTCCTTTATGATAGTACAACACATGCATGTTCTTCTATTCGGCTATTTAAATTATACATTTCTGAAATATTAATTCCAAGATGTTGAACATCTTCAACTCCAGTTCCATTCATTTAAAATTCTTTTTAGCACTTTCTCTGTAACAAAATGTTGTTTAATTGTTACCAAAATTGCAGGAAAAATCCAATGTAAATCTAATTAAACAAGGTTAGGTTACCTTTTGTATGTAACACGAATTGTTTAGTGACGTTTTACTTTGCATAATGTACTTAAACATAAAATTTATCAAATATAAGGATATAAAACCTGTATATTTACTCTGTTCAAAGTAATTGTTATTGTTTTGAGCAAACGTTGTAGAGTTTTCCTGGACAGAAAATACTAACCTAACCTTAATATCCCAGTAATCCTTTGCATAAAATAATAAAAAATATGTATTTTTATATCATACTATGAATCAAGTATTTATTATGTACATTTAAACCTTACACACAGAAGTACTGCTATATATTATTTTTTTATTTCTTCTCCCTGAATTTAGCATTCTGTTGCATATGTAAAATAGGTGTGTGGGTATTAACTACCTATATTGTCTTTTATTCCTCACTCACAAATTCCCTATTTTCTTCACTTTCCTTCGCATCTATTTTAACCGTTTTAACCTCATTTTCGGAAATACTTTTTTTGGCATTCTCAACGCATCTATTCGTACCTGAGGCATAAGGTTTCCTAGTTTTAAGCCATGTTAGAATGTTTTCCAATTTTTATATTATTAAATTCCGTGTACATTTTGTCACATAATTGCATTCTAGAATGTAGTGACAAAAACACAAAAGATGAAGTTCATCTTAAACTTCTTTAATTGTTACAAAAATTGTTAGCCGGATATTAACTTGTAAACACCTTCCCTTTCACACAAATTTACAGCTTGCAAACGCCTGTTTAATGTTTCTTTAGCACGTACCAACTTGTGGTGCTAGTAATCTCGCTGACATACACGGAGGTTCACTTCTTACACGGAGCTGCTAGCTACCTCTGAGTTCAACAACTCCGATGTATGCTTCTGAACTACTTCACTGCACGGTTCACACTTCCCACCGACTCCTCACTACTGTTCTTCGATTCTCTGTGACCCACATAAATAAACTGACCGACTCACTGACTCGTGAACTTCATTTCTGCATGATTCACATTATTTTGGAGCTTGGACCCTCTGTACTCTCTCGAGGCTTCCCACTTCTCCGTCAGCTCACACAACTGAACTGACTGACTCACTGACTTGTGAACTGCTTCACTGCACTGAGTTTTTTGTTTTTTGTAATTTATATCCTCCAACGTTAAATCATATCGGACGATGAATGGAATGTTTGAAATGATGCTCAAATGTGTCCAGGGTCCATAGATCTTAGACATACCCGACATTCACCTTTCAGGACAAGCGAAAACCCCGGAAAAACCTTACCCAAATAACCCCCCTGACCGAGATTCGAACTCGGGACCTCTTGAACGTGAGGCAGACATGCTACCAGCACGCTACCGAGGCGTGCACTGGGCTGACTCCTCACCACAGAGTCACACTCATTAACTGACACTCAGAAATTGAAACATTCTCAACTCTAAGAATTTTTTCTTCCCCATTGCCTTTTTAGATATTTATAATCAAATAATGAACCATTTTTCTTTGAAACCGGTTTTAATTCCTTGCTTTTAAATATCCTTCACTTTTGTTCACATTTTCTTCCAAAAACCCTTACTTTCCATATAGTGTACTATCTTATATTTACTGTAAACCAAAGTACCATAGAGGATTGAAGCTTGGTCTATATGTTATTTAAAATGAAACAAATGATATTATAGATTTTGGAAGTATTACTAGCATGTTGCCTTAAAGGCAGCCTTTACTGAAACTTGGGTAAAATAATTTAAACCAAGGGATACCTTGCTGAATTTCGAAAATTAAGAAATATTATGCATATATTGAGACATTAGTGGTATTTGCCACCTTAATAAATCCTAAAACACATAAATTTGAAATACAGCTAATGTTTTGTTTATGTATCTCGCACAATTTTATTAAAAAGCTTGAAAAACTGTTTCCCAAGTTTTAAAACGTTTACTTATTGTATTTTACTTAATGCATTGACTTGAAGCGAAATAGCTTGCTATAATCATTGTCAAATATCCTTATACCAAATATGCACTGCACCACATATTTACTTCTACGTCTTGCTTCATGAAGTACATGTGTATTTTCCATTATTTTCCTGCTTTGACTTTCACTGAGAATCGCTTCACTGCAATAAACAACGCAATCGCGGAAGTACAAAGTACTGCGTGACAATTAATCGAAGTAAAACGTTTAAAGTCATATTTAAAAGTTTTGGAATATGGAATGCTGTGTTTGTATAATAGGTCCACCACTTGAATGCATCAAATAATCGTTAAACCGTTCTGCATTCCAAAACATTTCTTGTTTTGAATCTGATAGGAGGTCCTTAGCAATATTTTGTGCTGAATTCAAATATAAAATCCATTTTGACGCACCACGTCGGCTTTTCAAACTATTCACGAGTAACAGAAATGAAACGAAAGCTTCTTTGAAGCGTAATAAAGTAATTTTCAATAGGAATTTTTATGACAAGGTAGCCACAATTATAATTTGTGATTTGCTACTAATTAATCATTAATGAATAATTATTTTAAGTACATTCATAACCTAACTTCAATATTGCACTCAAGTTTTCTCCTCTTTGACCATCTTGTTCATGGCAGTCCATTTTTAACATACAACAATAGTCCGCCATGATGTGAACACTCAAATTCCCCTCACTTCAGTATTTGGTATATGCTGGTGAAGTACTTCACACTCTTCTTTACTAAAATGTCCTACATAACGGGGGAAATAATTTAGATGGAAACGAAAAGATACACTTCAACATTTACGTTTGAACCAGTCTGTTTGAAACATTGTAGCATTACATTCAAAATGGTAATATAATTAGGTTTTCCTTATGTTCAAAAGATTAAAGATAGCATTTCTGAAAGCATTCCATGCATCCTTCACCTCTTGACTCACAGTATTCTCCAACTGATTGTCCATAATCACTTTTCCAATTTGCAGGCCGGAGAATACACCAGCTTTAATTTTTATTAGATAATAAAGGACATATTAGAGAAAGATATTTAAAGTACTCGCTCCCTTTATCTAAAACTTTCAGAAACTGTTTCGTTAAACCTAATTTTGGATTGGAGAGGCGGTAAGAATACCCTTGAGGAATTACCTTTCATAATTTTTTTTCGCCCAGGGATAAATTACTCCTGCCTGGCCATTTTTCCTTTTCCCCTGCAATTGCACTCATGTAAAGTACAAGGACATTTTGAGAAACCAACCTGATGACTAAGAAATAATGTAATGAACTTGACATCGCAACAGACTGGCCGTCGATTGTTTATGCTCAAATGAGTCCGGGGTCTATTGAGCTTAGAAATACCCGAAATTTGTCTATCAGGATAAGGGAAAAACCCGGAAAAACCTTATCCAGGTAACTCACCCTGACTGAGATTCTAACTCGGGACCTCTTGAACGTGAGGCAGACATGCCACCACAACGCTACCGAGGCGGGCCCAAAAACTTTACATCAAATCAGTGGGCCATATGAATGTAAGCCTGAATATTTTCCTCATGAAGCAGAACAAATTTAAAACTTTTTTAAACAAAAGCAATATAGATCTTAAGAATTATAGTTTAAGTTGTAAAATTCTAAAGCAGCAGGGATATCCTAGCAATACACCAAATACTCTTCTTGTGAAAAAAAGGACAAGTTCCTTCTTAGATCGCTTGTACCATGACAAATATGTACCCTCAGCGACTACTTTCTTTTCTTTTAACTTAGAGCCTAAAAGCTGTGCTGCTTCTTTAGGAAAATTTAAATCTCTAATTACTTTTTGTGATCAGGCGTGACTTGCGATATGGAGATCTCATTTAAACATTTATTTTGTATAGCAAACGCACAGAAATATTGTGTTATTTAGGCTACCGCATCTTAAATAGTTATAAACACTGTTTACTTTTATATAGCTAAATTTATTTTGAAAATGCCACATTGAGCCATAAAATGGCGTGGTTTAAACGACTCCGCAGAAGAGACCATTTTATCTTGCCAAAAGTGTTTATGATATTCCTAGGGTACGTGTAAGAAAGGAGCTTATAACATAGGAAATAGCATTACTGGACAATATCTGATATACGGGGTGAATCAGTTGCTCCTATTTATTCTAATCTATGCAAGCCGCAGTGTATAGTCTAACGTAAAAACATTTTCCCTTTGAGCACAAAAGCCTTTATTGCAGCTCAGGCCTTCTATTCTGTACTAATGATATTTTCAACTGATGCATATGATAAGTTGTGCTTCAGGTGCGTGTTTAACGGTGTGTGAATGTACGCTAAAGAATAAAAGTTTGTAAACTCGTTTAAAGTCGATAATCTCTGCAACTGGAACTCTCTGTTTCTGGGTGTGATGATTTTGGGATCAACATTCATAGTGATTGCTTTGTGTCCCATACAACACTTACGCACTGAGTTGTCTACCCCTCTACTATAATTTTTCCTGCAAATCATGTTTTAAAGGGCATTCAAACAAAACGTAAGTCACAAATGTCGCTTAGCACGTTGCATACATTCTAAAATAAGTAGCGACAGGTTTATTGCCAGATATAATAGCAAAGAAACTGCATCTAGCGTTCTTGGAAGTCATGTATGACCTGTGCCATCTATGGTCGGGAAACATAACTATTTAAACTATTTCAACAGCAGATGGCAGCACAAGGGATTGCTTGGTTTTTCCTTTTTAGCACAAATAAATTATATCACGTAGTAAATTATATAAGTAAAGTTGTACTTATTTTGTTTGAATTTTCAATTTTCAAAAGAACGGTAGCATTGCCTAATTATAGTTATAAATTTTTTCTAGATTACAAGTAAGGATATCAATGTTACTAGTCGTGGATGACTGTACATTAATGTATAACTCCAGCGAGTTACATATTCATATATGTGTGATAGGATACTTTTATTTGTTCTAGTCGATAAAGCTCCATTGGTTTTTGTGTATGTATGGAGTGATACATTGCATATTGGAAAATCAAATATTCGTGTGCTACAAGTGATCATGTGCAAACTGAAACAGTGCGAATAGAAGTAGTAAACAATGGTGTTCGCATTGAGCCCAGTTTGTGAGTGCACTGAGTTTGGAGTACATAGTGACGCGTATTAAGCATAATTCCGCCACAAAACAACGTGGGACGCACTGCTGCGTGCCGTTGTTGCACGCAACAAGAGGTTTCCCCAAACAACGATGCCCTGAGCAACAACTGCGGCTGACAGACATTGACTCCCGCAACAAGTTGGCGGCGGCCGCAGTCACAATTGCAGCATCACTACCACCAGCTGGCAGCGGACCGTACCCCCGAGGCGGTCGGCCGACTAAATTTCCAGCCCCACTGCTGGAGCACTCGAACAGCGACTTGCTTTCGGGCCCAACATTGGCCAACGTCACAGCAGCCACTACCCTAGCCCCGATGGAGCACAGCGCCATGGAGGACGAGGCAGTTACGCGAAAGTACGCCCAGCTGAAAAAGGAGGTAAAAGACATTCAAAAAGAAATATCTTACCTCCAGGAAATATTGGAAAACATGGCCCCAGAGTCCGGGGCCTATGGAAAAATAGCTAGTGACCCGGCACGCTGCTACCAGGAACACACAATCAAAAAGCGACACCTGGTGCAGCTGGGAGAAGGCTGGCAGGCAGCATCGCCCAGAAAGCGATTCCACCACCGGAATAGCGACTCGGATGCCGAGCGCAAGAAAAACAAAACGCAACATCTGCCCCTCCAAGTCACTACCAGAAACAGGTACGAGGTGCTGTCCTCAACCGAGGAGGAAGAATATCTGGAAATATCCACTGCTCTCCCTGTCCTTCCGACCACAAAACGTAAGGCACCCAAGCACCAACGGCCAACACGGCCAAAAACTACTTTAGCAAAACCGTCTTTAACAACCCCACTTCTACATCCATCCCCACCCCTACATTGGGCTCCACATGAGCCGCAGCCGCGGCTACAAACACAAAAGCAACCTCACAGATACCGCCGCACATCGTCATTCCTGACGGCAGGTGTTAAAGTCCTGCAGATACCTCGGGGCTCCCTCCCAGCTGCCGCGTACACGCTTCAGAATACGTGAAACTGCCCCAAGCTGTTCCTCAACCGGAAAGAAGACACCATCCCCACTACTACCAAGCTGAAGGACGCCGGAGTGGAGAACTTCAGCTTCACCCCGCGGAGTGATCAACCTCTCCGATATATCCTGAAATGTCTTCCCGAGGACCTTGAAGAGGACCTAATCCGCGAGGACCTAGAGGCGAAGGGCTGCATCGGCGTCCTAGTTGGTCAACTGAAATCACACGGCAGGCCTCTGCCAAACTTCCAAGTTACCCTTGACAGGACTACTCAAAACCATATACTTGTCACTGTGAGGTCCTGAAGACAAATATAAACATTACACAATGCTTCAACTGTCAGCAGCTGGCGCTTAGCGGACTGCCCAAAAAAGGCAACGCAGGACGCTGTACCCCGCTGTGCGAACTGTGGGGAGACACGTTCTGCCAGCTACAGGGCTTGCGAGACGTTCCGCAACGAACGCCACTACCGCCAGCTGGCAACCATAGCCGGGGCACCCCCAAGTGCACAACCAGGTCCACGACCCATTGCCAAACCGGCCCGGGTCAGAGATGGAGTCTCATTTGCAGGCGCCTTGAGGGGACAAAGCGCACCAGTGCCACCACCTACTGGACAACCCTCAACACCTGCCCCCTCCAAGGCGCCATCTGGTGACCTAGGAGGCCCCGAACAGCTCTTTACTTAGTTTAAAGAGCTCAACTTACAGAAACTTGCTCCGAAGCCTTTTATCGCAAGATTTAAGAGCTGCACCAGCACTTGGGAGAAAATAGAAGCCCTCATAGGGCTTCTGTCATCACATCTTCGAGTAAATGGCTCTACTAAGGGGAGGCAAATCTCTAACTTGCGGGCTCCTGTGGAATTCCGACGGCATCTACAAGCAGTAGCAGGAACTTGAAAGCTACCTGCGGCGTAACAAAATTTACATCGCATTCATTTTTGAAACAAAATTAAAGCAGGAACAGACTGTCAAGCTCAGGGGTTACCAAATTTTTCGGACTGATAGGATAGACAGACAGGGAGGGGGAACAGCTATTTTACTAACAAACGAAGTTGCTCATGCTGGTGTTACGCTGCCACCATTGGCAGTGTTAGAATGCACGGCTCTTAAAACACGATTAAATAACAAGACGGTGATGCAGTTGGCCCTCTATCGGCCCCCAAACTCGCCCGACTGTGGACGCGAACTCGAGCAAATCCTCACTTTGGAGGAGCACATCATAATGGCAGGAGACTTCAACGCTCGACACCACTGGTGGTATTCACGTCGAGCAAACGCGGCTGGAAATCTCCTAGCAGACCTTATAACAGAAAATGGCGATCTCGAGGTGTTCTTCCCCCCCCCCGAACCCACCTTTTGGCACAAGTCAGGGCACTTCGACCCTGAAATTTTTGACTTCGTCATTACAAAAAATGCGAAATTAACAGACATCTTCACTGTATATCACAGCCTAGACTCCGACCATCTTCCAGCGCATTTTGATATCAGTGGCGCCATCACGGCCTGTCCCGCAGAAAGAGACTGGAGCAAGTTTATCCTTGGAATTCACGAGATAGCTCAGCCTAGGCTATCAAACTACAGCGAGGTGGACATCGACGTCGCCATTGAAAACTACACCGCCTAGCTGTACACGGCCAAAAGAAATTCCACCAGCTACACCACAAGCCCGCCTAGTTTTTGGACGTAACCTGAGGTGGAGCAGCTCAATGCCAGGAGGAGACGCTTGACGAGATTTGGCGGCTTACCCTCCAGCCTGAGTACAAAGTGCTAGCAAGATGGCTACGCAACGTCATTCGGCAACAAATTAAATTAAACAAAATTGAGCAGTGGGAGCAGAAAATGCTAAATATCACACATTCGGACAATTCTTTATGGAAATTATTAAAGGGATTTAAAGTCTCCTCGAGCGCTAACACAGGCACTAGGGCGCTACACACTCACCTCGGCCTGCAGTTCTCCTCTGAGGAGAAAGCCGAGGTCTTTGCAGACCGTTTGGGAGCAAGATTTACAGAAAACCCAGCGACGAACCCCGAGTTAGAACGGGATGTACAGACTTGGGTACAAAACTGGGTGGCACAGAGGCATGAGCAACACTTGCCCCTCACAACGCCGCAAAATATGTGTAGTGTTTAACGCCCGCTCTTACTACATACGGCACCGCAGGCGATGACGCAGGAAGTATACAAGCTCATTAGGAAGCTACCTAATGGAAAGCCGCCGGCCCGGACAGGGTGAGTAATGAAGAACTCAAAGATCTCCCTAGAAAATCCCTGGTGCAACTTACAAAAATTTTCAACGCTTGTTTCCAGCAAAATTTTTCCCTGACACTTGGAAACGAGCCAAGGAAATAATGCTCCCTAAGTATGGGAAAAGCACCACGCAACCTCAAAATTAACGTCCCATTAGTCCCATGTCCACTATTGGTAAATTGCTCGAGAAAATATTTCTATTTCTACTCCAAAAACAAATTTCGGCGCTTGAACTTTCAAATTTACAATTTGGCTTTAGAAAAGGGCACTCAACAAAACTTCAACTTTTAAGACTAGTAGATGACGTCACCGAGTAATTTAACAAAGGGGCTTCAGCGTTGGCGCTATTTTTGGACGTAGAAGCCGCATTTGATCGGTGCTGGCACAACGGCCTGGTTTTCAAGCTGCACCGAGTGTTTCCCACGCTCCAAAATTCACTGCCATTGGTGAATAATTTTTTTAAAAAACAGGCGCTTCTACGTCCAAGAGGGTCGCTCCTGCTCAAAGGAGAGAGTGATGCAGGCTGGCGTACCACAAGGGGCTATTATGTCACCTTTCCTGTATATACTCTTCACCAACGACTTCCCCGTGGACGGCAGATGCAAAATTGTAATGTATGCTGACAACACTGCAATATATAACCATCATAAGAATCCTCGTAATGGACTTTTAGAGATGCAGCGGTACATTTACCGCTTCCTTTCATGGCTTCATGACTGGAAAATCAAAATTAATGCGAAAAAATGCCAGCTTATACATTTTACAATGCGGCACCATTTGGCAATGGACCTAATGGTCGAATGTCAAATATTGCACTGTCGTCAGCAGTTCAAGTACCTTGGCGTGACGTTGACACGCACGATGCATTGGACCACCCACCTAAGAGATAGGGCCAACAAAGGGCGGCGGTGATTAAAGATGTGCGCCACCATATTTAGGAGCAAACAGCTAAAGCTGCGCTCGAAGAGCATCCGAGTTAAATCCTTTATTTTATCCGTGGTCCTGTACGCCTGCGTGGTCTGGGCCAACGCCTCCAAAACCGCCCTAAAATACCTGCGAACCCTACAAAACTTATCCCTACGCAAAATCCTGTCTGCTCCTATCCGAACAACAACTGTCACCATTCACCAAGAAACCCACGTCCCTGACATCAACGAGACCATCACCAAACGTGCCTCTTCCATATGTGCGCGCATCCGACAAAATCAAAACCCCACCATACACAGTCTTGGGAAAGGCGGACCCAAGCACTGAAAACACACTAGGATCAAAGCATATTGAAGAAAATCAAAAATAAAAACAACACGACTGTAAAATTATGCGTGCCCAACCCTTCCTGGCTCAGGCCAGGCTCATCGTCAGAGGCCGCCATCATCGGCAGCCCAGGAGTCAGCTACTCGCTGCCGCACAGCTTAACTGCGAACATTGTAAATATTGTACATAACCAAGTGTGTACAGTGTAGTGCGTGTGATATTGGGACGTACGTGGTATACCCAGGAGTGTGTGTGTGTGTGTGTGTGTGTGTGTGTGTGTGTGTGTGTGTGTGTGTGTGTGTGTGATGTGTGTGCGCTCAAAATAAGCGTAGTTTAAATATGTAAATTTAAAAAAAAGAAAAAGAAAGACAGAGACAAATAACGAGATAAAACTGGCTGTCGGCGGTCTCAGAGCAGGTCGCCGTATGGGTTTTAGAAGAACCCCAAAGACAATAAAAAACCATACCCAGAATTATAAACCCATGTAAATTTAGAGCCTGTAAGCCTGGTCCAATGTACCGGCACCAGGCAAATAAGTTACAAATAAAACGCCTTAAACCTTAAGCCTCATACATGTGTATGTATATCAATTGTCCGATACGCTATTTGGAGTTAATTGGGCTGCTTAGTAAGTCTGAGTCGTCAAATTAACATACTAGTTTCTCAAAGGTGTTATCAGCAGAATTGAACGTCCTAATGTGTTAACTCGAGGAAGTAATACCTCTTTAGCTCGTATTCAAGATTTACAGAGATATTAGCGGAAATTTATACTTCGGTGCGATTTTACTTATAGATATTTTCCAAATTTATACATATCCATGCAAATTAGACAAGAAAGAAGCAACCCGCGTCTCAGTTTATCTTTTCTGAGGCCTTCTCTTAACTTTAAGCTCTGTGGACACGAGGCCGTCAAATTAAAAAATAGACTCTGCAATAGGATTCAATTTTGCAGGCAACTTCTGTGGACTGTGTAGTGTTTAACTCCCGCTTTTACCACATACGGCACCGCAGGCGGTGACACTGATGATATATGAGATGGAGATGGAGCACCGCTGGAATGAGATGGTGGGAGAAACCGGAGATCCGGGAGAAAACCCGCCCCAGCGCCAAGTTGTCCATCGCAAATCTCAGCTTGCGGTCGCCTGGGATCGAACCCGGGCCGCCTTGGTGAGAGCCAAGCGGTCTAACCACTGAGCCACGGCAGGCAGCTTCTGTGGACTGGATGGAGGCAGTACATTCCAAATTTGCTTCCTGAGATACACGTAACAAATTTTGGAGGTAATATGTATTTTAACATTGCAAGCAACTATTTTCTAACCCTTCCATTTCTCTCTATAACTTCACATTTATTTCAGTGACAATAGAATTCACTACAGTCCGGCCGTTGTATCTCCGGCTCTGACGTTTTGCTACTGCAAGAGGTAGAGGAGGAAGGTTAATAGTACCAACATACCATAATGCGCAATTGAAAACATATCCTCAAAATTAGCACCAGCAGCAGTCTTTTTTTTAAAGTAAGGGAAAAATCCTATGCGTGGTGATTTGGATTACTACCAACTATAAAACCCTTACTCTCACAGCAGACCATACTGGAACTGCAGTGGTTGCTTCTCTTTTGTATTGCAGCTATAATTCAGGTCACCGTCTTAGTTGGACAATATGCAGGAGATCAATCTGCGAAGGAGGAGTAGAAGTACTTAGCGCAGCATCCTTTCAGGTCGCTCCTTAGTTGACATGATAGCGCTGGCCAGGTTTTGCACTATGTCCCAGGATTGTCTGCTCTGCAGCATGGTGATACCTAGGTTCTCAGGTGTGAGCGTTGCATTTAGTTTACTATACGCCTCTCTGCGCAGGCCGTCCCATCGCGGGCAGATAAAGAAGGTGTGTTCTGCAGAATCCTCAGAGGTACAATAGTTGCAGGTGGTGGAATCACCTTTTCCCATGCGAAAGGCGTAATTCTTAAATCGCCCATGGCCTATCAGTATCTGCGTGAGGAAATAATCCAGGTTTCTATGGTTACAGCGCAACCATGGGTGCATATCGGGTATCAGCCGTTTAGTCCATTTGCCTACGATTGTGGTTGCTGTCCATCGCGCTTGCCATTGCGCAATCATGTGTTCTCTAATCAGGTGTTTAACGTCAAGAGATTGGCTGGTATTCGGGGTACTGAGTAACTGACGTTCTTTAACCACCAGGTCAATTGGGAGGGCCCCACTCACAGCCTGTAATGCACAATTGGACACAGTTTGATAGGCACAAATTGAGCGCAGAAGCACTTTTCTTTGCACACGTTCCATCATTGTGGCGTATTTCTTCCTGTTTAGGGCAGTGTACCAGATTGGTGCAGCATTGAGCAGAATAGAATATACTTCACCGCACAACATTTGGCGCTTCATGGACCGCGGACCACCAATTTTGGGCATGATTCGGGCAAGTTGGGAGGCCTTTTCTTCCGCTTTCTTGGTCACAGTTTTAATGTGCTCGCCAAAGGTGAGGTGTTCATCCGGCATGACTCCCAGGTATCGGATAGCCTTTTGTGGTACTATCAGTGTGTGCCTTAGCATAAAGGAAATGTGTGCACGCTGCCTAGGTCCCATCAGAATGACTGCCTCAGCTTTCTGTGGTGCTAATTCGAGCCGGTGGTAGGTCATCCACCTATCAATACGTCGCAATGATTCATTAGTGCGATATATTAGATCTTGGTCGTCCTCCGCACCAACAAATAGTGCCAAGTCGTCCGCAAACGCAAGCTGCTGTACACCTTCAGAAAGCTGCAGCCGGAGAAATCCATCATACAGGATGTTCCACAACGTAGGCCCAAGAATGGAAGCCTGAGGCACACCGGCCGTGATAGGAAGCTTATGCTTTTCAATGAGTATCGTCCTTGTATGGAAATAAGATTTTATATATTTAACAGGTATGGCGAGATGTTTCTTTGTCTAAGACACTGGAGGATAAGGCTCCACGAGGCGGTATTAAATGCGTTGCGTACATCTAAGGTCAGTAAGGCGGCCCATTTCCCACGCAAGTCGTCTCTAATCCGAAGCACAGCCACAATAGCCTGTGTAGTAGAGCGGCCTTTCCTGAACCCGTATTGCTTATCGGAGAAGCCGCGGCTGGCAAAGATCTCCCTTTCCAATCTCAGTTTGAGCAGTCCTTCAAACAACTTACTGAGTGTGTTCAACAGACATAGTGGTCTATATGCAGACGACTCTGATGGTGATTTCCCTCCCTTCAGGAGGAAGACGACCTTAGCACACTTCCAGATATCCGGGAAATCCTGTTGCACTAAGAGCGTATTCAGCACCTCCAAAATCCAACCGGGCATTAATTTAACTGCAGCTTTGACTATTGCTGGGGTTATACCATCAATGCCAGGTGCCTTGCCTGTCTGCATTTTGACCACCGTGGCGAGTTCGTCCATAGTGAAGAGTTCTACAGCCATACTCCGGCCTCCTACGTCCAAGGTATCCTCTCGGAAAGGGAGTAAGGCAGTTGCTATCTCTTTTTTACGGGCGGTGCTCAGATTCACAGGCAGGTGATTTATCAATCTCCCACTAACAATCTTGTAGCCAGCACCCCAAATGTTCTTGTTCAACTCATCACAGAGATTTCTCCAGCTGTTACATTTAGATTGGAATATGAGGCGAGTTAGCTGCCGTCTGCACCACTTATAGGCCTCCCTCGCTGTCTCCAGCTCTTCGGAACACGGATGTCGTCGACAGAGGCGCGTCAGGAATCTCCGCTTCTGAATACCAGTGGCTCGTTGCACTTCAATCTCACCATTCCCCCAATATTGTACTCCATTGTTGCGTGCTTTAGACCGCTTTATCTGGCGTAGCTCACAGGCATTCTTTAAGAATCGAGTCAAGGATGCGGCACTGTCACCTGCAGCACGGCCAGCAATGGCCGGGGACTGCCATTCAATGAGGGTTCGGAAAACATCCCAGTCATAGACCACTTTCCGCTTCTCCACATGGATCTGTTTGCGATAGAGAGTCCCCGGAAGTTCAAAATAGATGAACCGGTGATCACTAAGTGATTCATCTTCCAGAACCTGCCAGTCCGCAATTCGAACTGCTATAGTCTGCGTCGAACAGGTGACGTCAATGAAGGACTCAGAAGTATCTTTGGCATAAGTGGGAACAGTGCCTGTATTATGGGCTACAAGATCCAGGGTGGCCATCCAATCTGCCCAGCAGGCTCCTCGACGATCAGTAATTGGTGATCCCCATTGTGGCGATTTGCTATTAATGTCACCCAGAAGAATAAATTCCCCTCCTGTTCTTCTGCAGTCCCTCATGAGATGATCGACAGCGCTCGTAAAATCATCCAAGGAAATGTTCGGAGAAATATAACAACAGAAAAGTTGACAGTGCCGGAAATACACACAGAGGTATCCTGCCTCCACTCAAAACTTCAGCATCTCCAGCTGTTTATTCAGGAAATACAGCGCGACATCACAGCGTTTATCTGTGAGCCAACCACCAGCAGACACCCGCTTTTTGTTTGGTTCGCAAGCAACTATCACATCCACTTCTCGGCTTACTGCCCTAGCCTGCGCCATATCATGACAGGCATTTGACCGCCGTAAATTACCCTGAAGTAGACGAATGCGGTGTGGATGCATCACGGGGATCACAACTTTCTGGCTCGAGCAGCTAACACCAATTTGCGAAACACAGGGCATTTCATTTGGTCAAATTTATGGCCCTCTTTCTTGCATTTAAGACAGAACGGAGAGTTCGTACAGTCCTTCGCATGATGGCCTTTCCCGCCACAGTTCAAGCAATCGTATTGTCGGTTAACTGCTGCCTTGCATTGGTATGATCGGTGACCAAACTCAAAGCACCTATAGCATCTGGGTATCATAACCCGTTCCGTCACGTGACAGTCTGTCCAACATATCTGTATTCTTCGTTTCTGTAGTAGCTGTCGAGAGTACTCAATAGGTACAGCAATAGAAGCATCGAGATTCCCAAAGCGGCCAGGCCGCAGAGAACTAACAAGTATTTCAGAGGCCTGGATGCCTAGTTCCGTAGCAATGGCGGCTTGCAAATTTGCCTCGTTGATTGCCGGATCGATTCCATAGAGCAGAATGGAAGCATATTTCCTTCTCAGACTCACGTCCAGCTCTTTAAAGTTACGCTCTATTTCCTGTTTTAAGGAGGTAGCTTTACCTTCTCCTTCCACTGTAAGCACGAGGTCTTCCTTATCAGTTTTCTTAATAGTCTTTATTTTCACCCCAAGTTTGTCGATACCAACACCTTGTTTCACAGTCTTTAAAATATCGGCAAAGGATTTACCTTGCCATTTGATGTTCAACTTTCCCTGAGGTACTGCCATTTTATGTGGAAGTAACTTCGGCCGATCTGGAGCAGCAACACGTGGGGTCTTCTGCTCATAAAGAGGGAGCATATAGCCAATTTTCAAACCACTGTTGCGGAACAACCATTCCAGGAGTTTCCTGGTATACACTCTGTCCAGGCCATTAGTAGCGGCAAAGGTAACACCTGTTCTGCCATGGTCCTCGACGAGCTGTTTCCATTGCTGCAGGATGGCAGAAAGCTGCTCCATGTTACTGACACCACTGGTATCTACACAACAGGGTATAAGGTAGGTGTACCGAGAACGCTCCTTTTGACCGCCTCTACTGGTAGGTATGTTGGTACTTGTCTTAATATACTCCACCTTACCCACTTCCAGCTTCCCCGTTAAGAGGTCTGCTACCTCGGGCTGAACGTCAGCAAACTGCTTCAGCAACCCTTGTTTCCCACTATCATCATTATTGACAACAATGGCTACGTCTCCTTCACGTAAAGTACTTGCATTGCCATATAGGATGTTGGTAGCCTCATAAACACTTTCCGGCCATGCCATATCCGGCAAATGTGCAAATACCTCGAAGCTGCTAGCAGTCGAAAGAACCTCTTTCAACTCCATTTCTCCTTCAGATCCACCTGTAACCCTATATCCTTCCGGGAACCAACGCGGGAGAGATCTGCCTCGCGGACCTGTACAGCAATACTCTGCGTCTTAATCTTCTGGGGGTAGAGAACGCGTTCATTCAGGCGGCTGAGCATGGTGTCGGTCAATTTCTCTATGTCTTTGACCCCTCTTTTTATGTCCACCTTTGTATTAGGGGTAGTCTTTATCATTGACATCAACTCCCTACTACATTTGCTCATTATCTCGAGCAACCGACGAATTGCACGGAGATCCGCGTTCTCTCCAAAAGACTGGTCATCTGTTCCACTCTGAGGTACATCAGCTGCAGAAGCACATTCCACCTGCTCAACGATATCAAGCGCGTCTTTACTTTTCTTGGCCTTCTCAGGTGGATCTTCGCGTTTCCTCTTGTGGTCCCTACTGACATCCTCAGCACCTGCTGCAGAGGCCCGGAGTGACGCGGGAGTGCAAGTCTCCATCAATACAGACGGAGCAGTAGCAGAAACAAGGGCTTGTTGAGGGTTAGGTTGCGATGCCACAGGGCTCCTTCCCTCCAGCAATACTAGCTCACCTTCTGTACCAGTAGCATTGTCCAGCATTTTGGCCTGGCTTCCCACCCAAAACCCCGACCGGAACTGGAGTACTGACCTCCTGCTCCGTAACAGATTCCATGGAAACAACACAACCTATCAATAGTGTATCGTGGGTATGGCAACCCGCCTTACTCGGGAGGCTGATTGCAGTGATAAACACTGGGCGATGGGGACGCCACTTCCCTACGCCAAGTGGTAGTAGTAGTAGCGGTGGTGGTGGTGGTGGTGGTGCTGGTGGTGGCGGCGGCGGTGGCGGTGGTGGTGGTGGTGGTGGTGGTGGTGGCGGTGGTGGTGGTGGCGGTGGTGGTGGTAGGGAGCCTATATTTCACGTAGATAGAGACTTCACCTATCAGGCCAGGACAACGAACACGCAGCCCTACTGCGGGACGGCAACGAGCCCAGCAGCTGAGCCCTAATGGTCCCAAGGCAGGCGATCCAAGGGTCCCTGGATGGCGGTCCCGAAATGGTTCCAGCGGAGGAGCGGAGACCGGCAACCGTCCCACCGGAAGAGGAAGTAGTTTTCCTCAGAGCATATCATCCTGCCATGCACCGCCGAGAGTTCTACCCTGAAAGAGACCACCAGATGAGAGATGATATGAAATGATAATGGAGATGAACTGGGGGACAGGAAATTCGGGGGTTGTAATTAACATAGCCAGCATTTGCCTAGCGACCCGGGAAAAGCCCCCTAAAACTCCATGGGTCAGGTAGGTCGGCAACGGGAATCGAACCTTGGCCTCCCGAATTCGGGCCACAGACGAAGCTGCCTGAGCCATCCCGTTCGGTAACGTTACATAGGTTCATGCTTGTTTTTATCAATTAAGGCAGCTGCTTCGTCCCTCCACAAATCCAATACCGATATTTTGCTAAAAAATACAGAGCTTGAGAGCCCCCTGACTAAAGGGTATTTTCAGATACTATTCGATACTTAGGAAGACCAATGCTTCGATCTACCTATTTTACGGACTAAATAATTAAAGCACTGAAGTAGAATATGTTTATAATCATTATGTTTACTATTAGGGTGAATTATCTACACCTCCTCTATAATCTGTCCTGCAAATCATGCTTTAAAAGGCATTCAAACAAAGCGTAAGTCACAAATGTCGCTTAGCACGTTGCATACATCCAAAACGAAGTAGGGGGAGATTAATCGCCAGATATAATAGGAAAGAAACAGCATCTAGCGTTCCTGGAGCTCATGTATGTACTATGCCATCTATGGTCGGGAAACATAACTATTTATACTATTTCAGCAACAGATGGTAGCACAAAGTGTTACTTAGATTTTTTCTTTTTAGCACAAGTAAATTATAGCACGTAGTAAATTATATAAGTAAAATTGTACATGTTTTGTTTGAATTTTCAATTTTCAAAAGAACGGTGCATTGCGTAAGTAACTTTATAATCTTTTTCTAGATGACAAGTAAAGATATCAATGTAGCTTATCCTGGATGAGTGTACATCTAGGTATAGGTCCAGCGAGTTACAAATTCATCCATGTGTATATTTCGTTTTGGCGGCTTTCTACATTATTTGTGATAAATTAGTCTGCTTAGGGAGTCTGATTCCTCATATTAACATACTACTTCCTCAAAGCAGGATTGAACGTCCTCGTGTGTTAACTCAAGGAAGTAATACCTCTTTTGCTCGTATCGAAGTTTTTCAGAGATGTTAGCTGAAATTTATACTTTGGTCCATTTTAGCTTCTAGATGTTTTACATATTTATTCATTTCCATGGAAGTTTTACAACAAAGATGCAACCAGCATCTTAGGTTAGGTTTTCTGATGCCTTCTCATAACTCTAAGCTCTGTGGACCCGAGGGCGTCAAATTAGAAAGTAGACTCTCCAATAGGATTCAATTTAGCAGGCAGCTTCTGTGGCCTAGATGGAGGAAGGACATTCTAAATTTGCTTCTTGAGATACACGTAACAAACATTGGAGGCAACTCATTTCTGGCCCTTCCATTACTCTCTCAACGTCACTTTTATTTCAGTCACAAAAGAATTCACCACACTCCGGCCGTTATTATCTCCGGCTCTGACGTTTTGCGATTGCAAGAGGTGGAGGGGGAAGGCTAATTGTACCAACATAACGTAATGAGCATATACCAAGCTCATATCCGCAAAATTATTTTTAGAATGAAAATACTGTAATATATTAGCTCTAAAGCACTGAAATCCAAATTGAAATTTCATTATCATGCAAGATATGTATTACAGCACCATTCTATTCGAATATTTCGTTCACAACTTTCACACACACAAACTGCATGTGTTGGTAGTACAGAGAGTCTCTACATCCGTTGTTGTGGTCAGGAAGTTAAAACAGTCTGCTAGCGCCAGTCAGCATTGGTCGCTGCTAGGTGTGGCTTCCGAACCCAACACCGTGTTGCCAGCTTAAATTTGTTTGAGTCACGTGGGGTTAGCTGCTTGCGCTGGTGAACTTAATTTGCTATATTTTGCGTGCAAACATTCCGATTTTGGTGTTCGTAAGTCCTATTATTATCGCTATCATAATAATATGGCTACTGGTTCGTGAAATAAGCAAATACGTGAAATATTTAAAATACGCATTGTTCCTCTGCTTGAAATTCCCACTAAAGGACTAGCAACCGCCTGCTTCCCCCTTACGAGAAATGTCAGAGCCGGAGAATGAGCGGCCGAACTGCACGTGAGGGTATCCCATCTCCTGCGACTTGTATATGAGGTGATGCAATAACTGACATTATGTTGCTGGACGTTTCCCGAGGCTTTGATTCCGTTTAGCACGAAAGTCCTCTCTTCCGATTAGTTTATTACGATTTTCCTCCATATTTAATCCACTTAATCCATAGCTACCTCGCACATCGCTCATTTGCCGTTGACAGGGACGACACAGTCTCACAACGCTACTTACTCAATGAAGGGGTTCCCTATGGCATTATACTTGGCTTCCTACTCTTCCTAACCTATATCAACACCCTGCTTAACCTCGGAGGCTGCAATACTTATTTATTTAATGATGACACAGCAATAACCACACATCACAAATCATCTCACTGCAGAACAACGTTCCAACCCAGTGCTATGCGGACATGCTCACCGTCTGGTTTACAACTTGACGCCGCAAAATCAATGCCAGCAAGTTCCTGGCAGAAACATTTACTCGCCTAAACCTGAAGTTCGCTTAGCTGGATCAGAAGTAGCATGGCGCACAGAAGCACAGTATCTTGGAGTGCTAGTTGATATGCGCCTTAGCTGGATGGCGGATATTACATCACTAGCTTCCAGATTATCCAAGCGTAAAGCAAGGCTCTATCCATTGCACAATTGGAAATTACTTATGAACCCTGAGGAATAAGCTAATTCTATACAAACAACCAACACCTCTCAGGTCTGTGTCGCAGCTACAAAACCTCACCTCTACAACCTTCAAATAGCAACAGCTACCGAACGTTACATTAATAATGAAAACATCCATTCAGACCTATCATTTCTCAAATTAAATGACTATATCCTCAAACTCTCTCCGAAATTCTATTCCCGTTTTTCCTATAGCTTCAATAAACTAATCCGCGGCCTCGAGGATATGACATCGAGCCCGGAGAAACCTACAAGCGTGGCAGACTCACGTTAGGCTCGTCATAACCTCAATGGTCTCCTAAAATCAAGATATCCTTTCTTTCATCCTACAACTTGTGACACTTCATTAAAATATCCCACCACCTAGCAAAATGTCGAAAGCTCCTTCTCCTCGGGTAAGGAAGTTCTCCAACGACACCTCTATGTGTGTCGAGGGTATCTTTTAGCCTGATTTCGTTTGAGACTTTCTTCTGCAATTCATCCTTTGCTTTTTAATTTGCTTCTTGCAATGTTAAGTCTATTGGACGGTGACTGAAATAATACACAAATGAGTCCAACTTCCACATAACTTGGAAATTTACGGGAAAAACACTTATAGCGTACCCTGACCAAGATGCGAACGTGGGACCTCTTGAACGTGAAGTAGATACGTTACCACTAACGTTACAAAGGGGATTAGCATTTCATCGCGGAGGGGATTCGGTTCGTGGGCCACCATGCTGGGCTCATTTTCCCTGTGCCCCCAAGTGGGGGTAACTACGGGAAGAAGGTTGAGGCAAAGGAGACTGAGGGTGGCGAATCCAAATAGCCACTGCAGTACAGAGGGCAGGGACTCTATATTTCACTTAGAGAGAGACTTCACATGACAGGCCAGGACAACGAACGCGCTCCCCTACTGCGGGACGGTAACGAGCAAAGCAACCGAGCCCCAAAAGTCCCTGGCTGGCGGTCCCGAAATGGTCCCAGCAGAGGATCGGAGACCAGCAACCGTCCTACCGGAGGAGGAAGTAGTTTTCCTCAGAGCGCATCATCCTGCCATGCAGCACCGGGACTTCTACCCTAAAGGACACCACCAGATGAGAGATGATATAAATTGGTAATGTAGATGAACTGGAGGGACGGGAAATTCGGGAGATGTAATTAACCTACTCAGCATTCGTCTAGCGGCCCGGGAAACCCCCCGAAACCCCCATGGATCAGGACGTCGGCCACGGTAATCGAACCTTTGCCTCCCGTATGAGGCCCACAGACGAAACCGCCTGAGCCATCCCTCTCGGTAATGTTACATAGGGGTCACTCATTGTTCATGTTTGATTTATTAGATAAGGTAGCTGTTTCGTCCATCCACCTATTTTATTACATATTTTTCGGACTAAATAATGAAAGTGTTGAAGTAGAATATGCTTATTATTGTTATGTTTACTAAGAGGGTGAATTTTTTTCTTTAAGTTCTAAAATGTTGTAGCAGATATCACCTGCTTTAGTTCACACTTAAGGTACTGTGTTGAATTTTCTGATACAGCGCTCGATAAACAACTTCCTTAGCAAATAAAATTATCTTAAGCACTTTCTTCGTAACAAATTATTGTTTAATTGTAACCAAAATTGCAGGAAAAATGCAATGTAAATCTATATTAAACAATGTCAGGTTAGCTTTGGTATGTAACACGAATTGGTTAGTGACGTTTTATTTTGCATAATGTATTTAAACGTAAAATCCATCAAACATAAAGCTATAAAACTTGTATATTTACTCTGTTCAAAGTAATTGTTATTGTTTTGAGCAAAATATGTAGACTTTTCCTGAACAGAAAACACTAACCTAACCTTAACACCCCAAAAACCTGTTGCATACAATAATAAAAAAGTGTATTTGTATATCATACTATGAATGAAGTATTCATTATGTCATTTAAACCTTACACACAGAAGTATTAGTATATATTATTTTTTATTTCTTCTTCCTAATTTAGCATTCTGTTGCATATTTAAAATGGATGTGTGGGCATTAACAACCTATATTGTCTTATATTCCTCACTCGCAAATTCCCTATTTCCTTTACTTTCCTTCGCATCTATTTTAACCGTTTTAACCTCATTTTCGTAAATACATTTTTGCATTCTGAGTGCATTTATTCGATTCTGAGGCAAAAGGTTTCCTAACTTTAAGCCCCGTTAGAATGTTTTTCAATTTGTATATTATTAAATTGCGTGTACATTCTGTCACATAAAACCATTCCAGAATGTGGTGACAAAAACACAAAAGATTAAGTTCATCTTAAGCTTCTTTAATGGTTACAAAAATTGGTAACCCGATTCTAACTTGTAACCACCTTCTCTTTCACACAAATATACAGCTTCCAAACGTCTCTTTAATGTTTCTTTAGCACGTACCAACTTTGGTGCTCGTAATATCGCTGACATACACGGAACTGCACGCTGCCTCTGTGTTTAACAACTCCGATATATGCTCCTGAACTACCTCATGCACGGTTCACACATCCCACCAACTCATTGGCCGCGCCGTGGCTCAGTGGTTAGACCGTTTGGCTCTCACCAAGGCGGCCCGGGTTCGATCCCAGGCGACCGCAAAGTGAGATTAGTGGTGGACAACACGGCGCTGGGGCGGATTTTTTCGGGACCTCCGGTTTTCCCCGCCATCTCATTCCGCCGGTCTCCATCTTCATCTCATGTATCATCAGTGTCACCGCCTGCGGTGCCGTATGTAGTAAAAGCGGGCGTTAAACACTACACATAACGACTCCTCGCTACGGTTCTTGGACTCTCTGTGATGCCGCTTTTCGACCCACTTCTCTGTGACACATAATTTAACTGACTGACTCACTGCCTCGTAAACTACTTTACTGCTTGATTCAGATTATTTTGGAGCTTGGACATTCTGTACTCTCTTGAGCCTACCCACTTCTCTGTCAGCGCACACAACACAACTGACCGACTCACTGAATTGGGAACTGCTTCACTAAGCTTAGTTTTGTTGTTGTAATTTACGTTCTCCAACGTTATATCATATCGGACGATGAATAGAATGGGTGAAATGATGCTCAAATGAGTCCAGGGTCCATAGAGCTTCGAGTTACCCGACATTCGCCTTTCAGGATAAGGGAAAGCCCCGGAAAAATCTTACCCAAATAACTCACCCTGACCGAGATTCGAACTCGGGACCTCTTGAACGTGAGGCAGACATGCTACCACCACGCAACCGATGTGAGCACTGGGCTGACTCCTCACTACGGAGTCGCACTCATAAACTGACATTCAGAACTTGAAACAACCTCAACTCTAAGAATTTGTTCTTCCCCATTGCCTTTTTAGATATTTATAATCAAATAATAAACCATTTTTCTTTTAAACCGCTTCTAATTCCTTGCTTTTAGTATCCTTCACTTTTGTTCACATTTAGTTCCAAAAACCCTTACTTTTTGTACAGTATATTATCTTTTAATTACTCTAAACCAAGTACCATAGAGGCTTGAAGCTTGGTCTATATGTTATCTAAAATGAAACAAATGATGTTATAGATTTTAGAAATATCACTAGCATGTTGCCTTAAGCGCAGCCGTTACTGAAAATTGGGTAAAATAATTTAAATCATACCTTGCTGAACTTCGAAAATTAACGAATATTATGCAGATGTTGAGACATTAATGGTTTTTGCCACCTGAGCAAATTTTAAAACACATAAATTTGAAACAACAGCTAAAGTTTTGTTTATGTATCACGCAGAATTTTATTAAAAACTTGAAAAATTTCTTTCCCAAGTTTTAAAACTTTGACTTATTGTGTTTTACTTAATGCATTGACTTGAAGTGAATTAACGTGTTATAATCATTGTCAAATATCCTTACACCAAATATGCACTGCACCACATATTTATTTCTACGTCTTGCTTCATGAAGTAGATATGTATTTTCCATTATTTTCCTGCCTTGACTTTCACTGAGCATCGCCTCACTGCATTCGCGGAAGTACCAAGTACTACGTAACAATAAATCGTAGCAAATTGTTTAAAGTCATATTTAAATGTTTTGGAATATAGAATACGGTGTTTATTCATTAGGTCCACAATTTAAACCGTTCTGTATTCCAAAACTCTTTTTTGAATCTGGTAGGAGATATAAGCGATATTTCGCGATGAATTCAAATATGATCTCCATTTTCCTGCACCACGTCAGGTTTTCAAGCTATTTACAAGTAACAGAAATGAAAGGAAGGCTTTTTGAAACGTAGTAAAATAGATTCCAACAAGACTTTTTAATGAAAACGTAGCCAAAAATATAATTTGTTAATTGTTACTAGTAAAACTCTTTGACTATCTTGTTCATGGCAGTCCCTTTTTAACATCCAACAATAGTCCGCCATGATGTAAACACTCAAAAACCACTCACTTTCATATTTGTTATATCCCGGCGAAGTACTTCACACTGTTCTTCACTAAAATGTGCTAAGTTACGAGGGAAATAATTTAGATGGGAACGAAAAAAATATGCCCCGATATTTATGGTTCAACCAGTCTGTTTAAAACATTGTAGGATCATACTCATTACGGTAACAAAATTAAAACCAGCATTTCTGAAAGCATTACAGGCATCTTTCACTTCTCGACTTACGGTATTCTCCAACTGACTGCCCAGCATCACTTTTCGAATTTGCGGGCCAAAGAATACACCAGCTTTAATTCTTTTATAAGATAATAGAGGAAATGAAGAGAAAGATATTTAAATCACTCAATCCCTTTATCTAAAACATTAAAAAATTGTTTCATTAAACCAAATTTTACATTGGAGAGGCGGTACCAATACTTTTGAGCAATTACCTTTTATAATTTTTTTTCGCCAAGAGTTAAATTGCTCCTACCTGGCCATTGTTCCCTTTCCCCCGCAATTCCATAATGTAATAAACTTGAAATCGGCACAGACTGGCCATCGATGGTTTTCGTAGTGCACAATTTATGCAACAAAAACTTTAGATCAAATGAATGGGCCATATGAATGGAAAGGAAGGATACTTTCCTTATGAAGCAGAACACCTTTTAAACTATTTTTTAAAAACAGCAATATACATCTTAAGAACTATAGTTTATGTAATACAATTTCAAAACAGCAGGGTTATCTTAACAATACACCAAATTCTATTCTTCTGAAAAAAGGGACAAGTTCCTTCTTACAATGTTTGTACCATAACAAATATGTTCCCTCAGCCACTACTTTCTTTTCTTTTAACGTAGAACCTAAAATCTGTGCTGATTCTTAGGAAAATTTAAATTTCTAGTTACATTTTGTGATCTGCCGTGACTTGCGATATGGAGATTTGATCTAAACATTTATTTTGTATAGCAACTGCACAAAATATTGCGTTATTTAGGATACCGTAACTTAAAGAGTTGTAAACACTTTATGCTTTTAAATTTATTGTGAAAATGCTACGTTAAGACATAACTTTATGAAATTTAAACGATTCCGCAAAAGAGACGATTTTATTTTGCCCAAAGTGTTTATGATATTCCTAGGGTACGTGTAAGAAAGCAGCTTTTAACATAGGAAACAGCATTACTGGAAAATATCTAATATTCCAGGTGAATCAGCTGCTCCTATTTATTCTCATCTATGCAACCCGCAGTTTATAGTCTAATGTGAAAACATTTTCCCTTTTTAGCACAAAAGCCATTACTTCAGCTCAGTCCTTCTATTAGGTATTAATGTTATTTTCAAATGATGCATATGATAAGCTTTGCTTCATGTGCGTGTTTAACGGTGTGTTAATGTGCGCTAAAGAATAAAAGTTTGTAAACTCGTTTAAAATTGATATTCTCTGCAAATGGAGCTCTCTGTTTCTGTGTGTGATGATTTTGGAATCAACATTCATAGTGATTGATTTCTGTCCCATAGAACACTTATACACTGAGTTATCCACACCTCCACTATAATCTGTCCTGCAAATCATGCTTTAAAAGGCATTCAAACGAAGCGTAAGTCACAAATTTTGCTTAGCACGTTGCATACATTCAAAAATAAGTAGCGACAGGTTAATCGGCAGATATAATAGCAAAGAAACAGCATCTAGCGTTCCTGGAACTCGTGTATGAACTGTGCCATCTATGGTCGGGAAACATAACTATTTGAACTACTTCTACAGCAGATGGTAGCACAAAGGATTATTTGGCTTATTTCTTTTTTGGTACAAATAAATTATAGCACCTAGTAAATTATGTAAGTAAAATTGCACATGCTACGTTTGAATTTTCAATTTTAAAAAGAACGGTAGCATTGGGTAAGCATAATTATAACTTTTTTCTAGATTACAAGTAAAGATATCAATGTAACTGGTCGTGGATGATTATAAATTAAGGTATAAGTTGAGCGAGTTTCAAATTCATCCGTGCGTGTTACACTTACTATTTGAAATTTTAGCATACAAAGTAGTGGCAATCTTGCATCAGGTACAATTGTCCACATTTTATTTATGATAAGTAAACATATCAATAAAATTTAAACTGAAATAGTGCTCATTAAAGTATAAAAGAAGCAAATATGGCATTTTAAGTCCATATATACTTGATAAAATTCTTGATATAGGATTGGTGAAGTGATGGTCGGAAGAAGATATCATCAAGGTGTGTGACTGTGCCAAGAAGAGACGGATTAGTGATACATTGGATATTGGCAAATCAACTATTCGTGTGCTACAAGTGACCATGTGCTAAGTGAAACGGTGCGAATAGAAGTAGTAAACAGTGGTGTTCACATTGAGCCCAGTTTGTGAGTGAACAATGTTTGGAGTAAATAGTGACGCGTATTAAAGCCGAGTTTGTGAGTGAACAGTGCATAGTGATGCGTATTGAGCATAAATCTGCCACAAAAGAGCGTGGGACGCACAGCTGCGTGCTGTTGTTGCACGCAACAAGAGGCGTCCGCAAACAACGACGCTCTCAGCAACAACTGCGGCTGACAGACATTGACTCCCGCCACAAGATGGCGGCGGCCGCAGTGACAATTGCAGCAGCACTACCACCAGCTGGCAGCGGACTGATCCCCCGAGGCGGTCGGCCGGCTGCCTTTCCAGGCCCACCGCTGGAGCACTCGAACAGCGACCCGCCTTCGGGCCCCACATTGGCCATTGTCACAGCAGACACTACCCCAGCCCCGATGGAGCACAGCGCCATGGAGGACGATGCAGTTACGCGAAAGTATGCCCAACTGGAAAAGGAGGTAAAAGACATCCAAAAAGAAATATCTTACCTACAGGAAATATTGGAAAACATGGCCCCAGAGTCCCGGGACTTTGGAAATATAGCTAGTAACCTGGCACGCTGCTACCAGGAACACGCAATCAAAAAACCACACCTTGTGCAGCTGGGAGAAGGCTGGTAGGCAGCATCGTCCAGAAAGCGACCCGACCACCGCAATAGCGACTCGGATGCCGAGCGCAGGAAAAACAAAACGCAACATCTGCCCCTCCAGGTCGCTATCAGAAAAAGGTACGAGGCGCTGTTCTTATCTGAGGAGGAAGAAGATCTGGAACAATCCACTGCCTTCCCTGCCCTTCCGACAACAAAAATAAAAGGCACCCGAGCACCAACAGCCAACTCGGCCAAACATTACTGCAGCAAAACCGTCAATAACAACCCCCACCTCTACACTCATCCCCACCCCTATATTGGCCTCCACATCAGCCGCAGCCGTGGCTACAAACACAAAACAAACCTCACAGAAACCACCGCGCATCGCCATTCCTGACGACAGGCAGACGACTAAAGTCCTGCAGATACTCCGGGGCTCCCTCCCAGCTGGCGCATACACGCTTCAAATACGCGCAACTGCCTCACGCTGTTCCTCAACCTGATAGAAGACGCCACTCACTATGACCAAGCTGAAGGACGCAGGAGTGAAGAACTTCAGATTCACCCCGCGGAGAGATCAAACTCTCCGATACATCCTGAGGCGTCTTCCCGAGGACCTTGAAGAGGACCTTATCCGCGAGGACCTAGAGGCGAAGGGCTACACCGGCGTCCTATTTCGTCAACTGAAATCAAGCGGCAGGCCTCTGCTAAACTTCCAAGCTACCCTTGACAGGACTACTCAAAACCAGGGACTTCTGCAAGAAAGAGAGGTATGCCATATACTTGTCACTGTTGAGGTCCTAAAGACAAATAACAACATTACACAATGCTTCAACTGCCATCAGCTAGGGCACACATTTAAGATGTGTCGCATGACCTCCCAATGTGTCCTCTGCGGTGGCCTCCACCGCTTAGCTGACTGCCCAAAGAAGGCAACGCAGGACTTTCGACAGGACCACTCAAAACCATCGACTTCTGCAGAAAGAGAGGTATGGCATATACTTGTCACTGTAGAGGTCCTTAAGGCAAATAACAACATTACACAATGCTTCAACTACCATCAGCTAGGGCACACATATAAGATGTGTCGCATGACCTCCCGATGTGTCCTCTGCGGTGGCCTCCACCGCTTAGCTGACTGCCCAAAGAAGGCAACGCAGGACTTTGCACCCCGCTGTGCGAATTGTGGGGAGACGCATCCTGCCAGCTACAGGGGTTACGAGACGTTCCGCAACGAACGCCACCGCCGCCAACTGGCAGCCATAGCCAGGGCACCCCCAGGTGCACAACTAGCTCCACGACCCATTGCCAACCCGGCCCTGGTCAGTGATGACGTCTCATTTGCAGGCGCCATGAGGGGACAAAGCGCACAAGTGCCGCCAACTGCTAGCCGACCCTCAACAGCTCCCCCTCGCAGGCGCCATCTGGTGACCTAGGAGGCTTCTAGGGACTCTTTACTCTGTTTAAAGGGCTGAACTTACATAAGCTAGCTCCGAAGGTACAGCCTTTTATCGCAAGTTTTAATAGCTGCACCAGCACTTGGGAGAAACTAGAAGCCCTCATATGACTTCTGTCGGACATCTTCGAGTAAATGGCTCAACTAAGGGCAGGCACATCTCTTACTCGCGGGCTCCTGTGGAATGCCGACGGCATCCACAGGCAGCAGCACGAACCTGAAAGCTACCTGCGGCGTAACAAAATTGTCGTCGCATTCATTTGTGAAACAAAATTAAAGCAGGAGCACACTTTTAAGCTCAGGGATTACCAAATATTTCGGACTGATAGAGTAGGCAGACAGGGAGGGGGAACAGCTATTTTACTAAAAAAACAAAGTTGCTCATGCTCCTGTTACGCTAGCACCATTGGCAGCGTTAGAGTGCACGGCCCTTAAAACACGATTAAATAACAAAACGGTGAGGCTGGTGGCCCTCTATCGGCCCCCATTCTCCCCCGACTGTAGACGCGACCTCGAGCATTTCCTCACTTTAGAGGAGCATGTTATAATGGCAGGAGACTTCAACGCTCGACACCCCTGGAAATCTCCTAGTAGACCTTATAACAGAAAATGACGATCTCGATGTGTACTTCCCGCCCGAACCCACCTTTCGGCACAAGTCAGGGCACTTCGACCCTGAAATTTTGGACTTCGTCATTGCAAAAAATGCGACTTTACCAAACAACTTCACTGTGTATCACAGCCTAGACTCCGACCATCTTCCAGTGCACTTTGATATCAGTGGCGCCATCACGGCCGGTCTGACAGGCGCTCTGAGGCGCGCAGAAACATCGACGTCGCCATTGAAATCTACACCGCCTCGCTGCACACGGCCAAAAGAAATTCCACCAGCTACACCACAAGCCCACCTAGTTTTTGCACGTACCCTGAGGTGGAGCAGCTCATTGCCAGGAATCGACGCTTGACGAGACTTTGGCGGCTTACCCGCCAGCCTGATTACAAAGTGCTTGCAAAATGGCTACGCAACGTCATTCGGCAACAAATTAAATTAAACAAAATTGCGCAGTGGGAGCAGAAAATGTTAAATACCACACATTCGGACAATTCTTTACGGAAATTATTAAAGGCATTTAAAGTCTCCTCGAGCGCTAACTCAGGCACTAGGGCGCTACACACTCACCTCGGCCTGCAATTCTCCTCTGAGGAGAAAGCCGAGGTCTTTGCAGACTGTCTGGAAACAAGATTTACAGAAAACCCAGCGACGAACCCCGAGTTAGAACGGGATGTACAGACTTGGGTACAAAACTGGGTGGCACAGAGGCATGAGCAATACTTGCCCCTTACAACGCCGCAAAAGTGTGTAGCGCTTAACGCCCGCTTTTACTACATACGGCACCGCAGGCGATTACGCAGGAAGTGTACAAGCTCATTAGGAAGCTACCTAATGGGAAAGTCGCCGGCCCCGACAGGGTGACTAATGAGGAACTCAAACATCTCCCGAGAAAAGCCCTGGTGCAACTTACAAAAATTTTCAACGCTTGTTTGCAGCAAAATTTATTCCCTGACACTTGGAAACGAGCCAAGGCAATAATTCTCCCTAAGCATGGGAAAAGCACCAGGCAACCTGAAAAGTACCGCCCCATTAGTCTCCTGTCCACTATGGTAAATTGCTCTAGAAAATAGTTCTATTTCGACTCCAAAAACAAATTTCGGCGCTTGACATTTCTAATTCACAATTTGGCTTTAGAAAAGGGCACTCAACAGACCTTCAACTTTTAAGACTAACAGATGACGTCACCGAGCATTTTAACAATGGGGCTTCAACGTTGTCGCTATATTTGGACGTAAAAGCCGCATTTGATCGGTGCTGGCACAACGGCTTGATTTACAAGCTGCACCGAGATTTTCCCGGCCTCCAAAATTCACTGCCATTGCTCCATAATTTTTTTAAAAAACAGGCGCTTCTACGTGCCAATGGGTCGCTCCTCCTCAAAGGAGAGAGAGAGTGATCAGGCTGGCGTACCACAATGGGCTATTATGTCACCTTTCCTGAATATACTCTTCGCCATCGACTTCCCCGTGGACGCTAGATGCAAAGTTGCAGTGTATGCTGACGACACTGCAAGATATAACCATCATAAAAATCCTCGTTTTGGACTTTAAGAGATGCAGCGGTACGTTGACCGCTTCCTTTCATGGCTTCATGACTGGAAAATCAAAATTAATGCGAACAAATGCCCGCTTATACATTTTACAAAGCGGCGCCCTTTGGCAATGGACCTAAACGGTCGATGGTCAAATATTGCGCTGCCGTCAGCAGGTCAAGTACCTCGGCGTGACGTTGACACGCAGGATGCATTGAACCACCCACCTAAGAAATAGCGCCAACAAAGGGCGGCAGCGATTAAAGATGTGCGCCCCCATATTTAGGAGCAAACAGCTAAAGCTGCGCTAGAAGATCATCCTATATAGATCCTTCATTTTATCCGTGGTGCTGTACGCCTGCGTAATCTGGGCCAACGCCTCCAAAACCGCCCTAAAATACCTCCAAACCCTACAATACCTATCCCTACGCAAAATCCTGTCTGCTCCTATCCGAACAACTGCCTCCATTCACCAAGAAACCCAAGTCCCTTACATCAACGAGGCCATCAACAAACGTGCCTCTTCCATCTGGGCGCGCATCCGGCACCATCAAATCCCCACCATACACAATATGGGGAAAGGCGGACCCAAGCACCGAAAACATGCCAGAATCAAAGCCTATTGAAGAAAAACAAAAATAAAAAAACAACACGACTGCAAAGTTATGCGCGCCCAACCCTTCCTGGCTCATGCCACGCTCCCCGGCAGAGGCCGCCATCATCAGCAGCCCAGGAATCAGCTACGTGGTATGCCCAGGAGTGTGTGTGTGTGTGTGTGTGTGTGTGTGTGTGTGTGTGTGTGTGTGTGTGTGTGTTTGTGTGCGCGCGCAAGATAAGCGCAGTGTAAATATGTAAATATAAAAATAAAGAAAAAGAAAGACAGAGACAAATGACGAGATAAAACTGGTTCTTGGCGGCCTCAGGACAGGTCGCCGTATGGGTTTTAGAAGAACCCCAAAGACAATAAAAAAACATACCCAGAATTATATACCCATGAAAATTTAGAGCCTATAAGCCTGGTCCAATGTACCGGCACCAGGCAAATAAGTTACAAATAAAGAGCCTTAAGCCTTAAGCCTCATACATGTGTATGTATATCAATTGTCCGATACGCTATTTGGAGTTAATTGGGCTGCTTAGTAAGTCTGATTCGTCATATTAACATACTAGTTTCTCAAAGGTGTTATCGGCAGAATTGAACGTCCTAATGTGTTAACTCGAGGAAGTAATACCTCTTTTGCTCGTATCCAAGCTTTACAGGGATATTATGGAAATTTATACTTCGGTGCGATTTAACTTGTAGATATTTTCCAAATTTATACATATCCATGCAAATTAGACAAGAAAGATGCAACCCGCCTCTCAGGTTAACTTTTCTGAGGCCTTCTCTTAACTCTAAGCTCTGTGGACACGAGGACGTCAAATTAAAAAATAGACTCTCCAATAGGATTCAATTTAGCAGGCAGCTTCTGTGGACTGTGTAGTGTTTAACGCCCGCTTTTACTACAAACGGCACCGCAGGCGATGACACTGATGATATATGAGATGGAGATGAAGCACCGGTGGAATGAGATGGCGGGGGAAACCGGAGATCCCGGAGAAAACCCGCCCCAGAGCCGTGTTGTCCATCACAAATCTCACTTTGTGGTCGCCTGAGATCGAACCCGGGCCGCCTTGGTGAGAGCCAAGCGGTCTAACCATTGAGCCACAGCAGCAGCTTCTGTGGACTTGATGGAGGCAGTACATTCCAAATTTGCTTCTTGAGATACACGTAACAAATATTGGCGATAATATGCATTTTAACATTGCAAGCAACTCATTTCTAACCCTTCGATTTCCGTCTATAACGTCACATTTATTTCAGTCACAATAGAATTCACTACAGTCCGGTCGTTGTATCTCCGGCTCTGACGTTTTGCTACTGCAAGAGGTGGAGGGGGAAGGTTAATAGTACCAACCTACCGTAATGAGCAATTGAAAACATATCATCAGAATTATCTTTACAATGAAAATATATTCCTATATTAGCTTTAAGACACTGAAATCTAAATTGCAATTTCATTATCATGCAAGATATGTATTGGAGCACCATCCTATTCGAATATTTCGTTCACAACTGTCACACACACACACACACAAACACACACACACACAAACTGCATGTGTTGGTAGTACAGAGAGTCTCTACATCCGGGGTTGTGGTCAGGAAGTTAAAACTGTCTGCTAGCGCCAATCAGCATTGTCGCTGCTAGGTGTGGCTTCGGAAACCAGCACCGTGCTGGGAGCTTAAATTTGAGTCACGTGGCCTTAGCTGCTTGCGCTGGTGAACTTAATTTGCTATATTATGCGTAGCAAAGTTTTGATTTTTGGTGTTCGTAAGTCCTATTATTGTCGCTATTATAATAATATGGATACTGGTTCGTGAAATATGCAAATACGTGAAATATTTAAAATACGCATTGTTTCTCTGCTTTAATTTCCCGCTACAGAACTGGCAACCGCCTGCTTCCCCCTCACGAGAAATGTCAGAGCCGGAGAATGAGCGGCCGAACTGTACGTGAGGGTATCTCAGCTCCTGCGACTTGTAGATGAGGTGATGCAATAACCGACATCGTGTTGCAGCACTCTTGCTGGACATTTCCCGAGCCTTTTATTCCGTTTAGCACGAAAGTCTTCTATTCCGATTAATTCATTACGATTTCCCTCCATATTTAATCCACTTAATCCATAGCTACCTCGCACATGGCACATTTTCATAATCTGAGAACCCTACTTCATCAAGGAACGGGTACCCCATGGCAGTAGACTTTGCTCCCTACTCTGCCTAACCTATATCAACACCCTGCTTACCCTCGGAGGCTGCATATTTATTTATTTACTGATGACACAGAAATAACCACGCATCTCAAGACATCTCACTGCAGTACAGTGAGTGAGTCCCAGTGTTATGTGGACATACTCACAGTCTGGTTTACATCTTGACGCCTCAAACTGAATGCCAACAAGTTCCAGGTAGACACATTTACTCGCCTAAACCCAAAGGATGTACCTGAAGTGCGCTTAGCTGAATCAGAAGTACCATAGAGTACAGAAGCACAGTATCTTGGAGTGCTTCTTGATATGCGCCTTAGCTGGAAGACACATACTACATCACTAGCTTCCAGAGTATCCAAGCGTATGGCGAGGCTCTATCCATTGCACAATAGAAAATCACTTATGACCCATAGGAATAAGCTACTTCTATACAAACAAATAATTAGACTCACCTTCATCTGCACCTGTCAATTCTACCTATTTTACGGACTAAATAATTAAAGCATTGAAGTAGAATATGTTTCTTCTTATTATGTTTACTGTTTGGGTTAACTTTGTCCTTTAAATGCTAAAATGTTTTAGCAGATATCAGCTCTTTTAGTTCACTTTTAAGGTACTGTGTTGAATTTTCTAAAACAGCGCTGGTAAACAACTTCCATATAAACTAAAATGCTGTTATCATTTTGTTATGACACGACTCGAGATATAAATAAAAATTTACAGAAGAAGTTATCCCATGACTTAATTCCTGATTTAAAATTTTATTTGTGTTGATTTTGATCCTATAATCAATTCCAACTTTGGACTGTGATTATAGTCTTTGAATATAGCTTATTCCTGCTAAACCGCCAAGTGCTTCAGCGTAATATACGTAGGTAAATTATATTACGTTACTTTCTCTTACAGCGTATTTTGTGACTAGCAGCAGAGAAAACAAAACCAAATACTCTTTAAAACAAACCGTTGATTAGATCTTGAAGAAGAATCGACTGGGTTACAATCAATTTTTACCGGCACCTCCATCCCCCAATAATCAAGAGGTAAAAATCTGGTGGCAAAAGTGACCAGAAAAAGAAGCTTCAGAAACAAACGCAAGCTAAAGCAGAGCAAACAACGAAATCGAAACAGGAAGGAAAAAACAACAAAAGCAGGAAGCCGTCAAAACAGAGCCCTTGATCAGCACAACCTCTGCTGTACCAACCAGGACAGCTTCTGCCTAATACAATCAGTATAAGTAATGGTAATCCTAAATGTTAAACTATTGTGAACAGTATTACGCAATTTTTCTTATTTTGATTGCAAATGTGCCCAGTTGGAAATTTTAGGGTTCAACGCGACTGAGTTCTCAACAGAAAATGCTTTAATATACTACAAAAATGCCAGTTGTTATTCTTTACTTATTTATAATGCTTATTCCTTTGTTTTAATACAACGCATCCATGTTCTTCTATTCGGCTATTTAAATTTTACATTACTAAAATATGAATTCCAAGGTATTGAACATCTTTAACTCCAGTTTTATTCATTTAAAATTATCTTTAGCACTTCCCTTGTAATAAAACATTGTTTAATTGTAACCGAAGTTTTAGGAAAAAACCTATGCAAATCTATACTAAACAAGGTTAGGTTAGCTTTTGTATGTAACACGAATTCTTTAGTGACGTATAATGTATTTAAACATAAAATTTATCAAATATAAAGTTATAAAACTTATATATTTGCTCTGTTTAATGTAATTTTTAATTTTTTCAGAAACTTTTCTAGACCTTTCCTGAACAGAAAACACTAACCTTAACATCCCAAAAATCTGTTGCATAGAATAATAAAAAAATGTGTATTTATATATCATACTATGAATGAGGTATTTATTATGTCATTTAAACCTTACACACAGAAGTATCCCTATATATTATTTTTTATTTCTTCTCCCTAAATTTAGCATTTTGTTGCATATTTAAAATGGATGTGTGGGTATTAACTACCTATATTGTCTTATTATCCTCGCTCTCCATATTTTCTCCACTTTCCTTTGCATCTACTTTAACAGCTTTAACCTCATTTTCGTAAATACTTTTTTGGCATCCTCAATGCATTTATTCGATCCTGAGGTAAAAGTTTTCCTAGTTTTAAGCCATGTTAGAATGTTGTCCAATTTTTATTTTATTAAACTCCGTGTACAATTTGTCACATAATTGCATTCCAGGATGTAGTGACAAAAACACAAGGGATGAAGTTCATCTTAAACTTCTTTAATGGTTACAAAAATTCTTAGCCCGATACTAACTTGTAAAGATCTTCACTTTCACACAAATATATAGCTTCCAAACGCCTCTTTAATGTTTCTTTAGCACGTACCAAATTGTCTCGCTGACATACACGGAGGTCCACTTCTTACAAGAAGCTGCACGCTGCCTCTGAGTTTAACAACTCCGATATATGCTCCTGAACTACTTCATTGCACGGTTCACACTTCCCACCGACTCCTCACTATGGTTCTTCGACTGTCTGTGCTTCCACTAGACGACCTACTTGTCTGTGACTCACATAACTTAACTGAACGACTCGTGAACTACTTTACTGCATGATTTACGTTACTTTGGAACTTAGACTCTGTACTCTCTCGAGCCTACTCACTTCTCTGCCAGCTCACTCAACTCAACTGATCGACTCAACTGACTAGGAACTGCTTCACTGTGCTGTCTCCTCACCACGTAGTCGCACTCATAAATTGACACTCAGAACTTGAAACATTCTCAACACTAAGAATTTTTTCCTCCAAATTGCATTTTTAGATATTTATAATGAAATAATAAACCATTTTTCTTTGAAACCGCTTTTAATTCCTTGCTTTTAAATATCGTTCACTTTTGTTCACATTTTGTTCCAGAAACCCTTACTTTTCATATAGTATATTATCTTATAATTACTCTAAACCAAGGTATCATAGAGACTTGAAGCTTGGCCTATATGTTATTTAAAATTAAACAAAAGATGTTATAGATTTTTGAAATTTCACTAGCATGTGACCTTAAGCGCAGCGGTTACTTAAAATTGGGTAAAATAATTTAAACCCCGAGATACCTTGCTGAACTTCGAAAATTAAGAAATATTATGCAGATATTGAGGCATTAGTAGTTGTTGCCACCTGAATAAATCCTAAAACACATAAATTGGAAAAAAGCTAATGCTTTGTTTATGTATGTCGGAGAATTTTATTAAAAAGCTTGAAAAATTGTTTCGCAAGATTTTAAACTTTGACTTATTGTATTTTACTTAATGCATTGACTTGAAGCGAATTAGCGCGCTATAATCATTGTCAAATATCCTAACACCAAATATGCCCTACACCACATATTCATTTCTACGTCTTGCTTCATGAAGTAGATGTGTATTTTCCATTATTTTCCTGCCTTGACTTTCAATACCTAATGGCTTAATTTTTGAAACGTAATGCCACCACTATGGGTGCCATGTTTGGATGACTGGTTTATTGCGACTGTGTTCACTAATATACATTTTTATCTCAAAAATGTAAGAATCATAAATGAATACTTCAATTAATATAGTTGCCTTTGAATCGTGTTCCTTTGTCAGGAGTTGAAAAGGAAGTAATTTGTTTTTTTTCTTTTTAAATTATTATATAGGATTCTATAATTCACCAGAATTTACTTCAGATTTCTTGTACGTATACTGTTATTTAACTTTTTTATTTTTCTATTTAACATTGTGACAATTTTTTATAAAATTGGAAACGTTTTAGTTCCATAATATCGCAAAAACACAAGAAGTCCGATAAGCATACCAAAACACGTATGCAATTCATGTGACAACGAACTTGATTGACGGAACTGATGGCATTCATTGCGCATGCCCGAGAACTGAGGCTCAACTCTATCTGGCTAATCCAGAACCATCCAGGATGAACGGAACTGACACAGGTATTCAAAATGGTGGCCAAAATGGGTGTGAAATGCTTATAAACAACTCTTGTCCACAAACAACGATGTGGTGTAATATCATAACTATTATTTGCATAAACAATATGTTGTACACAAAAACACTGTATTAAAAGTAAAACAATTACAGTTTAGGTAGCATATCTGCCTCACGTTCAAGAAGTTTCCGGGTTCGAATCTAAGTCAGGATAAGTTATCTGGATAAAGTTTTTCTCACGGTTTTCCTTTATCTTGAAAGATGAATGTCTGGTAACTCTAAGATCTATGGACCCTGGGCTCATTTGAGCATCTAAACAATTTTTTTATGAAAATTGGTGTACAAATAGATCATTTCTACGTGTCTAATTTTCTTAGAGAGCATTAGTAGCCCCATTTGTTAAACGATTTCAATGATTCTTTTAATGAACTTATATTCATGAAACTTATATTCCTGATTTGGAGACATAAAATGTGGTATAATATTTCTCGGATGTACAAGGGTCGTCCAGAAAGTAAGTTCTGTTTCAATTTATCTTCGCGCAGCGCTGCGATCCCAGTTCCGCACATGCGCAGTAGGCGCTCTGTATCAAGGAGAAGAAACCTGCGCCATTGTGAAACCATTGTCAGCCACGTACGCTTTGTTGTGCTTGTTTACAACGTCGGTGTTGATTGAAAATCTCGCCGCTTTTGAAATCGGATCTGTGATTCGTTTTCTGAACGCTAGGAAAGTGAAACCAATTGAAATTTATCGGCAAATTTGCGATGTTTACGGACAAAATGCGATGAGTGATACAATAGTGAGATGATGGGTCCCACAGTTCAATGAAGGACGTAGTGAAGTGCACGATGAAGAACGACGTGGGCGTCCATCTTTGGTTACAGAAGAACTGGTTCACGCGATTGATGACAAGATCCCGGAAAACTGCATGTTTACAATTACTGCTCTCACTATGGAATTTTGCCAAATCGCACGATCGCTAGTTCATGAAATTGTTACCGAGAAACTAAAATTTGTAACCTTTGCTCACGTTGGGTGCCAAAGATTCTTACTGAGCTACTCAAAACAAAACGGATGGGTAGTGCGGTTCAGTTTTTAACCCGTTATGATGAAGGCGGCGAAGAATTTCTGACACAGGAGATGATGATCTCCTGTGACAGGAGACGAAACTTGGGTTTCATAGGACACCCCTGAAAGTAAGCGTCAATCAATGGAATTGAGGCACACCTCATCCCCAGCAAAGGTTGATCCCAAACAAATCTCGACACCTCGAAAAATGATGTGTACAGTGCTCTGGGACAGGAAAGGCATCTTACCGCTTCTTACCGCGTGGTCAAACAATGAAAGAAGATGTTTATTGCGAGACACTTAGGAAATTGCGCCGCGTAATACAGAATAAGCGCTGGGGGATGCTGCCAAAAGGTGTTGTGTTTCTTCACGACAACGCACGACCACACACTGCAAATGCGACGAAAAACGTCCTACAGGGATTTGGCTGGGACATGTTTGACCATCCCCCGTACATTCCTGACCTTGCTCCTAGCGACTTTCATCTGTGTTTTCATCTCAAATCTTTCCTTGGCGGTCAACACTTCAACAATGACGAAGAGCTGAAAGAAAATGTTTCCAACTGGTTGAAGACACAGGCAGCAAACTTCTAAGAAGAAGGTATACAAAAACTTGTGCCTCGCTATGACAAATGTCTGCAAAATTTCGAAGTATATCTGTATTTCACTTAAACCTATGCCATTGCTCTATTCTCATTGGACAAATAAAACATTTATACAAAGTTTTATCTCAAGAAACCTGAAATATGTACAAGAATAGGCGTTTTAAAAAACATTTTGTAAAAGAATGTCTAGGGAAGGTCGCGTGAGTACGCAAATCAGAAATACGTTTGTCAACTGATGTCTTTTTTCAGTAGAAATGATTCATGTAGTGCTTTAGCTACAAAAAATAGAAAATAATAATTTATAAGGCTAAAGGCAAAGTCATTCCTGTCAATTTTCGACTGTGGGAATGTCTTTAAGACAGGTAGTACGTATTTAAACAGGAAGGCTGCAATAATCATGTTTATATGTCAAGGTTAAACATTTTAAAGGTAAGTTTTTATGACTTTTCCGGTCACTGTTTCTGTAAAATACGATTTACTTGGAGACAGTTGATAACCGAACTGCATGGAAAAGTAAACCAAATGACGAGCGGTTTGCTCGGAAGCAAGTTACAGATTTATCATTCTGCCGCAGCGAACGCCACTCTCCATAAAATACAATGAAGCAATATATCACGCTGGTAAGTACTTTACATTATTGAAGCAATAAGTATAAGTTTAGGGTTTAATATATATCAGTGCATAGGTAGAACATAAAATGCTTCGATTGATTTTAATTTAGCTGCTTTGGTGCGATTGTACTGCAGCGTGTCTGCCTCACGTTCAAGTGATCTCGAGTTCTGGTTGAGTTGTGTGCATAAGATTTCTTTCCCGCGGGTTTCCCTTATCCTGAAAGATGAATTTCAGGTAACTCTAAGCTCTATGGAATCTAGGATAGTTGAGCGTTACTTTACTCATCGCCTACTTCGGTAGGTACGGGTTTGGCGCACCCGGAGTCCCGAGCCAACAGTCTCCCTTGTGTGGGCTCCTCTTCGTGGTTGAGGGAGACGGTCAACAGGCCCAGCCACGTGTAGGCCATGCGTGGAGACCTGTGGAGAAGCCTTTTAGATTCTTGTCTAGTTTAGAGTTTAGGATTTAGTAAACGAAATTTTTAGTAGGTTTTGATTGATGTCATTTGTGTACGTGTATTCTTAATAGGTTTTGTTACACTTGTATAGTTTTTAGAAAGTTTCATATCTGGCTTTTGCCATGACTAGTTTTTTAAAGGGCGCTGATGACCGCCGTAGTTGAGCGCCCTTATATATATTATCATTATCATTATCCGAAGGAAGGTTTTATAAGGATTTTTACGCTCGGAAAAGTACTTCGCCCTCTGTCGTGTTCAAACCGGGGACCTGAATTCCCATCCCAAAGAACTCTCTAGAAAAAGGCAACTTTGTCGCTCTGTCCCTGAACAGCATGTATGCGAAAATTAAAGTTGATTAGAAGCTAAACTTGGTATAGAACCCGTTATAGTAGAGCGAATATACTGTAACTCTCCAACGGTCGCACTAAAAATAACATTTGAACGAAGTATAAAAGAACCCACTGTGTCTGTCACGTGATCACAGGTAGTCTCTTGAAAATAGGAAGATTGATATATCCTTGGTTATCCTTTCTCCTGGGTGTGCCTCTCTTGGAGGCATAGATACAATAAACCAAGTTTGCACCTCCGTGCCGAATCTCCTCTATAGCGTAGTCTAGTCCAAAAGCAAATTCCAGTTAAATGCCGAAATTTATATGGGCGGAGGTGTTGAAAAGTTTTAATTATCAGCCGGTAGTTCTTATGCCAGAGTGATGCAAATGTTTCAGTGTCATCATTGATCCACCAGGACATAATGTTTGGTAGTCTTAGTGATTTGAGTCCTTTTTTTTAACAATGAGTGCCACAAGTGACTGAGGTGCACGATAGAGAAAATTGAGGCTCGTAGTGTGATCAAGATCCTGCATTTGAAGGGCAAAACTGCCCGGGAAATCCATGATGAGGTGATGGCTGTTTATGGAAATGATCTCCCATAGTATGACACTATTGTGAGGTGGAAAAGGAATTTTCAAACTAGTCACATGTCCCTGACAGATGCGCTAAGAGCTGGCAAACCGTCAATGACAGACGATGCTGTCACAGTGAAGAAAGTGGAGTGTTTAATACTCGAAGACAGACGAGCAGCCATCCAAATGATCATGAATGGGACAATCTTAGTTATGGTAGTGTGTGGAAAATTATTCATGACGAACTGCACTTGGTATACACGACGCAGTATGCTCGCCAAAAGTGTTCGTCTTCTGACTGACAGTGCACCTACTCATTCATTTCAGGTTGCAGTTGACAAAACAAGGGAATGTGGCTTTGAGACCTTACAGCATCCGCCTGTTCACCAGATCTCGCACCAAGTGACTTTTTCTTGTCCTCGGAAATGAAGGTGGTCGCCAATTTTATAACACAAATGACGTCATTAATGAAGTGGAAGAGTAATTTAAAGCGAATTCTGCAGACTTCTACAGCCAAGGTATTCGGAAGTTCAAGAAACGCTGGGAAAATGTGTGACTACGTAAGGAAGAACTAACAATCACTTATCAACACAAACTCTCTATCACATTTTTAAAGGGTGATAATTTAAACTTCACGACATCCCCTCGTAAGTTCAGCGTGTTACAAGGAAGCAGCCTGAACATCGAACATTTTTGGTAAATTTTGATTTTTTAAATAGTTCTTGGTCATAAAAAGAGAATGGAATTTAAAAAAATTACATAGCGAGCTGTTTACAACAGTTGACTATCCCTTAAAGTCTACTGTAATTCCTTGTACCTACAATTAACATTAAGTAGATAGATAAATAAGTGTTTGCAGGAACAGATTGAAGGAAGTCACGTTCAGTACAGCACATCCGATATTTCTAGCTCTCTTCTGCAAACAATAATACATATAGCAGTTGCATCAGCCTTAAATATATTAGGAGAGATTAGGACATTTAAAACTACATTAGGTTCAATTTTAATAGTAATATTATGTCTTATTTTAATGTTTTATAGCTTCCAAATCTTAAAATTCAAATCTTTGAAACACGGATCGCCACATGCCAGTTTAATATTCCGTAGATTTGAATGACATCACTAGAAACAAATGAATTGGTTTCTTTTTTCTTTTTTTGGCAGTTCATATGTTAAGACTTAACACCATTGTTAGCCTACTTAGCAATAGCTATACCAAAAGCCGCATTACGCCAAACTGTTTGCTAAAGACTCGTGTTAAACCTTTTGTTAAACTAACAAGCCATATTTCTGTTGTCAAGTCCTTAACAACTGTAGAATGTCAAGATGGCAGGCGTGAAATCAGCTTTTGATGTCGATTTGCTATATTTAGACCATTTAAATGGCATTCGTAATAGAGAATGTCATATGAGGAGCTATCAATAGACGACTTTATACGAAGGTATATATTGTCGAAACGAGTTGTTATGAAGGTTACTGAGGAAGTACAAGAGAGGTAGGACATTCATCGAAGCGATTTTATATTTCACTGAATTCTGTGGAAAATAACTCTTCACGTCTCGTTTTGAAACGTTCAAGTTTTGTCATTTGTATCCTTCTTTGCACCTCATTTTAAAGCAAGGCTACACTGAAAATTCCAAATTTTATCATAATAAACATATCATTATAAAAATTTAGCCAAATCATTAGAGTATCATTTTAAACTTGCATGCAAATTTGTACGTTGCTACACCACATAGTTCATTAATTATTAATTTTTTTGTGAAAATAATGTAAAACTTAAAAATGTTCTATGGGTCAAAGAATTTGAGCTTTAAAGTTAAATATTTGTTTCTGGCTAGTACGAAGCAATTTTAAAAGTCCCACATTCTTATTTTTTGGCATATTCTTGTAGCATTTGTTCTTAAATATTCTCCACTTGTTAGCTCTCAAAATGTTGAAAATATTAACTTATTTTATTACTTAACACCATATAATTCTCAAAACATGAGTACTAACAAAAAAGGGGAATGCTAAGTTTCTTATTTACATATTATGGACCTATCCTGGAAGTTTCACCAAGTTAAATGGAAAACGTTGACGCGTGAGGCATTTTGTATACTGAAAAGTGTTAGAGAAAAAGTTCCTGAGAAAATGAATTATAAAGTCATGATTGTTACTTTTAACGATTGTTAAATATATCTTTAATCTGTCACGAGATGGCCTAAAATGGCGCAAATAGTAAAAATAGCATGCCATCTATTACTACAAACCCTAAGCTACCAAACATGCAAAAAACATTTCATGATTTTTAACATTTTCGGCGAATTTTCAGTGTAGCCTTTCCTTAAATTTACGTAATATTGAGGAAGTTGCTTCTTACTTTTGATTGTGACATTTGTATCCGGATTAAACTCATTTGGAATTTGTTCCCACGTCACAACCGCATCCGTCCTCTTATTTTCCACAATACCCTTATATTTAGTTACTAATTCAACTAAGAACTCTTTCTCGTTTGATGAGAAATTTGTCCCACGGCTTCTCTCTGATTTTGTTCACCCGCTATTTCTTCAGCTGTATAAACGAAAATAAATAAAAACGCATCGCAGTACGTTCAGAAAATAGTACGGTTCATCCAGAGCCTTCTACATCTGTAATATATACAACTCTCTCAGAATTAACAGGTGTTTGTTAAAATTTTCAAAAAACAAGTTTGTGAAATGCTGGAATTTTAAGAGCTTTGTTAACTCTGTGAGAATTGTTATGCTACATTTGTTAATGTCGATTTTAACATCTGTTGGTGAAATCGGGCATTAATATGGAAAAATTGAAACAAATTGTCATCGGTGTGTTTATATTTCCAGGTGCTCGTTCTTTGTGTGTTGTTCATGACCAGCATCGCTTCAGAACAAAATGTATGTCCCCCGCCGAACATCAAACCTGTGTTTCTCTCTCCAAAGGTATTTTATGATGTTTCTTTATACCCATTTATTTTACCATAGAGGTAAACAACAATGCACTTACACTGAAATAGCGAGTGACTGTTACACATTTGTTTAACAGGAAGTGCCTGGTGTTTGGAGAGCTGCTCTTTGTAATGATTCTGAGTTGTGTGTGAATCCAGTATGCCCTCAATTTACCTTCAAATATCAAGATGGTCGTCTTCTTGCCTATGGCTCTGGTTTCAGTACGAGGTGAGGATTTTAGCTTTTACAGTGACATAATAGTTATTTTAAGATTAAATGGAAGATTTTATTTTGTGAGGTGGTGTCGCAGGCCGAGACTTGCATCAGATACTATTTCTTAGGCAGTCCTAAATATTTATATGATATAGATTGCATATAAATGTCTGGAATTGCATTACCTTTCCAATACTCATGATATTCATTTGCCTTGCGTAGAATGTCAATGTTGACAGTATGAATTTTAGAAGATACAACATTCTACATAAGGGAAGCACTGCAAATATTAAAACATAGAAAATAACATAACAAACATTTAATGAATAGATTTCTAGTTATACAGACTTAGTCATCTTTTGGGAAAACTGAAATGTCGACTCTACAATTCTTATATAGACTCGCTCGCTCGTCGTACTGGCTGGCTGTATTTAGCCAGAAGGCTTTTGCTGCGTGCCCACCCGTTTAGGGTTTAACCGCAGGTAAGGTATATTCGGGATGTTGAAGGGTAACTTGTAGGTTTTTAGGTTGTAATTATTTTGTAAGGCTACGATAATTGCACCTTGGGATTGAAAGGACAGGATGCAATGCCTAGCACTCTGTGTTTTGTATCTGAATTAAAGTTGGTTAAATTTTGATGCCAAACAGCGTAGTAGAATTATGTGGAGCTCAGCTTTTAGCTGCTGTTAGGATTAGCTACTGGGTTATCTTCGGTGCCCGCAAGCCATGCGGGGTACCCGATGTAGGCTAGAGCGACGTCTAGTGGGGTCATAATCTCCCAATGATCTGACAAGGCCGCTTCTATGGTTAGGTAAACTGGCATATAATTTTGATGCCCGGCGTCTAATTTCATCCTTCACGTATGGAAGACCCGAGGCTTCATGAAGCAGTCTGGTGGGAAAGTAGCGGCCCACAGAGTAGATAGACCGTAGTCCTCTATTCTGTGCACGTTGAAGCCATGCCAACCACCTCTCTGCGGCCATGCCCCAGATTTCGCAGGCATACTGCATGACAGGAATTACCAGCGCTCGGAAAAGGTATAACCTCAGGCCAAGCGGTATCGAGCTCGACCCCAGCATTGGATAGAGGGAAGCAATTGCTCCCTGTACCCTTGCCGCTAGGTCCCTGATGTGCTGGCGAAAGGTTAGACCCTTATCCAAAGTAACTCCTAGGTACCGGACAGAGTTAGTCCACTCTATTCTTCGGCCTCGGAAGCTGAAGTTGGGGCAGTCTGCGGGGGTGTGGCGCTTAGTAAAAAGTATGGCGTGGCTTTTGTCCGGATTTACGGACATCCGCCAACGCCTACACCAATGTTGTGAGAGATGGAGGTGTCTCTGTATGGGATTGAAGGCTCTGAGGATTATCTTTGCAGAACAGAAGCACGTCGTCAGCGTATTGTGCCATTACGACTCGTGGCTTTGTGGGGAAGTCTGCCATAAAGACATTAAATTGTGTAGGGGATAGTACATAGCCTTCGGTGACTCCGCTTCTCACTGGTCTAAGTGTTAATGTTTTCCCCGTAACTGTGACTATAAATGTGCGGTGCTGCAAGAAGCTGTGTAATATGTTGATAATTTGGGTAGGGAGCCCCAGTTGGATCAGTTTATGCAGTAGCCCGGCATTAAATAGACTCGCTCGCTCGCTCGTGCTGGCTGGCTGTATACAGCCAGAAGGTTTTTGCTGCGTGCCCACCCATTAAGGGTTTTACAGCAGGTAGGATTATTAATGAAAGATGTAGGATGAAGGTGATGTAGGTTTTTGATTGGAAGTTAATTTTGAGGTTACCAAGGTACCTTCGGGTCGAAAGAGAGGATGCAGTACTTAGCACCCATTTTGTTTTGTTTTAAATATTTTGTAATTTAGTTGGGGAGAAATTTAGATGCCAAACAGCTTGGAAGAATTATGAGGAGCTCAGCTTTAGCTGCTGATAGGTTCAGCTGCTGTGTTATCTAGGGTGCCCGCATGCCATACGGGGGACCCGATGCAGTCTAGATCGACGTCTAGTGGGGTCATAATTTCCCAGTGATCTGACAAGGGCGCTTCTGTGAGATGGTAAACTTGCGTATAATTTTGAAGCCCGGCGCCTAATTTCATCCTCCACGTATGGAAGACCCGATGCTTCGTGGAGCAACCTGGTAGGGAAATAACGTCCCACAGAATAAATAGACCGCAGTCCTTTATTCTGTGCACGTTGAAGCCATGCTAAACAGCTGTCTGCTGCCATGCCCCAGATCTCGCAGGCATATAGCATCACCGGGATTACCAGCGCTCGGAAGAGGTACAACTTCATGCGGACTGGCATCGAGGTAGACCCCAGCATTGGGTACAGGGAAGCAATTGCTCCCTGTACCTTTGCCGAAAGGTCCCTGATGTGTCGGCGAAAAGTTAAACCTCTATCCAAGTTGACACCAAGGTACTGGACAGAGTTAGACCACTCTATCCTTCGACCTCGGTAGCTGAAGTTGGGGCAGTCTGCGGGGGTGTGGCGCTTTGTAAAAAGTATGGCAGTGGCTTTTGTCCGGATTTACGGACATCCGCCAACGCCGACACCACTGTTGTGTTAGGCGGAGATGTCTTTGAATGGGGTTGAAGGCTCTGAGAATGTGTTTGTCCTTGCAGAACAGAAACACGTCGTCAGCGTATTGTGCCATTTCGACTCGTGGTTCTGTGGGGAAATCTGCCATAAAGACGTTGAAGAGGGTGGGGGATAGCACAGAGCCTTCGGGGACTCCGCCTCTCACTGGCCTTAGTGTTGATGTTTTCCCCGCGACTGAGACTTTAAATGTGCGATGTCGCAAGAAGCTGTGTAGAATGTTGATCACTTGTGTTGGGAGCCCCAGATGGATCATTTTGTGTAGGAGTCCGGCATGCCATGTCGTAGAGAAGGCCTTCTCGACATCCAACGAAACTGCGGCCGTGAAGGCGCCTTCCTGGAAGCCCAGGGCGGCGGTCTCCACCACACGCAGCAACTGCTGAACTGTCGAGTGCCCAGGACGAAAACCAAATTGGTGGTCAGGAATGGCTTGAATGTCTACCAATATTGGGGACAAGCGAGCAAGAATTAGCCTCTCGAGAACTTTCGAAAGGGTGGAGAGGAGGCTAATGGACCTGTAGCTGGATGGGTGTACCGGATTCTTCCCAGGTTTCAATATGCAAATCACCCGGGCCTCTCTCCACTCTCGTGGAAAGTACCCAAGGGCGAGGCACATATTGAAAATCCTAGTCAGGAAGAGAATCGCATTGAAGGGAAGATGGCGGAGCATTAGGGGAGTCAGCCCGTCCGGCCCCGCCGCCTCCTTTGGTTTGAGACGTTGGAGTACGCCTTGGACTTCACTAGGACGGATGGTAGGGAGTCTCTCCGCATCCTCAGGAGGGTGACGTAAGAAACGACGCACCTCCCGACGGACGCGTTCAGAAAAGTTATCGTCCTGGGGGTTATCTCTCGGACACATAGTACGCTCAAGATAGTCAGCGAAAGCATTGGCTTTGGCTTGGGGTTCATAGGCCAGGCCCTGGGTGCCATGAATGGGAGAGGTGTACTGACCTCTGTGTTTTCTGAGGGCTTTGGCTATCCTCCACACGTCGCCATCCTCGACGCGCAACCTGGCCATTTTGTCCTCCCACGCTTGCACCTTGTGCTCGCGCAGACGGACACTGACCTCTCGACGTAAACGTCTTAGGAGCGCTCGATTATGTGGCGTGCGGTGACGTTGGTATAATCTCCGTGCTGCCCAGGATCGCCGGATTAGAAGAAGGATGTCCAAAGGGAGGACATCAGGATGAAGAGGAGCCGGAGCATGGACTGTCAAATTAAAGGTGGTGCGCTTCACGATGGAAGTGAAGGATGAGACGGCGTTATCCAGGGTTGGGATATTTGTGATTTTGGGATTTGGCGGGATGGAAGTGCGGAGGCAGTTCCTGACGCCTTCCCAATCAACCTCTCGCGTTTGAAGCGAGATGTCGTGACTGGCAACCCTTGTGTTGATCTCTGTCAACACTGGATTGTGATCTGAATGTAATGCATTTAATGATGTGAGTGTGAGATGGTATGGTAGATGTTTTGTGATTGCGAAGTCTATGACTGAGGGCAGTCCTCCTCCTCGCGGGTAATGAGTGGGTTGCCAGGGACCCTGTACTTGAAGTTGAGGGTCCGCATCTATAAGGCGAATGATTTCATTGCCTCTTGCATCCGCCCGACGACCGCAATGCCAACGTTGATGTTTAGCATTGAAATCGCCGGCCATGATAGCACAGGGATATAGGGCTAGGATGGATAGATAGTCGTTGGATACAAACTGTCGGTTTGGTGGATGATACACAGAGACTACCAAGACCTCTAAACCACCAAGGTGCATACTAATGGCCGTGGCCTCTAGGGTTTGTAGAGGTGGGAGCTGGATGGGCTGATGGACCACATTTTGCCTCACCAAGATCGCAGTTCCGCCCCCTGGGCGTCCCTGACGATCCGTACGAATGCAGATGTAGCCCGGTAGACGGAATCGGATGTCTGGTCGGAGATGCGTTTCGCTGACTAGAATGACGTCTAGGGCATTGTCTCGGGCAAAGTGAAGCAGCTCGCTCCCCTGACCTGCTAGGCCGCACGCATTCCAAAATGCGAATCGAAACGAGGTACGTGACCTAGTTTGATGCGCCATCTCGGAGCTGTTGCGTGCCTGCGGTCAGGAGGGCCATGGCCTCCATTGCCACCAGCATCTTGCTGGCCGGATCTGTGGCTGTGAAGAACTTCACAACGAGCTCGCAGATTTTCTGTCCATGCGTCTGCAACAACTGCTGCAGCCGCTTGAACACATCCGTGAGGTCGAGTGTAGCTGTCATGGGAACGTTGTTTGTGTGGGCGACTTGGTTGTGAGGAGAGGCTGATCTGGAACGAATGGGTGCAGGTCTTCCTCCCGCCCTTTCATCCCTAAGCTGTCTAGGAGGCATGGGCTCGCCATGACTCTCCTGTTCAGCAGGATTTTGGGGCTCCCGAGGAAGCCTCCCTCCATTCCTACCATTGTTGTCGGTTCGTTTTTGAGCTGGGGCCCGCTTCTGTTTGCGTGGCTGTGTGGGAGGGATGTGTGTCTCCCGTGACGTTTTAGGTCCATCAGAGGCCCCTTGTGCTACTTGAGCGTAACTTCTTGTTGGCCTATCGGCATCCCGCCGAGTCGTGGGCACACTGGAGCTGGTTGATGGGACCGGTCTTGGGTCCGCCCCCGCTGGTGAGGTCCTCTGCTGTTGCTGTTGTCTCACTGTGGGCCTGTTCGCTGCTATAACTGCCTTTCTGGCAGGTCAGCCGCCGTAGCAGGCTACATGTGCTCCCTTGCAGTTAGCACAAGTGGGCACATCTGTGGGTGACCTTGGACAAGCTTCCTTGTCGTGGGCTTCACTGCACCTGAGGCAGCGGGGTGTCCTCTTGCAGAAATGGCTTGAGTGGTTGAATCCCAGGCAGCGATGGCATTGAGGTGGACCGCCAGAGCTCCTCAGTGGCTCAATCTTTACTCGGAGGTAGCAGATCGTAGAGACTCCGTCTAGCTTCCCTTCCGGATCGTTGGCCCGTTCCACTATCACGAGGAAGAGTGGGATTGGGACAGGGCCTGGCTGGCCCTGTGGGGCTGGTCTGGTCATCTGCCTGACCAAGCGGGGCTGAATGCCCTGGCGGTTAAGGTCGTCGATGATGTCACCCACCGGTGTGTCCACTGGTAGGCCTCTGATGACCCTCTTGACGTCACGGCTTTTATCTAGGCCGAAGGTGAAGTAAGGGATGGACTTCCTGTCCAGTGCCCTTAGAATAAGCTGGTAGTCTTCGGCGTTACTCGCCTGGAAGACATTGCGGCTCTTCCTCCTGGTGACCCTGCATGACACCGACAGGGTTGGCATGACTTCCTTTAGAAAGCCCACCAAGCCCCGGAAGTCATCCACGATCACAGGAGGAATGTGCCTCCTGGGTGGTCCAGAACGACTGGGCGTGCCAGTTGTCTCCAGGTGAGGGGCTTTTCTCTCCCTTCGCCGGTTGGTCACGGTGTGAAACTCAGCCTCATCAACATCTGTAGAGATGTTAGATGAGCTGTGTTCCCCATCGGAGTCTTCCATCCTGGAGGATGAATGCCTTGGAACCGCAGTTCCGTCAGTGGAATATTCCTCTTCAGAGGAGGAGTTGTCTGAGGGCTCACCCTCGGAAATTTTGCCTACCCGCTGTGGTGTTTCGCGGGAAGGGCCCTTGTCAGTTTGCTGTTTGGCAACAGCTAATCTCTTGGCCTTGCCATTTACGCCTTTTGATGGCTTTCGGCGAGGCCGTTTGTTTCCTGCAGTCAGGGTTGGAGCCCCGACAGCAGGGTGGGTGATTCCAGTGCTAGTACTGGGGATGGCTTCCATTTCTGGAAGGCGGGTTGGAGTGGAAATGGTGGATGGTTCCCTTTCTTTGGGCATTTTGCCCTGCACCGAAGTGCAGTGCACAGCTAACCTTGACTGTATACTTACCAGTCAGCACAGGTTTGCTAATAAGCGTGAGGTACAGAGGGCCGGACCCGAAGGCGCCTTAAAATACCGTCTTTTAAGACGTTGGCTTAGGCCTTGTACCTCGCCTGGCTGATGTGGAGCTGGCCGGCTGTTTTCTTGGAGGTTGTTCTTGTCGCTCGCACGCTGCTGCCTTCTCCTGGAGGTTTAGCGAAAATTGCCGGGAGCTTCCGAAAGGTCCCTCCCGATGGCGGCAATTCGCTGACTCCGAAGTTCTGGACGCTGGCAACTCTCGCAGGCGATGTGTACTCCACGACGTCTAGAAGCAGAGTCCTTAAATAGACTATAAACACTTATGGTTTTATATGGCTAAAGTTACTGTGAAAATGCTACATTTAGCCATGAAATGCCGAAGTTGCAAGGCTTCCAGAGGAAGAGAACATTTTATCTTGCCCAAGGTTTGTGATATTACAAGAGAACGCGCAAGAAATGCACAACAACATCACGAGCCAATGTCTGATATGTAATGGCGTAGAGACGCGCCATCTAGCCTACTTGGACCCATTGCTCCGCCATCTATGTGCGGGAAACCTAAATATTTGAATTTTCTCAACGGCAGAGGGAAGCACAAAAGGTTACATGACCATATTTTTAAACAGAAATGATATATATGACGAGGTAAATATTGCCAATAATGTTATACATATTATGTTTGAATTTTCAGTTTTCAAAACAGTGGTGGCATTGTGTAAGTATAATTATAAATTTTTTTTCTAGTTTATAAATAAAGATATCAAGGTAACTTGTCCAGAATGGGTCCATATCAAAGCATAAGTTGAGAGTGTTTCAATCTTTTTTTTTTTTTTTTTTTTTTTTTTTTTTTTTTTTTTTTTTTTTAACAGAGGTTCAAATCCCTGGCAAGACGACTCCTAAGAGCACACCGCAAAGAGGCCTGGGAAAACATGTTAAGGCAAACCAATCTCCAGGAGAGAAAACCATGGCGAATAGTCCGTAGCCTGCGGAAAGACAAAACCGTATACCAGCATCCCCTACATAGCCCTAGAGGTCGACTCGTCTACGAGTCGAAAGAAAAGGCAGAGGCGCTAGCAGATTATCTGGAGGCTCAATTCCAACCCAGGGTAGAGCCAATGGACGATGACCATGCTGACCTCGTGGAACAGGTGGTGGAGGACTTCCTAGAAGCTCCGCCCCCTGACCACGAGGAGTTCCACATTCCCATCGTTACCCCTAGAGAGTTAGCGACCACGCTTAACTCTCTAAGAACCAACAAAGCACCTGGGCAGGACCGTGTGACAGCGGAAATGCTCAAGCACCTTCCACGAAGAGCCGTGATTCACTTAACCCGGATTTATAACGCGTGCCTATACATGCGCCACTTTCCAGCTATCTGGAAGGAGGCGCGCGTGGTGTGCGTTTTAAAGCCGGGGAAAAATCCGGTTTTTCCTTCCAGTTACCGATCAATCAGCCTTCTCCCAGTTTTATCGAAGGTATTCGAAAAACTGCTCCTCTCCCGGCTCCTTCCTCATCTGGAGGAAAGGGGCCTAATCCCGGAACACCAGTTTGGCTTCCGTTCTGGCCACTCCACGACCGAGCAGCTACTGCGGGTTGCCGAGAAGGCCTCCCTGGGTTTCCAGGAAAGGTCTAAAACGGTAGCAGTGCTGCTCGACGTGGAGAAGGCATTCGCCACTACCTGGCATGAAGGACTCATTTACAAACTCCTGGAGCATGAAATTCCCCGTCCATACATTTCCTTGGTGGCCGGTTTCCTCGGAAACCGAAGCTTCCGAGTAAAGATGGAGGGGAAGCTGTCCACCGAGCGGCCCATTGGCGCTGGAGTACCGGAAGGCAGCGTGCTGTCGCCGGCACTCTTCGCAGCTTACATGGCCGACATCCCAACTCACCACAACACCCAGACCTGTCAGTATGCGGACGATCTCATGATCTTCGCAGTCAATAGGAACACACGGTACAGCTACCGGCAAATCCAAACCCAGCTCCGGGCCATTGGCGAATGGAGCGCAAAATGGCGAATGGCAATTAACCCGGAGAAGAGCTCTACTATTCTCCTGGCGAACACCATAGCCAACCGGTTGCAGCAGAACTTCGTTTTACGGCGCCGTCGAATCCCTTGGGTGCAAACGGCGAAGTATCTCGGGGTGACGCTGGACCGTAAGTTAACTTACGTTCCACACGTCAAGGGCAAGGTCCAGCTGGGGCACGTCGCACTCCGGAGCCTATACCCTATCTTCAGATTAACCATGCCGATCCGTCTCAAACTCCAACTGTATCGGGCGATCATTCCGCCTATGATTCTGTACGGCTGTGAGATCTGGGGAACAGTGGCTAATACCACTTTCGTCAGACTCCAGACGCTGCAGAACAAGGCACTACGCTTCATCTACGATACAGGCTGGAGATTCCCGGCTCATATCCTACATGAGCACTCCCAGATCCCGTACATTGTCGACGTCATTCGCGAGAGGGCACGATCAATGTACGAGAAAATCCAAATGCACCCCAACCCTTTAGTGAACTCCCTGGGAAGGTATGACCCGAGAGATCAAAGGCGCTTGCCGTCCTTCAGACTGCCGAGAGACGTCCTGGGACCCCTTGGGTAACCCAAGGAAAACCCCAGATGTCTCTGGGAACAACTTCTACGCCAAAGGACCAAGCGCTACACAACCCGTATCCAAAACGGGGCAAAAAAAAAACTAATTCGTGTCTCCCAAAAAGGGAGAACGATTAAGTACAGCTGCCCACGATAAACAGGGGCAACCCATTCCAAACCTATCCAAAATTTCAAACAGTAAACAAATTCAAACACCCCAGCAGAACATGGATCTACTAGTTCATTTCGCAGGTTAAGCCGCAAAGCGGCTAGGTACTGCGGCATATGACACCCGGACGGGGAAAGCCCCGCCCGACTAGGACTACTTCTGGACCTCTGGACCTCTTTTTTTTAAACACTTCTACTCTTGAAATGCTTTATTCATATAATAGTGAAGATGACATATTACATATATTTGTTTATATTTACAGCGGCGGCTTGTTAGTTGAAATCATCACTGTCGTTACGTTTACAGGCCCAGGGATATTGACTGCCTGTCCCTTAGGAGTTAGCCAACTGCCTTTCAAGTATACACCAATACCAGGTGAGATATATATGGTCTCAATAGTTTGGTAACGTGTTTTGTTTTCAGAAGAAGAAGAAGAAGGAGTACGCTGATATAAGCCTTCAGATAAAATCAAGCAGAGCACAAATCCGCCCCTTTAGCATGGTAGCGCTTGTGTCTCATTATCAAGGGGCTCCAAGTTCGAATCTCAGTCGGGGGAGCTATCTTCGGAGGCTTTCCTTTAACCTTAAAGATGAACATCACGTAGATCTAAGTACCCTGGAATCATTTTACCATCATTCCACTCATCGCCCGTTATAACTTAACGTTAGACGATTTTGCTCATCCTAAAAGATGAGGTCTAAGTTCTAAGTACCCTAGAGTCATTTGAGTGTCATTTCACACATCATCCGATATGACTTGGCGTTGAAGTACGTAAATTAAAAACACTAATTCTAAAACTAAAGTCTAAACTGAGACAGCAGAAACTCACTACTTTTTTGCACTACCGACTAGTTTGTATCTACACTGTGTACAGTGCAAATACATATGCTATTACAGTATGTACAGTGTATTCTTTTAGGTGAAAGTGTGCTGATAGTATTTTCTAAAACTGCCTTAAAATTATTTCGGTTATGTACATATTTTTAAATCATTTAACGTAATTCTGTAGATAACCTGGATTTTAGTTAATTCCGATCGGTCTCAGTTGAACTGGGTAAACAAGCTTCTGTGTATGTGCAAAACCTGATAAAAATTCAGTAAACTGTCTCAAGAAACATCTGACATGTACACGTAGAAATTGTTGGTAAAGATCAGCTATAGGACAATAAAATATGAACACACTTTGCTTTAATATTCGATTACTGTATTATTATCCTCTGCTTTATCCAAGTTAAATGATTAATACATTAAATGAATATTTATGATTACGATACACACATTTGTGAAAGTATACCTACCAGAAATGGAAGAAAAACCTGGATCTTTTTGACCCGAACATCTTGAGTGCATGTTCAAAATAAACACTTTAAAAGGGTTAATTTAATTTTATGTGTAATTGTGCTGGTGCTTTAATGGAACGTATGATATATGTGCCCTTTATGTTACAGATGTCCCGTGTTGGGTTTTGTACGTGTTGTATGTAAGTAAACATTTCGCTGTGGTATACTCCTGCCATCCAGTCGCCAATGGTGCTACAATACGTAAGTAAAACATCTTTGTGATGTTACTGGTATGTATGGAATATGTATAAATAATTTAAATCGCCGTGCTTGTTTTAAGTAATTGACTTCATACCCAACCAGGAGTCACAATAGAATAACAAATTTATCTAAGGGTCTGTGTGAGAACAGCACAGTTAAGAAATTCTAAACTTACAGCAATTTCTTGACATTTCCGATCTTCAGTTTTTAGCGATAGCAGTTGTTACACTATAGGATTGTGTTGGATTACGTTAAGGAGGAGATTCGGCACTGCGACCAGTCTATTTTACTTATACTCTATACCAGCATCTCCGGGAGGAAGGATGAAGCGATTGGAGACAGAAGGCGGTCGTCCCAAGGAGCCACGGCAGTACAGAGGGCAAGGTTCCTACACTTTACCAGTTATAAACTCCCCGACAGGCCAGTTCACCCGACTACAGTGCGGAAGCTGCCCCACCAGATCGGACTCGGTAACCGTAGATTGTTCTACCGGAGGACGAAGGTATTTATCAGGAGCACATCATCCTGCCATGCAGCGCCGAGACAACCACTGACACTTCTATCCTGAAAGAGACCATCAGAAAAGAAATGATGTGGAAACATAATTGATATGTAATGGAATAACAGGAAATTCAGGGGATGTAATTAACCTACCCAGCATTCGCCTGGAGACCCAGGAAATCTCCCAAAAAGCCCATGGCTCATGTAGGTTGGCCATGGGAATCGAACCCGCGCCTTCCAAAAGTGGGTCACAGACATACCACCTGAGCCATCCCACTCGGTTTTGTTAAGTGTAAGTGCTTAAATCGGCTCAGAAACCTTTATTAACTTTGCCAATTAAAGTAGGAATTATTCACTTCAGTAAAACATTCCACCAACAGTTATTAAACATTAAAAGAATCTGAGAGACGAAAGATGAGTAGGAGCAAAAGAATACGATAAATATGTGAACGTTCAAGAATGTTACGTTACGAATATAAATCAAAAGTTTGGGAAACTTAACGAGAGAGCCTTTCTTGTAGGCCACAATCCAATAAGTGATTTTAGAGAAGCTTGGAAAGACGGTGACCCTACTCCTAACCTACGAGCAAGCGTATCTTGGGCTATAATTGACGGTGTAACCCCAAACTATCCGATATAAAGTCTAGTGTAGCGAAGCTTTATTCGCTGAGATATTCATTAAAAGAAAATATATTATCCCTGCAAAGATAAGAACATTGTCGCATCGGCGATCAAGCAAGTCTGCCGCGAGAAATAAACACGCAATCAAGGACAACTTCTCGTTCATCAAACAACAAAGTTTGGGCAATGGTTGGTTGAAAACTTAATTTCTCCACGCTAGACACCAGCCTTCGCCGTGACATTTGGATCTAATTTGAATTCATTTACTTTTTATTTAAAATTAATTTTCATTTTCTTTGCGATTTTTATTATTACATTATCTTTTTAATTTTTATTGCAGAAATTGCAGTATAGTGCTAGTGGGATATGAGCTTATTTTAATGCATTCTATCAGATGGCCTTCACATTTCTGTTTATTACTGTCTATGATATCTCTCAGTCTTTATATCCTCTCTTATTTCCTCATTAGTTAATCCATTCCATCTGGGTGCTCCCAAAATTTCATCTCAGCTGTTTCAAAGTGACATTTTATCTTTCTCTCTTGAAACCTAACTTTCACTTCCATATTAAATTATTGGGAAGTACACAACTTTATAAAATTGAGTCGCGTTTATTTCCTTGTATTTTTAAAAGTCTAACGCTTCCACATATGTATTTTATATTCATCCAAGATAATTACATGATCATCTGCTTAGTTATTTGATCTTTCACTATTATTTTAGCGTTTTCCTGAAATTTTTATTTTGTACTTTTGCAATATTTTATGCAAAATATATGCCTTCTATAAATTATTTTCAGTTTTTTCTATTATACAAAGATCGTTTGCATATAGTATACTCTTAATTTTTGTGTCTGGATCTGGTTATATTGTATTTATTTTACATAATTCTTGCAAGTTCATTTGGCATCGTCAATATACAGCTTCTTCATTAAAAACCTAACGGTAGCACGGAATTTTCACTTGTGTGCGACAACTGGCTTTGTTTCTAAATAAACTCCTCACCTAAAACATGTACAACATTCTTATTTAACAGAATATGCTGGAAATGTCGTCTACCCTCGGCTAAACAAACATATTGGGAGAACACAATGTATTAAGTTGGGCCAATGTAATGTTTCTGATCTGATTACTAATATTTGTTTTAGTTCTTTCAATGTATCAGGGTTTGTCTCGCAAACTTTGTGTAAGAATCATACATTATTAGATCGGGGAATTGAGAGGGGCATGCTCCAGCTATCTTCAACCTCTCCTAACTTTATTCATCGACTCCTCTGCTGTATGAGCTCTAACAGAATCTTTTTGGATCCAATCAGTTCATGATAAAATGGGATCAAAATGTCATTTCGGTACCTCTCTGCATTTACAGTCTGCTCGTAGAATAGTGGACCGGTTATGCGTCTACGAGGGACATTATTTATATTTTGAGCATAGTAATTAAAATATAGTAATTTATGATTACAAACTGCTTTAAGTTTTTTTTAAAAAAAAATCTCGTTTATGATCAATACACTTTTCCATCCGCTTGAACCATTTGCCAATGCATTTATTCCAGTCTTCTTGAGGCACCTCCAAAACATGGCTTTTGAAGCCATCAACGGCTTCTTCTGTCGCCGAAAATCATTGTCCACGCAATTTATGCTTTGTGTTTGGGAACAAAAATAACTCATTGGGTGCCAAATCAGGACTGTATGGCGGATGACCCTTCAATTCGATTTTTTGAGCCTTTAAATACTCTATTGTTATACGAGATGTGTCTGTGCGCTCACATTTTATTGATGAAGAAGGATCCCACGAATCTCCTTAGTTTTCCTTACTTCACCGAAAACTTCCAGCAAAGAAATGGCTGTGTACCATTCGGCATTGTCCGTTTTACGTTCCTCCAAATGCACTGTTGCCACATGGCCAGCTTTGCTGAAAGAGTAGGAGACCATTTGCTTTGAAGTGCTTCGAGTGCGAACAACTTTTGTCGGATTTGCTTCATCTTGAAAGCTCACACAGTCAACTGCTGTTTACGTTCCGGCTCATATACATAGATCCATAATCTGTGTTACAATCCTATATACGTCCTTTGAGGCACCAGTTATAATCTTATATATGTCTTTTGAGGCACCGCTATTGTATTTCTTGAGCATTTTGTACACCAATCGACACGAACATCTTTTTGAGATTGCGTCAAATTATGTGGAATCCAACTACATCAAACCTTTTTTATGGCTAAATAATCATCCAATATTTTATATATGCTGGTGAAAATAATACATAGGGCTGCCTCAATCTCACAATATGTCGCATGACGATCTTACATTATTACTTTTTGCACAGCATCAATGTTTTCTGGCGCAACAATTAATTTTGGACGACCTTCACGAACTTCACCATTGAGCGAACGGCGGCCACTATTAAATTTGTTATACCAGCGTTTCGCTGTGGCAGAGGAAGGAGCTTCGTCGCTAAATGTGGAAGTTAATTAATCGATGCACTCTTGTTCTGATAATCCACGTCAAAAGTCGCAATTAAGTCATTGCATGAACATTTTACCAGTTAATTCCATGCTTTTGTTGAGACACAATTTTCAAGTTCATGTAAAACAAATGACGCTCTATTGCCAAATGTCTGAAGTAGATTATCACCAGGAATGTCAAATTTTATATTGGAAACGTCAGATGGCACCTAAAACATTCAGGTTTGCCAAGGCTAAAAATATACGAGGGCTGTTCAATAAAGAATGATCACAATTTCGTTTTGATAACGTACTTTTACTCATCCTCATAATTTTGATGGTCCTTCTAAAAATAATCCCCCTGAATGTAATGCACTTTTATCAGCGTTTCTTCATCTTCAAAGACATGCTGGGAACCATTTTTGAGAGATCCCTCTAAATCGCCTCCGCAGCCTTCACCACTGCCTCTGATGATGGATAATGCCTCCCACGAAGGCGTTTCTTCGAGTTAGGGAATAGAAAAAAGTCACATGGGGCTAACTCCGTACTATAGGGAGGGTGAGGGATGCACTTCACGATCATTTTTGCAAGATATTCAGCAACAACATTGGCAATATGCGGCCGCGCATTATCGTGGTGCAGCATCCAGCCTTGCTCCACGGAAATGTGGTCTTTTGCACCTGATATGGACTTGCAATGTTTTCAGGACATCCCTGTAGTATTGTCCAGTTATCTATGTGTGCAGGTACAACATGCTGATAAACCATTCCATGAATATCGAAGAATGAGATGACCATAACTTTCCCAGCAGAAGCAACCACTTGTGTTTTTTGGGGGGTTGGTGATGAAGGAGATTTCCACACTGAGCTTTGCTGTTTGCTCTCAGGATCAAAATGATGTAGCCAAGTTTCATCAGCAGTGATTACGTTTGAAAGAATATCCGGATCTTTCTGTAACATCAACTTTAATGCAAATTTCCTTTTGTTCAGGAACCAACAGTCTGGAATCCATTGCGCACAAACACGCCTCATGTGTAATGTTTCTGTCATCAACGTGTGGGTGGCACCCAATGAAATGTTCAGTATTTTAGAAAGTGATATTAAGGTAATTTGTCGATCCTCTCTCACATTGGCAGCAGCAGTGTTGATGTTTTCTTTCGTAAGAGCAGTAACTGGAGCACTGGGTCCACCTTTGAAATTCCTTGTCTCCCCTCTTTAAACATTTTAAACCACCCTCGAGCTGTGCTATAGGGCAGAATGGACTCTCCGTAGGCCTTCTGTAGCATTGTATAGGCCTCAACTGAAGATTTGATGAAACGGAAGCAGAATTTCAAAGCTGCATACTGTTCCTGGCGTGTTACCCACATTGCAGCGTTAGGCGATACTGAACATGTCTGAAATTGCCATGTTCTCACATGCGGGAACCAGGAGTACCAACAATGAAACTACTGCGGCGTGTTTGTTTCACATTAAGCTAACAGAATATAATAAGATTGAATTTTAGTGCGAAAAATTATGGCCGTAAAAATTATATGATCATTCTTTATTGAACAGTCCTAGTAAATAGTAATAGTATACCTCGTAGCACTGCCAGCACACCAATCTATAAATACACTCCTGTGTATCTTCAGAGGCTCATTACAGACTCTTATTAGTATTGACAAGACCACTGAAGTGGAACCACCATATACAATGGCAGCTAGTAGTGGGGGAATCGAGCAAGATCGCTGGAGAGCCGAAACGCCGTGTACTCAGTTAGGTTATACATGAAGAATACTGTATATGTTAAAAATAATCGGAGCTAAACTGCATCCTATCTTACAGCTCTAATTACTAAAACAGGTTTACTAATAAAGATATACTCTTTTAACGCTATTTCTGAATTATATAGAATTCTTATAGTATTTATAGGATGTATCGTTAATCCCCTACACTCCACGGCATTTTATAGTCCTATAAAACACATTTGAACGGTAATTATGTTCATGTTCCATAATGCAGGATTCCGACCCAGACAGAGGTGACGTTAAAAGTAACAATTGGACGAAATTCCAGCACACCGGTGGTACTGACATATTCCTAGCAATTGACAGTGTTGTTAACGAACAAAAATATTTATACATTTATATCACGCAGTTACGTAGTAAGTATTATAACTTATTTTTCCAGCTGGTGTTTGGATAGCCACCAAAGACAGCCACAAAAACAAAATTCATCCATGGGAGATGCTTGTGATCACCGAATGCTTGAAGAGTAATGGCTTGGACTTCAATTTTCTACAGCCAATAGATTATATGACTTGCAAAAAGTTAAAGAAAACGAAGATTCCTGTATTTAAAATAAATGGCTAATAACAGTATGAAAAAAAACTAAAATAAATACCATTATTCCTAAACCTGTTGTTTTATTTTATTTCTCGTCCTTGATGGAGATGCCATGGTCCAGTGCTTAGACCACATGTGTCTCAACAAAGCGGCGTCTGGACGGTTTTCTCCGTCATTCATTCATTCCAACAATTGCTCCATGATCTATTTCAACCAATCTGATCGCACAATCCTAGACATTGTTGCTACTCTACAGTTCAACAGGCATCAACACAACTCTAAGTCCTGGCGAGTGTAATTCGTGTCCATACGAAGATAATAAGTAGAGAAAGAAGAAGAAGAAGAAGAAGAAGAAGAAGAAGAAGAAGAAGAAGAAGAAGAAGAAGAAGAAGCAGTTTTTGCTGGAGAACCAGAAGTACAGCCTACCAGATCAATTCCCTTGAGCCTCTTTCTGGGCTTCAATACCAACTCTACTTATAAACACTTATTCCTCTATCTACTTCATGTTAAACAATATAAAATCTTACTATAGGTACAACGGAGTACAGTAGACCTTTAGCGATAGTCAAATGTTTTAAACAGCTAGTCGTTATGTGATGGCTTGCAAGTTATGTTCTCTTTAATGAAGAGGTGAACGACTAACATTTGAGAAAACCATGACTGCTGAAAAATTCACACAAATAACAAAGAATATCTGATATGGTTCACTCCGCAAATGAAAAACTGCATAATTAGAAGAAAATACCAGAAATGTTATGAGCTTAAAAATATAAAATGCTACAGAGAGAAAATTACAGAACTTTGGCATGATGGATTAAAGTTTCACTACGTGTGAGCAAACTCTTATGAAAAGAGTGTAATAAGTTGAAAAATAAGCCAGTGAAGCCTGGATTTACACCCACTACACTGTTTCCAGCAAATGTTCCAGGACAGTGCTGGACCGGTTCTTCTTACTCGGAGATGAGATTTATTCCAGGTGCTTGTCTCATTTACGATTTCAAGTCCATGACATTCACCACCACAACTATGCAAACCAAGCAAAGTATTTCAAATGAATGAAAAACCAGATGAAATTGGGCACCGGGCTTCAAAATTATACGCAATTTACCCAACCACAGAAGCGCCCCTGTCAGGTCCTTGGGAGAGTGTGACCCCACTAAACGCCGTTCTAGACAGCACAGGTTACCCCGCATGGCTTGCGGGCATCCGAGATAACCCAGGAGCTAATCCGAACAGCAGCTAAAGCTGAGCTCCACATAATCCTTCCAAGCTGCTTGGCATCAAAATTATTCCCCAAATTAAAAACAAATAAAAACACCAGGGTGCAAGGCATTGCATCCTGTCCTTCAACCCCTAGGTACAGGTTTGTAGCCTCATAACCAACATCAACCCCACATCTCACCCTACAACATCCCGAAATTTATACCATACCTTGGGTAAAACCCTTAACGGGTGGGCACGCAGTAGAAGCCTTCTGGCTATATACAGCCAACCAGCACCACATAGCATGGCATAGCATGGCATGAAAAACCAACTGAATATCGCAAAACAGCATTGTTGTCATTGACAATGCTCAGTGTAAAAATAGCCCGCCTCGGTAGTGTAACAATATAGGGCGTGGCGTGGATGTCTCGTACGTGTTACAGGTTGCAGTCGTCACTGCCCAGAAGGTTTCCAGTTTATTTTTTTTTTTTATTTTTGTAATTTACGTCCTCCAACGTTAAGTCATATCGACGATGAATGGAAAGGATGAAATGATGCTCAAATGAGCCCAGGCTCCATAGAGCTTAGAGTTACCCGACATTTGTCTTCCAGGATAAGGGAACACCCTGGAAAAACCTTATCCAGGTAAATCACCCTAACCGAGATTCGAACTCGGGACCTCTTGCATGTGAGGCAGACATGCTACCACCACGCTACCGAGGCGGGCAGTGTAATATTAAATAGATTGTTGCATAACATAAAACGAACACAGATATATAAATAAAAATTTTAGCGACATGACTTATTTAAAATGTATTTACAATTTCTCCAAGTTACTACCTAATTGTATTTCATATCAATGTGCCGATTCTTCTATAAGAAAACAACAATGACTGAGTTTTGAAATCTTGCTTGCTGTTGCTTTTTAAGTTTATTAAACAACCTCATTTCCACTGACAACAAGGACAGAGAAGAAAGTCTATTTTGAGTTTGAGTGTTTCATAAATAAGTGTGTATTTTGTAGAAGCTGTAAAATATCGTTCTGCTGATACTGGAAAATGTGATGCGATTCTTCTTATTGTACGTTTGACATTAAATCATTCATAATATCACAGAAACACGCGAAGAGTTAATGGAAATTTTGCCGTTTTACTGCAGTGGCAACAATGGTGCTGTAAACAAATACTGTACGCTTCGAGTTTGGTGAGCGCCCCTATTAACATAACGAGCTATTTAGAACTGGAGGGTGTTAGACGACCGGTCTCGGGGGATCTATCACCGACCGGTCCAGTAGGTCACTCACAAATTAACGTAATTGAGATCTGAAAGTGAAATCGCATGGACTTTTTATTATTCTTTGAAAATTAAATGTAACTTTTGGATATTTTCTTCAAAATATGACCTTAAGCTTTCCTGGCGACGAATATATTCAAGTTGTTCTCGGGCAGCAAGCCAGGAGGAAAGACGATTAGTAATCGACGTTTCGGGAGTGTGCATCTCTCCCATCATCAGGATATTTATTAAATGTCATAACCACAAGTGAAATACTGGATGTAACACAAATATAAACAAACACACAACATTATCAAAATTCGCATTACTGAACAAAAGACTGTTTTCAGTAAATTAAATGCCAGGTCAGGAGATGGCGTGGGTATAGAATATTAATTGGGTCAAAGAAACATAACTACTTAGCTTGATTAGCAAGCGTTAGATAAACCTACCGCTACAGCCTGTATCCCGTTTACCGGCAACCTATCCGGCAGAATCCACAAATACATCAGGACCATCCACAAGCCACTTCCGAAGATTAAACATCTGTTGGAACCCGTGAAAGACAAACTGGACTTCCAAGTTCCGGGATTGTACCATATTCCCTGTGAACGTGGGACACTGTATATAGGACAAACCGGAAGGACCATCACTATCAGAATAAATGAACATGAACGGAGCATTCGTTTAATGCAACCTGAGAAGTCTGGACTGGCAGAGCATTGTTTTGATGACGACCATCTTGGCAAAATGCAACAGTTACTGGGAGCGGAGAATTAAGGAAGCTTTGACCATTTCCTCCGAAAGGAGCACGCTTAACCATGATGCTGAACTTCAGTTCAGCACCTCTTGGAAACTGGCCTTAAAATTGAAATCAGTCGGCTTAAGAAGCGCAGATCAATACAACTTGATAATCAAGCAAAGTAGTTACGTTTCTTTGACCCAATTAATTTTCTATACTCACGCCATATTCTGGCTTTTAATTCACTGAAAACAGTCTTCTAATCAGTAATGCAAATTTGGATAGTGTTTTCTCCAGTGATTCATTTGTGGTTATAACATTTATTAAATATCCTAATGTTGGGAGAGATGCACACTCCCGAAACGATTTCTAATCGTCTTTTCGCCTAGCTTGCTTCCCGAGAAGAATTTGAGAAAACTTACTTCAATTTATTAGCTGTTGCCGGTGGCAACAGAGGCAACATTAACGCCACGACATTGAAAGTCAATAAAATAATCGATAAACAATTTAATGCCAGAAATACGTACTCTGATCGAACGGGGCACTTCGTGGCAGCACTGGATGCTCTTCGCCAGAATAAAGCCGAAAGGATCGACAAATAATTAGTCTAGAATCGAGTTCCCCTGACCTATGTATCTCCTATGTATACGATTTTTATATATGGGGAACGTTAAAGGTTAAAGTCTACGAAACAAATCCGCATACGATACAAGAATTGAAGGACCTCACTGAAGGTGAATTTCTGCGGGAAAACCAGAACTGTTTACGGAGATATAGGGAATGTGTTCACATTAAATGTCATATTTCTGAAGCATTTAAGCCTAATGTTAACTTGCCGGTCCTTTAAAGCGTAATTCTGGCACTAAGCGCGCCGGTCCTTGCCCGTTCCGGTGCCGCAGCGAGGCGGTCCGGTCATTCAAACAAGGCATGATACAAGAATGGTTGCGGAACAACAATGTTCTATTTGACCCGGAAATCACAAAAGCAGAACTTCTCATTCATAAAAATAGTACAGACCAAAAAAAGACCCCAATGACAAATTAATCGCAGGTGCTGCTTTTACAACTGTGCTAGAAAAAAAAATATAAATAACACCTGAGCTTTCCGATTTAACTATAACCCTCACAGAGAATGTCAATATGTTGTTATCATCTCCGAACAGAACTGTAAATAACTGCAGGAAAGCCGTAGCGTGCACAACTAGCGCTCCTCATGTAGTACTGTACTCTCCTTGGTGGGCATTTGTTTCCACAACTTACACTTTCGTAAGGAAACAAATGAGGTGGTATAAAATAGTCGGACTGTAGTTTCAATGCTTACTCTGGTATTTCCAATGTTTTACTTGTTTATTTCAATGTATAATTGAGTTCGAATGGTATATACAAGTCTGCTGAACATGCCGGCCTCACGTTCAAGAGGGCCCGAGTTGGAATCTCGGTTAGGGTGAGTTACCTGGATAAGCTCTTTGTCCGGGGTTTTCCCTTATCCTGATAGACAAATGTCGGATTACTCTAAGCTCCATGAACCCCGGACTCATTACTTCACCCATCTCATTTATCGTCCGATATGACAACGTTGGAGGACGTAAATTACAAAACAAAAACAAGTTTGGTTAACAAGACTACGTGAGACAGGATGTCAGGCAATGCAATGTAAACACGTGAAAGAAAATCGGATGGTTTGTACTGACAGACAAAAAAAAAAAAAAAAAAAAAAAAAAAAAAAAAAAAAAAATAAAAAAAAAAAAAAATAAAAAAATAAAAAAATAAAAAAAAAAATAAAATCTGCTCAACACATGCCCTGGCATCTTGAAGCTATACCAGGGCAAAGCTCTTCACAGATTTATATTCTTTATCCTCCTGTCTTATTTATTAGTTCCATTTCAATAGTTATCTTTGCAGATATTCCCTAATCTAACTTTCCAAATAATCCTAACCTACTAGCTAACTCTAACCTACTTGCTACTGGAAACCAGCAGCTTTAGAACTCATGAAAACTACGTACCCTACCTATATCATATATCCTTTTTCTAATATTTACATTCATTATTGTCCTGTACCACTAGCTACCGGAAACCAGTAGCTTTACAATTCCTCAAACTAACTCACTACATAAGTCTACTACATAGGACTTTCTATCATTTATTTGCTGTCATTTCCTATCCGACTATTGGTAGTAATATTCCTCTCGGTTAGACTTGTAGTGTTTCCACCATCATTTGGAGAGAATTCGTCCATCAGTTCAAATTTCTTTTGTAAACATTATTCTATTGCAGATGTCTGCTGACTCCGCTCTTCTTCTGAGTCTACCGCTAATCTGCTTGTCGCTCCTGCTCCCATTCTGCGAATGGATGTCCATTATTGGCGTCTCCTGTTGATCCTTTGTGGTATTTCCTGGTCACATATATGTTGTTCCTGTTGATCTTCCATTTCATTTTCTCGCCTTATTCCATCCTCTGGTTCCCTTTGTATATTCCTTTTTGACCTCCTTGGTTCTACAGCTGCCTGTTCCTCTCTCCTTCTCCGCGGTTCTCCTCTTTCACGTCTTTCTATCTGTTGTTGTTTATATTCCTCCATGACTCGCGTAGAGATGATCTCGGCCATTTCTTCCAGTGTTCTAAAGTCCACAGGATCCCTGACGATATTATATACATATTTCCCTTGTAGCATACTTCTATGGTGTTCTAACAAATCTTTATATTTTTTACATTCAAACAATGTGTGTTCTGGTGTATCCTGTATATTGCAGCTGTCACATATATCACTATCTGAGCTTCCAATTCTTTTGAAGTAGGTCCGATATGGTCCATGGCCAGTTAGAAATTGTATACCTGCTCTTCTTGGCTGTATTTGTCTTAAGCGTAATCTTTCTCTTATATTTGGAAACAAATTGTACGTTCTTCTACCTTCCTCTATGTTGTTCCATTCTTGCTGCCATTCTTCTATAAGTCTCTGATTTATTTCCTTTTTGGTAGAGCACGGATATCCTAATATTTGCTACTGACAGACATGGTTTGTACTCTGGCTCAGTTGCTATGGTATCTTCCCGAATTCACCTAGCTACAAGAGATACATCTATAGTGAAATTAAAATAGGCCACACTCTCCTGCGACTAAACGTATGAAGACAGTTACTTCCCTCAGTTTTAAGAGACTTAAAAATACATTTACAGCTTTTATGATGACCAAATTTGCATGACACCTAAACACGAGTATCATAAAAAGTGGCTATAAAAACTGAAAAGGACATTTCAATATTAGTAAAGTATACAGGAAAGCAAGCTCGTAAGTTCTAAGTGCCACGGTAGACATCACTATAACATCTCCAAATACACCAACATGAAACAACAAATCACCAAGGTAATGATGATCACACAGGAAAGGTACAAATATAATTAATAATTGGTAGAGTTAAACATTTATTATTTTATTCAAAAGCTATTTATAAAGTTTTACTTTATTAATAGAAATTAACCTACCATAGTAACACCTTAGTAGTATCGATGGATAAAATTTCACTTTAACTGACGTCCGCCTCACGTTCAAAAAGTTCCGAATTCTGATCTCGGTTAGGGTGAGTTAACTGGGTAAGTTTATGTTCCGGGATGTTCCCTTATGCCGAAACAGGAACGTCTGGCAACTCTTAGCTCTATGGAGGCTCATTTCTGTATCATTTCATTTATCCTCCGAATTGACCTACGTTGGAGCTTTTCCCTTATCGTGAAAGATGAATGTCGGGTAACTGTAACCTCTATGAACCCTGGACTCAATTGAGTATCATTTCATTCATCGTCCGATGTAACTTAATGTTAGAGAAAGTTAATTTAAAAAATAATTACAAAATCTATCGGTATCTTAGAACTGATTGTATTTATTACATTAATCGGTAGACCAGCGCTGACATACAAACACTTTTACCTTTTTGCTCAAATATACGGATTAAGTACGAGGGCTGTTCAATAAAGAATGATCAATTTTTTTTTGACAACGTACCTTTACTCATCTTCTTAATTTTGATGGTCCTTCTCAAAATGGCCTCCCCTGAATCCGATGTACTTCTCCCAGCGCTTCTGACAGTCTTCATAGACATGCTGGAAACAATTTTTTGAGAGATGCTTCAAAATCGCCTCCGCAGCCTTCACCACTGCTTCCCATAATGAATAATGCCTCCCACGAAGGCGTTTCCTCAAGTTAGAGAATAGAAAATGTCACATTGGGCTAAATCCGGACTACAGGGAGGGTAAGAGATGTTCTTCACGTTGATGTTTGCAAGACATTCAGCGACAGCATTGGCAATATGCGACCGCGCACCATCGTGGTACAGCATGCATCCTGCTTCATGGAAATGTGGTCTATTGCGCCTGATATGGACTTGTAATGTTTTCAGGACATCACTGTAGTATTGTCCAGTTTGTTGTGTGTGCAGGTACAACATGCTGATATACCATTCCATGAATATCGAAGAATGAGATGACCATAACTTTCCAAGCAGAAGCAGCCACTTTTCCTTTTCGGGGATTGGTGATTAAGGATATTTCCACACTGAGCTTTGCTGTTTGCTGTCAGGATCATAATGATGTACGCAAGTTTAATAAGCAGCGATTAGGTTTGAAAGGAACTCCGGATCATCCTCTAACATCAACTTTAAGAGCATGTTACCTCCATTGCAGCAGTAGGCGATACAAAACATGTCTGAGCTTGCTTGGTTCTCACAGGTGGGATCCAGGAGTACCAACAATGAAGCTACAATGGCGCGTATGTTTTACATTAAGCTAACAGAATATAGTTTGAATTTTAGTGCGAAAAATTATGGCCGTAAAAAGATATGATCATTCTTTATTGAACAGCCCTCGTACGTCAGTTTAATGTTCCTCTATGTGTCTGTTGTACACACCAACTTGCGCTGTTCGCAACTACTCGACGTTCACTGGTCGCAGACCAATATTCACTTTTACACTACAGAACCGATGCTCACTAGTCAAGTTACAACTACCAACTGAACTCTAGATTGAAGTTTACACCCCCTGGCGGTCATGAAAGGAATGTTCTGGAAATGAAATCTCTCGAATCAAAGTAAAGCGAATCTTCTATATCTAACCAAATTAAACGGTATGCAACATCAGAGCGTTACAACATAGACGAAGTACTTCTCTTCCGGCAAACAACAAAAATGGTGCAGTTCGGTGACTCACATTTATGACAGGCATTATTCGCCGCCGTAACAATACTTTATCGTGAGTCTGTAAACGTGTACTTACAATGAGCTTTATGTGTAGTACTTCACAGTAGAAAGCAACACTTCCTCTGTAGGTAATTAAAAGAGAAATGTAAGAGATTTTGTAAGAATAGTCTATAGAAGAGTGGGGAAATCCTGTGACTTTACAATTTTGTGTCTGTCTGTTATATTTTCAGATAGCCTTGTTGTTGATCTTCGGGATCGCCATCGCTTCAGGAGGAAAGGAATGTCCACCGAAGACTCTCAAACCTAAGTCTCTTGCAGATGAGGTAATCTTATTTCACAATATTGTATAAAGCTGCTTAGTGTATTTATTATTTTAATATTTCAGTAATTTAAGAACTGAAATGGAATTCTTTTCATTCGAAAATAAACTGAATCTGCGCATTTGAATATTAAAATTTAATGAACATGGATGCAAACATTTCTATAGTGCTGTTTGAGTGTAAGGGAAAGCCAGGTTTGAATTATTATTTTAAAATGTGCAAGTATGTTTCTCATTAAATGATTTAAATATAAATACTTTTCTCACATTTTGTAGTAAATTTTGTAGGTATCTATTTGCTTACTACGTTTCATAACGATTTCATCAATTGTCTCGATCAATGAGCTCTTCCGGTGTGGCGGATTTCGTCCTACAGGATCTCTTCTACATGCTTATAAATCTACTGACCCAGGGCAGTTATTTTTAAGGACATTTAAGCAACAGGCTTCGTATCGGCCTTTGTATGGTCGCCCAGTAATCGAATGTTCCAGAATTACATTCCAGAACGGCCTCTTACGGATTTTTGTAGTAATAATATAGCTCATTGTAAAAACGTCATTTAGAGGCTGTCCTTAAATGCGCGTTAATCTTAGGCCAGCTCGCACGATCGCCGTTTTGATAATATTAATACTTTAGCTTGACCTTGAAACACCATTTAACACATTCCTAGACACCTTAACGAACTAGTATCGTGAACTTATTTTGACACAGGGTCCTGTATTTTTTAATAATATTGTATGCCTATATTCGAGAACAAGAAATTCCAATGTTTTTCAGGCTTATCTGTGCTGAATGAACCTTTGAGTGACGATAACTAGGTGAAATCAGAAAATGCATAGCTTCCCATCTATATTTCACAGAGAGAGAACTTTTGTAAAGCTATCAGAATCAAATAAATCTCTAATTCATAACTATCATTGTTAAATTATATTTCGTACTATACCTTAGAATGTTTTTTACCATACCTTAGAGCAATATGCGAAAGTTAAACATCTTTTGCACTTCCTTTGTGTTACAGAAACTGGCGGACTTCTACAGGGTATACTACTGCAAAGATAAACACTTCTGTGACGATCTCAAATGTCCCGATTTTACTTATATGAACTTCAAGTAGAAGAAAAAGGAGTATGATGTAATTACATCTCGCTTCAAAATAAGGTATTAAGCTTCTGAGTGGAAGAGGGATAATATTTCATCTTCTCCACTTTGTAGAAATGCATAACAACAGTTTTCATAAAAGAACAAATCAATGTGAACCAAAAATGTGTAGAAATTGAATTAAGTTTATCTAAGTCACAATTTCGTTGCACTGCAAGTGAGTTTACATCCCTTATTATCATCTGTTTCATGCATCATGTTTTTTGTTTTAAATCTTACATGGATTTACACAGATATTCAAAATCTAAAGTCAAAGCGTTGGAAAAATGTAATTGGAGTTACAAATCTAGTCCAAGTTGTTTTATGTTTATTACTTCATTTTAAAAAGCGTTATATTAAAAATTAAACAGAGACACAGCAAATACATTCGCCGACACTTCTATCCTGAAAGAGACCATGATGATGTGGTATGATAATGGAGAAGAAATAGAGAGAGAGGAAATTTGGGAGCTGTAGTTAACCGACACAGCATTCGGCTGGCAACCTGGGAAAACGAAATTAAGTAACCGGAAACGTTATCCGGTAAACCTTTTTCCTGGGGTTACCCTTATCCGAAAGATGAGAGTCTGATAACTCTAAGTTCTATGCACTTTGAACACCATTTTACCCATTTGCTTCATAAACCGATATGATTTAACTTTGGAAGACGTAGCAACACACCTCGCTCCCAGCTTCGTGACGGCTTAGTGCTGTCAGCTAATTGTCGCACATGGAAGGCCAGTCCCTCCTCTCCCCCAGCCAGTAGACAACAATGGCGGAGTGATTGCTCCACTCACACTCAGCTCCTCCAAGGCAGGCTCACGATTGCAAATGTGACGATACATATTTCATTTGAAATGAAAATACATTCCAGGTTTACATTTTTTAACAAAAATGGTTAAAACCCTCCTTGAGAAAATCAAAATTATCGAAGATTTTTCTTAGTTAGGAGATGAGAGATTTTCTTTAAAGCGAGGTAATATTTCATTGACATCTAGTTGTGAGCTTTGTTTTAAAGTTTCCAGTCTCCAGCTCAAGGGAAGATACGAGCGCTGTTCAATAAAGAATGATCACAATTTTTTTTTTGACAACGTATCTTTACTCATCCTTATAATTTTGATGGTCCTTCTCAAAATAGTCTCCCCTGAATGCGATGCATTTGTCCCAGTGTTTCTGCCAGTCTTCAAAGACATGCCGGAAACCATTTTTTCAGAGATCCTTCAAAATTGCCTCCGCAGCCATCATCACTGCTTCTGATGATGGATAACGCCTCCCACGAAGGCGTTTCTTCAAGTTAGGGAATAGAAAAAAGTCAGATGGGGCTAAATCCGGACTACAGAGAGGATGAGAGGTATGCTTCACGGTGATTTTTGCAGGATATTCAGCAACAACATGGGCAATATGCGGCCGCGCATTATCGTGGTGCAGCATCCAGCCTGCTTATCGGAAATGTAGTCTTTTGCGCCTGAGATGGACCTGCAATGTTTTCAGGACATCCCTGTAGCACAGTCCAGTTACATATGTGTGTGCAGGAACAACATGCTGATAAACCATTCCATGATTATCAAAGAATAAGATGACCACAGCTTTCCCAGCAGAAGCAACCACTTTTGCTTTTTGGGGGTTTGGTGATGAAGGAGACTTCAACACTGAACTTTGCTGTTTGTTCTCAGGGTCAAAATGATGTACCCAAGTTTCATAAGCAGCGATTGCGTTTGAAAGAAACTTCGAATCTTCCTTTAACATCAACCTTAACTGCCATTGCACTGAACATGTGTAAACTTGCCTGGTTATCACCAGGAGTACCAAAACTGAAACTACTGCGGCCTGTTTGTTTCACATTAAGCTAACAGAATATCATAAGACTGAAATTTAGTGCAAAAAATTATGACCGTAAAAAAATTATGATAATTCCTTTTTGAACAGCCCTTGTAGTTTAATATCGTTTACATAATTTTCACCATACAAAGTACATGTTAATAGAACGCTTACAAGTATATGTTTTTAATAAGTTTTGTTTATGTTTTTTCACAGTACTAGTAAACTGGAGGAATCAAAAGGAACCCTTAAAATCACAGGTTCTGATCAGTACACTATCTGTGGTGTTTCTGGTAAGTGAAATTTAAGTATCTGCACAGCTGTCTGTATTGTTACATTTTCCGTTCAACAGATACAAAATGTTATTGTTACAGGTGTCCCGTGTGGAAACAAATTCTATTTATTGGCACGGACAAAGGATTACCTGATTGAATTCGCCTGCATGCCAGATGAAAAGGGCGAATTCCAAGGTGAGTGTAAAGTGTACAATTATTGATTCATATATCTTATAAGTGACGATTTCGTCTTTGGGAAGAGGTCAAGATTATATGGACTCATATCTAGGCAGTATAGAGGATGCTCACAGAGTTTCTCAGTTTCATCTGGGAAATTTTACCATAGTAGCACTATATAAGAGAAAACACCATCACCTAATTAGATTGATTATGGGCATAGACACTCTCTACCAGCAATGTTTAAAACTCTGAAATTTATCAATGTTTCCTTTAAGATGATTAGGAATAGCGTTGAATACTTTGATGGTTATACAACTTCCTGGAATCAAGAAAATTAAGAGCAATGTTACATTTTTCTCTAGTGTTTATTTCATTGTTTGCTATAAACGAGGCGCAATTGCATAAAAAGAATTTAGGATCCAGAATATATACATGCAACGGAAAATAGAATGAAGTACTAGAATATATATATATATTTATATTGTATATATTGTAAACAGAAGCTCATGATGCCTATCTATTAATAAGTGACTCCTTGTCGGCCTTAAAAGCTCTCCAAGACATGTACAGCACCAACAGTATTGTGCAAGAAATAAACACGATCTTTCCACTACCCTCTTCAACATTGGAAAGAGTATCATACTTCTATGGGTACCTTCACACAATAACATAGCTGGAAATGGAGAAGCCAATAAAACAGCTAAGAGAGCAACGGAGTTAATTACATCAGGAACAGCGGATATAGAAATCCTTTACAGAGATGCAGCTTAATACTTTAAGAACCAAATATACAACCAATGGCGCACCTCTTGTATTTAAAACTCAATAAGTAAACTTAATGAAGTGTATGGAACATCATCTGTCCGTTATACAATTATGAACTTCCAGCGCCGAACCAATTTGTAATCTCACGACTGCGACTTATACAAAATTCAAACATTCGTATATTCCGAACAAAAGCTGTCCTCCAATGTGGATAAATGTCAAAAAAAAAAAAAAAAAAAAAAAAAAAAAAACAGTACTTCACATTACTGTCATCTGTCCAAAGTTTGAAGACCAGCGCTGACAACACGGCAACCCGAAAAGTCTTTCTGCAGCACTGAATGATGCATCTCTAATTTGCAGTTGTACTATTTTTTTTTAAATGTTGTAATCTTTACCATGGTATTTAACTTATTCTTAAAACTTATAAGTTGTCAACTGTATACATTTTGTTCTGTTCAAAATGTTATTTATTATGTAAATTTATTAACCACAATGATAATGGTCGCGATAAAACCTTAAATGCAAAGCGACCTTGTACAAAGGTTTATTTAAAAAATCGTGATTTTCACTGTCTTCGACGTCTGAGTCTTGCATATTTATGACGATAGGCTCCAAAATCTCATTACGTGCTATTTCTTTCCAAAAGTCTTGCCTTTGTCGTTTTTGTGCACGTCTCACGCAGTTTTCCGTGGCTTGTCAATTTCTTCGAGAAAAATCATTCAAGATTCAGTTTAAAAGTATTGTTTCTCTTTGCAAGATAATCTGAGCCCACATTAACTCAGTTGTATTGTTTTAGTTGATTGATGGAAGTTAATCATCTCTTCATACCAGCCGTATATAGGCTAAAATTTTTGATACGAGTCAAATTGAGAATTTAATGTCATGACGCCAAGTTGGCCATGGCAGCTCAATGGGTTAGAGAAACTGGGCGGAAACCAAGAGATCCATGGCTCAAATCCCGGCCGTGACATTGAATTTTTCATTTTGACTAAACCCATCAATTGTATTGTATTGACGGTGGTAAGGCGGAAGGCGGATTACTTCGTGCCCTATGCCAATTGCAAGTTGATAGACATGTTTATGGTTTTTAAAGGAAAGTGCAACCGACTTTCCCTTTTTTTATATTTAAGTTTGATTTATGATTCACTATGTTTACACTCAGTCTTCACTTACTTGTTGTTGTATAATTGAAACGTTTTCAAGATCATTCGATCTCATCCTCAGCTGTTTGGTGACTAAATGAACCTCCCTCTTCTTCCACTACTACGGAGCTCCGATCACTCTGCCATCTGGTGTTAGGGACACTAAGTTTTAATACTTCATTTAATCTCGGGATTTCAAAATTTATAACGTTATCACAGTTTTTGTTTATGAATATTTTTTCCCAAATATCCAATTTTAGGGTGTACTTAAAGATTTTAACAGTTTAATGTTGTGGCCAATGTTGTGGTTTTCTGTCCAAAAATGGTGTGAAACTGCAGATTTTTCTGTTTGTTTCAAATTAATGTTCCTCTGGTGTTCTTTTTGCCTGGTTAACAAGTTTCTCTTAGTTTTTCCTATGTAGCTTTTTTCATAGGATTCACAATTAATCTGATAAATTCCTGAATTTCAAATTGTTGGGGATTGTATTTTTCAGTTGTTTATTTAGCAGGTTCCTCAGACTGAATTTGTTTTGGGGTGCTAATTTTAAGTTTAGTCTTTTGAAGATTCGTTCAAAATTTTCTAAAAGTCCATGGATGGTAGGTGAATTTTCTTTATTGCCAATTTGTGTTATTAAGTGGTGTGAGAGTGGTATTTTTTGATCTTATCTTCAGTTTTTCTTTTCTCTTCATCATGTTCCTTATGATGGCTGGGTTGAATCCATTTAATACCGCTATGTCTTTTATGTGTTGTTGTTCTTTCAAAAATTCCTCCTTACTCAGTGGGACGTTGTATAGCCGGTGAATTAGACTTCTAAAGGCAGCTAGTTGATGTGAAACTGGGTTGTATTCATTTTTCTTTATGTAATTATCTATGTGTGTGGGCTTCCTGTATATTCCAAAATCTACACCATAACGATTTCTAGTTATCTTGAGGTCCAAAAAGGGTAGGGTGTTGTCTCTTTCTACTTCCATAGTAAATTGGATGTGATTATCTTGCAGGTTTAGTAATTTTAGAGAATCTTCTCTAAGTTTTTCCGGAATGATAGCAAAAACATCATCAACATATCTCTGCCAAAATTTATAAATCTGTGGGAAGGCCTTTACTATGTGTGTTTCAAAATAGCTCATGTGTAGGTCTGCTAAAATAGGTGAAAGTGGGCTCCCCATTGCTAATCCTTTTGATTGTCTGTAGAAATTTTGGTTAAACATGAAGTAATTATTCCTTATGCATAAATCTGTAAGATTGATAATGTCATCTATTTCTCTGGGGTCCGTTGTAGTCTGGGTTAGCAATTTTTTGAGGAATGTAGGTATTTTTTCTACTGGGATGCTTTTAAAAAGTGCCTTAACGTCAAAAGAAACTAGTATGTGATTTTCCGGGATGTTGTACTTCTGTAGGTGATTTATCAATTCTAAGGAATTTTTTATTCCCAAACTTTGAAATTTGTCATATGATTTTAATTTTCTTACTAACCACTTTGCAATGTGGTACGTAGGTGAATTGATGCCATTGATGATGGGTCTCATGCTGTTGTCTTGTTTGTGGATTTTTGGCAGACAGTACAACCTTGGTAGTGTGGGGTTGGAAGATTTTAAGTTGTATTTTTCAGATGTACTTAATGTTTTTGTAATTGATAAAGCTTTATTAACAGAAGTGATACTTTTGGATAATGGATTTTTTGGAATTTTTTCATATTCTGGACTGTCTAACATAAGGTTTACTCTCTGAATATAGTCTTCTGTCTCCATAATTACTAGAGAATTACCTTTGTTGGCTTTTAGGTATACCACAGGCTTCTTATTTAAATTTCTTATTGTTTTGTTGTAAGTTTTATTGTATATTGGGGATAACTGCTTTATTATATCCAGACATTCAATTTTGGCTTTGGTTAAGTTTTCATTTTTTAGGTTATGTATGGCTATTTCTATGTCGGCGTAAAAATCGTCTTTATTATTTGAGACGTTAACACACGTATTGAAACCTTTCTGGAGTAATCTAAATTTCATCGGTTGTAAATCAAACTTAAATATGAAGAATACTTCACTGTTAATAATGCTTCTGCTTTTAATATTTACGACTTTCCCTTATTACGAATTCATAAATATAAGATGTGACGGCTCATGTTCTGCAGTTGCAGCATTCTACTGGTTAACAGGAAGTGAACTGCTTGTTCTCGCTCGAATTTAACAAACGCCTTGGCTTGTTTAAAGTACTTATTTTAGTACATCATGTCAGTAGTTGACATTTAAGTTCTCAGTAATTATAAGTATATTTACACACACTCCAACCAATAATGATGATCATTTGAGCCAATAATTTGAGATTTTATGGTTACTTTAGAAATATTAACCAGCCTTCCTCGTAGATTATTTTTTGCAAATTTTAATTTTAGTCTTAGCGTAAATAATATTTATCAGAGATGGATTGCCTTGTCGCTCGTCACGTCCCATTTTAGGAGAATGCAACACCGCAGGACTACAAATGGTTGCTGGCCCTGTAGCATTCGATAACAAAAATCATTCCAATTGAAGGTTACAGTAGGTGGTTCCATCTTGGCACTGTACTACATGATAAAGTTTATCTTTCACAAACTTTCAGAGCCTCGTTGAACATTGTTGTCTGAATTTTAATGAATTATGTTCGTATTCACTAAACATTTCACACTGTACACATAACAGTCATAAAATATCTTTTATTAAGATCTTTGTCTTCAAACTCTTAGATCGCACACATCAGATGCTCTTATTTTTCATTGTTAACAGTTCGAATCATTTACATACGTTGATAGCGCCACATACAAACTTTTTGCCACTCATTATTGGCACTTGTATAAAGATATGCCGCAAATAATATACGGAATTAATACATTGTTATAACGAATGTTATAGATGCCGGTGTGGTTTTGAATTTAATAGTGATGTGAGAAATTTATATGATTATGCCTCAACACTTTTTAGGTTGTATCATACCTATGATCCTAATTTATTGTTCTTTCTTTAACAGAGGCAGTTTGGGTTAGTGTCGCAAAGGAAGGAAAACTGTCGGAATCGGATCTCGAAAAAGTAAAGGAAATTTTGAAGAAAAACGGACTGGAGTTCAAGGATTTGAAGCAGATTGATAACAAAGAGTGCAAAAAGTTGGAATAAGTATTGTCCACGTATCATAAAAATATAAATAAATGTAATTAATACTGTAACTATGGAAATACATTCATTCTAGATTCTTTGTTTTACTAGAACCCACGATTCCTTTCCTCACGCTGTGCTTTCCTACTGCCTAACCCTTTCTTCTTCAGTGATACGTACACTTGGGAACAACAAAATCTATATATGCTTAAGATAGCGTGAATTGGAAAGGAACTTTGCGAAAAGGAGGGGGTTCCGCCTGAGCAGCCATCATAGGTATGCTTCCTTCTACTCAACGAGCAGGAACAGACTTATATGTGGTCTGGTTTCTACAGTTATCGATTCCTGACAGGACTTGATGAATGTGATGAAGTTGAGAAAGACTTTATTGAATAAACTTATCTGCCAATTCTCCAGAGTATTAAGCTTCTAATGGCCATTAAGTAGTGGCGGGCCAAATGTGAATTTACCGGAGCGATAGATTTTCAAGGACAGGAGAATTTGAGGCGAATGTAAAATTTCATCAAATTTGAGAAGGCTTAAAAATATATATTTTAATGCAGCTACCTGTAGAAATTTAGAAATATATTTTTCAAGCACTGCAACTGCCCTGAAATATTTTCAATCGTTTTTTTTTTTTAATTAAAACCAACCTCCCTATATTACCTGAATGCTATTTCCTTTAATTCATTTTAAACCCATAATTTAAGAAGTCTCTTAGTTATACACTTTGGTTTAGACTTGGAAAGAAAATAAAATTTAAAGGGGTTTAGGCATATAAAATAAATAAGCCATTACATTCAACAAATTATGTTTGGAAAACCAGCAATCATTGTTTTGTTTTTGTTTTAATTTCTTGCAGATATAATAAATAACATCAGTATTAAAGAGAAATGGATAGAGATATGACGGCCTTAAAAAATAAAAATACTTACTATATAGTTGCATAATGTACTAATTACCAAAATTTTGATTTGTAAAATTGTATAATACTAGAACGAAATGAAAAATAAAGGAGTGTCGTTTAAAGTTATCTAGCTACCTGAATGTGAAGCTTGGTTTATAGCAAATTTGTTCATCCAAAGAAAACACTTATGAATACTTCACATACAAAAAATGTCCAACATCACTTTTCGGTACACTCTGTGAAATCTTAGAAACCATATTTTTCATATTATATTATTGTATATTGTTTTTCCAAGTCAGATGAAACATTAAATAGTTAAAAAATATTATTTTGAAATAGGAAAAAGGAAAGAAAAAAAAGATCAATTTTAGGCAAACAATGACTTTTATAAAGCTGGAAAGTTAACCTATTTTCACTGGTTCTCCAGCATCTCTAGGGGTTTGGCAGCGTGTCTGCCTCACGTTCAACAGATTCTGAGTTCAGATCTCAATTGGACTCTGTACTCAACTCAAAAACTTTTCATAATCATCTGATATGACTTAAATCTGGAGCAACTTAAAATATAATAATAATGATAATCATAATGATAATAATAGTGATAATAATCATGATAATAATAATGACAATAGTAATAATAATGGTGATGATAATAATAATGATGATGATAACAGTAGTAGTAGTGGTGGTGGTAGTGGTGGTAATAGTGGTAATGGTAATAGTAAAGAAAAATAAGTTGCCTAATTCATAGTACTGTTTCTGCCATACCATTTGGAAAGTAATACCTTAGAATATTAGCAGCTTTTCAGCAGATAGTACAGATGTGCTTTTTTATCTTGAGAAGTGAAGAGCGATGCGCAGTGGTATCTGGACGAGTCCACTTCAGAACGGTTACTACTGGAGGGGAGGGCAGGTCAGTTGCGTACCAGTTGCGAGCAAGTGAACACGTGCAGTGCTACTCGGTAATACTACAGCTTGTTTCAAAATGTGCTTGTCTCCTGGTTCCAAGAGAGCATTTATAAATGACGCCTCCTAGCAGCACATTAGGAAATAAAATGCTATATTTAAAAACACGAGAAGTAATAACCAATATCCATAGATTTATAAAAAAGAAACAATGGTCTGGGTCAGATATAAAGATCTGGGGAAGGGTATCTGAGGCAACAGTTGTGTCTGAAAGCAGTTTAGGATAGTTATTAAGGAAGGAAAGGTCATTGGTGTTAGTGTAACAACGTCCTTCTCTATGCCCAGTAAACAAACATTAAGAACATGCACAAAATCTGATTTGGATGTTTTAATTCAGAAGTAGTTAGGCGAACTATGAATAATTTTTAAAGGACAGATAAACAAAGACCAACATTGAAGAAGGTCCTTATGAAGCTTAAAAATTCTAATGACTTTCAAGGCAGTGTCTGAACATTAAGAAGAGTTCTTTTGAAGCTAGGATTATTTGAAAAAAGAAAACCAGAAACAAACAAACAAAAAAAAAAAAAAAAAGCACTAAGCCTGACAGACAAATTTTAATCAAAGATCGCATCATACGTGCAGAAAGGCTTAAGTATTTACGAAATATTCCTAGATATCAAAGTGAAGTTTATATGGATGAAACTTATATAAATACAGTACATACTAGACCATATGCCTGGAGTGAAATTCGTTACAGGGACTCTGCAGCGATATTGAAAGGCCGACAGTTATTTATCATGCCTGCTGGAGGACAAGAAGGTTTTGTTCCAAATGCCTATGTACTATTTAAGATCCAACAAAGGCGTGGAGATTACAACCATACTAAGAATTACAACTTAGTTTATAAGAGCTGCAGAACTGGCTTGGGGAATGAAATTTGTTTTTAGACACCTTATGCAGCGCCCTCCCCTCTCGTAATCTTACGCGTGTGACGCATTGTGGCGATGGGTGCACTATCCCCACTACAGTTGCTACTCATCCCTACCGCGCAGGATTCCTGTCAAGATAAAATAATACATCTGTATCTTACGCACAGGTAGCATGTCTGCCTCATGTTCAAGAGTTTCTGAGTTCGAATCCCGGTTAGGATGAGTTATCTTGGTAAGGTTTTTTTTTTCGTGACTGTCCCTTATTCTGAAAGGTGAGTGATTGTTAACTACGTACCTGGGCTCATTTGAACATCATTTCATTCATCGTCCGATATAACGTAACTTTGCAAGACGTGAAACAAAAATAAAAACTCATTTTTCACCTTTTCCTTGATGCTTACGTCCATTAAATAGTTCGTCGGGAAAGTAGTACTACTAAGGTAAATGATCTTTTTGCATAACTAACAAAAAATGAAAGTTTGTGGTTGTTTTCTGCAGGATTCGGTTAGAGCAAATAGTGCTGCAAGAATTGCGAAGTGTGTATGGTGACAGTGGAGGACTGTGGCCACCTTGTTCCCGGACCTATCTATGCGATTTTTATTTATAAAAAACGTTAAAGAAGTAAGTCTACCCACCAAACCCGCACACTTACAGGAATTTAAAGACATGACTTGGGATGAACTTTTGCGAGAAAACCAGAACTATTTTCGGAGATATAGGAAATGTGTTCGCGTTGAAGGTCATTTGTTGCGAAGCAGGTATTTGGTTTTGTGTGTGTTTGTGGTGCCGCCTCCGCCACACCCAGTGGCGATCATCGGAAAGGGATCTATGTCGCCTCCCCTAGCATGCACTAAGCTACACTAAAGTGATTGGTAGGAAAAGTCTAACTGGCGTCCGGTACCGCCGAAGCAACCCCAATATTAGTGGGTGATTACTAAAAGGACGCCCGCATACAAGAGAGCGTACGGACAGAGTGGGGAATTAGGAACTGGCCATGGCTGAGGCCCTGACCAGGGAGCTAGTGGACGTTCTTCATGCTCATGCAGAAGAGCTAGGTATAGGTGTTATGCTAAATATAATTTGGGGTACCTTACCGTAATTGTGGCTTCAGCTGGATAGGGCGCTGAGTCTGGGAATTCTCTTCGGCAAGCCGCCGATGGTCCTGTAAAGAAACTAGGGATGGAGAGGGAGGGAGGAATATACATATTGGAGCTATACATACTTTATTTACACTTAAAACACATAAACTCTTATTTACATAGACGTATTGTAATTTTTTTATTTATATAGTTTTTTTTTCTTAAGGTTACCTGCCGGTCCTTAGGTGTAATTCCAGCGGTAAGGTCGCTGGCGCCGCCACGGGGCGGTCCAGTGCAACAAATGACTCACGGTACAGGAACGGTTGTGGAACAGCAATGTTGCATTTGACCCGTAAATAACAAAGCTGTAAAAACACTCCAATGACAAATTGATCGCCGCATTTACAACTCTGCTAGAGTTATATTAATTAAGATAAACGCCTGAACATTCCCGATTTAACTATAACGCTCACAGAGAATGCAATATGTTGTTATCGCCGCTGAACCGAACTGCATAGGTCTGCGGACAAGCCGCAGTGCGCACAAGTAGCGCACCCCATTTTTTTTTAATTTACGTCCCTCACCCTGACCGAGATAGCGCACCCCATGCAGAACTGTACTCGCCTTTGTGGAAATTTGTGTTTCCGCAACTCACACTTTCGTAGGGAAACAAATGAGGTGGTATAAAATAGTCCAACTGTATATTTAATGCACAAATAATTAGTCAAGAACTGTTTTCCCCTGACCTATGTATCCCTATGCATGCGATTTTTTATATATAGGGAACGTTAGAGAAGAAAGTCTGCGCACCAAATCCGCATACGTTACAAGAATTGAAGGTTTTCACTCAAGGTCAATTTCTGCAGGAAAGCCAGAACTGTTTTCGGAGATATAGTGAATGTGCTCGCATTGAAAGTCATCTGTTGTGAACCGCGTAAGCCCAATGTTACTTAGTACCTTAGTTTAGTATCCGCTATCTACCGGTTCATTAGGCAGTTATTCAAACAAATCATGGTACAAGAATGTTTGTGGAACAACAATGTTCCATTTGACCCGGAAATCACAAAAGCAGAACTTCTCATTCATCAAACTATTACAGATCCAAAAGACACTCCAATAACAAATTAATCGCACGTGTTGCCTTTACAACTCTGCTAGAAATATATTAGTTAAAATAAATGCCAGAATATTCCCCATTTAATTATAACCCTTACAGAGATGCCAATATGTTGTTAACGTCCCCGAACCTGACTGCAGAGGACTGCGGGCCAGCCGTAGCGTGCACAAGTGGCGCTATGCAGGACTTTACTCTCCTTGGTGACCATTTGTGTTTCCACAGCTTGCACTTTCGTAGAGAAACAAATAGGGTAGTTTAAAATATTGAAACTGTATATTTAATTCTTACTCTGGGATTTCCAAAATTTTCCTTGTTTATTTCAATGTATAGTTGAGTTCGAACTGTATATACAGGTCTGAGGAACCAGACTATGCGAGCTAGAAAGTGAGGCAATGAGGTGTAAACACGTAAAACATAAACGGATCCTCTATCCTGACAGGCATGGTTTGTTTCCTGGCTCAGTTGCCATCGTTTCTACCTGAACTCATCTATCTAAAAGAGAAATGCCTGTAGAGAAATTAAAATAGGCTAGCCTTTTCTATGACCAAGTACAGGAGGACGGTTATATCCCTCGATTTTAAGAGACTTAAAAATACTTTTAGTGCTGTTTTGATAACCAAATTTGCATGATACCTAAACAAGAGTCTCATAAATAGTGGCTATAAAATTGGAAATGACATTTCAATGGTAATAAAGTATCCAGGAAGGCAAGCTCGTAAGTTCTCAGTGCCACGGTGGACATCGCTGTAACATCTCCAAGTACGCCAATATGAAACAGCAGGTAATGATCACACAGTAAAGGTACAAATATGATTAATATTTGGCATAGTTAAGCATATATTATTTTATCCAACATTTAATTGTAAATTTTGACTTTGATAAAAGTAATTAACTTACTAAAGTAACACTAATATTAAGGATGGATAAAATTTCATTTTAACCACTGTATAAATAAAGTAGAATTCTCGCCTGGGGAGTATGTCTGCCTCACGTTCAAGTGATTCCGAATTGTGATGTCGGTCAGAGTGAGTTAACTGGGTAAGCTTTTCTTCAGGGGTTTTTCCTTATGCTGAAAGACGAATGTCTGATAACTCTTAACTCTATGATAACTCGGGTAATTTCAACATCATTTCATTCATCGTCCGAAATGACATAACGTTGTAGCTTTCGCTTATCGTGAATGATGAATGTCTGGTAACTCTTAGCTCTATGGAGCCTGGGGCCATTTCAGCATCATTTCATTCATCGTCCGATATGACTTAATGTTGGAGAAAGTAAGTTTAACCAAAAATAAAAAACTATTGGTGTTTAGAACTAATTGTATTTGTCACTTGAATCCATAGGCCAGTGCTAACTTACAATTACTTTAACCTTTTTGCACAAATACACAGAATAAGTACGTCAATTTAATGTTTATTTCTGTATCTTTTGGCACACCAACTTGCGCTGCTCGCAACTTCTCGACGTTCACTGGTCGCAGATCAATATTTACTTTTACACTACAGAACCGATACTTGCTGGTCCAGTTGCAACTAGCACCTAAACTATAGATTGAAGTTGGCACCCCCTGGTGCTCTCGAAAGGAATTTTCTGGGAACCGAAATCTCTCCAATAAAAACGGTCTAATCTTGTATATATACCGAAATTAAATGGTCTGCAACATCAGTGCCGTACAACATTGAGGGAAGTACTTATCCTGCGGCAAACAAGAATGGTGGAATTCGTGGACTCACACTTATGGCAGACATTGACTACCGCCGTCACAATGCTTTTTCGTGAGTACTTAAACATGTACTTACAATGCAGTCTAGGTGTAGAGCTTCAAAGTAGAAAACAATACGTTCTCTTAGGTAATTAGAAGAGAAATATAAAGGATTTTGTAAGAATTGTATATAGAAGAATGGGAAATCGCGAGACTTTACAATTTTATGTGTCTGTTATATTTTCAGATAGCCTTGTTGTTAATGTTCGGGATCGCCATCGCTTCAGCAGGAAAGGAATGTCCACCGAAGTCTCTCAAACCGGAGTCTTTTGCTAGCGAGGTAACCTTATTATACAATATTGAGTAAAACTGCTTAAGATGTAGTTATTGTTTTAGTATTTCAGCAATTTAAAACTGAAATTAAACTAACGTATACTCAGCTAAACAAAATTAATCTATATAAATGTGTATTAATGTTTAATTCACATGGATGCACAAATTTGGAGCTTGCGTTGTTTGAGTGTAAAATATGCAAGTACTTTTTTCCAATAAATGTTTTAATTCTGAATATTTTCCGCACATTTTGTACTAAATTTAGTGGCTATCTATTTGTTTACTAAGTTTCGTAACAATTTCGTAACATTCTGGATCAATGAGCGCTTCTAGTGTGACGAAGTTCGTCCTCCAGGACATCTTCTACGTGCTTGTAAATCTACTGACACAGGGCAGTTATTTTTAAGGACATTGCAGAAACAGGTATCCTGTCGTCCTTTATATTGTCGTCCCAGTATCGAATGTTCTTGAATTACACTCCAGAACAGTCTCGTAGGGTTTTGCATGGTAATAATACGGCTCATTGCAAGACGTCAGATAGTGACTGTCGTTGAAAACGCGTTAATCTCACGGCCATCTCGCACGATTGCCGTTGTGATAATCTTATTTTAACTTGAGTTTGAAATACTATTTGATACATTTCCAGACACTTTAACCAACTTATATAAAGAATTCCTTTTGAAACTGTGTGGTTTGTGTTTTAATAATACTGTTTTTCAGACTTATCTAAGTTGAATGAACTTTGACTGATGATAACTAGGTGACATGAAAAAAAATACATAGCTCGCCATCTTGTATATCACAGAGAGGGAATTTTTGTAGAGCCATCACCATAAGATAAATCTCTTGTCTAATTCACAGCTATCATTGTTAAATATTTGTCCGATCATGTGGTGAAGACATCATACTCTAAAGAAATCTGTTAGGTTTAAACACTATATTTTGCACCTCCTTTAACATTTATATGACTGTATGTTACAGAAGTTGGCGGGCAGCTTCTTGGTAGAATACTGCAACAAATACTTCTGTGACGGTCTCAAGTGTCCTAACTGTATTTATAAGAACTTCAATGAGAAGAAAAAGGAGTATGATGCATTTTTGTCTGCTATCAATATAAGGTAATGAGCTTCTGAGTGGGGAAGATGATAATGTTTCATCTCCTCTACTGTGTAGAAATGCATAAAACAGTATCAATGAGAAAAAAAAATGAATGAGAACAAAACGTGTAGAAATTATATTAGGTTTATCTAAGTCACAATCTAGTTGCACTACAACTAAGCTTACATCCCTTATTATTATTATTATTATTATTATTATTATTATTATTATTATTATTATTATTATTATTATTATTATTATTATTATTATTATTATTATTATTATTATTATTATTATTATAGTTAGTTAGTTACTAACACTCCCCACATGGCAACCTTGGCCTTCGGGGTAACCTCACCCCACCAAGTGATGACCGGACCCATTTCTCAGGTGGAGGCACCCAGAGGGCGGTGTCCATTACCTCCGATGATAGGGTGATAGTGAAGATGGCGGTGAGGTGAGAGGACCTACAGTTTTTACCGTGGACTCCGAACCACGTTGGGCATAGGGGATGCTTCACGTGTGCTAGACAGAGGTGAAGGCGTGGATAGGGCCGACTTAAAATCGCCAACCCCAGAGCCGGGAATCGAACTCGGGACCCTTAGAACGGGAGCCGCGAACGAAACCACCGCGCTACCCCGGCGCCCTTATTATTATTATTATTATTATTATTATTATTATTATTATTATTATTATTATTATTATTATTATTATTATTATTATTATTATTATTATTATTATTATTATTATTATTATTATTATTATATTTATTATTATTATTATTATTATTATTATTATTATTATTATTATTATTATTATTATTATTATTATTATTATTATTATTATTATTATTATTATTATTATTATTATTATTATTATTATTATTATTATTATTATTATTATTATTATTATTATTATTATTATGATTATGATTATGATTATGATTATGATTATGATTATGATTATGATTATGATTATGATTATTATTATTATTATTATTATTATTATTATTATTATTATTATTATTATTATTATTATTATTATTATTATTATTATTATTATTATTATTATTATTATTATTATTATTATTATTATTATTATTATTATTATTATTATTATTATTATTATTATTATTATTATTATTATTATTATTATTATTATTATTATTATTATTATTATTATTATTATTATTATTATTATTATTACTATTACTATTACTATTACTATTATTATTATTATTATTATTATTATTATTATTATTATTATTATTATTATTATTATTATTATTATTATTATTATTATTATTATTATTATTATTATTATTATTATTATTATTATTATTATTATTATTATTATTATTATTATTATTATTATTATTATTATTATTATTATTTATTTTCATGCACCCTTAGGTGTCCTGAAAGATGAACGTCTGATAACTCTAAGTTCTGTGCGCGGCCTCATTTGAACACCATTTGGAAGACGTATTAAAGAAAGGGAGAAGTTGCTCACTAGAATTCGCTTAGGCTCCTATATACCCTGCCAGATGGCTTAAAACATCTAGTGATAGAATATTCTCGAATTAGTTAATCAAACGGCCCCAAATGGTTTTTTTGCGGAATAGCTAGACAGCGAGCTTCTGGCTTGGTGACGTTTTCACGTCACCTAATTCTCGCCAACGTAAGGTCAGTCTATCCTCTCCCACCAGCCGGTAGACAATAATGGTAGTGACTGCCCCACTCGCACTCAGCATCTTCAAGACAGTCTCACGATTTCTAATGTGACGATACATACTTCATTCGACACGAAACTATATTCCAAGTTTACAAATTTTAACCAAAATAGAACTCTTCTTGAGAAAATCAAAATTATCGAAGATTTTCGGTAGTTAGGAGAGGAAAGATTTTCTTAAAAGCGAGTTAATATTACTTTGGTATCTAGTTCTAATATTTGTTTTAAAGTTTCAAGTCTCCGGCTCATAGGGAGATAGTTTAAAATCGTTTACATAATTTTCACTAGACAAAGTACATGTTAATAAAACCCTTAGAAGTAGATGTTTTTAATCAGTTTTGTTTACGCTTTTTTTTTCACAGCACTGGTAAACTGGAGGAATCAAAAGGAACCCTTAAAATCACAGGTTCTGATCAGTATACAATCTGTGGAATTCCTGGTAAGTGAAATTAAAGTATTTACACAGCTGTATTGTTAAGTTTTCCTTTCAAAAAACACAAAATGTTAATTCTTACAGGCGTTCCGTGTAAAAACAAATTCTATCAATTGGCAAGGACAAAGGATTACCTTATTGAATTCGCCTGCATTGCAGATGAAAAGGGCGAATTGCAAGGTGAGTGTGAAGTGTAAAATTATTTATTCATAGAACCTATAAGAAATGATTTCATTTTCGGGAAAAGGTCAAAATTATATGTATTCGTATTGTGACTTTGTGGGTTCGTGAAATTAAAAGTCCAATTGCACAAACTCACAATGTTCTTTATTTCCACCGAATTACATTTGGAACACTTGCCGATTACATATAATTACGTAGCGCACAGAATTACAATTCGTCTGTCACAGGTCCACTCCACACTCGCAATCACGTACAACTCCTCTGATACACGTACACAGTCTTCCAGTCCGTTTCGCTAGCACGGCGCTCCTCACGGCTGCTCGCCAAGAACTGATCTCACTCGTCCACTGCGTCCCTTATATACGCAGATCGCTGTGTCTGAAAGTTTCGTGGCTCAGTGAATCATCCCCATGGTTCCAGACGTCAGGGGTAGGGGAAAGAGACGGTAAAGTGCCTCGCGACACTTCCTAACCATCCCCTTCAGTGAACGCCATAAGATAAATGGGTAGGCGTGGTCTGAATGCCTCCTGTCGCCCACCCAGCTGCAGCTGGTCGTGCCTTCCGATATTAGGTGTTCAATATCTAGGCAGTATGAAGGATGCTCACAGGATTTCGTCTGGAAATTTTACCGTAAGAGCACTATATAAGAGGAAGCAAGATCACGCACTTAGATTGCTTCCGAGCATAGACACTCTCTAGCAGCAATGTTTAAAACACTGCAATTATCAAGTTTTCCTTTAAGATGATTAGGAAGAGCGTTAAATATTTTGATGGTTTTACAACTTCCTGGAAGCAAGAAAATTAAGAGCAATGTTACATATTTGTGTAGTTTCTATGTCATTGTTTGCTATAAACGAGGCCCGAATGCATACAAAGAATTTAGGATACAGAATATATACATACAAGGGAAAATAGGTTGAACATTTTGGAGATTTGAACGTTTACACACAGCAGGTTGTAAACTGTATTCTAGAAAGTAACTGTACTATGCACCGGTTACATGATTCCCTCAGATACTGTGACAATACACTGCATAAATCATAAGCAACTATGAACGTTATTCAAAGGTTTTTTTTTTTTTTTTTTTTTTTTTTTTTTTTTTTTTTTGTCGTGGAGTTTCATTTGTAGCTCCATTCATTAAATTACTTCTTCAATTTATTATGTTTTTCAAATAGAAAGTGTTATGATCTTTGGAGAATGAGATGCGCTTGGGTGCTCAGCGTTGACGCCTTTTTGCTCCCACTCTTTTCATATTTCACTCTCTCTCTCTCTCTCTCTCTCTCTCTCTCTCTCTCTCTCTCTCTCTCTCTCTCTCTCACTCTCTAGCACTATCGCTTTCATCGATATGGACATCATATGACGTCCAAGTTAAAATGCCCCAAACCAATTTGGACGTGTATAGACCTCCAGCGCATACAACATGCATTTAATGCTCATTTAACGCCAATTATTCTAATCTTCCTATTTTACAATAAATTTAAATTAGTTCTATAAGAGATGCAAACGTACCCTTAAAGGTTTCTTTTTGAATTGTAAACCTCCAAACCTCGAAAAACACCCAAGGGCACATCTGCAGATTCATACCAAATAATATTGGTTTCCCTGCGAACTTCTTTTTCGCAACACACTAGATATTTTCGAAATGTTTGCGACTTTTTGGGTTGTGGGTGGTATGCTTTTAGGAAGTGTTTTCTCTCAAGTATGAGGGGTGATGTGGTGGTGAATTTCTTACCCCCGCTAGTATAAAGAGGCCTCTGAGAATTATAATACTCAATTAGGTTATGAGCTCTTTATACGCGCAAGTACAGGTAGATGAATGTCTTGCATGAATTTACAGCTCTGAAAATTACTAAACAATTGTGCATGGTTACATCCAGTGGTATAAAAATACTTTTTTTTACCATTGAACTGTTTTTCGTAAAGAGGGATAGCTAGTAATAGCTGATCCACATCACCCATATTTGACCTGCCACTTCCCCCAAACAATGGAGTAGCTGACATGCCATCTGTAGACCAGTACACGACACTGCTAACTATATCCTAAACATCTCCTTCATAATCGCACAACAAATCTTCCAGATTTCCTACAGTAATATCAGAAGCCTGTATACATCATACGCAAGCTAATTTATTTGTTACATTACGGGGATAAGCCATGGTTGACATTGAAATTTGACAATTTCAAATGTGTCATTCATTTAGCTATTGATAGCTATCAGAATTCACTCTAAACACAGAGAGAGTATAAATAACTAAAATACAGAGCGAAAACAGCTGCATAAGGCTACCAGAAACCTTTGTTGAGAGACACTGTAATAACAGATGCTGACAGAGAGTTTTCTTTCCAGTGTAACGTAACATTCTCGTAGGATTATCGCTTGGTATAGCATAAATAAACTTGAACCGGAGAAGTCACTTGCGTAGCTATACATACATACATTGGCTCGTATACACACAAAATAAAATGATTAAAATATTAGGTGCGTTCGGCACAAAGAATGGTTTTGCTACAGTGAAACAAAGAAGTGAAATTTGAACGATTTATTACTGTAGTTTCCATTTTTTGTTACTGTAGATGTATACTGCCTTTAATTGGTTTTTAACCAGTTTTTGTTTCGTTTAAATAACTTAATAAATAAGGAGGATATGTAATTGTATTTATAATGAATTTTTACAGCATTTGACAATTTAAATGTCTTGTTCTGTTTATTGGGTATCCGTTTCCGGCCCCTGGAAGGGTTTAAATGGCCATCGGTGAAGCGGCTATCCTAGAGATGCAAGGCTCCCTGACGCTAGACGTAAGAAAACCCAATCAATATTTTCCGAACTTTTATAACAACGCAGTTGTTAAAATCAACATTGAAAAAGGCATATTCGCATATTTATATGTTTTAAAATATGTCAAAATTATAGTTTATGAATTGCCCGTTCTTATAGTACAGCGGAAGTGCCAGTGGCGCACACATATAGCTGTTAATGCCACGTCAATAGATAATTTGTCACACTGTCTATATCGTCTGAGTCCTACAAATTTATGAGGATAGGCTCTAAAATCTTATTTCTTTCCAAAAGTCTTACCTATGTCGTCGTTGTCGGCATTCCCCAGTCGAAATGCTGGTTTTCTTGACCATGGCCGCTTACATAGCGTAAGTTCCCCGCTTTCCTCACGATTCTGAGTGGGCACCGGTCCTATACCCGGGACCTAAAATCCGTACACAATGGTTGGGATAAAACCCGGGCCGCTTTCCGTGGCTATGGACCAAGGCCTTAGCCCAATACGCGACGGCACATGACTGCTTGTTGTGTTACCTTGTCGATTTCTTCGTGAAAAATCCTTCATTATTCAGTTTAAAAGTATTATTCTTCTTTGCAACATAATGTGAGCCCACTTTAACTCAATTGGATTGTATTGACAGTGGTAAAGGGGAAGGGGGATTACCTCGTGTCCTGTCAATTGCAAGCTAATCAGTCTGATAGAAATGTTCATGGTTGTTAAAGGAAAGCGCAACTGAATAATATTGATTTGTACTCTCTACGGCATTTATGGTTACTTTTGAAACATTAACCTGCCTTCCTCATGAAAATTTGAATTTTAGTCTCAGAGTAAATAATATTTTTAGAGATGGATTGCCTTGACCTTCGTCGCGCCGCATTTTAGGAAAATGCAACAAACAGGACTCCGATTGGTTGCTGGCCCTGTAGCATTCAATAACAAAAAGTATTCCATTTGAAAGTTACAGTAGGTGGTTCCATCTTGGCACTGTAGTACATGATAAAGTTTATTACAAACTTTCAGAGCCTCGTTGAGCATTGTTGTCTGAATTTTGTTCGTATTCACTAAACATTTCACACAGTACACATAACAGTCAACAAAATTATTATAAAATATCTTTTATTAAGATCATTGTCTTCAAACTCTTAGATAGCACACACCAGATGATCTTTTTTATTGTTAACAGTTCACATCATTTACGTTGATAGCGCCACAGACAAAGTTTTTGCCACTTATTATTGGCACTTGTATAAAGTGCGGCGAATAATGTATGGAATTAATGCATTGTTATAACGAATGTTATAGATGCCGGTGTGGTTTTGCAATTAATAGTGAGCAGATAAATTTATATGATTACGCCTCAACACTCTTTAATTTGTATCATACATATGATCCTAATTTATTGTTCTTTTTTACAGAGGCAATTTGGGTTAGTGTCGGAAAGGAAGGTAAACTGTCGGAATCGAATCTCGAAAAAGTAAAGAAAATTTTGAAGAAAAACGGACTGGAGTTCAAGGATTTGAAGCACATCGATAACAAAGACTGCAAAAAAGTTGGAATACATACTCGGCACATATCAGAAAAACATCAATAAATGTAATTAATACTGTAACCATGGAAATACATTCATTCTAGATTCTTTTGTTTTACTTTTTTTAATACATTTATTTCACATCCTGATATTTACATTTGTTTCACATTCTGATATTTACATTTTGGACAAGAAGAAATGAGAGAACAAACTTGTCTGACAATGGAACAAAATTACTAAACACTAAATAGCTACAGAAACAATTACCTTCGTTCAAAAAAGAATTGATGTGCCTTATAAAACCTGGCAAATTTTATAACTCCAAAGAGCTTAGTATCCTCTGTTTTACAGATAACTCACATATTCAAAAGGATTTACTTACTCCGAATATTGCAGTACATAATAGCACACACAAAACCGATGTCTGGCAGACGGAGTGATCACAAAGTTCGGTTCGAGAAGAATGTGTGGGGTACACCAGTCATATAGGGTCTAACAGAGTTGCTGTAAATACCTCAAAAGGCGTCCCTTAATCGGCGCCACAACTGCGCATTCATAAAGTCTATGCTGTATGGTATCCTCTCAATCACATTGCATACACTTACTCTAATCTGAGAGCCGTATCCTATGTAAACGACTGCGGGTGGTCAGGATATCATGTACCACCATGAATCACAGGGATCGGAGTCTTGCCGACAGATGTTTCGATGAAATGTTAGAGAACATAGCTGAATAGTGAGTGTCCGCTCTCCAATTCCTGGATATGCGCATAGCAGGAGCCTTACAGGGAAGCATCAGTAGCTCATAGATTTTCTTCGAGGTGTAGTCAGTTGCGGTCAGAAGATAACTTCGGTCATGCACATAGCTTCGCATATAGTCTAGGGTTGTTGGAATCCGTCTAACATCTAGTGGGGCGTCTAGTCCGACGGCAGTAACCCAATGTTGTACCCACTTGCTGGAGAAAGTACAGACTTTGTGCTGTAGTATATAATTCCGACTAGAGAGAAGCGCTCTACATCTTAGCTCTATATTCCAAAGACCAATACCACCTTCTTTCAGTTGTTGATAAAGGTTTGTCACAGTCACTTTGAAAATATTCCCCTGCCATATATACCAACCAACCGCTGCAGTTATTTGCGAATGATGTTGCTTCGGTATGGGAAGTATTTGTGCCACAGTCGAGAAAGCACATAAGTGTGTATGACCCACATTCTTTCATATAAGCAAAGTTCTCGGTGATACATAGTTTTGTAATGTACTTTGATTGACTGTACCATTGGTGCCCAATTTATCGGCTGTATTTCGTTTATATAGGCGGAATATAGTACACCTAAAATTTTTATCTGCAACACAGTCTTCAAGGGTGGTAGTGCAGGCGGTTCTTTCCATGGACCTATGGGCAATATACATGATTTACTTTTTTAAAATATAGATCTATGTATATATAGATCTATATTTTTTTCTTCTCCTTATTTAAACGTTTTTTATTGCTTCCCGTTTATTGTCCTATCTGTTTTATTTTGTTTCACACACATACACTATATACATAAACACCCATGCCCAAGGCGGGACTCGAACCCGCGACCCTCTACGCGGTGGAACGCTAGAGACATACGCTCTAATGACCATGGCTATGAGGGCCGGCAGCATTAAGTGCCAAGCCAGAGGTATGGCCATACTCCTGAAGGATGCATGTCATATTGGATGCATCTTGCTCCGTGGACAGAAGAACACTTACATCGTCCGCATAAGCTGAAACTGCCAATTTATAGCCGTGTAGTTGTACACCATTCACTTTTACTAGGACCTACGACTCCTGTGCTCACTCTCTCCTTTCCCAGTTTCTCTTTCTTCTTCAGTAGTACGTGCACTTGGGAACAGGAAAAAACCATCTATCCTTAGGACGTAGAATGAAAACAAAATTTAAAAGCGTTTAAGCGTATAAAATAAAAATGCCTTTAAGTTTTGAAACCATTACATTAAATAAACTATGTTTGGCAAAGTAGCAATCAGTTATTTTCCTTCATTTCTTGCAGATATAATAAATGACAGCAATGTTAAAGAGAGATGTATAAACATATGACTGTCTAGAAAAAGAGAAGAATCCTTACTACTTAGTTTCGTAAGCTACTAATTACCTAAATTTGGATTTGTAAAATTGTATAATACTATAACGAAATGAAAAAGAGGGGAATGTCGTTTAAAATTATCTACGTACCTCAATGCGAGGCTTGGTTTATAGCTAATTTATTCATCCAGAGAGCACACTTATGATACTTCATACACAAAATGCCCAACATTACTTTTCGGTACACTCTGTGAAGTCCTAGAAAACATATTTTTCACATTATATTATTGTATATTGTTTTGCCAAGTCAGATGAAACATTAAATCGTTAAAAATATTATTTTGAAATAGGAAAAACGAAAATAACGTTAGTTTTGGGGAAACAATGACTTTTATAAAGCTGGGAAAAGCATATTTTCACTTGTTCTCCAGCATCTCTAAGGTGGGGATAACATGTCTGCGTCACGTTCAACAACGTCCTGAGATCAAATCTCAATTGGACTCTGGACTGAATACATCATCTTTTTATTCATCATCCGATATGAATTAATTCTGGAGCAGTTTAAAATAATAATAATGATGATGATGATAATAATAATAATAATGATAATGACAATCATAATGATAATAATAATGACAATAATAATAGCACTAACAATAATAATAATAATAATAATAATAATAATAATAATAATAATAATAATAATAATAATAATAATAATAATAATAATAATAATAATAATAATAATAATAATAATAATAATAATAATAATAATAATAATAATAATAATAATAATAATAATAATAATAATAATAGTAATAATAATAATAATAATAATAATAATAATAATAATAATAATAATAATAATAATAATAATAATAATAATAATAATAATAATAATAATAATAATAATAATAATAATAATAATAATAATAATAATAATAATAATAATAATAATAATAATAATAATAATAATAATAATAATAATAATAATAATAATAATAATAATAATAATAATAATAATAATAATAATAATAATAATAATAATAATAATAATAATAATAATAATAATAATAATAATAATAATAATAATAATAATAATAATAATAATAATAATAATAATAATAATAATAATAATAATTAATAATAATAATGATAATGATGATGATGATGATGATGATGATGATGATGATGATGATGATGATGATGATGATGATGATGATGATGCTGATGATGATGATGATGATGATGATGATGATGATGATGATGATGATGATGATGATGATGATGATGATGATGATAATAATAATAATAATAATAATAATAATAATAATAATAATAATAATAATAATAATAATAATAATAATAATAATAATAATAATAATAATAATAATAATAATAATAATAATAATAATAATAATAATAATAATAATAATAATAATAATAATAAACGACAACAATAACAATAATAACTTGCCTAATTCATAGTATTGTTTCTGACACACCATTTGGAAAATAATACATTGAAATATTGGCAGGTTTTTGCCAGATAGCGTCTTTCAGTTGCCTGCTTCTGCAGCGTACACGGAAGCATATCTGCCTCATGTTCAAGAGTTTCCGAGTTCGAATCTCTGTTAGGATGAGTTATCTGGATAAGGTTTCTTTTCGTGGCTTTCCCTTATCCTGAATGGCGAGTGATTGGTAGCTAAGTACCTGGGCTCATTTGAACATCATTTCATTAATCATCCCATATAACCTAGCTTTGGAAGAGGTGAAACAAAAATAAAAACTCATTTTTCACGTTTTGCTTGATGCTTTCGCATTCTAAATAGTTACTCGGGAAGGTACTACTACTACTAAGGTAAATAATCCTTTCGCATGACTAACAAAAAATGAAAGTTTGTTTCTGTTTTCTGCAGGATTCTCTTGGAGCACCGAGTGCTGCATGAATTGCGAAATGTGTATCGTGACAGCGGAAGGCTCTGGCCACCTTGTTCCCCTGACCTTTCTATGCGATTTTTATCTATGGAAAACGTTAAAGAATGGAGTCTACCCATCAAATCCGCAAAATTACAGAAATTGAAGGGCATGACTTAGGATGAATTTTTGCGAGAAAACTATTTTCGGAGATATAAGGGATGTGTTCGCGTTGAATGTCATTTGTTGCGAAGCGGGTAAGTCTAATGTTACCTGCCGGTCGTTTAGGTGTAATTCTAGTGGTAAGCGCGCTGGCGCTCGCCCTTTCGGTGGCGCTGCGGGACGGTCCGGTGGAATGACGCAGTGTGCAGGAACGGTTGCGGAACAGCAATGTTGCATTTGATTCGGAAATGACAAAGGCAGAAATTCTGATTCGTCAAAATATTAAAAACACTCCAATGACAAACTGATCGCCTCCTTTACAACTCTGCTAGATATATATTAATTAAAATAAGTTTCTAAACATTCCCTCACAGAGAATGCAATTTGTTGTTATCGTCGCTGAATCGAACTGTAAAGACTGCAGGCAAGCCGTAGCGTGCACAAGTAGCGCTCCCCTATACAGGACCATACTCGCCTTGGTGGGCATTTGTGTTTTCACAACTTACACTTTCGTAGGGAAACAAATTAGGTAGTTTAATATAGTCGAACTGTATATTTAATGCTTACTCCGAGATTATACAATACTTTCCTTGTTTATTCCAATGTATAACTGAGTTCGAATGGTATATACAAATCTCTACACGAGCCAGGAAGTCAGGCAATGAAGTGTAAATACGTGAAAGAAAAGCGGTTGGTCTATACTGACAGGCATTGTTTGTTTCGAGGCTCAGTTTCGTTCGTTTCTTCCCAAATTCATTTAGCTTCAAGAGAATATCTATAGCTAAATTAAAATACGCCAAAATTTCCTACGACTAAGTGTAGGAAGACAGCTACATCCGTTGGTTTTAAGATATTTAAAAACCATACTTTTACTGCTTCTTTGATGACCAAATTTGCACGATACCTAAACAGGAGTGTCATAAAAAGTGTCTGTAAAAAAACTGAAAAAAGACATTTCAATGTATCCAGGAAAGCAAACTCGTATGTTCTTAGTGCCAGGCTGGACATCGTTATAACATCTCCAAATACACCAACATGAAACAGCAAATCATCCAGGTAATGATGATCACGCATTAAGGGTACAAATATAATTAATATCTGGCCTAGTTAAACAATTTATTACTTTACCCAACACTTATTTGTAAAGTTGTACTTCAATAATAGAAGTTAGCCTACCAAAGGAACACTTTAAGGATACCCATATGTCAAAATTGGTAAAAAAGTGAAGAACCCTTTTTGCCTAATTAAATAGAGTAATCACTGTACTTCTATTTCGTAGTATTTTTAATTCCATGCGATCCTTTAAAATTGTGTCATATAACTATTTAAGTGGGTCACTGTAAGTCGGCACAGTGCTTTGTGTCACCTATTTTGTTGACTTTCTCGTGCTTTTAATTTTCATTGCTTTTCAGAATATAAATTGCTCCATACGATGTAGCTTTCAAAATAGAAACTTTAAAATGTTTCTGCTTGGATAAAAACAGTAGCAACGAAAATTGATGAAATATTTTTTATATTATTTCACCAGTATTTGTGCAATTAAATAACAAAGCACACATTTTACAAGCAAATATTAAAAATTAATAAAGGAATAATTGAATAATTTTTTATCCTAAACCAAGGGTCAGAATGAAATTTCATCTCATAAATTTACTAATGTATTTATCAGTTTAACCGCAAAGTATTATTTTTCTTAAACTAAAATTGCATTATGTGGAACAGTTTAATTAAATAACAATAAAACACTATAAGTATATTAATATCACAAGAGTTATTTTGGAAAAAGGTCTGAAAATTGCTCTGTGAACTATTGTTAATACTACAATAATTGTATTAAAGTTTCAAGTCAATGCAAGCAACATTGTAGATTTTAGTTTTTTTCACAGATGCGTATCCCTAATATTAAGGATGGATAAAATTTCTTTTTAACCACGTATGAACCAAATACAATGCCCGCCCTGGTTGTATGTCTGTCTTACGTTCAAGAGATCGAATTTCGGTCAGGGCGAGTTAAATGGGTAAGCTTTACTTCTGGGGATTTCCCTTATGCTGAAAGACGAATTTCGGGTAACTCTAGTTGTTGTAATTTTACGTCCTCCAACATTAAGTCATATCGGACGATGAATGGAATGGGCGAAATGATGCTCAATAGAGATTAGAGTTACCCAACATTCGTCTTTCAGGATAGGGGAAAACCCCGGTAAAAAACGTATCCAGGTAACTCATCCTGACCGTGATTCGAACTTGGGACCTCTTGAATGTAAGGCAGACGCTCTACCACCACGCTACCGAGTCGGGCGGGTAACTCTAGGTTCTTTGAACCCTACGCTCATTTGAGCATTATTTCACCCATTTCATTCATCATTCAATATACTTATCGTTAGACATAAATTTAAAAAAGGGCATAATCACTAGTTCCACTCCTTTTGGTATGTAGATTTAGGTTTAATTGGCTACAATTCTCATAAAACACCCTTGGATCCCTCGAAAACTTACTTTTCTTTCAATAAAGTTCAATTAAATATTACTTCTCTTAATTAGTATGAGTCAATCACTGAGTCAATTGCTGTAGGTTTTTATTCAAACTATACCACAATTAAAACAAAGGACTAGCAAAAATCGATTCTCCCATACCTATTAGATATTAGCCAACGGTGTTTGTGAGACACATACTGCCGGCCTTGGCCTAAATAGCTTTATATTCCAGAAAATAAAGGTATAAATGACTGACCCCGTAGCTCAGTCGGTAGAGCACCTGCCTGCCGTGCTAGGGGTCCCGGGTTCGATTCCAGGCGCTGGGGATTTTTCTCCGACCAAGATAATTCCCCATCTTCCCCAGAGTCTGGAAGTACGAATGAGAGTGTGAATGTGTGCGTGTATCATGCAATGAATAAAGACCAACGAATACGAGTTAACACCTTTGATATGGTCCAAAGGAGAACGACCGCGATATGAGCATTGTAGTTAAACAATGGAACAAAAAAAAGTTCCCTAAGTTAATGTTAAGTTTAATTGAAACAGTAGTATGCCTTAAATATTAAAAGCAGAAGCATTATTAACAGTGAAGTATTCTTCATATTTAAGTTTGAATTTATGAGTCACTATGTTTACACTCAGTCTTCACTTACTTGTTGTATAACTGAAACGTTTTCAAGATCATTCGATCTCATCCTCAGCTGTTGAAACGTTTTCAAGATCATTCGATCTCATCCTCAGCTGTGCCCCTAACACCAGATGGCAGAGTGATCGGAGCTCCGTAGTAGTGGAAGAAGAGGAAGGTACATCTAGTCACCAAACAGCTGAGGATGAGCTCGAATGATCTTGAAAACGTTTCAATTATACAAGTAAGTGAAGACTGAGTGTAGACATAGTGACTCATAAATTCAAACTTAAATAAGTAGTATGCCTTTTTAATGGTTAGGATTAGTGTTGGATGAAGTATTGTATGCTAGAAGACGTATTTATACATCGTGGAAATTAACAAATTTGCAACTTGTCTTGATTCGCTAGTGCCACACATAATTATTTACAGATAAATAACATGGGTAAGTGAATTTTCTACAGAGTATTGCATAGCAGATTATATCGTTTAAATAAACCGGATGGAAAAATACGGTTTCGTTAAGCTGTACAAATATAAAAGGCATTACATATATCGCTACAGGTTGGTAAAGGTGTTAGTGTGGTTCTAAATTGTGAAATGTGTAGTGTTTAACGCCCGCTTTTACTACATACGGCACCGCAGTTGGTGACACTGATGATATACGAGATGAAGATGGAGTACCGGTGGAATGAGATGGCGGGGGAAACCGGAGGTCCCGGAGAAAACCCGGCCCAGCGCCGTTTTGTCCACCACAAATCTCACTTTGTGGTCGCCTGGGTTCGCACCCGGGCCGCCTTGGTGAGAGCCAAGCGGTCTAACCACTGAGCCACGGCGCGGCCATAGAGTGTGGTTCTAAAATTCTGACATATATTTTATTTATTCTTTAAACTTACGTCCTCAAAAATTAAGTCATATCGGACGATGAATGAAAGATGTTCAAATTAGTACAGCTTCCATAAATCTTAGAGCTACTGACATTCATATTTCAGAATACGCGAAAACCTCCAACGTTAAGCCATATCAGACGATGAATGAAATTATGTTCCAATGTGACCACGGTCCATAGAGCTTAAAGCTACCTGACGTTCATCTTTGAGGATAGTGGAAAACCTCCAACGTTGTCATATCGAACGATGAATGAAATGATGTTCAAAATAATCCAGGGTCCATAGAGCTTTGAGTTACCTCACATTCTTCTTTCAGGATAAGGCAAAACCTCCAACGTTAAGTCATATCGGACGATGAATGAAATGATGTTAAAATTAGTCTATGATCCATAGAGCTTAGAGTTACTGACATTTATCTTTATCGGAGAAAAACGTCATCCAGATAACTCACCCTGACCGAGATTCGAACTCGGGGGCGCTTGAATGCGAGGCATACACGCTACCACATATGCTAAAGATTTATCCACTGCTATTTTTGAAATTAATGTACCTTGAATGACCATAAGAAACAACGAGCGATGTTTTATTGTTTGGAATGAAAAAGAATAATTGAATTTATGAATCCAAATCAACAAGCAATAAAATATATCTAGCATATAGTTAACCTTCAAAATATTGTATTTGAAATTCTTTATTTTAGACAGGTATTTCCGTTCAGTGCAGTATCTTTTGTTATGTTTATTTGTATTAAATTAGTTTTTCAGAACGGAGAGGAAATCAGATGTTATTTCTACAATATGTACTGACACTGTGGCCGTGAACGCCAAGCGATAAAGGGATTAAGTTCGAATGACCATATTGCACCAACCACTTCTACGTCATTTTTTATGTCAGTCGGTTGTTCGCAATTTCGGTGTACTTTTTCTCCACGCCGAATTCCAGGTTCGTCGTCATTGCCTCTATCATCTCTTCCTTCAAACTCTTCATTCCGCTCAATAATTTTGATGTATTTCCCACTGACATCAATCTGACAAAAATGATAACACGAAGTTGCAGCAAAACTTATTTTATTTGCCACTAGAATAGGTGGACAAATGTTGATTTACTATCACTTCCACTATTTTACCAAAATTCACAGATTTAGCACACCATTTTAACATTCTTTGTATGTCTGTTGTACGCACCAACTTACGTTGCACGGAACTTCTCGCTGTTCACTGGTCACAGAACAAATTTCACTTATAACGCACAACTGCTTTGCAACTCAGATACACTGGTCAACTCATAACTAGGAACTGAACTGTAAGGTGACCTTGACACACATGAAAGAAAATGTTCTGGAAACCGAAATCTCTCGAATCAAAGAAAGTTATTCTTCTGGATCTACCGAAACTGAACTACCTGAAACATCAGCGCGGTACAACATTGAGGTACAACTAAAACGGAGGAATGGTGACTGACACTTACGTTTTTTTTTTTTAATTTACGTCCTCCAACGTTAAGTCATATCGGACGGTGAATGAATTGGTTGAAATGATGCTCAAATGAGTCCAGGGTCCTTGGAGCCTAGAGTTACCTGACATTTGTCTTGAAGGACAAGGGAAAACCCCGGGTAAAACCTTATCCAGGTAACCCACCCTGACCGATATTCGAACTCGGGACCTCTTGAACGTGAGGCAGATATGCTACATCTACGCTACCGAGGCGGGCGACACTTACGGTGGGCATTGGCCGCCGGCATCACAATATTTTTCTCTTGAGCCCCTAAACGTGTACTTATAATGAAATCTAGGTATATCTGTAAGTAATTAGAAGAGAAATGTAAAAGATTTTGTAACAATAGTTTATGAAAGAGTGGTGAAAACATGTGATTGTATAATTTTATGTTTGTTAAATTTTTAGATAGCATTGTTGATGGTCTTTGGGATAACCAGTGCTTCAGCAGGAAAGGAATGTCCACCGAAGAGTCTCAAACCTGAATCTTTTGCACCCGAGGTAACTTTATTGTACAATATTTTGTAATGCTGCTTGCACTGTCATTATTAACGTTTTAAAATGTCAGTAACTTAAGAATTGAAATGCAATGAAACGAAACTCTTTTCAGTAGGAAGGAAACTAAATATACATAATTGCGAATTATAATGTACATTCTCACGGGCATCCAATCAAATGTGGATTTAGTGCTTTTAAGGAGTAAAAAAAAGGAAGCCAAAATTGAATCATTATTCTAATAGACTTTTGTACTTAATTTAGTATCTATTTTGTTACTTCGTTAACGACGATAGTATATCAATTCCGCCGGTGTACCGAATTTCTCCCCCAGGAGTTCTTTTGCATGTCATCTACTGACACGGGGTTGTCACTTTTAGGGACACTTAAAAACCATCGGCCTGGACCACGATCTTGCCATCAGTAGCTAGCTAGTTCAGACACCTAGACAGACATTGTAGTATCTGTGTGTACCCCTAAGCAATTTAGTTCACCTTTTTAAGCAGTTGTACATTCACCCATAGGTGATAAGCTTTAACAGTGAATCCCGGGTTTTCCTTTTTTCATTGAACACATTTTTTGCCCTGTGAAATTATCACTTGACGTTGGTTAACAGAAATATCACTTCGCATCGATCAGCATATTCATACATTCATACCATAAAACCTAGAGAAAAGGCAAATAAACTATTTTATTTACATACTGTGACAGAAATTCAACGCTCAGCTCAAACTTTCTTATTCTTGTCACCATAATTTGTTACCACAGCTTCGACATGTATATTTATTTTTCTTTAACAAGTACCAACTTTCTCTAATACACAACTGTTCACCTCTCACCCGGAGCTGCATACTGACTCTGACCCAGCACTTCCGATATTAGCTCGTGAACTGCTTGCTGTACCGTTCCACGCCCCGTCGAGTTCTCACCACGGAGCTTGTGGCGTAATTACACTCCACTCCTCTGCACTGTTAAATGAAGACTTATTTTACAGATGACAAATTGGTATTCTCATTAGGAACATTATTGAATTCTATTGCTATAGGACGAATTCATTGCACTCACCTCACCTGCTTGGGACCAGGCTGGAAGGGAAAATATGATAACGTCATGGCCTGATGTGCGTGACCTGCAGAAGAAGAAACTATCAGAGTGGAAGAAGATTTTACAGATAATTTTAATAATATCGATGACTTTTTCGATGTTGATGAAGAAGACATTCACAATGATGGAGGTTATAAACTGACTACAAAGGAAGGCATTATTGCAGCATGCAGTGTTACTGAAAATGTAGTGTATTCAGATTTAGACAGTGTTCATGTAGCTATGACCCACGCACTAGTACAAACATAGAGAAATTGATGCTTTATTTCAAGAGTTAATCCGAAACGTTGCCAAACGAACTTCTAATGTTAAAGTGGATGCATTAATGGCGCTGCTGGTAAGCAATACACTAAACTGAGACAGCGGAAGCACGCTTCCTTTTGACTAGTTTGTAGCTATATTGTGTACAGTTCAAATACATAGCTATTACAGTATATACAGTGTATGTGTTGTATTTGTAGATGTAAGTCTGCCGGTAGTAGTTTCTAAGCTCCATTAAAAATAGTCCGTTGATATGCTTTTGTCACCTTTTCCGTCATTCTCTGCATAACGCGGATCGTTAAGTCGGATCGGTCCTGCTCCCAATTTATCCGGGTAAACGAGGTTCTACTGTATTACAGAGAGAGAATTTTTGTACAACCATCACCATAATCACCATAAAATAAATATCTGTCAAATCATTTATCAGTTTTAAATATAGTGCGATTGCCCGCCTCGGTAGCGTGGTGGTAGGTACCTGGATAAGGTTTTACCGGGGTTTTCCTTTATCCTTCAAGACGAATGTCGGGCAACTAAGCTCCATGGACCCTCGACTCATTTAAGCATCATTTCACCCAATTCATTCATCGTCCGATATGACTTAACGTTGGAGGACGTGCATTAAAAAAAAAAGAAAAATAGTGCGTTCCAATAAACCTGAACCATTTCAATAGGCCATAACGTTTGAACTAATAATAGGACATAAATGCAACTTTGGGAGAATATAATACACAATTGGGAGATTACATTACACTATTTATATCTCAGAGAAAATGTTGGAAGTGTCCTCCATCAGCATGTATAAATGTTTGCACTCGTCCCACTATATTGTAACGGGTGCGCTGGAGCACCCTGTGAACCAGCTGCGAACGGAAGGCAGGGGGGAGGACCGCGTTAGCCACACCTCCTCCTCGTTTGTCTTGTAGTGGTGACAGGCTGTGGTCAGGGGAAAAAATGACTGTGTCGCCTGTTTTTCTCTACACCTGTTTCTCGATCTTTCGTTTACTGGAACATTCTCCTGGTCACTAGAAACCGGCGATATTCCGATATAAAGAGGGTTACAGACAGACGGAGTTAGTTAGTCAGTTGTTGGTTGAGTCAGTCAGTCAGTTGGTTGGTTAGTGTGATTGAGGACAGTTCTTGGTGTAAGAAGGCAGTGTTAGTCAGTGACGTGTTAATGAACGAAAGGATTGTGCAACGGAAGACTGTACGTAACTGGTATGTGTAACGGAGTTTATGTAATCGCGAGTACAAGTGAAGTTGTAACGGACGAACTGGTGAATTGTATTGTGTGCAAGAAGTAATTCTGTGTAATTGGCAAGTGTTAAACTGTAAGTCGGTGGAAATAAAGAACATTGTTGAGTGGTGGAATTGGACTTTTCATTTCACGAACCCACAAAGTCACACTGGTGTCAGGAAGCGGGAAGATAACATCACCGAAAATTACAACCATGGACGCGGCATTGGAAAAATTTTTGGAGAAGATGATGGAAATGCAGGCCGAATTAACAGAGATGCTGGAGACTAGAAATAACCTGGCCGCGGAACTGAAACTAATCAGGACGGCTAGGGACAACATCACCGCAGAGTTGAAACAAATGAAGACGGCAAACAACAACATCACCGAGAAGACGGAACAAATTAAGGCCGAGTTAACCACGGAAATGAGAGCAGCGAATGACCGTCTGGCTACCGAAATGAAGGTGGCGAACGAGGCTCTCGCCGCCAAGTTTGAGGAACGGTTGGCCGGCGTGAGGGATGACGTCACGAATCTGGGCAAGCGGAAGGGTCAAGTAGACGACCGCCTTAACGATTTAGAGGAAAAGGCCGACAACATCGCAAAACCCCTCACCCGCCTGACGGAGGAAAACCGGCCGTATGTGTGGACGGAGGACGCCGAAGACACTTTCCAGCACCCGAAGGAGACCCTGTGCAGTGCTCCAACTTTGGGTTTCCCACAACCGGGTGGCGCCTTCATTGTGGACACCGACGCTAGTGACCATTGCATTGGAGGTGTCCTATCGCAGATCCAGGACGGCCATGAGCGCACAAGAGTGGAAGAGAAGGAGCGTGCCGCAGCAGTCCGAGTAGTTGTGGCAGTGCCTGCTGAAGGCTGGGATAGCGCAGGCCTGAGGAGGGAGCAGCTGGCGGACGCAGACTGGGGGCCACTCTTGAGGGAAGTGGACGCAGGGACGAGACCAACCTGGGAGGACATCGCACCGAGGAGCGCCACCTACAAGTCGCACTGGGCCCAATGGGACTCGTTGAAGACCAGAGAGGGCGTGCTGTTCCGGGTATGGGAGTCACCCGATGGGAAGGCGCAGAGAGGACAGTTGGTACTTCCCCGGAGCAAGGTCCCGGAAGTCTTGGAGGAAGTGCACGCCGGTACTTCAGGAGGACACCTGGGAGCGAACCGAATGATTCACAAACTACGGCAGCGCTACTTCTGGCTGAGACTCCGAGCAGATGCTGGTGGTACACCTGGACCGCCTCGCACGCTACGATGGGGCTGTTCGGGGGCGAACAGCTTTGAGGAGGGAGCAGTGTAACGGGTGCGCTGGAGCACCCTGTGAACCAGCTGCGAACGGAAGGCAGGGGGGAGGACCGCGTTAGCCACACCTCCTCCTCGTTTGTCTTGTAGTGGTGACAGGCTGTGGTCAGGGGAAAAAATGACTGTGTCGCCTGTTTTTCTCTACACCTGTTTCTCGATCTTTCGTTTACTGGAACATTCTCCTGGTCACTAGAAACCGGCGATATTCCGATATAAAGAGGGTTACAGACAGACGGAGTTAGTTAGTTAGTCAGTTGTTGGTTGAGTCAGTCAGTCAGTTGGTTGGTTAGTGTGATTGAGGACAGTTCTTGGTGTAAGAAGGCAGTGTTAGTCAGTGACGTGTTAATGAACGGAAGATTGTGCAACGGAAGACTGTACGTAACTGGTATGTGTAACGGAGTTTATGTAATCGCGAGTACAAGTGAAGTTGTAACGGACGAACTGGTGAATTGTATTGTGTGCAGCAAGTAATTCTGTATAATTGGCAAGTGTTAAACTGTAAGTCGGTGGAAATAAAGAACATTGTTGAGTGGTGGAATTGGACTTTTCATTTCACGAACCCACAAAGTCACAATATTCTCTGAAGTTTTACTGAGATGATATCGAATTAGAGAAGGTTACTTCCATCAAGATGAAGCAACGTGCCATACATATAATGACACCTTGGAACTTGTAACCGGTTTGTTTGATAATCGAATGATCTCAAAAGGTCTGTGGCCCCCCAGATCCCGTGACCTAACCTTACCGAATCTTTTCTTGTGGGGTTATCTAAGAAATAGAGTATAGAAGAATAGGCCACGGACAATTGATGTTCTGAAGGAATCCATTCGAACCGAAATAAGTAATATTGGCGACGATACTCTCCGTAAAACTTGGTGAGACGAATGTAAACATGTATAGATGCTGGTGGAGGACACTTCCAACATTTTATCTGAGATGTAAATAGTGTAATGTAATCTCCCAATTGTGTATTATATTCTCCCAAAGTTGTACATGTGTCCTACTATTGGTTCAAAAGTCATAGCCTTTTGAAATGGTTCAGGTTTATATGGATCGCACTGTATTTGTCGCAGTATCATGTTCAGAATTCTTGCACCATGCTTAGCAGCTATATACGAGGTATTATCCTTACCTTTTGCACTTCCTTACACAGTTGTATGTTTGTGTGTGTTACAGAAACTGACGAACGGCTACACGGTTGCCTACTGCAAAGGTAAAATCTTCTGTTCTGGGCTCAAATGTCCGTATTTTGCTAATAAGAACTTCAATGAGAAGAAAAAGGAGTATGAGACATTTATGTCGGTCACTAATAAAAGGTAATAAGCTTCTGAGTGGAAAAGGTTATAATATTTTATCTTATCGACATTGTAGTAGTGCAAAACTTTTTTACAATCGAGTTTAAACTAAAAATGTGAATGACTTGCAATAGACAGTTATTTGTTTACCTAACTCACAATTTAATTGCAATGACTACAGTATGAGCTGTTTCCTACAAGTCTTATTGTTGTCTATTGTGCGCTCCACGCGTTTACTTTTAAATCTGACACAGTTAATTACCGATTCGGATAGCTTTGACGGTTTCGTCTTGGCCCGCATTCAGGATATCCGGATTTGATTCCTATGGCTGACCTACATGACCAATGGTTTTTTTTTAGAGTTTTCCCGGGTCGCCAGGCGTAAGCTGGATAGGTAAATTACATCACCTGTAAAATAAGACCTGAAGCTTTCCTGGCGACGAATATGCTCACTTTATTCTCGGGCAACAAGCCAGGTGAAAAGACGATTAGATATCGACGTTTCGGGAGTGTGCATCTCTCCCATCATCAGGATATTTATAAACTGTTATAACCACAAATGAAACACTGGATACAACACAAATATAAACAAAGACAAAACACTATCAAAATTCGCATTACTGAACAAAAGACTGTTTTCAGTAAATTAAATGCCAGGCCATGAGATGGCGCGAGTATAGAAAATTGTGTCAAAGAAACTTAACTACTTAACTTGATTATCAAGCTGTATTGATCTTTGCTTCTTAATTCGACGGATTTCCATTTTAAGGCCGGTTTCCAAGAGTAGCTGATTTGAAATCCAGCATCACGATTAAGCGTGCTCCTTTCAGAGGAAATGGCCAAAGCCTCCTTAATTCTCCGCTCCCAGTAACTGTTGCATTTTGCCAAGATGGTCGTCTCCCAAAAATTGGCTCTATGGTTGTTATCAAAACAATGCTCTGCCAGCCCAGGCTTCTCAGGTTACATCAAACGAAGGCTCCATTCATGTTCGATTATTCTGTTATCTCTGATCCCAGCCACTTAAAACAAGAATTACAGCACCAGAGACTCTCTTTCCGTCAAAATGGCTACTCCGAATATGACGTTGAAGCCTCGATCACCAAAGCTAGGAAAGGGAAACCTGTAATACAGCAAGCGTCAGATAAGCCAACCGCTACAGCCTGCATCCCGTTTACCGGCAATCTATCCGGCAGAATCAGCAGAATTCTCGCCAAATACATCAGGACCATCCAAAAGCCACCTCCAAAGATTAAACATCTGTTGAGACCAGTGAAAGACAAACTGTCCCAAGTTCTGGGAGTGTACCGCATTCCCTGTGAACGTGGGACACCGTATATAGGACAAACCAGAAGGATCATCGCCACCAGAATAATCGAACGGAGAATCAAGGAGGCTTTGGCGATTTCCTCTGAAAGGAGCACGCTGAATCGTGATGCTGGATTTCAGTTCAGCTCCTCTTGGAACCGGCCTTAAAAATGGAAATCCGTTGATTTATGAAGCAAAGATCAATACAGCTTGATAATCAAGTTAAGCGTTTCGTTGACACAATTTTCTATGCTCACGCCATCTTCTGACATGGCATTTAATTTACTGAAAACAGTCATTTGTTCAGTAATGCGTATTTTGATAGTGTTTTGTCTTTGTTTATATTTGTGTTGTATCCAGTATTTCATTTTGTGGTTATAACAGTTTATAAATATCCTGATGATGGGAGAGATGCACACTCCCGAAACGTCGATATCTAATCGTCTTTTCACCTGGCTTGCTGCCGGAGAAGAAAGTGAGCATACATCACTCGTATTTGATGTCTCTCGATTTCATCTCCCCTATTATTTTACATCAGCTTTCATCTGGTGTTGGTTGGAGTCTCGGCTCAGCATGGCAGGATGATACGCTCATAGTAAATACTTCTTCCTCCGGTAGGACGGTCTTGGGTCTCCGTGCCAGCCTAGTGAGAAGTTTCAAGAAAACGGTGGATGGGATGCCGATTGTACTCGCCTACCGGCGAGTTTCCAACTAGTCAAGGTGCGGGCTATGTCCTCTGTACTGTAGTGACTCCATGGGTCGGCTGCTCTCTGTCTCATCCCGAGATCCCCAACAGATCAAGACTGGAAGCATGGCCAAATCCCTTCCGTACTGTATCTATCCCATCCTACACAGCTGTTAAAAATTCACATTCAAAGTACGGAGCCAGGAAACTACAGAGAGTAGTGAATCTCTTTGAAACTTGGAGAAATCTAAGACTCCCTCGCCCACCTCTGTAGCGTGGTGTTAGCCTATCTGCATCACGTTCAAGAGGTGCCAAGTTCGAATCTCGGTCAGGGTGAGTTATATGAATAACGTTTTTGCGGGGGTTTCTCCTATCCTTAAGGATGAACGTCTGATAACTCTAATCTCTATGTACCCTGGACTCATTTGATAATCATTTCATTGATCATGCAATATGAATTAAAATTATAAGATGTAAATGGTAAACAGAAAGTTCCTCGCTGAGTTTTGCTTCAGCTCTTATATACACTGCCGGTCTGCAAGTAATTTCTAGTTATAAAACATCCTCAAATTAGTTACTCGAACTGTTTCGAAAAGTCTTTTGCATAGTAACAGAGCTCACTCCTGGCTTCGTGACGCCTTCGTAACGTCGCCCATAGCTATTCTAGCCAGTAGAAAACAACGGCACAGCGATTACCGCACTCACACGTAACTTCTCCCTGTAGGATATCACTATGCGTTTCATTTCTCTCGAAAATCTCCTGAACGTATGATATTTTAATCGTAATCATTACAGCCTTTTTTAGAAAATAAGAATTTTGAAGATTTTCTGTAGTTTCAAGAAGAGAGATTTCTTTGAAAGCAAGTTAAAGTTTAAATGTCATCCTGTTCTGAGTTATGTTTGGCGTTTCATACCGGCGCTGTCCTTAGTTTATATAGCAATGTAAACAAAAGCACGTATACGTGCATGACATCATTGCTCTTTAGCCTTGTAACTTCCTGCGGATGGAAAATATAGCTTGCGCATCAGTTTCAAAGACTTTGCATATAACGCAAAATATATAAACATCATTTCATTAGTACAAATGCAACAGTCACACTAAAATTAATTAGTATTTTATTTGGTATACGTAAGCGTCATTTGTATGTATTAATCAGAGTGCACACTGCGCTTGTGCAGTTTAAAAGCAGAAAAAAAGTGGGAGAATCAGTTTGCAACGTCTTTGCAACGGTCCACTATGTAAACGTCACAGAGAGAAACAGTTAAAAAGTGGTGAAAAAGAAGTTATATTAAGCGTGTTTAGCAAGTTGTGTGAAAAATACCCGACTTTAGCAATGGAGGATGTTAATTTGTCAGCAGAATATACCGGCGTTTCTGCGCCAGATATCAAAGCCGCTGAAGTGAAGTTGTAAAGTGCTCTCCGATCCAAGAAAGCTTCTCTCTAAGGGAGAAGCCGGTTGTGGAAGGTGTATGTGAAGAATTTGTTTAAAGTGCAGTTCGTTGCAAGGTCCATGGCTTCTTTGAAAGAAACGAGCCAGTAAAAGTTACGAAAGTACTTCAATTAGTAAACAATAATACCTATTTTTCGAGCTCTAGAAAAACCAGCATACACAACATTCTTTGGACATAAGTTTTGAGTTTGTAAACAGAAACAGAAAAAAAATTGTTGAGCGCGAAGATATTTTGTTTTGATGCGGGAGTTATCTACGGAAACTTAGGAAGTGGAAGCCGTTTAAGGAATTTGTCCGTTGACACATTGCAATAAGGTAATTTGTCTTCAGTTGCATGTCAGTAGAACGTTCAAATCATTGCAAAGCGGCTACACACAGTTATTTAGCGGTATTATTCCTCAGAAAGACCCATTCCTTAACTTTTAATTTATAAATGAGGGTATCGTGAAGAAATAAACTGTTAGGTAATTGCTGTAAGCAATAAATTACTTTTTAACGTACAAAGTAAAATTATAATACACAGTTCACAGCTTTGAAATTAATTTAACATAGAAGTGCTATCGTACAAGTTACTCAAACATCGAAAATCTCAAAGCAAAACTTGCATAGAAATTCTTTGAAAGCGCACATGTTTGCCACGTATAAGATAAAATAGCGTGACCATTCCCTACAATCACAGTCACCGGCGGTTTAATACGTTTTCCAGTTTGTTTACATCGCTACATAAACTAAAGAAGATGCCGGTATATATCTCATTGGGAAGGTAGTTTAAAATTGACTGTATAATATCCACCATATAAACAGCCAAATAATTTTTAATAAAACGTTTAAAGTAGGTATTTTAATATGTTGTGTTCACGTTTTCTCACAGCACTGGCAAAGTGGAGGAATCAAATGGAATCACTAAAATCATAGGTTCTGATCAGTACACAATCTCTGGTATTCCTGGTAAGTGATGTTTGTAACTATTTACACGGAGTTGTCTCTACTGTCGTGTTTTCCTTTCACCAAACACAAAGTATTTGCTCTTGCAGGTTGTCCAAGAGAAAACAAATTCTATCAGTTGGTAAGAACAAAGGATTACCTTATTGAGTTCGCCTGCTTTACAGATGAAAAGGGCGAATTGGAAGGTGAGTGTAAAATGTACAGTTATTGATACAAATCTGCAATAAGTGATCATTTCATTTTCGGGGAGAAGGTCAAAATTATGTGGGCTCATAAGTGGTCAGTATAAAGGATGCTTATAGAATTTTTCATTGATATCTAGGAAATTTAACCATAGGAGAAGCGGTAGCACCATCATGTAGTTTAAATTGATTCACGTTCACTGAGTTCAGTAGTAGGCCTACGAATACTAAAGATATCAAAGAAGTGGACAGTTTAATAGCATACATACATGAAAATTGAACACAGAGCACACTATACACAGGCAATATGAAAAACAAGGCAGAGATAATCACATATGAAACAAAATCAGACACTCCCCTGCAGACTAGCAAGTGTGTATACAAATACACCATCTACCAAAAAATAATGGACATTAGTCAGAAATGTTTATGTGGCTAGTTATGCCCCTTCAGAACCTAGTGGTGCTACCTTTTGTTGCTATAACAGCAGCCCCTTGTCAGGCCACCTGCTGTCTGTTAGTTTGTGTGAGACTTCCACTGGAATGAGTCGCCATTCCTCGTGCGAAGTGTTAGTCTGTTGGTCACAGGAAGTTGGCCGCATATCCTGAGACCTCATTCGCTAGTCCAATCCATCCCAAAGGTGCTCAGTAGCCGCCGAAACATGGCACCTAGCTAATCATCGTGGAACTAATAAGGGTCGGTTCCATAAAAGTGCCACAATGTTGAGAGCATTTCGCTATCAAGAATTGTAGAGTGTGCCTCTGAGTTTTGTATGTCATGAACCACCACCACCATCACCACCACCACCACCACCGCCCCCGCCACCGCCACCGCCACCGCCACCGCCACCGCCGCCGCCACCACCACCACCACCACCACCGCCACCGCCGCCGCCACCGCCACCGCCACCGCCACCAATTTCCTATTAGGTACTATACAGTCTGGCTAAAGGCCTTCTCAAGTAACCACCGCTCTGATACACGTCCATTAGACCGAAATAATGTGCATCTAGACCCGTCACTCCATAGAACCGATTTCCACTGTTCCAGTCCAGTTGCGAAAGTCCAAAGACCATTTGAGTCTCCCTGATATGCGGCTCTTCCGGAATATCCGAGTTGGTGGGCCTCTGTTCACAATGTTGCAATGATGGTAGCTGATGGTAGCTATCGGTTGTCACCTGTTCTTTACAATTTCAATTTTCAGTTTTCTACGATTTCTGTTGGTCAGAATTTTTGGTTGTCCGAAACGTTCACCATTGTCACAATGTTCATCGATCTTCCACTTATGTCGGACAAATACTACTGCTGATTTGGGCCTGTTTACGTTAGCGGCCATTGGGTGGCAGCCCGGAATTATGGCCTTATCAAATTCTGCACCACGCATCATCTCGTTCTCCATTGGTTCTCTTGCTCGTTGCACACTAACACCTGGAGGCTACAAAAGTCAAATTACATGCAAAATGAGATATCCAGGCGTGCCCAATTACGTTTAGGTAGAGAGTGTGGAAATACAATTTGGCAGTTTAATGTTTTTCAACTTTCACTTGGCTTTTGCCAGTACGTCTCAACATTTTATGTTAGAATTTTAACGGATGGCATTTATTGTCATGAATACCCACTTGCTGGCAGTGGTCGTTTAGATTTTACTTAGAGCATTTTGTCACTTACATAAACTTTGTACATTGTTTCAGAATAAAATGATTTTGAGAACTTATACTGTGCAAAAAAGAAAAAAGAAAACACTGAAATTGTTAAAACAGTTTTTAAATAGTGTTTTAAAAACATTGAAATTGTTACATCTTTTGACGACTTCATAATACACATATTTATGAAGCTAGAAAGATTAGCGCTCGGATCATGAATGTTACACTTTTGTCTAACGTTTTCTTAACATTTATAAATGTATTATGTTGTCTCATTTTGGTGTTTTGGAAAATGTATTGGATTTCTTTGGTTTGAAATTGCTCTTTAAGGGATGTCATAGCTAGATTGCGTACACTGCAAGCATGTATCAGTCTTCACTTGTTAATAAACAGTCACAAAATGGAGATAGCAAAGTTTAAACTTAGAGTTCTTGTAAAAAGCTACTGGAAGCAAGATTACAAATCCGCTGCCGAAGCTCGAAGAATATGTGAAGCAGAAGGAGAAGGTGCCGTTAGTGAGAGCGTGGCAGAGCAATGGTTCCAACGTTTCAGCAATGGGGAAGAAAACACTAAAGCTTTGCTATGTTCCGGAAGAGCCATAGTAATGAATATTTGGATACACACCAAGTTTTGCGAGAAAATCCGTGAAAAAGTACCCGTAGGCTTTCAAGAGAACTTGCTGAATCAAAAGATACCATACATCACCACATTAAGACTTGGAAAATCATAAAGAAGTTGCAGATCTATACATCATGAACTGACACCCCAACAGGCCAAACGTGCAGTGGATATCTGTCATCAGCTTATCGGTAACCCCATGGATGATAGATTTCTAAGAAGAATTGTCACTTGTGATGAAAAATGGATCTCTTACCGAATCTCTGACGCCTCGAAACAGTGGCTTGATCTCCGCCAACCTGCCAAAGTCATCGCTTAAAAAAAAAAAAAAAAAAAAAAAAAAAAAAAAAAAAAAGTGATTCACTGGAAGTTTGTTCCAAACGGACGGACAATGATGCGGATCTTTACTCTCAACAACTGGAACGAGTTCATAAAATTTTGAGACGCAGATACGCAGAATTAGTTAAGCGAAATAGAGTTCCATTACACCAGTTCAATTAAATATCCCATACTGCACGAACAATCATGGAAAAAAATCAGGAATTTGGAGGAATCGAACTGCTACCACACCCAGCATACAGCCCTGATCTCGCACCACTAGATTATCATCTTGTTCTATCCATGGTCCATTTTCTACGTGGAAGAAATTTTGACAACATTGAAGCAGAGCAAGTGGGTGTCGCCGAATTCTTTACACCAAAAACCAGAGACTGGCACCATCGTGGGATTTATAAACCTCGCTGAACCATGGCACAAGAGTATATAATCTCATAGTCCATACTTTGAAAATTAGTTAATTGCTTGTCAGAACATATTTAGAATAATTATTTTGGTTAAATAACGACATTACTTATGAGATAGTACTTATCTGCATTATGAAAAGAAATATTTGAGCTAAAATTGTGGGGTTTTACGTTAAGTTAGAAAAATTACTCCCTATCTCACACGTGGATATTTGTTTTTCAAATTTGAATTTTTGTCATAGCGTAAATAATATTTGTTAGAGATGGATTCCCTTGGCGCTTGTCATACCCAAATTAAGGGGTGTGCAACACCGCAGGACAGCTGGCCCTGTAGCATTGAAAGACAAATATCATCCCATTTGAAAGCCACAGTAGGTTGTTAGTCCATCTTGGCACGGTACGACATGATAAAGTCTATCTACCACAAACTTTCAGAACCTCGTCGAGTATTTTCGTCTGAATTTTAATGAACCACCTTTGTTCATATTCACTTCCCGTAGGGGAGGGGATCCGTCCCTTTCAGCTGCCGTGGTGTGGGCGCTGTGGACCATTAGCTCTCGTGGTACCTCTGACGTTACTAGAGAAACCTCGGGCCGAACATTCGAGCCGCTCCCTGACAGGGAGTTGTTCGGATGGGTTGATCTCGAGGGGTCAGTGGTTCCCGATACCCGTGGGTGATCGGGTACGTCTCCGGATGAGGTTGAGGGAAGCCATTGATATTCCCGGATACTAGCCTGCATAGCTAGTAGAAGGTGTGCTAGATCGCCAGGCGGCCCCACCCAGGTCATATCGGTAGCTTTCCCATTTTGGTGCTGGCGCGCGTTAGTGGCGTATCCACTTCCATCCCGTCTTGTGTCCTTGGACCAGACGGGGGGGGGGCTTGTTAGTAACCCAGGTCTTGCCCTATGGAAAGCCCCACGGAGAACGCCGGGCGCACTTTGGGACAGCTCGGCTACTCCCTGGTGAAAGAGGCCTGGCTCCTTGGTCCTACGCGTCCAGGACTAAACTCAACTGTTCGTGTTCACTTAACATTTCAGAGTAGTACAGATAACAGTCTACAAAATTAACTCACTACAAATATCTTATAAATAAGATTATTGTCTTCAAACTCTCAGTTAACACACGTCAGATGCTACGGTTATTCATTGTTATCAGTTCGCACACTTTCATAGCGTCATACCACTAATTATTTTGTGTCCCATGTATAAAGACGTGCCACGAGTAATGTATGGAACTAAAACACTTTAAGGAATAGTATGGTATGCAGGCTTAGTTTTGCAATTCATAGCGAGCAAAGAGAGAGAGAGAGAGAGAGAGAGAGAGAGAGAGAGAGAGAGAGAGAGAGAGAGAGAGAGAGAGAGAGAGAGAGAGAGAGAGAGAAGAGAGAGAGAGTTATATGATTATGGCTTAAAACTTTTTAATTTGTATGTTACTTATGATCCTAATTAGTTCTTTCTTTAACAGAGGCAACTTATGTTAGCGTCGGTAAGGAAGGAAAACTCTCGGAATCGAACCTGGAAAAAGTAAAGAAAATTTTGAAGGAAAGCGGACTGGATTTCAAGGATTTGGAGCCGATCGACAACAAAGACTGCAAAAAGTACGAATAAGTATCGTCTACAGATGAGAAAAACGTAAATACATGTAATTAATACTCTAACTATGGAAATGCATTTATTCTAGATTCTTTTGTTTTACTAGAACCCCCAACTCCTTTTCTCACCCTCTGCTTTCCTACTTTCTAACCCTTTCTTCTTCTTCAGTGCTGCGGAAACTTGGGAACAGAAAAAAATACCTATCTTTAAGATAGCATGAATTAGAAAGCAACTTTGGGAAGTGGATTGGGTGCCACCTGAGCACCCGTCTTAGGTATGCATCCTACTACTCAACGAGCAGGAACAGACTGATATATTGTCCGGTATATACATTTGCGAGTCCAGACAGGAGAATGAGACGAAGCTATTAAATAACTTATCTGTCAGTTGTCCAGAGTATGAAGCTTCTGATAGTCATTAAGTAGTGTCGGGCCAAATGGCAACTTACCCAGGCAACGGATTTTCATGTACAGGAGAATTTGAGGTGATAGTAAAGGGACATCTAATTTGAGAGAGCGGAAAACAAAAATTAATGCAGCTACATGTAAAAGCTTCCATATTTCTCTTTTAGGCACTGCAATTACCCTGAAATATTTTAAATTTACTTTTAATTAAAACCGACATTTCCATATTACCTCCACACTATGCACTTTATATTATTTATTTTAATTCCATAATTTAAAAAGCTCTTTAGTTATATATAGACATCAGACATGACTTAAGGTTAGGCTAGCTTCTATTATACTGCTGCTTACGTTGTTTACAAACCAGCGAAGTGGAGAGGGAGCAGTGACGTGCACTATTGAGTTGTGTACGCTGTGTACGCTATAGGTAAGTACAGGTGGGCACAGAAAGAAGTATACAGTCTTTTAGCAAGCATACATTTTTGTTACACGGTCTGTGCTGTGATAGATAAAGTAAAAATATTTTATTTATGATTTATATGCGAGGACTAATTTTTTTCCAAGTGGAGGAAAGGTCCATTTATGGACTGACTCGACTGAGCTGGGATGGCACAGCCGGGAGTGTGAGCTTCACCGGAAGCTACTACCCACTAAAAAGCCTCCACCGGAGAGTAGTCAGGACAGGAATTCCAGCAGTACCGCTATATGGATTCATGGAGAAGGTGTGCAAGTTGGCCGTATGGCCTAACCGAGGTGAGACTAGTTGCCAGGACATAAGCATAGCCGAAGCCCTGAATATGCCCTCGCGGATTCGAGGTGAGGGATCTAGTGGGGTGTAGTGTCGTTTCCAATAGGAAACACTGTTTTAACCTAGAAGTTGCGTCTCCAATGCTAGAGGAGATAGGCATCTGTGAGTTATACTGCTTTATTTGCCTTGGCTTTTAATTCTTAACTATTGGTCTGTCCACCCTTTAGCGGGTAGAACGTGTCATTAATGCTAGTGGTGGGCGCTAAGAAAGTGTTAGTCATGCATTATCTTTACAAGTAAAATTAAAGTTAAAGGTAAAATGGCAGTTCCTGTCTTCGCAAATGATTGCGATGGTCAATGGTTCCTAGTTGTAAGATTGTTATATTTGCGCATAAGCTTCGTCTGGTTTGAGGTTAATTCTAAGTTCAATGATTAGATCATAACCATTACTTCTAGTGCCAATGTCGTGCAAGAGTAGTGGGGAGGGGGATGCCTCCCCAGCAGAGCCGCCTTGACTAAGAGCAAGGACTTTGTGGACTGCCAAATGTCAGGTTGTGGTATATAGTACATGGGTAATCTTACTACTCCTCAAGGGATGACAATGTATGTTCTGCACGTATCAAAAGCAAAACCTCTTCTATTACAATGCAACAAAGTTTGTATCTTGAAAAACTCCGTTCAACAGGGCATGACGTGACTGGTGCAAAACGAAACTGACGAACATCACAAACATCTAGCTGAGAAACACATGCATTTACATAATTTATAATGGCGTCCCTAATACAACACATAATTGAATATCCTGTTTTTTTTTGTCTAAAACACTCTTCAGTTTCTGTTTCGCTATTTTAACAGCAATACATTTTTCTATTTTTCTAAAGTGTTGAGTCAACTGATCGACAAGTTTCAAGGATTCTGGCAGTGCTATCTGTGACGATTCAAGTTGTTTTATTATTAAATGACTATCCTTAAATAAATTATTGATTAACTGCAAATGTTCATACAGCTGTGGAGATATAAAAGATTTTGCAGCTTTAATAGCTAAAATTTCTACATTTTCAAATCTACTAATCACGTTAAAAATCCCGTTGTAATGCTCAAAGTAGTACAGAGAGGCCATCAACTCAGAACCCCACCGTGTTACAATAGGTTGAGGTGGTAATGGAATTCCTGGAGATAGTTCTGGAAGAAGCCTTTAAAAATACATTTGTTTTTTACATTTTAAATGAAATTATCTACATCAGAAAAATGCTTCTTAATCTATTGTGCAACCCGGGGAAGACCATGAACTAAACACGTCAGATGTATCAGTCTGGGATAGCGTTTCTTAATTTTGGAAACAGTTTGATCATGTATGGGGCTGCGTCTGTCACAAATAATAATATTTTTTCAGTTTTTATAAAGTCTGGCCATAAAAGAGACATTGCGCCGTTAAACAGCTTGTCAAAATAAATGGTTAACTTCGCTTAACACCTCCGATGTTAATAAGAATGTTTTATCTGGACGTTAAGGAGATAATAGATCTTCCAGAAGCATCTGTGGATTCATCTATTGAAATGCAAGTATTACGATCTCCCACAGAATGTCTAATGTTGTTCAGAGTATCATCATAACAAGCAGACAAATAATATTTGCGTGGACTCACAAGGAACATTCAACCTGTATATTTCTCCACAAATGTATAAAATGCAGGATTTTGCAGCTTATTGAATGGAATGTTTGCGCTTACCATCATATCACACAAATCCCTGCAAAATATGGTTTGGGTATAGCAGGTCTTGAGTTCTGATTTGGATAATATATCCTCAACCCCCTCATTTCTTGCAGGCAACGTAATATTTTCTGTATGAGATTTAGATTTACTCCGTCTTGCAATAAAATTGAGTCTCTCTCCTTTAATCTCAATGTGGCATACTTTACAAAAATATTTTCTCATCTGACTCCATATTCCTTTACAAGTAAGGCATTTTTCCTACTGGTTGATTTCGGCATGGTTCTTCAGCTAACAGTGGCCGGACTTCGTATCTTGAAAACAGATGGTATTGGTACTATCGCTTGCTTGGTGTGGATGACTGGCAGTGATAGGGGAGGGGAAGGAGAAGTCACTAAAATCCTGTGCGCACACAACTATTTTCTAGCCATACAACCAAATCAAAACCATCTTCGAGGCCTGGTTATATATTTTGGTTTGGACTTGGAAAGAAAATCAATTTTAAGGGCGTTTAAACATATAAAATAAATACGCCTTTAAGTTACGAAACCATTTCAGTAAACAATAGGTATGTTTGGTAAAAGAATGGCAATCATTGTTCTACTTTTGTTTTCATTTCTTACAGTTATAAATAACAGGCAAATTAAAGAGCCTTTTATCAAACAACGAAAAAAACTGCCTTTCTTTAACAAGAGAAACATAATGGCTATTCAGTTACGTAATCTACCAATAACCTAGGATTTGCAAAATTGTATAATGCTAGAAGTATTTGAAAAAAGGGAGTGCCGGTTAAATTAACTAGTTACCTTAATCCGGGGCTTGGTTTAAAGATATTTTCATTCATCCAGAGAATGTGTAGTGTTTAACGCCCGCTTTTACTACATACGGCACCGCAGGCGGTGACACTGATGATACATGAGATGAAGATGGAGCACCGGTAGAATGAGATGGCAGGGGAAACCGGGGGTCCCGGAGAAAACCCGCCCCAGCGCCGTGTTGTCCACCACAAATCTCACTTTGCGGTCGCCTGAGATCGAACCCGGGCCGCCTTGGTGAGAGCCAAGCGGTCTAACCACTGAGCCACAGCGCAGCCAATTATCCAGAGATTCAGATATGAGTACTTCATACAAAAAGTGTCCGACACTACTTTCTGGCACTTTCTCTAGCGCAAGACCCTCTATAACATATTTTTAGTATTATAGTATTTAATATCTTTCAAGGTTGGTTGAACGATTACACCGCTAAAAACAGAGAGTAGGGAACAAAAGGAACACCAGCTTTGGGCAAACAATGGAGTTTACAAAACACTGGGAAGATATCCGCTTTTCTCTTGTTCGCCCGCATCTGTAGAGTGGTGGTAGCGTGTCTGCATCATGTCCAACAGGTCTCGAGTTCGAATCCCGGTCAGGGTGAATTATCTGGATAAGTGGTTTTTCCAGGATTCTTCCTTATAGCGACACATGCACAGAAACTCTAACCTCTATGGATCCTGGACTTATTTGAACAGCATTTCATTCATTGTCTGGTATGACTATGTTAGAGTTTTCCCTTATCCAGAAAGATGAATGTCTGGTAGCTCTAAGCACTAAGGATCCTGGACTCATTTGAATATCATTTCATTTATCGTGTGATATGACCTAACGTTGGAGGTTTCCCTTATCCTGAAAGATGCATGTCAGGTAACTCTATCGACACTGTACTCTGAAACAGTACTCTCTGATCCTAACAATCAATCATATATTAAAAGTTAAATTAAAATATTTGTCAACTATATGTTTTGTATGAATGAGATCTTATACGTTTCCACATGTTAAAAACTTATTTCCTTTGTAAAAAACTTGTATGTATAGATGTCAGATAAACTTGACCCTCGGTCAGTGGAAGGGTTTTGCTCTTGTAACAAAAGGCGAGAAGAGCAATGAATCTTCTGGCTCGCAAGTGCTACATTCAGGCAAACTTCGGACAGGAAAAATCGGGTGAATCCTAAACAAATTTGGAAGGAGGTTATTCCCTTAAAAAGGACGCCATGTGCATTCTCTCGACAGACCAATTTAAAAATTCTTCTTTCGGCAATTATGGCCGACCAATAAGGGAAAAGCTACATCACTCTCCAGTATAAGCAGTGGAAGGGGTGTTTGTAGACGCAGTTAAAATAAATATAGAAAACTGAATTTTACACAGTCACTACCGCATTCGGGGAGGAGAGACCATGTCTGTCAGCGCGAAAAGTTCGCGCGGAATTTTACACAGTCGCTGCCGTATACGTGGAGGAGAAATCACGCCTGTTAGCGTGAAAAGATTGCGTGGAATTATCAACAGTCTCTGTTGCATACGCGGAAGTGAAACCACGTCTGTCAGCCTGAAAATTTTGTGCGCGTATATTTGCGGGTGTTACAAGTTACACTAAAGTCGTACGTGATATTGTGGATATAATACTTTATTTTTATAGTGCAGGTAAGGATTTCGGAGCTTTGTAGTATACGTTGACAAAAAAAAAAAAAAGACTCAATAAAGAACATTTTTGGTGACGCGAGGTCCACATAAAGTTTGTCGTGAGAAAATTTGCGACCAATAAAAATACAGGTGATTTGCATTAGGTAGAACTGTATTTCCTTCTACGCCCAAGTGATCCACCCACACAACCCTGAACCTCCGACAAACAGTTAACCATTTAATTTTTGAATGTAAAGACAGACAACAGCAGAGATCTATATTGGTGGCAGAAGTGCAAAAACAAGGAGGAAAAATGGCCCACAACCAACCAGGATTAATCACAAAATCCTTAAAACCATTTTGCAAATATATTCATTTCAATTAACTTGTAAAAAGTAGTCAACTTTAAATTCAATATATTTATAAATATACTAATAGAATTAGAGATAAGCCTATAAACATACTATGAAACAATACAATGCAAGAATAGGCTAGTAAACTAGAGAAAGGAACTACCAAACATATAGGTTAGAAAAAGCTCAAAGGTGTACATATCAAAAATAAATTAGGAACAAGTTTGTTCAGCTTATACATTTAAAATTGAATCTGTAAATTATAATGTATAATTATGTATTGTAATGCATGTAATATTACCATGTAATGGGCATGCAGTTGATACCATTAAAGAGAGAGAGAGAGAGAGAGAGAGAGAGAGAGAGAAGAGAGAGAGAGAGAGAGAGAGAAGAGAGAGAGAGAGAGAGAGAGAGAGAGAGAGAGAGAGAGAGAGAGAGAGAGAGAGAGAGAGAGAGAGAGAGAGAGAGAGAGAGAGAGAGAGAGAGAGAGAGAGAGAGAGAGAGAGAGAGAGAGAGAGAGAAGAGAGAGAGAGAGATCATTGCTGTAACCCAGTCCTAAAACCATAAGGTTTAGGAGAACTTCCAGAGCAGCTGCAGACATCTTCGTTCTCACCATTATCGCAGAGCAAGACGGAGGTGGTTAGCAACGTCAGCAGGTAAGAGCGTCCCAGAGAACCAGGAGGCTCGAGGTGACTATCCCTTCAGCGCCTTCGTGTGGATGAAGCATAATCGCGAACTATCGTCACCCAAGCGAGCGTAACAACGACGCAAACAACCCTTGCAACTCATTTGACCATTATTTCCTTCGTCGTCCGGTGCGACTTAATGTTGGAGCTTTCTCTTATCCTGAAAGATGAATGTCTGGTAACTCTAAGCCTGTGGACCCTGGGCTCATTTGAGTATGATTTCATTAATTGTCCGATAATTGAATTAACATTGTCCATTAATGACTTAACATTGGGGAATGTAAGTAGTAAGAAAAAGCACCACAAAGCTGTGTGTTTTGACCACATCGCTCCTGCTTTGCGGTTTGTTTGATGCTTTTGCCCTCTTAATAGTCCCTCATGGTGCAAAGATAATAAAACATGTTTAACAATTTATATGAGAAATATCCAGAATTTGCTGTTGAAGAATTGCTGAAATTAACATACAGAGTCAGTGTCAACTATTTATTTCGCATGAAAAATGAGGTTAGAACTCCTATCAAGAGGATACGAATTCCCAGCTCGCATTATAGAGATGTGAATGATGTATCAGTTAATTTACATGACTAGTGTTTTGTATATTATTTACATTTATTTAGAATAAATATGCCGCTTTAATGGCGAAAAACGCTTGTTATAGGTAATGGTAAATGTGTTCTTGTCATTTTGAGTGATACAAACAGATGCTTTGTCCCTTTCCCGTATGAAATATTATATTTACAGTGGTTCAATACTTGAATTTACTTTTGAGGAACCCTGCATTTACATAACTTATAAAAATTATTGTAGACTAGTTGGATTATTAAATTCTTAATTTCAGTAGAATGAGCTTACCAGAGGCTACATTCCAACCTCCTTATCTCCACAGCTTGTTTCAACTTTTGTACGGGATCTTTCTCCCGAAACATTTGTGGACTTAATATGGTGATGTATGACATTGTTTGAAATATCAGGTTGTTGTGACAACCTCTGGGTGTTTCACTAATAGCCCTTCACATTGTTAGAACCGTGGCAGCTTTATAATCTTATTTCCTATAGTGTTTCAGAAGATTCTAACCTAAAATTTGTGTCTCCATTTTGAAACCTTGTATTACCAACTGCTATCTGCCAACATGTTAACAAGGAGGAAAAATAACCTTAGCTGGCCAGAAATAATGTTGAGGAATATGAAAGAGGCAGTAAAATAATATATTATTAATATTTCACTCTTCTGTGAAAATTTTCTGTCAACGGTTTGTCTGCTCACACAAAACTTGTTATTGCACACCTCGGTTGCTTCTTCGAAGTCACGAAGCCAGAGTCAAGTCCCATTATTACTACGCACTAGAATGTAATGCAAGAACACTTAACTACGGTGCACTACAATATATTGTTGCGAACCCATTATTTACGATAGCGCACATCGAAGCGATAAGGAACAGATGGTGCCGGCTGGAGATAAGGAGCTTGCCTAAGCAGACAAACATAGCGCGGAGATAAAATGTATGCCAAACAGATAAGTTAGATAAAAAGGAAAATTCTGGTGACATCGTGATTGTCTTACAGAACATTCGATCTCTTGTTTGTTCAAGAAATATCTAGTAATATGAGTAGTGGTATATGTAAGGAAGCCAACACTCGCCGAGAAAAGACGTAAATAGAGCAGTAGTGGTAATTAGAGTCGTGACGAGAGCTGTAATTGAAACTGGTGTTTTGGAAGTGAACTCTTTGTTGTGGTCAACGACCTTGAAAGGTTTTATTTGTGTACGTTACGTAATTCTACTGAAATCAGAAGTGAACCAAGTGTATTTCTACGGAAATAAGGAACGTTTTGAATTTCTGCAACTTGGACTTTTAATTCTACGAACCCACAAAGTAACAATATAAAGAGCCTATGCGAAGCGTAGAGAGCGTTTAGTTTTTAACGCTTCGTGTTCGGCTCCGTGGTGAGGAATCAGCGGGCTGCGGAACAGGTAGTGAAGCAGTTTTTGTACGAACATTGGAGTTTTTGGGTTCAGGATGTTCGTGCAGCTCTGTGTAAGATGTGAACTTGTGTGTACATCAGAGAGATTACTAGCAGCACAAATTGGAACGTGGTAAAGAGATATAAAGAAGATTTTGGTAATAAATAAAGGAGCTGGCAGCGCACATCATTTGTTGGGTGATGCATCAAAATCTTATGAACATTGTGACATACCAGATGTGATTGATATAAATCAACATACAGTCTTACAGTTTCAACAACACAATCAGAAAATATGTCTACGGCGGCCTAATGCCCACTGAACATCGCTTCTAGATTTACCTTGATTGGATAGATAAGTTTGCAAAATGTATCTGATCAGCTTCTAAATTTTTCTTTTATGGTCTTTGATTGTCTCTTGTACAATTCCTTTACTTAACGATTTTGCTATTCAGTGATGTTTATTTATAGAAGATAGAGAGAAGATATGGATATAAGGGTAGGCAACAATGCGACCCCGCGCGCACAGCGAGAACAGTACGCAAGCAAATTATTACGGGTGTATTATAAGTTGGTGATTGACGGTTGAAGGAGTGGAGAAGGAGAGGGGATAGCGCCGTTACCACTGTACCGTTCCTCCCCACGTTCTAGGCAACGAAGATGGCGGGGCGAGGGGAGGAGGAAGTTCGACTGCGATAATGTACACGCACATATTCCTAGAAATCTGCGAATTGCAGTATTAAACATAAGACTTCCGTAAGACTGTCTACACGTTTAAGTGAGCAGTTACCTAATTACAGCATACGAAATCTTCGAAATGAACAAAAAATAAATGGTTAGCTACAGTTAAGATTTAGAGAAACAAAAGTGCCATACCTGCACAGAATTATGCATTCTATTCCAATGAGAATATGCTGCTTATCTCAGAGTCGCTGCTGTCACTGGTACTGCTTTTCTGATCGTCGTCGCCGTCAGAGCTGCTGCAATCTCCCACGGAAATCATGAGTTCTTCCACTTTCTTCCAAAACGCCTTCGTTTTCCCATGCTGCCACTATAACTTTTTTTGTGTGACAAACAGCATCTTCCCTAATTTTTAGCACTTATTTTTACTATTGCTTCTGTTAGTTTTATAACAGATGTTATAGTGAAATCTGTATTGTTGCGCGCTACATATCCCTTTATTTGGGCCCAAATCAACTCTATTGCATTAAAATGGCAATGGTAGGGAGGAAGTCTAATAATTTTGTGGCCTTTTCTGCAGCAATTTCATGAATTATATATTTTGGGAATTGCAGTTTGCTTTTACCAGTTCAAGCAATTCGTACTTTGGTCTTGAACACGCAGATATAATTTCCCTTACTTGTCCTTTAATTGGGATTTGGTACCCAAAAACATTTTTGTGATCTTCACAGATAATTTCTTTCTGTCTGTTTCTGTAGCACAAGTGTTTGTGACAGCCATTAGTAACGATAGTTAGCTAAATATTAAAGTTACACTGAAACACTAAAGTTGATCACCGAAACACACGAATTATGTTGCGAAAATGTAAAGCTGTTTACACTCTGTGAAACATTCACTACTTGAAGCAGTACACTCTTAGTTTGGCAGTGATGACAGGGAGAAATACCCTAAGTACCGTAAGGGTTATTCATATTAGAACTGGACCGGACAAAGGCAGGTAAGAAGGGTTGGTCATTAAACTGAAAAGGTTGGTCATTCACCCAGAAAACCTCATAAGATATTCCTTGAAACTAAATCCACACCTGTTCCCTTTCAACAACGCATACCGTCTCATACTAAAGGGCAACGAACGACGATGGTATTGTGATACCGCTGATTCATACGCGAAGCAACAATAGTAGCAGTGTCTGCTTATTGCAAACCTCAACATGCCGATAGACTAGCGTCATGTATAAAGCACGTGGTGTAGTGCGATAGAGTTGGCAACGTAGGATAAGCGTGCCGGGTTGCTATGGCAACAGTTTACTTTTGATTGGTGGATTGTTGGTTGCTAGGCGACCGCAATGACGTGTCAGTGACGTGTTTATTCCCTCTCCTTGTTTTCGCAGCTGAATAGCACGTGGAGGCAAAATGCCAATCACCAACTTACGATGCGGCAATTATAGTTTAATAATTTCTGCTTTTCAGGTTGATACCAAATAATAGAACAAAAGTAATTGTAGGATATACCGATCTTTAGCATCACCACACTTCAAGTAAAATTGCACTTAGAGACATTCACAAACGCAGGCAGATATGAAGTCGACGGACTCGACAAAGCACTGAGGCGTATGGACATTTATTGACTAGCGCTATGATCGTTTCTTACACCTTTTGATTAGTAGAGTGAAATATTATTAAGTTGGCGTACAGCAAGTAGCGAAATACAAATGGAACACTTGCGAGCCGTGTGTCTGAAATGAAAGGTTGGCTAACGGATGAGTAAAATGAAAAGTTTACCACGTAATTATTTATTGCAATATTTTTTAAATAACGTAAATGAGGATAAACAGCCCTATCTTCTGCAATTTTCATAACAAAAAATGAGAGAAAACCAACTAAATTAGTTACTGCACTTTTGTTACTAAAAGACTATTGAAACTATCAGAATTGCACGGTAATACGTATAACTAATTTTCTAGTGTAATCAATATGTACAACCGGAATAATTTCGAAAAAGATAATTGACTCAACTGGCAAAGGTGTAATGCCAAACATATCATCAACGTTCCGTCACTCCGATGTCTCACTGTCATTGTCGCTATTCTCTTACAAAATTCACCAACCTCGAGCTGCTTGTTTCAGTAATACACTCCCTTTCCCAATAAGTATCAATTCTGTTAGTCCACTGGTCACACAGAAAGACTATGCAATTATGGGAAAGCATTTCGTATTATATAATTCACGTAATTTTAGGAAGTATATGGTAATACAACAAATTATCTGAATCGTGATCAGTCTGTACAAATGGACCATTGCCGTAATATAAACACATGGTTTAAATCTATAACAATGCTAAGCTATAAAAATTGTGTATATGTAACTTTAGGTAATATTATTGCAATTACTAATGAAACACAATCTCAAGTTGCTTTAAGAATGATGAATGTGTATAAAATATAAATAAAAATAACGGCATAGACATACTTTTGGTTTACATCACGTTATACAAAATAAATCCACCCCCCTTCCGACATAGCTACGAATGATATGCGTTATGCAAGACATGCCGTGGAAATTAATGATCAACACAATTCTACTAACTTTGATTCAAGTATCTAGAGGATTAAAGCTCTATAGTTACAGTCCCAGAATATTCATCAGCACCATCTATTGAGGAATCACAAAGGCATTTTGATTCGCTTTTCTTTCTCCTTGTCACAGTATTCAATCACGCTATATACGAGGGTCGGCTGATAAGTCCCGGATCTCACATAGAGATGGCGTCACTGTGCCAGTTTGACGGATAACATCATAGAGTTTTGCTCTAGACTAGTTTGAATCCATAGTAACAGGTCAATAGCTTGGTTAATTTTTGAATGACAGAATTTTGAACAAGACAAGTATGGGGGTTCTACGAAAATGGAGGATTTGGAAAAACGAGCAGTGATTAAATACTTCTATTTGAAAGGCGTAACGCCTAAAGAAATAAAAGAGGAAATGGACAGTATTTGAAAGTATCTGTCCCTTAATATAAAATCATTAAAGGGTGGATTGCAAAGTTTAAAGTAGGACGTACCAGGACTAGTAAAGAGCCTCGCTCTGGACGCTCTGTGGAAGACACAACACCAGAGATTATTGAAAAATTCATCGTTTAGTACTGTAAGATCGGTGATTAAAGTTGTTTGAGATAGCAGTGGCTTTAAACATATTAAAATAACATTCAGGTAATTTTTTAAGTAATATTTTGGGCTTTCACAAGGTCTGTGCAAGATGGGTGCAACCTTTGTTGACACCAGATCAAAAGTTGTAAAGAAAAACTGTTTCTGCAAAGAATTTGGAGCTCTACCGTAAAAATCTAAGTGAATTTTTGAGATGGCCTATTACCATGGATGAAACTTGGATGCATCTCTACACTGCAGAAAGTAAATAACAGTGAAAACAGTGGATTGCGCCAGGTTAACCAAATCCAAACACAGCAAAGTAAATTTTGACAGCTAACAAGTTTATAGCGAATGTTTTCTGGAATATACAGGGAATTTCTTTTATTGATTACTTGGAAAAAGGTAAAAGTATCACTAGTGACTACTAAGCAAGCTTACCTCAACGTTTGAATAATGAGGTGAAACGAAAAATTATGTGAAAAATGTACGAAATAAAGTTCTAATTGCTTGAACATCCATCCTATTCGTCAGATCTAGCACCTAGTGACTAACATCTGTTCCCAAAACCTCTAAAAATTTCGTGGAGGACGAAGATTTCACAGCAACGAGGAGGTCAATGATGCGGTAAGCAGCTATTTTGAGAACCATCATAAATCGCACTACACATATGGCTTAATTAAATTAGAACACCCATATTAAAAATATATTAGCCTTTCTGGCGATTATGTTGATAAATATAGATTATTTTATGTATGACACGTTGCTGTCCAGAAGAAAAGATGGATCTGAACAGAGTGTACATACACGGACTCGCCACGTCTGTGCGATAGCTCCCGCAAATCTGTTGTTGGCATATTTTCCGGTACGGCTCCTGGCTTTGCCATGTAGTACTTGCCAGACTCAAATCACAGTAAATTGTGTACTCACATTTTAAAAATCATGCGTCGCACAATATAACCCATCTACTGTTATAAAAAATATTCTTACAAACCTTTATTCCTCTATTCATTTCGTGTTACTCCATATAAACATTATCTAATCGCTAATTTTGCTTTAGAGGTAAGTAAACTTGGGAATATAGTAGGCCCTATGCGATAGTCAAGTGTTGTAGATCTTGATGTCTTTGAAATTCTGTTCTCTTTGTATGGTCAAGAGATAAAAGAAAGGAATAACGATTATGCACTTGAGAAATCTGTAACTATTGGTAAATTCAGAAAAATAACACTCGGAAACAGTTCATTGCCCATAGGAAATTTTAATGGATCTGGCCATTTTACGTAGTAAGATTTACGGTTAACAGGGTACACCAAAGCCATTCGGAATAAAGACTTGTGACGGCATTCTCAGAAAATTCCGGATATAACTTAATTTATTGTAAAAATACGAGGTGCGTTTAAGCTATAACACCTTTCAGGACTGGGGCCAGATAGGAGCTTCTGGTATGTTTTTAAAATACACGTGGACTCTTTGTGAATACATGGCGGAAATGGCAGCACTGTACAGTGCATAGAACTCTAGTGGCAGTGACGAGAGTTGGGACTGTCTTGATACCTAAAATGGCGACGTTTTCATTGCAGGAACAGGGGGTAATCATTCGTTTTCTACATTTTAGTGGTGTGACAACTATCGAAATTCATCGCCAGTTGAGTGAGGCATGTGCTGATGGTACCATGGATGTGTCCAATGTGCACTCCTGGGTGCGACAGTTCAATGAAAGCAGAATATCGTCTGACAACAAACCAAGAGAGTCACGGCCTCACACCAGTCGGTCTGACGACATGATCCAGCGAGTGCAGAACATTGTTCTTGAGGATCTCCGATTGAGCATTTTCAGATCTTCATGCAGAATTGTGTGCAGAGATCCCACGGAAATGCCAATTTTGGAGGCGATGTCTGCTTGTCATATTATGTTCTACCTTCATTGAACTGTCGTACCATGGAACGCACATTAGACACATCCATGGTACCATCACCACATGCCTCACTCAACTGGCGATGAATTTTGATAGGTGTCACACCACGAAAATGGAGAAAACGAATGATTAGACGCTGTTGTTTCAATGAAAACGTCGCCATTTTAAGTATCAAAAACAGTCATAACTCTCGTCGCTGCCACTAGAGGTCATAGAACACTCTACAGTGCTGTCATATCTGTCGCGCATCACAAAGAGTCCACGTGTATTTAGAGAAAATAGCAGAAGTTCCAATCTGGCCCCAGTCCTTGAAAAAAATAGGTGTTATAACTTGAACACACCTCGTATAATAAACAATTGTTATTTTACTCAAAATGACTGCACCAATTATTGATAAAACCAATATTATCGAAAATTATTCCATCTAAAGTATATTTGGTGGTGGACTTTCTTTAAAATCTTCATGTCGAATCCTTGGAAGATTCTGAACTTGAATACAAAATCGGAGTTTAACAGCTGTCGAGTGAGAACATAAAAGCTACAAATTTTATTTTATGTGAATTTAAATTACGTGTAAATTAAAATAGACGATTGTCTAGTATTATATGAGGGTAATATGCTGGATAATTATATTTAAGTTCTTAGGCGAATTTTAGCTTAATTCTTTTTAATTTACAAAGAAAAGTGGGATTTTATGCTATTATATAAAATATAATTACGTATAAAGGAAAATATTATGAGAATTATTTGAGATTAGTTGTACTAGAGTGGACCAGAATAGGCTACCGAGGGGATTTGGCACGGAGGTCCAAACTTGGTCTATTGTACCTATACACCAAGTGGGGTACCTCCGGGGTGACGGATGAGGCGAGAAATGACAGAGGGCGGCCGTCACGACAGTGGAGAGGGCAGGGTCCCTAAACTTTACTAGTTGGAAACTTCCCGATATCCCACCCTACTGTAGTCCGGAAATGGCCCACAAGGCCGGCCTGGAGATCGGAGGCCGTCCCACTGTAGGAGGAAGTTGCAGTAGTAAACTGCAGAATGTGATGACTGAAGTCGACGTACTAGAAGCCCCGCGTTGTGGCAATCATTTTGCAACAAGACATTTTGCAAAATCCGTGATGATGGATGATTAATTACTCTCACCTTTGGTGACGATCTGGTAGAAATCTAGTAGATGACTCGGAGCTCTGGGGCAATGAGTCTTACCTCTGGGCGCAGTCTCGGATAAAGGTATTTGATACTGCAATTGTTGGAGAATAAGCAACAAGTTTTCTATTTTAAATATTGTGGGATTTATTGCTCAAAACAATTAGTAACTTCTGCTACAGTTTTAAATAACGTAAATGCTGTCCTGTCATATACAATTGTTGTTGCATCGATGAAGTGGCACACCCCACTAGTGTAGCACAAATTCATTCACAACTAAACGTTTTCTGCATGATTACAGTACGACACAAAAATACGTCTTACTATCAAGACCCGTTGTTTGCAGAAGGACGGCAAGCTTTCTGATTATTCGGGTTCTCTGCACACGATGTTTCTAGAACACCTAAATTACTTAATTTTTATTGGTCCACGTCACCACATTACGTAATTACATAACTGTAATTACCAATAACAACAACATTATGTAACATTTAACTTGCGTTGTATCATTCCATTTCCTATTTTTTCTAGAACAATTCGGAACAAATTCTTAAATATTTGAAAAACACGAAATAACCATCACCAAGTTTATAGGAGGAACGGTGTATCATCCTGCCAAGCAGCGCCAGGACAACTTGAAAGAGACCGCCAGATGAGAGATGAATGGAAACGAAATTGATGGACAGGAAATTTGGGGGATATAATTAAGCTACTCAGCATTCGCCTGATGACCCAGGAAACCCCAGAAAAAACCCATGGCTCAGGTAGCTCGGCCATGGGAATCGAACCCAGACCTCCCGAATACGGGCCACAGAAGAGTCATACCATTCGCTTGTGATAGATCAAATCATTCGAGATGTAATTTCCAAAATGATTACATTAAATAGAAGTTTTGTGTTAGATTGTACTCCCGCATCTCCCAGAATTTAACATCTTAAAAGAGAAGTAAACAATACAGAACTACTAAAATCTCGTCCCAAAGACAGTGTGAACTTTGATGCATTTGTACGCGTCAGATTTAGGAGATTTTAAAAATGGTTTTACTGCTTTGTGAATGACCAAAATTGTAGTTAGTAGCACGATATGGAATCACGAATCTCATAAAAAAAGTCTCATAAAAGTGTTCCAATGTCAATAAGCGTTAGAGGTAACTGAAGTTTCACAGTCAAAGTGTACATTTTTTCAATGATTAAATCAACATGAAACAGCGAATCACGCAGGTAATAAGATTGTTAAACTTCATATAATTAAATCTAGGCGTAAAGGGATGGCTGAAGTGGTAACTGTGTTTTCCGCGGTCATAGCATAGCTACAAAAGATTTCATTGGTCGAGTCAGTCACTCACTTACTCTCACACATTCACTCCAATCAAGAGAGTTCTCTTATGAAATTTGCACACAGTTCCATATCGTTCTAGAAGGCAAAAGTTCTAGAAGATTCTGGTTACCTGGCAATATCGCGAGCGCGCTACTTAACTGTTCACAGTTCCGACTGCCAGGCAAACCAGGGAAATAAAATATACATTACTTTCTGAATAATTTATAAAGGAAATATTGTTTTTTATGTTTTCTGTTTTCTGAATAAAAGAAGAGGCACTTTAATATATGGAAAGTGTGTGGACATTATAACTTATAACAAAATATTCGATTAAATTATCAAAACTTAAATTTAAATCTAGTCTTTTCCAAAAATTTGACTGCCAAATAATGAATACGTACTCTTACACTTAAAATTTACGTAACTATCAATTTATAATACCGCCATTTTATGTTACAGCATCTACGGTCTTCATAACAGAAACTCCAGATCTTCATTATGAAATATATCATTGATATAGGTATTTAATCGGTAATTTATTCTATATTGCTATTTTAGATATATCTCGAAGATAAAGCTCTTGCAGCTTTCACTTAAAAAGATAATTTGGCTACACGTACCTACTTTCGTATTGTAAACAACGCTAATAGAACACAGTCATTTGTCTGTTACCCACTGGTGTTCAATTTTCTCTGCCTGATATTAAAGTTTTCTTTTGGATAGCTTCTAGATGACTAGGGCAGTCATGTGAATGTACCATATTAGACTTGCGAATGCTAATATACCTCTTGCATTTTCAGGCAGCCTTGATGCTGATTTTGCTGACTGCCATTGCTTCAGCAGGAAAGGAATGTCCACCAAAGTCAATGAAACCTATATCTTTTACACCTGAGGTAACCTTGTTTCACAATATTGTGTAATGTTGTAGGTGAGTTCCTGTTTTTATTTGAAAAATTACATACAGTTACACTCATAAGTAGAAAGTAGGACGTTCCTGGCATTTTGTATGAAACCGCTCATAGCAGTAAGCAAAGAAAATAGAAAAGTAGTACACATCAATTCGCACACTTCATTTCTAACACCAACGGAAGTTTTTAATGTTGGATTTTCTACAAGTGTCGAATAGCTCCGTTGAAGGCACCAGAGTCGCCTTCGAGGATGTACACTGTTAGCAGGAACGTGCCCATATTTTTGGACAATTTTAGTAACTTGGATGTGAATTAGTCTACTATTCGTCTGGTTTATCTTGAAACTTGGGAATTATAGTAAGAGTGCACTATTGAAAGTAACCCATAACAGCCTAACCCAACATCACGTCACTTCCACATAACGTTCGGGTTGATTTCGCGTGATTATATTGCAGCTATCCTTTTAATACTTTCAAGTGCAGCGCGTTAAGCACTGCTAGTAGATGACGGTAGTATAGATATACCGCCTATTAGGGATGCGAATTGATAATGTCCTTAGATCCACTGTCATCGGATGATGATGATGATGATGATGATGATGATGATGATGATAATCCCCTTCACATGTCACATGCAGCCTTCCAATTTTCTGTGATAACTTTTAGTGCCGCATCATGGAAGATCTCCCTTATGTCCTCGTCTTCAAAGGCCAAATTATATTTCGTCACATATGCTTTTACTTGTGTCCACATTAACTCTATATCACTCATGTAGAATTATTAAATTTGGCATTGAGGTTAATTGCATACTGTTTAAACTTATCGTTGTCCTTTTAATCTTGTGTAAAACAAAGGTTTTGATGCGATATTTCCATTATTACATATTTCACTTTCAATAATAAAACACTGTTTGTAAATAAGTAAGTCTTGCACTGACTGGAGCACCTGACGGAGACTAGACAGTTGCGGATAATAGTGGCAGTGTGTTTACGGAATTTGTCACCCCTCCTTTTTCAAAGGGAGGGGTAGCGTTAAGTAGGTCATGTTTCAAGTTGAACCAGAAAGACCTTAATCTCATAAGTAAATGAAAAAATATGACTAAATTGGTTCAGTTTACCTTATAAGTGATATATCTATCTTCATCTACTCCAGTGTGTCTGTGTTGTGTATTACAGAAGTTGATCGGCAGCTACAGATTGACCTATTGCTTCGGTAAATATCCATGTCCTTACGTCAAATGTTCGGACTGCAGTTACAAGAACCTCAATGAAAAGGAAAAGAAGCTAGATGTCTTTATCTCCTCCGTCAATGTAAGGTAAAGGAACTTAACACTATAATTCCTTTGAACGGATCTTAATGTAAACAAAATATGCAGCAATTATTGATCTGCAAATTATGTTACTATGCCAGGTGAAACATACATACTTTCATGGCCACATTAAATGCACATTTTGAACAGTCCTGCTCTTGTCTTAACGTTAACGCTGCTAGTTGGTTTAAAAACGCACTTTGAAATAACAACTGGAAACGTTTAGACTTTGTTTTTCGTAGGGTCATCGTTATAGTACGAACTGGCCGTGAGAATTAGGACTTTGAAGGACATCTCTAGTTGACATCACCAAGGAAGTCGCAGGATTACTCCGCAGATTCCTTCGAGACCGTAATTCGAGAACATTCCATTACGGGAACGATTTCTCGAGCCCCTCAGGAGTACATAACACTGATTCGAGGCCTGGTAGGGCAGGGTTTAGTGTTCCTAGCTCCATGCTGAGGAATCGGCTGGCAGCAGGCAGTGAATCAATTCACTAACATTTTAGCACTTCCCACGACAGTAATAGCACTACATTACGCTTTTAAGGAGTATTTGTTTCATACAAAGGTCATGCTGTATTACCAACTTATGACAATATTTTGCGTTAGTGCCAAACTAAGCACAGGAATTGAAAGCCGCTGGAATGTGTGTGTGTATGTGTGTGTGTGTGTGTGTGTGTGTGTGTGTGTGTGTGTGTGTGTGTGTGTGTGTGTGTGTGTGTGTGTGTGTTAATTTACGTCCTCCTCCGTTAAGTCATATTGTACAGTGAATGAAATTATACTCAAATTAGACCAGGGTCCATAGACCTTAGCATTACAACGAATTGTATTCATCTTTCAGAATAAGGGAAAGCCCGGAGAAAGCCTTATCCATATAACTCCCTGACCGATATTCGAACTCGAGATCTGTTGAACGTGAGGCAGACACGCTACCAACTTTGCTACTGAAGTATTGTTGTTCTTAAGGATATACAATGGCGGAATTGCGAGCTTCAGAACTTCCACCCGCTAGAATGGGGGGTTCTATACTGATTCTTCTCTTAACCTTTCATTCACGTGGTGCGTTGTCAATAAATAAAGATCTGTAGGTATTTTGTGATACTACATTTACTGTATTAGGTTACGTCTTGCTTTTTAATATAAGCTTTGTTTTGGCTGGTCAAGTTAAGTTAGGTTATTTTTTTTAAAAAAGTGTACGTTTATGATTCACGGAAGGTTAGGTTAGTCAGGTTAGCTTAGCTTTTATGTGTGCTTAAGTTTTACACACGCGCTTCATTTCATAGTTGTGATAACTAATTTTATGCTCTCCTGCAACACCAACTCCAATACTCAGACCATAATACAGATTCCAAGATGGCGCCCGTCGAAGCCCAGCGACTCTGGTTTCGCAGAATAGGAGACTATACACAGTGGACATAATATAATCCATATTACGGAGCAGCGAGGTAACTCCTAAGCATTTATCACTTTATACTTTCAACTAAAATGTGCAATAACATAAATAAAGAGCATCATGACAAATTCTAAGAGCTTATAACATTATATAGTAGCACGACCAGTACTATGCATTTTCCAACTTATACTTCCAATCAAAATTTAATTTATAAGGCATGACAACTCATAAGCATTAAACACAGCAAACTTTATCTTATTGGACTGTATCATCCTATCGTCTGTAGCAAGTACTAAAGTTTCTTTTACATTGTTTACATGGTAACCTTTTCTGGTAAGGACATAGGTACTGCTTATACTATAATATTTAAGAGAACTCACCAGATTGAAGGTGTCAAGTTCCCTCACACTGCAAGATTCATTTAAAATTTTCCACTGGTAGGCTCATAATATTTCTTCTAGGTTATGAAATACTTTGAAACTTATTAAGTGAAGGAACATCGGTGAAGCTGGAATCTTGAATGTTATTGAAAAGAACGTAACTAATCGTCTTTAATAATGCCTATCAATGGGTTAAAATCTCCTCACCACTTCGGTTTTTAAGAACTCAAAACTGTCAATAACATCTTGTGCACACCAAATATTAAAATTATCTTCACTCTCTGTAAAATGTCTTGGATACATTCATCAGGATTTCGTATTTTCTGGTTGAGCTTTAATGTGTGATAGGATGGCTGATTCTTAAAAATCGTGGGGTAGGCATCATCTATTAATTTTTGTACTTTTCGAAGGGCACGAATTGGTTCACCATCATTTACGGGAAATATGTCTTCCTTAACCTCAAAGCACTGGTCAAAATGATGAGTACATACTACAGTTTTGTCATTTACTTTAAAATCTTTACGATGTATGATCCTGATCCACTTATTCCATTACGATTTTTCCTTCGCAAATTTAAATGTCGTGTGAGGTGCACTGCCATAATTAGATTGCAGCTGGGAACACAACAACGATGCATTTCGACAATACTTCACAGTATATATTTAGGTAAACGTTATCACTTTATGTTAACTACTGAACTATAAACTAACTCGTTAGTCACTAATTGCCACTGTACTATGAATTACATTAATTCTTCAAACACACAATCAAAGTAAACAAACGCACACTTTACTCTGTAGATATAACCACAACATAACAAGCTGGGCCACGAGCGCCGCAACACACACTTTACTCTGTAGATATAACCACAACATAACAAGCTGGGCCACGAGCGCCGCCATTTTTCCAACAATCGATTCTCGTATTATGGTCTGAGTATTGGAGTTGGTGTTGTCTCCTGTTTCTATAATTCTGCAGTTCGCTGAATGTTCGGGTGATTTTGTTTTACTAAGTTTGTTAAATTGTTATGCTCATGGAAATGCACTAATTGCCATCTGCAATGAGAACGCGGTACCATTTCATGACTGTGGATAAGGAAGTTCTACTTTCTTGTGTTACTATACAGGAAATATGTTCGGATACTTCATTTAACTTCTCACAAAACTTGCAAAAGCAAACAAAATCATTATGTACAGTCGTGTTATCATCATTTTTCAAAATCTTCCTTTTGGGATGTTTTATTTAAACAGTTTTATTACCCATGATAAACGTTAACCCTAATCTCACTGTGGAAAAGAATTTGAAAACATGCGAGTGTCACTAAATGAAACATGAATGACCAACAGAAGACGGCGCATACGCTTTTCTGTATTCAAAATATATCCACATTTCTTAGAATGCAGACCTAACTGAAACTTAATATTCTAAAAAAGTTTGTTAAAATAAACTATTAAATAATATAAAACAATAGTAGTAGTTGGCAATGTTATTTTGTTTACATAAGATTCCTTACTGAAACCGACGGAACTACGGAATTAATGAGTCTGCACAATAGTTTACTTTCATACTATTTTAAGTTATACAGATATTTTGATCATATGCTTTTAATGTTTGTTCACAGCACTGGGAAACTAGAACAATTGAATGGAATCCTCACGGTCACAGCTCCTGATGAGTACACAATATGTGGTCTTAAAGGTCAGTAAACCTAAACATTTATATAGAATCTTCGTTTGCCTTTAAAAGTTTACTTTCTTCATAATAAACAAACACAAAATATTAATTGTTGCAGGTGTTCCATGTACCAACAGGTTCTTTCACCTGGCACAGAAGGAAGAGTACGTGATTAAATTTGCTTGCATTCAGGATGAAAAGGGTGAAATAGACGGTGGGTATAAAACTTAAAGTTCATTATTATACAAGGTATTCTTAAAACATAGTTACCACTTTAAGCGCATTGCTAACAGCTTGGAGTAGCTACAAAATAAGAATGAACTAGGGTTGAGCTAATACGGTTATCGTATTGTCTTAGCGTTGCCAGTTCCACAGCTAGCGGACGACAGTTGTGGAAGATATATCTGTCTTTGTCTCACCGAATTCACCTTGCAAGTATCATACAGATGTTGAGATGTACAGTGACACATGCGACAGAGAAGTTTGCTTAATATTTCAGCATGTGTGTGAGAACATATACAATGATCATCATACAATCTGAACCTTAAAACCCTGAACTAGAGAACAGTTCGCTTACACAAGGTTCATATTGTCGCGAACCCATTATCTACGATAGGGCGGCTTGTGCACACAAAGAGCCGGCAAATAAAGATAGCGAGGAGATAAAGGGCTGACTGGCACAGATAAAGTTAAGCTTCTGGAAGGTTTGGTTTCGTCTAGTTACAGAACTTTCGATTTCTTGTTTATTCCAGAAATATCTAGTGATATCAGTGAGGTATATAAGAGATTCTGACACGCCAGTCGTAAACAGGAGTAAACAGTTGTAAAGTGTTGTAACGAGAGTTTATGTAGTAAACAGATGTAATCAGAACGCTGTTTGTTGTGGTCATCGGCTGGTAGACTGTAATTGTGTATGTGACGTAATGCAGCTACTGAAGGATTGAACAGAGTGTATTTCTGCGGAACTAAACAACATTTTGAATTTATACAAGTTCGACTTTTAATTCTACGAAACCACAAAGTCACAGTTGGTGTTAGGAAGTGGAGCATTCAGCAATGAACGCGGTATTGGAAAAGATTTTGGAGAAGATGATGGAAATGAGGGCCGAATTAACCTCTGAAATGAAAGCCGCAAGTAATAGCCTGGCCACGGAACTAACAGATATGAAGACGGCTAACGACAACCTCACCGCACAGCTGAAGAAATGAAGACGGCTAACGACAACATCACCGAGAAAATGGAAGATATTAAGGCCGAGTTAACAACGAAGACGGAGACGGCAAATAAACAGCCTTGCCGCGGAAATAAAAGCGGCGAACGACAACTTGGTCACGGAGATGAAGGCCGAATGATCTGAAATGAGTGCTGCAAACGAAGCCCTCGCCGCCAAATTTGAGGAGCAGTTGGCCTGCGCGAAGGAGGACGTGACGGAGCTGGGTGAGCGCGTCGAAGACCTGACGAGCCGCGTTAACGACCTGGAGGGAGAAGCCGACAGCAACACAAAGTTCCTGAACGCCATGATGTAGGATATCGTTTGCAGGAGTTTGAAGGATTTAATGGTCGACGCTCCGGGATGCGATATAACATCTGTGCGCGTCAAACCTCCTAAATGCTACGACGCGAAAACTTTCTAAGTCTTCCGCCGCCAGTTCGACACAGTGGCCAAACACAAATGGTCATCAGAGGAAGAGGCCACAAAGTTAATAACCAGCCTCCAAGGACTGGCCGTGGAAGTTCTGAACGCGGTCCAGACAGCAGCAGCGCCCAAGCACATCAGGGGAGCCCTGGAGAACCGCCATGGAAACCACCGCTTAGCCGCAGCGTATCACATCCAGCTCAAATAAACGTCACAGAAGCAAGGGGAGACGCTGTAAGAGTTCGCTTTGGCAATTGGGTTCGACAACTGCTGAGACGATACCAGCGCGTCTTCAGCCAAGGCGACAACGACTACAACGACTACAATTTCTCCACCACATCGACACCGGAGACGCCCGTCCTATTTCACAACCACCTAGACACGTCCCACTGGCGAAACAAGCGGTAGTACAATACGTGCTAGAGGACATGAGATCTAGGGGAGTAATCGAAGAGTCTGAGAGCCCTTGGTGTTCCCCTGTAGTTCTGGTGACGAAGAAGAACGGCGGGCTACGCTTCTGTGGGGACTACAGGAAGCTGAATGCTGTCACCAGGAAGAACTGATTTCCCCTACCTCGGATTCACGACACCCTGGACACACTTGCTGGTGCGCAGTAGTTCTCGACCCTGGACCTGAAGTCGGGTTACTGGCAAGTAGCTCTGGACACGAAAGACATGTAGAAGACCACATTCTCGACAGACCAATGGCTTTGGAAGTTCACAGTTATATCCTTTGGCCTCTGCAACGTAACAGCTACCTTCCAGCGCCTCATAGAATCCGTGAAGGGAGGACTGACTTATGGCGCCTGCCTGTTATACCTGGAGGACATGATCATCGTCGGTAAGACTTTCGAAGACCATCTGGAAATCCTGAACAAAGTGCTACAGAGACTGCAGTTGACTAACCTGAAACGCAATGAAGTGCCAGCTCTTCCGCAAGGAAGTCAACTACCTGGGCCCCATAGTCTCACCAACCCGAGTGGTCACAGACACGGAGAAAGCACACCCTGTGAGAGATTGGCCTCGTCCAAAGGATAAGCGAGGGTTGCGCAGTTTCCTGGGGCTGTGCTGTTATTACCGCGGTTTTATAAAGGGGTTTTCCAACATCGCCAAAACTCTCACGCGCCTTACAGAAGAACACCGGCCTCATAGGTGGACGGAAGACGCCAAGGGCGCTTACTAGCAGCTGAAGAAGACGCTTTGCAGTGCTCCAATTTTGGGATCTCCACAACCAGGCAGCTCGTTCATTGTGGACACGGACGCCAGCGATCATTGAATTTGAGGCTTCCTATCCCAAGTCCACGACGACCAAGAGCGAGGGATAGCATACTACAGCAAGACGCTATCCAAGGCAGGAAAGAACTACTGCGTCACCCGGTGAGAGTTACTGGAAATTGTGAAGACATTGGAGCATTTCCAAAGGTACCTGTAGGGTCAGCCATTCCACGTGAGGACTGACCACTCCGCCCTCGCATGGCTATTGGGCTTTATGAACTTGGAAGGCCAGAGAGCACGTTGGGTCCAGAAGCTGCAGGAATACGACTTCACCTGTGAACATCGCAGAGGGCAGAGCCACAGCAACGCAGACGCCATGTCCCGGAGACCCTGGCCAGAAGGGTGTGGCCAGTGCACAAGGTTGGAAGGGAAAGAGCGTGCCGCAGCTGTTAGAGTGATCACGGCAGTACATATGGATGGCTGGGATAGTGCAGGCCTGAGGAGGGAGCAGCTCGTGGACGCAGACTTGGGGCCACTCTTGAAGGAAGTGGAGACTTTTTGTTTGATCTGTAGGTATTACAGCTTTACTTTTACTTTTATCTCTTCCAGTTCTTGGAGGCAGGGACAAGACCAACCTGTGAGGACATCGCACCAGGGAGCGCTACATACAAGTCCTACTGGCCACAATGGAACTCACTGGAGACAAGAGAGGGCGTCGACAAACTCCGATAGCGCTACTACTGGCTGAGGCTCCGAGCAGACGCTGAGAGATGGTGCCGTCAATGTCACGTGTGTAAGGTGAGTTGCGGCCCCCAGATGAGGAGCCGGGGTCGCAAGCAGCAGTGCAATGTTGGAGTGCCATTGCAACGTCGGAGTGCCATGGAGACCCTGGCCAGAAGGGTGCGGCCAGTGCACAAGATTGGAAGGGAAAGAGCGTGGCGCAGCTGTCAGAGTGATCATGGCAGTGCCTGCGGATGGCTGGGATAGCGCAGGCCTGAGGAGGGAGCAGCTCGCGGAGGCAGACTTGGGGCCACTCTTTAAGGAACTGGAGGCAGGGACAAGAACAAACTGTGAGGACATCGCACCAATGAGCGCTACATACAAGTCCTACAGGATGCAATGGGACTCACTGGAGACAAGAGAGGGCGTCGACAAATTCCGATAGCGCTACTACTGGCTGAGGCTCCGAGCAGACGCTGAGAGATGGTGTCGTCAATGTCACGTGTGCACGGCGAGTCGCGGTCCCCAGACGAGGAGCCGGGGTCGCATGCAGCAGTGCAACGTCGGAGTGCCATTCGAACTGATCGCCGTCGACATAGCTGGACCATTCCCAGTGTGCGACCGAGGCAACAAGTACCTGATGGTGGTCGTGGACTACTTCACCAAGTGGCCGGAGGTGTATGACATTCCGAACCAGGAGGCAAAGACAATTACAGACTGCCTCGTGGAGCAACTGTTCTGCCGATTGTGGGTGCCGTTAGAGCTCCACAGCGACCAGGGTACCCATTTTTAGTCCAACCTAATGAATCCAACCTAGAAAGACTTGGGGTTAAGAAGACCAGCACAACACCTCTACACCCCCAGTCGGATGGCATGGTCGAAAGATACATCAAGACCTTTGAAAAACACCTATGGAAGGCCGTGGCCAGCCATCAGTGAGACAGGGACGTCAAGGTGTCACTGTTCTTTCTGGCCTATCGCTCGTCAACACACGACACCACTGGGATGACGCCAGCTAGCTTAATGTTCCGCCGAGAGTTACGCCTCCCCTGTAACCTTGCTCTTGGTAGCCCCCCGGACGCAAAACAGCCAGCAACAGAGTACGTGGAGAACCTGGTGAACCATCTCCAGGACATGTATGAGATGGCACGTCAGAACACCAGAAGGCGAGCGACCGCATGAAGACCCTATAAAACAGGCAAGTCAACAACCGAAGGTTCCAGCGAGGTGCCTGGTCTGGTTGTGCCGCCCTACGCGGACCAAGAGACAATGTCTGAAAGTTCAGCAAACGTGGCAATGGCCGTACCGGGTGGTGAAGAGGATAAACGACGTGATCTACCGCTCCCAGAAGGTGCCCCGAGGGAAAATGGTGGTACACCTGGATTGTCTGGCCCGCTACGATGGTACAGTTCGGGACGACCAGCCTTGAGGAGGGAGCGGTGTCGCGAACTCATTATCAACGATAGCCCGGCTTGTGTAAACAAAAAGCCGGAAAATGAAAATAGGGAGGAGATAAAGGGCTGCCAGGCACAGATACGGTTACGCGTCTGGAAGGTTGGGGTTTCGTCTAGTGAGAGAACATTCAATTTCTTGTTTATTCCAGAAATATTTAGTGATATCAGTGAGGTACATAAGAGATTGTGACACGCAGTCGTAAATAGGAGTAAACGGTTGTAAAGAGTTGTAGCGTGAGTTGATGTTGTAAACGGAAGTAGTCAGAACGTTGTTTGTTGTTGTCATTGACCTTGTTATTGTGTATGCGACATAATGCTGCTACTGAAGTATTGAACAAGTGTATTTCTATGGAAATAAAGAACATTTTGATTTTCTGCAAGTTGGACTTTTAATTCTATGAGCCCGCAGTGTAACAATATGTATACAGCTCAAGTTAGATACGTTCAACAAAAGAAGGTGTTTGCTACAGTAAAACAAAATAGTGACATTTCAACGATTTGTGAATATAGTTGCTATTTTAATGTTGCCATATTTGTATACTGCCTATAATGGACTTTAAACCTATTTTATTTCATTAAAGTATTTAATATATGCGTTGTGCGCAGAAATTTTAGTATTACAGCAACAATATTGATTTTTCCAGAAGAAATTTGCGACCATCATTGGTTCTCCTATATTTGAGTCCAAGAGTTTTCAGAATATTATTCACAGAAAATACAGAAACCTTATTTTCTATTTCCTCCCTCAATAAATTGGTCAGCCTTTTGGCAGTTGGGTATTCACCCTTGTTATATAATCATAAATTGTTCTACGTAAAACACACCTTTAAAATTGTCTAAGTTGTTAGCACATTCTTTTAGCTGTTCTGAGTTTTCCTGGAGATCTGAATATGAAAACTTCTCCTAATTTGGTGATCTGTTTGCCTTCTTTAACAATGTTCGTCACAGAATGAGCACTCACTTGACAAGCTTGTAACATTCATTCTCGACTATGGGCGGAATTTGTACTTTCGAAAATGTCTTTAATTGACAACTGTTTGAAAAAGGAATACACATTAAAAATAATATTTCTAGCCTGCTTATGTAAACTCCTACGGGTTGTTCTGCAGTTACCATTAGGCACACCAGCACTAATCTCTGTTTCATATAACCTTGCCCCGCTGACATATATCACTCCGCGTGCGCCCGCCTCGGTAGCGTGGTGGTAGCATGTCTGCCTCACGTTCAAGAGGTCCCGAGTTCGAATCTCGGTCAGGGTGAGTTACCTAGATAAGGTTTTTCCGGGGTTTTCCCTTATCCTTCAAGACGAATGTTGAGTAACTCTAAGCTCCATGAACCCTGGACTCATTTGAGTATCATTTCACCTAATTCATTCACCGTCCGATATAACTTAACGTTGGGGCGGACGCAAATAAAAAAATCACTCCGCGTGCAACTACCTCCCCCCTCATCCCGATTGGCTAATGCTTTCGCGCCATAGGCCATAGGCAGTGCCTTCCCGTCACATTTAAACCTGCAATAAACGTCATAATAATTGCCAGGAATATAGATAAAATCGTACAAATAAGAATATGAAGGCATGCAAAAATAATGAAGTTTATAATGAAACTGAGCAAGTTGAAACTGAATGAATGCGCAATGAAACTGGAAGAAGTTTATTATGAAAGGCCTTCGGCCTTTTCCACTGGTATATTTTTCACCAGCACACATACCTTGCAAAATTGCTTGTCCGGCAGTCTTAAAAGTCGTGTCACGCCATTCTTGTCGTGTGTCCTTCATTCACCCAAGTCTCGTCAAGGTAGTATATTTTGTGATTTGTATTCGGGTACAATCTGAATGCCCTTAAATAACGTCTTCGCCACATAGCAATATCGCCTCTGGAGTGGTAAGTTTTCCTGTTGTCTCAATTTCATGTCGCGATGTTCCTACGCATCTAACACACCGATAAGTTCAGCGCACAGCTGTTCGACTTCTCTCACTGAGAAAGACGGATACTTCTCTGTGAGTGCATTAAACACATGCAGAACAATTCTTTTTCGCCGCTTTGTAAAGGTTTTCCCTTGCGATGTTTCAGCGAAAAACTGGCGCTAGACTCTGCCATTATAAATATAAGTACACGCGCAATAAACGATCAATTAAATAATTTAGCTCTCGCACTCGGCATAGCACACCGTCCATTGGCGATATATGACTAATCCAGTTCAAAACAAGGTCAGTGATAAAAGTCATATAAACAAATATGTCATCACTACCGCTAAATCACGTGCTATCGTGCCATGTGCTTGAGAGAAAAGGAACCTCCTCTTTACTTTGCATAAGAATTAACATGCATTTCAGATAAATCAACTCTATTGCGTAATATATTTCATTGAAACAGTTGCGAAAATATAAATTTGACAATTATCTTCCAACATATAGACATATCACCATGTTAAATAACGAACAAATTTTTACCGCACAAGAGTCTTCACAACAGCAGCCAATGAGAGGTGATAAGGTCACGTGACCGTTAAAAGATATTGGGCAAGCTTTTGTGAAACTAGAATTAGGCTTGCTAAGCGATATACTTACTAGCTTTGAAAAGCACGTGTGCACTCTTAAAAGATCACCACTTTACTGAATGCAAGGTACAAAATGCAACTGTAGCATGGCACGTGTGTGCTTTTCTTCACTGAAGGTTAATGGATTCTTTTCTTTCTAGGCTTATCTTTCCATATCTCCGAAACCGGATGTACTAGAAACATGGGGTTTTGACAGTAATCCTCGGAAAAAATAATGGGAAAAACAAAATAGTTCTGCAATTGGTATCTTTAGAGGGCGCAAAGAAATTAGCCATATGGTTCGCAAAGCGAGTCAGTATGCGTCCTTAACTGTCCAAAGTTGCATGCACCGCATTGGCTAGTAGCGGTATAACAGCCACACCTAGCCCCACCTTATGTTCATTCCTATTTTGTAGCTACCTTAGTAATGTTTTAATGTTTTAAATTTTACAAGGTACGTCCAGAATGTAAGCTCTGTTTGGTAATAAAATTAAATTGTGTACAGATACAGAAAACATTATTTTTTGCACAACATTCTACAGCTCTTAAACTACTTTTCCACATAACTGCCGTAATTGTGCAAGCATTTTTCATAGCGAGGCACAAGTTCTTGTATACCTTCTTCATAGAAGTTTGCCGTCTGTCTTCAACCAGTTTGAAGCATTTTCGTTCATCTCTTCGTCATTGTTGAAGTGTTGACCGCCAAGGAAAGATTTCAGATGCAAAATCAGATGAAAGTCGCTAGGAGCGAGATCAAGGCTCTACGAGGGATGGTCCAACACGTCCCAGCCAAATCCCTGTAGGTTGTTTTTCGTCGCATTTACAGTGTGTGGTCGTGCGTTGCCATGAGGAAACACAACACCTTTTGACATCGCAAATTTTCCGATAAATTTCAATTGGTTTCACTTTCCTAGCATTCAGGAAACGAATAACAGATCTGATTTCACAAGCGGCGGGATTTTCAATCAAAACCGACATTGTAAACAGCGACAATAAAGCGTACGTGGCTGACAGCGATGTCACAATGGCGCACGTTTCTTCTCCTTGATACAGAGCGTCTACCGCGCGTGTGCGGGACTGCGATCGCAGCGCTGCAGCGGAGATAAATTGAAACAGAGCTTACTTTCTGGACGCCCCTCGTATTATTTTGAATCCCTATTTATTCCTTTTTTGTTTCGACAGAGGTATCTTTCATAGGTATCGGAAACGACGTAAAGCTCTTGGACTCGTATCTGCCTGAGATAAAGGAAGTTCTGATAGCAAATGGACTGAAGATCGAAGATTACAAGGAGCTTGATGAAAAAGGGTGCAAGGGGTTGGAGTAAATGTCATCTCTTGCACATGGGGAAAAATGAATATCAGTGGTTTCTGATTAATACAGTGACCGTGGAAATGCATTTACTCTAGCTTCTCTTGTTTTACTAGAAACCACGTCCCACTTCTCACTGTGATAAGACCTTTGCGTAGTCTTTAGGCAAATTTTCACTACTATTTCATTTAAAGTTTATCAAAAATCGTTCAATGCAATGAAATAGAATTTTGACACTGAATCTAGCAAACTAACCTAGATATAATCCATGTATACTAAAAATAAATGACGAGCTTTTATATAAACAAAATTTAAGTTTTTTAATGATTACTGTTGTGGAAATATTTAAGTGTAAGTGCCTGTACAACTGTATAACTTTTAGTGAATGTGTTTTGATACATGCACAACTTAATATTTAACCTTAATTTTTCTTGCTTTCAAACTTTTTCTCTATTTCATTGAAAGCAGACTTTATATATTTTTTACAAATTACGATAAGTAATTTGAATAATATTTTAGTTGAAATAAATACTGAGAAATGATCATAAATTCATGATATGATAAGGATAAAAAGAAACCTAAATTATAAAAAATTACAACTACGGTAAATAGCAATTACGCCAATATTAGACATATATTTTAAAAACTGGAAGATTCTAGTCCTTTAAGCATGTCTGTAAGAAGTCATCATCCTCCGTAGCACGTTTCTTTCAATACGATCTGAAAAATGCTACTGATTTTAGGAATTTCATGGCTGGGAAAGAGTTTTGGGATATGGATGGGGTTCAGCATGAGCAGCCATGACTTTGTCACGCCAAAGCAGAGCATAGTTTGAGCTCCTGAACGAGGAGTGGAATGAGTAAACTACCCGGTTGTGCAACGACATCAGGTCATCTAAACAGATTCTTGATAGCCTAGAAGACGGAGAAGAGAACTAGGTTCGGTTCCAGGTACCAGTGTGTCAATTATTCTACCTGGAGTGCACTGAAGTTCGTGAGGTATAGGAAACTGGCAAGGAGAAGACTCGAGTCGTTAAACAAGTCCCACCTTCCGCTACCGCATCCCATTCATGACGCCCGTTGCGAGTAGAAGTTTTTTTGTTTAATTTACGCGCTCCAACGTTGAGTCATTAGACGATGAGTGAAATGGGTGAAATGATGTTCAAATGAGTTCAGAATCATTAGAACTTAGAGTGGCCCGACATTCATCTTCCAGGATAAGAGTAAAACCCGGAAAGAATCTTATCCAGATAACTCACCCTGACCGAGATTCAAACTCGGAACCTCTTGAATGTGAGGAATACACATGTTACTCCCTACGCCAGAGACCTAGTAGACCTTGGCCACGCGAAGAGTTGAGAGTATTAGCTTACATTATCCTGTCGTAACCAGATGAATGAAAAGAGCTTTGAGAGGGTGAATATATTGTTGAACAATTAGTCTGTTGGGTATGGGATCTATGCTTCAATGATAAAAGGAATGTTAATGTACAGGAAAAATGAATTTTCAATGATTGAAGGTAAATTAGTCTTGGAAGAATAAGCTCTATTAATAGCAGATTTTACGAAATGCTAGTTTTCAAAATAATTATCAAAGAGGTGAACGCATGTTAAGGTGAGTATCCAAATTCACACTGTTAGTGTGGTGCAAATAAATTAGGGGCCTCGGGATAAGCCAGAGTGACCCAAATAATGTCTAGGTCTTAATTTTATTTTACTGTTATTTTTTATTACAAAAATTGTAAAAAGACAAACGGCCTGCAACATTATAAAAAGAAAACCTGGTTTAAAATGAAAATAAGCTTCAATTTTTAAAATGTTATAACGTTTGGAAGGTAATGGAAAGGTTACCGAAATCGGGATGCACCTGAGATTGATGAACTTCCTATGTTTTTACTTCAGCATACGAGGACGCTCCAATAAGTACCCGTAATTCAAAGTATGTGGTGTTGCGATGTCATTCTGTTGACAAACATGAAGAAATGGCGCCCAGGAATAACTTGTAGGTTAAACGAGTTCATCACGGAGACAGAGGCGTATTTTCTAGAGCTTGACAGTTCTTATTTTTTGGAGGGGTTAAAAAATGGCAGGGAGTAGTGTATATCCCTCAAAGGGAACTGTCACCGAATGTGGCTCAGGCGGTTTCGTCCGTGTCCCGCTTTCGGAAGGTTCGGGATCGATTCCCGTGGCCGACCTACATGACTCATAGTTTTTTCGGGGATTTCCCGGGTCGGCATGCGAATGCTGGTAAGGTTAATTGCATTCTCAGAATTTCCTGTCCCTCCATTTCACCTCCATTATCATTTCACATCATCTCTTGTTTAGTGGTCTCTTTCAGGGTAGAAGTGTCGGCAGGTGTCTCGGCGGGGCATGGCAGGATGATATGCTCTGAGGAGAACTACTTCCTCCTCCTGTATGTCAGTTCTCGGTCTCCGAAGTGGGTGTTGGGATCACTTCAGAACCACAGTAGGGATGAACTGATCTACCGTGGAGGTTTCCATCTAAGTACAGATGTGTTTTTATATCTTGATCAATTGAGAGTGGTGCTCAGTGGTATGTGTTCACTTCAGAACGGTTGTAACTGGAGGGGAGGTCAGTTGCGTATCAGTTGCGAGCGAGTAAACAGGTGGAGAGCTACTGACTAATACTACAGCTTGTTTCAAAATGAGCTTGTCTCCTGGTTCCAAGGAAGCATTTGGAAATAGCGTCTCCTAGCAGCACATTACCAAATAAGGTGCTACATTTAAAAACACGAGAAGTAATAATCAATATCTATAAATTTATTAAAAAGGAACAATGTTCTGGTGTACTGAAAGTCTGGGCGGCAACAGTTGTGTCTGAGAGAAATTTAGCAGAGTTATTAACGAAAGAGAAACCATTGGTGCTAGTGCAACAACGTTCTTCTCTATGTCCAGAAAACAAAGATTAAGAACATGCACAGAATCTAATTTGGACGACTTTAATTCAGAAGCAGTTAGGCGAATATGAATACTTTTTACAACACAGAGAAACAAAGACCAACTGTGAAAAAAGTGCTCACGAAGGTTCAAAATTCTATTGACCTTCAAGGCAGTGTTTCAACACTGAGAAGAGTTCTTTTGAAGGTGTGATTTATATAGAAGAAAGCCAAGCGTGACAGACAAATTGTAATGGAACATCGTACCATACGGGCGAAAAGGCTTAAGTATTTACGAAATATTCGGAGATATCACAGTGAAGTTTTTATAGTTTGTATGGATGAAACTTATGTCAATTCAGCACATGCTAGACATTATACCTGAAGTGAAACTCGCTACAGGGACTCTGTAGCGATGTCGAGAGGCCGACAGTTGGTTATCATGCCTGCTGGAGGAGAACAGGGTTTTGTTGCAAACGCATATGTACTATGCACTAGTTAAAATCCAACAAAAGCGTGGAGATTACTACGATAGTATGCATTACAACTTAATTTATAACAGCTGCAATACTGGCTTCGAGAGCGGCATTTGTTTTAGGCTTGTGCAGCAAACTCCCCTCTCGTAATCCTACGCATGTGACGCATTTGTAGCGATAGGTGTCATTTGTAAAAATTTAGGGACCCTGCTCTCTGCACTTTCGTGGTCCCTTAGCACAGCCGTCCTCTGTCTCCTCTCACCTCATCCTTCCTCCAGGGGATGCCCCACTTTGGGCATAAGTACAATAGATGAACACTGGCCGCAGTGCCGAATCCCCTCCTTAGTAACCTTAATCCTAATAGGACTATGTTGAAAAATGATTAACTTGTTTGAAAAAAGTAGCCTCTTCATTTCTAACGCGATTAGCTATTGAACCGTGCTCGTGCATTTTAAAATATGCTATTTGAAAATCTTCTATGTTTGTAACATCATCAATGTGAATTTATTATTACATAACACTCAGATTACGCTTCCTTTATACGACATTTACAATGAAAACAATTTTACGTTATTCTAAGTATCGAGACAAACAAAGGCGATCTTCTATTATTTGCCGAGTTACATTTGGTATTAAACAAGAAGCGACTCACTGCAATTACTTGAATGGTATGTTTCAGTGTTACCATGACAACCTCTCGCCGTCTATTGTCTTGCCGGGTTACAGGGAATCGGACCTCGAGCTCGTGAATATAAATTACAAGTACCTATGTGTAAAACGACAAGGGCGCAGTAATTACATCAATTAAGAGTTTAAAAAGATTTTACTGCCCTGTTAATGAGAGTAGTATGAAAGCACATTACTCGTAAATCATCTGAAAAGCCATTTATTTCAGCGCTAGTAATTCAGTTATAAAACCAAAGTGGCTAAGGTTTCTGAAGTACCGTGGTGGACATCGTACAGACTTGAAGCATGAAACAGCAAATCACACAGGTAAGTACACTGTGACTTTGTGGGTTCGTAGAATTAAAAGTCCAAGTTGCAGAAATTCAAACTATTCTTTATTTCTGTAGAAATGCACTCTGTTCTATTCTTACAGTCGCATTACTTCACATACACAATCACAATCTACCAAGGTCGATATCCACAACAAAGAGCGTTCTGATTATATATGTTTATTACACCAACACTTTACGACTGTTTACTCTTGTTTAGACTGACTCTTGTCGAGTCGTCGCCTTCTTAAATATCTCATTGATAATTCGAGACTGTTCTGTAACAATCACTAGATATTTCTGGAATAAACAAGACATCGAATGTTCTGTCACTAGACGAAACCTGAACCTTCCAGAGGCGTAACTTAATCTGTGCCAGCAAGTCCTTTATCGCCGTTATCGCTCGCTTCGGTAACGTCTGCCTCACGTTCAAGAGGTTCCGAGTTCGAATCTCGGTCAGGGTGAGTTACCTGGATATGGTTTTTTCCTGTGTTTTCCCTTATCCTGAAAGATGAATGTCGGGTAACTCTAAGCTCTACGGAACCTGGACCCATTTGAGCATCATTTCACCCATTCCCTTCATCGTCCGATATGACTTAACTTTGGAGGACGTAAATTACATAAAAAAAACTCCGCTATCTTTATTTGGTGGTTCCTTGTGTACACAAGCCGCGCTTATCTCTCTGCACCGAACCTTTTGTGTGCGTCGCCGCGACAATACAGCAAAGGAATCAGTCAAATAAACTTAGCATTTACTAAAGTGGCCTCTACCAGCATCAGTACACAGTTGTACCGTTTTCAAATACATCCTGCAGGTCTGGAACTCAGGCGCACAATAATTAAGTTTCACATCTATCCTTTTTCACTTCTTCCCAAATAAAAAATAGATAATCGTAACCTTTTTTGTTTTTTAAGCACATAAACTGTGTTTCTTCTAATTTAAAACATACTAAAACTTTCTGATATTTTTCCGAAAAGCTTGATGTATGTAAAGGTATTCAAAATCAAAATGCCTTTTTAAAATCAAATTATATATTAAAAATTTTGTGTTACACTCATAAGACTTTCTCTACTCTTCTATATACTATTCTCATAAATACTTATTCCTCTATCCTTATGTTAAGCAAGGTAAATTTTATCTTATTGCAGTTACAAGGGAATACAGTAGCTGTTAAGTGATAGTCAAATGTTTTAAAGAACTGATTGCTAGGCGATGGCTATGAAATTACGTTCTCTTTGCATGGCCCAGAGATAAAAATGAATAACAACTTTATATTTAAGAAAACTGTAAATATTGGAAAGTTCAGAGAAATAAAAAGGCATATCTCGTATACAGTTCGTTCCACGTAAAAACTATTTGACACAAAGTGTGGTTTTAACGTGCTCTAAATTTGTTTGATAGTAAAATATTGTCCACATCTTATGTTTTACCATTTATACAAAATTCATCAAAATGAAGAGCTCTTCTGAGAACATTACCAGAGAATTAAAGATAAGCATTCCATTTTTATCGAAATATTTCAAACATATAAAGAGCCACTTAAGATGAAAAACTTTTTAAAGCTGCTGCATTCAAAAGGTAGTTTGGGATGGGGTATTTTCTTAAAATCCATCGTGTTTTTTCTTGGAAGCTGTAGAATTTATTACCAAATAATGATGTTCACATACACCATATTTCCTCTACTTACTTTCTCTCTACTTTCTTTTCCATCTCTCAAATATTTCGTTTTATTTTTTCCGCTGCCGCTCAAAGGTCTTGGCAAATAGAAAGTTGGAAATCGAGGCATTCGAGCATATATTTTTGGATATCAGGTACTGTTGAAATCCAAGTACTGTATGCGTACGACAAGAGGGATAGAGAAGAATGAAGGGCAGAGGAGCTTGAACTGTTTATCTGCTCCGGTAGCGGAACTGTTTACTAGGAAATGAGTGTATGAGAGTGTATATGAGACACCCATGCTTCCAGATCTAGTGTTTGTTGCAGTAAATGCAACGATAGGTATTATGTATGGGTGAGTTATGTGACAACACTTGTGTATTTTAAACTTCCATCCTTGTCATCCTGGGAAAGCGAGCATAAACACCGTTTGGCCAGCAAAGGTGATTACGTTACACATTCCTCTAGCTTGCCTTCTTGTTGTGGGTCTGGTATAGCATACTTTTTCTACTTACTACAGGTAAATAGCAGGAGATGTACAGTAGAGCTTCGTTTACCAGGATCAAATGAGACCAGCGCCGATTCGAGTTAACAAATGTCAGGATTATCCAGAGAATTACGGAAAAGCTATGAAGGAAACATTCAGTACATCACGAAATGTTTGAAATGGAGTTTATAAATTCCTATTGGCACACTTTAACCTAAAAACACATACACAATATGTACTGTAATAGACTATATATTTGCACTGTACACAATATACCTACAAACTAGTTGGTAGTAAAAAAGGCAGTGAGCTTCTCTTCTCTCAGATTAGTGTCGCTTACCACTAGCGCGATCTCGCATCCACTTTAACATTAGAAGTTCATTTGACAATGTTTCACCTTGACTCTCGAAATAAAGCATCAATTTCTCTATGTGTGTCACTGCTTGTGTGTGGGTCATAACCACAGCTGGTTCATCAACAATGTCTGAATCTGAATACTCTTCATTTTCAGTAACACTGCATGGTGAAATAATGTCTTCCTCTGTAATCGATTTATAACCTCCGCCATTTTCGATTAGCAACAATTGTCAAATGTCTTCATTATCAAAGCAGATATCTATGTTTTTAAAAACGTATAATAACCCTTCTTCCAGAGTTATTTTTCTTTTTCTTCAAACTTGTTTTCAGGCAAGTCACACACACACCAGGCCACAGCCCGCCTCGGCAGCGTGTGTGGTAGAGTGTCTGCCTTACGTTCAAGAGGTCCCGAGTTCGAATATCGGTCAGGGTGATTTACCTGGATAAGGTATTTTCCGGGGTTTTCCTTTATGCTGAAAGACGAATGTCGTGTAACTCTAAGCTCTATGTACTCTGGGCTCATTTGAGCATCATTTCATCCACTCCAATCATCGTCCGATATGACTTAAAGTTGGAGTACGTAAATTAAAATAAAAAAGCCACAACTTCTTTTCATGACTTTATCAAAGTTTCTGTTCCAACCTGGTCCTAAACAGGTGAGTCTTGGGCAATGATTTCGCCCGCTGGCAAGACAATTCGAGTAATGTTATAATGAGAATAACAATTTATGTTCTGTAAAAGAAGTCTTCATTTAGTACGCTAAAATTTTTTTTTGTCCAAAACTGCTTTGGGTTATCCGGACACCCGGGTTAAAGCAGTTTGCGTTAACGAAGTTTTCCTGAATACAATTTCGTGAGAATAGTTTATAGAAGAGTAGGCAAATTATGTGAATATATCGCCTAAGACATTGTAACAGGATTACTTCGTTGTAGTACACATACGATGTTGAATATACTATAATGATGCCCCACGTTGTGGCGACATGTGGAACAGGATTTCTTCGGTGTACTTTGAATTTGTTCTTGAATATTGTGTACCACGTTTTCAGCACAATCTTTTAACATCTCGCGTAAGTTTGTGCGCCTATCAGTTTCTTCAGGTCACCAATTGTACCATCTGGATTACATTTTACTCGAACTTTCTTTCCTAGTCAAGCATTGCAGGTTACCTCCAGCATATCGATAAATCCTTACTTCCTTAATAAATAGTTTCCGTTAATTACATAAAAATGCTTACTCCTGCACGTCCATTCTTCGCTATCAAAACTTTCATATTCTCCGCGTTCTCTTTCCACAAGTGATATTACTGATTTTCTCTCCATAGCAACCGTTCATTTCTTTGTACTAACGTCATTACATGACCCACTAAATTTCCTTAATGTTTTCATCTTTCCTTTTTTCCATATAATTTATATTATTTTAATCAAATCCCCAAATATCCAAATCAATTTCGAAACAATTTTATATCTTCTGGGGTTCAAGCCTAAAACTGATACAACATTTTAAAACCATCTGTTAGTTTGCGTTCGTAAGATACCTGGAATATGCGGTTAATATACCAGTGGTTACAAGGAACGTAAATCTGAGCAGAAAACGAAGTTGTCAAGGCAACCAATTACAGTATATATAGGAATGAAATTGCATAATACACGTGGAGCAGAACAAATTGATATTAGCTGTGCTTCCACATCCATGGAGTAAATCTGTGTGTGAAGTGAGAGGAAAAAACACAGGAAAGAGGGGCAAAAGGTAATTAAAATAGAATAAATGCAGATTGTAAGTCTTAGAAAAGAAACGAGAACTGGGCTGGGGAAACTGACAGGAAGGGGTGTATTGCCAAAGACTTAAGAAATAGCTAGGTAAATCACTGGAACGTAAGTGGAAATAGAGAGGGCCAGACAAGAAGAGAGAGGCAAGACAGACGAGCAGAAACAAGACGAGAAAAAGCGACAAGTGAAGTCCAATAATTGGAACAAGGAAAAAAGGGAAATATAGGTGAAAAATTTGGAGAAAATGAGGTTAAAACAAGCGTAACAAGTATAATAGACTAAGAAAGAAAGAAAAAATTAGACCAATAGCTAAAATCGACAGAAGATAGACGACTAAAACAACGTGAAGGGCGCTCTCAATGCTAATAGGGCCAGAGTCAGCTCAGGGGTGCCCAGTATGTTTCTATTTTAGAATTAACGTCCTTTAACCGGTTAGGTCCTATCAGACGATGAATGAAATGATATTCAAATGAGCACAGGGTCTATAAAGCTTGGAGTTACCCAATATTCATATTTCGATAAGGAAAAATTCAGAAAAAAATTACAACCCTGACCCAGATTCGAATTCGGCGCTCTAGAGTATTAGGAGGACACGCTACACCCTGCTACGGAGGTTGGCCGAATATGTGTTGTCCTTATTACCTAATAAACTGAATAACATCACTTGCAATACAACTTTGTGTTTCATATTACCAGGTGGTCCTGTTATTGACCTTTGTGATCTACGTCGCCTCAGCAGAAAAGGAATGTCCACCGAAGTCGATCAAAACTCAATCTTTCCCACACGAGGTAAGCTCATTTCACAATATTTTGTAATCGTGTAAGTTGTAAGTTTATTATTAGGTCCATAGTTATAATAATTAAGAAACACAAGCGGAAGGGAAATTAAATGCTTTTGAAAACATGGGGTGGCGTGATTTCAATCCGAGGAAAAGGTCGTCTTGAAAGTGTGTATATACGTAGCCAAAAACCGGAGAACATGTCAGGGTCGAATTCGGGAAGTCCTATGTGTTTTCCCCTGGACAACATCGGGGCTGTGTGTCGTTCCATAGCAGGTTTACGAATTGCAGCTTCTCGGCTCCGCCCAGAGGGGGGCCGTTTGAAACTCCATCGCCCCGATTAGCTTTCTCCGTTCCCGCTGGAGGAGACTCCCTAAGCCACGCTACGGCGGCTACGGCGGCTTCGGCAGGACGCCGCGAGTCCTCCCTCCAAGGTTGTAATAACAGTAAATGTTAGGAAACTACGCTTACGTGGTCCTTTCCTGTAGAACACAATTTCCTTGAAGGACAAATATCATATTCTGAATCGAGGTGTTTGTACCCTCTGCCTGTTTGAATACTGCATGCCCTTGGAGTTTAAAGAGAACAGTCTACTCTTACATGGGAAGAAACCCATTTTGTTCTCTTAAAACTACTGAAATTTCCTTAATAAAATGATAGATACATTTGTGGTGTTTATGCAGTTCTTTGACAGTACAATGTTCTATAATTTTTATTTTTGCAAACATGACTTTGGCTGTTCAGATTAAAATGTCATAGGCAACATTTCTGAACCTTATTAAATGAAGTTGCAAATCCACCATACAACACTCGTCTTATAAAGCACTTTTAACGAATTCTCCGGAATTTCTATTAATAACACCAGCGTTATTCTTATTCTGCATTTTAATTTGAAATTCCATCTCTCTACTCGTAATTTTTCCATCTAGATATACAGCCCTTGTTACAGTCTTCCTATTCCTATTCCTGTTATCTATTTTCTCCACTTATTTAGTGCAATAAATTTTCTGCTTTTTTCTTCTTATGAACACTTTTCATAACGGTTCAGATTTCTTTATACCATCTACCATTACTTGCTTATGTTAATCACTCTTTTTTTGCATTCTTGAGTTTTCATTTATGATACAACATTACAGAATATGCTGCCTACCAGCATCATTTCCTAATCTTCTCTATCTGGCTAAATCCGTAAATATTTCTCTATTAACCTTAGACACTCTTCGTCCAACAAATTTAAAGTTCTTGTTTTAATATTGAGGATAAAAGAAAGGCAAGAAAAATCAAGAATAAAATCTAAGATACATAACGCAAATAATCAGGGAGTAAGAATATCGCAAAGTCTGCCGTGTAGTGGTTCAGTTAGGCCACTATTGCTGTTTGTCACTGAGTGTGGTCATTCCAGTACGTAATTCGAGGATATTCCACTACCGAAACGATCTCAGCGCTCGATAAGCTATATAAGAGTCGTTGTGAAGCCTAGCGAGAGAGTTTCGATTGCGGCTCTATGCTGCTGAGTCGGCGCAGTGAAGCAGTTCACGAGGCAGTAGGACAGCTGAGTTGTTTGAGTCCATAGAGCAGTGCAGAGCAGTGTGGTACATTGTAGGCTCAGTGTGAGGAGTCGGCGTGCAGCTCCGTGCAGGCGGCGAACCTGTGTATTCGTCAGAAAGGTTACCAGCACAAGCTTGCTAATGAGACATGAAGAATCATTTTAGTGAGAAAGAAGTTTGAGGCGAACTTTTGTTTTGTGTTTTCGTCCAATTATGAACGAATTTGTGTATGTTATATACTATAAAGTAAATTATTATTTTAAAATGTGAGAGGTTTTCAAAGCCTACAATAATCATGTTATTGGTGTTGCAGCGACTTATGGGTGTTTACAGAGTGAAATACTGCAAGGATCCGGTTTTATGTTCTGGCCTCAGATGTTCTGAGTATGTCATCGGTGATGTGATAAAACAAGGTGAACAGTTTCACCTCTTCAGCTCCGCTTTCAACACAAGGTAATTTTATCCCTTTAGGAGGTCATTCTAAATGAACATTAATCATTTATATAACGACGTAAAAATTCACTTGTAAATAAAACAACATTTCCATTTGTATGACTTCAGCCTCTTATCATACTATGGTTATGTAAAATAACAGGAATGACCAACCTATTACAAAACACTTAGGCATTTCAATTTACCCACCCTCTAGAATACACAAAGAAATTGTCTCTATGTATGCTTCCAAAAAAGTTACGTTTATTTACTTATTTTTGTTACAAATTTAATATACTAAATTTTTAAAAAGTATACCATTTTAAATTATTTTTCTCAGCTCATATCATTGTAGTGCAATAAAAACATTATACTGAATTGTTTCAAATATTTGTTCAGTTTATTTCTTCTTTCAGCATACACTCTTCATTTTTCGTTTTAAATTTCGTAAATATTTATGTAGCTATTAAAATATATAATCATAATCTTTCACACGATATGTATGGTGCAAAAATATGTATAGGGTTACGAAAAATTATTTCATGCCTTTTAGTCCGTCTTTAAAACGTTGTGCATTAAATATTTAGAAAACGTTTTCCTGCTTTACATTCAGGAACTGCTCCCATATACCAAAATAGTTTGGAACTGTTCATATACAGCCGGATATCTGATCTAGGATATCATACAATCTTTCAAAAGACGTAGTCCAACAGATTTCCAATTTACGGAATTCCCTTACAGAAACACTTCCGGAATCGGTGGATTGAACGACGTGGGACAGTTTCGCGGCCACCATGTTCACCAGACCTTTCTGTCTGGAGCTATATAAAACAACATGTTTGCAGCTGAAGGAGAAGATATTCAAGACAACGGTATCAACGGACATATGAGGTGCGTTCAAGTTATAAGACCTATTTTTTCAGGACTGGAACCGGATAGGAACTTCTGTCTTTTCTTAAATACACGTGGGTTTTTTGTAAATGTGTGACATAGATGGCAGCACTGTACAGTGCATAGAACCCTAGCGGTATTGACGAGAGTTAGGATCCATTTTCGAGGTGTGGAACCTATTGAAATTCATCGCCAGTTGAGTGAGGCATGTGGTGACGTTACCATGAATGTATCTAATGTGCGTTCCTGGGTGCGACAGTTCAATGAAGGCAGAACACTTTTCGCATTTTCAGATCTTCATGCAGGATTATGTGCACGGGTCCCACGGAAATGCCAATTTTGTAGGCGAAGTCTGCAACGCTCAATCAAGGATCCTCCAAAAACAACGTTCTCCACTCGATCATGTCGGCAGACCGGCTGGTGAGAGGCTGTGACTGTCTAGTTTTGTTGTCACACGATGTTCTGCCTTCATTGAACTGTCGCACCCAGAACCGCACATTTGACACATTCACGGTACCATCACCACATGCCTCACTCAACTGGCAGTGTATTTCAATAGGTGTTACACCACGAAAATGGAGAAAACGAATGATTAAACGGTGTTCTTTAACGAGAAAGTCGCCATTTTAAGTATCAAAAACAGTTCTAACTCTCGCGGCTACCACGAGAGTTCTATGTACTGTACAGGGCTACCATCTCTGTCACGCATTCACAAGAGTTCACGTGTATTTAAAAAAAATTCCTATCTGGTCCCAGTCCTGAAAAAAGTAGGAGTTGTAACTTGAACGCACCTTGTACTGTACACAAAATCAAAAAGACTTGACATTATTTGCGCTACCAAAGATGCACATATAGAGGGACCTTACGGTGGAAGTTCAACCACTTAATTAAATGCTTCTTTTTACAATTTCTGTACTATATATATTAAGTATTGTATTACACTAAAATTTCATGGAAAAACCGTTTTTCGGGCCCCCTGAATACAAAAGTTATATCTTAAGAAAAGTGCAGATTCACAAGAACATCCCTGTGTCCACGCAGACTTATTTTTGCATGGAATATTTTTCGAAAACTTTGACTTCTCCATAATGGCTATACATTTTTTGTTTAAAGTACCATATATTTAAGATGTTCTCTGACAAATGAAGTATGTAATTGGAATTTTCTAAACAAGAGCTCGGAAAATCTCTTTATTCCGCTTTAGTTTTGCTTAATTTGTAAAATCGTACTCAGTGAAACAAGTGCTTCTCGTTAAAACACACAATTTATGTCAAATAATTTTTATGGGGACCATTTCCGAGACATTCCTTGTTGTTTGACTGAATTTTTCAATAATTACGCTTGTTATCAAATGGGAATTCGTTATTCATTTTGATCTCTTGGTACTGAAAAGAGAAGTAGAAGTTAAAGGCATCACAGAGCTGTTGAAAAAATTGACTATCGCTAACGTTAGGGATAGCTTCGATATTATTGCACCTGAAGAAAAATGTAGTGAAAGAACTTTTATAAATGTTTATCACGAGTAACATTAAGTCGGTGGAAGAATAAGTTTTTGTAAGATTAACACTACCTATTATGGAGCAATGTGTTTGTGACACGTAGGAACTATTTGAACAGAATTATAAAATGCAATTTTTTAATATATTTTTATGTTCATGTTTATTCACAGCAGTGGAATATTGCAGGAAAACTATGGGAATATCAGATTCACAGGTCCTGGACAGTATGAAATCCGCGGTCTTCTTGGTGAGTAAACTGGTCGGATGAACACCAACATATTGGTATTATGACTCCACAACAAGATTACCAAGAAAATGCCTAACATAAAAATATGGAAAATATTTTCTAAAATGTAAATTTTACAAAAAATGACTAACAATTTTGTTTTGATAATTGTGAGACATTTTCATAACGACAAATGAATGGTTTGTCTGAGGATAACCTTTGAAGTGCAGAATGTATCTTAAATAGTATTCTAAACAATGGCTCAACAATTAGGATGTTGCGTTACTTTCCTAACAATACACAAAACTCAATTCTCTTTGTTGCAGACACACCGCCTAGCATGTACTATGCTATAGCCCTGACGCCGAAGTACCTGGTTGAATTCGGCTGCATTCCAAATGAGAATGGTGAAGTACAGGGTGAGTACAAAGTGTAGAACTCCAGGGAATATCGATCCTGATCAAATTGTTCTGACATGACTTCCTCTCCTCAGCCTTACAAACATTAAAATTAAACAGCTCTTAACATGTTTTTTTTTTCAACGTTAAGTCACATTGGACGATGAATGTAATGATGTCCAAATGAATACAGGATCCATAGAGCTTAGAGTTATCAGACATTCATCTGTCAGTATAAGGGAAAACCGCCAACTATAAGTAACATTGGACGATGAATGAAATGATACTGAAAATGTCCAGCGTACATAGAGCTTATAGTTACCATACTTATCATCCTTCAGAATAACGGAAAACTTTGGTAAAACCTTATCCAGTTAACTCACCCCGACCGAAATTCAAACACGGACCTCTTTAACGTGGGACAGATACGCTACCACGTACGCTACAGAGGCGGGCTAGACATAAATGAAGGCTATATCTTGGCCATTTTGTGAATTTTCTTTAAGTTCGCTTCTTTCTGAATAGACTTTCTTATAACCAATAAACTGTGAGAGACAGACAAAATTTTACTACACAAAAAATACAGAATTTAACAGAATATACAAATCATATCAAAATAAAGATTTAGTAAACAAATTCCACATTCTGCTTCTATTGATTTTCATTTTTGAATATAGTTTTCTCACACAGAAAGTTTTCATTTTTTAAATCCAAAATGCTTTATGACCAATTCTTAATAAGGACTAATCTATAGACAATTTCTGTTTTTATTTTGATGCACAATTTCATGCTTATTTACTATTTATTTCAACAGGAGGATCTTGGGTAAGTTCCAAAGACAACGCAAAGCTTTCGGACGCGGATATGGAGGAGATAAAGAAATATTTGAGAAGCAGCGGGCTGGACCCGACCCAGTATAGGGAAGCCGACAACACAAACTGTGAAAGGGTGGACCAAATGAGATCTATTGCACCTGGAAAGCACAACTGATGTCTGTAACCATGGAAACAGAATGATTAAAATTGATCAGCATTCACCTGAACGTTAATGTAAATCTTGCAAAAATGCATATGTGTGTCTTATGGCTTAAAAATATACTTAGGAGTAATAAATTGAAAATATTTTTAAGTTTTAAGTTATATATTTATGTATATTAAAATACAGATAAACGCGAAAATAAATATTGAAAAATTAGAGCTTAGTGGAAATTATTTTTCATTTTATATATTTCAAAGCTTGTCACTTAGATTCTCAAGAAAATAAATTAAATCTGACGTATATTATGTGGCAGGGTGTTCGAGTTTAAAAAGTAATCATTGCCGAGATCTACGGACAAAATAACCGGTGTATCATAAATTATTTTTAGAAAATCCTGAATATTTATAGATATTGTGACTTTGTGGGCTCGTAGAATCAAAAGTCTTGTTTACAGAAATTGAAAGCACTCTTTATTGAAGCAAACAGAAGCTTTGTACAACCCTTGCTGTTGTAAAAAGACGTGACATTGACAAATAGCAGTCTTCAAGGTCCTCTCGTTGCTCCGCCAGACGTAAACAAACAAAAGAATCACTGCGGCACAGTTCAAATGTCCCTGTCGCCTTAACCCTCACAGAACTCACACAACTGTAACCGTCTCCTTCTCACACTTTGCCGCTATTTATACCTCCCAGTCACTGTGCCAGAATGCAGTAGACCATTCGATAACAATCGCGACGGCTTCAGAAAAGCGGACAATTCCAGACTTCACTCTGGCTCTTTCTCTCTCCGTTTTTTTTTTTTCTCTCGGCAAGCGTCCAACTTTGCGCACCACTATCTGTCTCTTTCTTTCCTGCCCACGTGCACAGCTCTGGCTTTTAGCGGTTCCAACACAACAATGCTATCGGTGACAATATTTTTAGATTGTATATAATTATATGATATTGTTCTACCTCTCCAGTCCATGACGTTCCTCGGATTGAGATGTTCATTTGCCTTGCATAGCATCAGTGTTGACAACATGATCTCTTGAAAACCACAACTTTCTGCATAAGGGAAGCCAAGGAAATAACAGAACGATGAAAATAACGTAACAAAAATTTAATTAATGGACTACAACTTTTTCCGAACCGATTCATCTTTTGGGAAAACTGAAATGTCAGTTGTACAATTATTACACAGGCTATAAACATTTAATGATTTTATATGGCTGAGTTTACTGTAAAAATGCTACAATTTAGCAGTGAAGTGGCGAAGTTGCAACGGCTCCAGTGGAAGAGACCATTTAATCTTGCTCAAATGTTTTATGACATTACTAAAGATGGTATATTATAATAACATAGTTACGCGACGGTATGTTATAGAGGCAAGGAGAAGCGCCGTCTGTTGTCCTAGGACCCGAAGTATAAATTTTGACATCTAGGTGTGTGATGGAAGCTCAACTACTTGAATTCTTTCAACGGCAGAGGGTAGCAGATTACCTTTTTTAACAGAAATGAAACATAGGATGTAGTAAGAATTACTAGTAATACTATACATGTTATATTCGAATTTCATTTTTATAAAGAGCTTCCTTTTGTAATTTGCGTCCTCCGTTGCGATGAATGAAATGGATGCAAATGATGTTCAAATGAGTCGTGGGTCCATGGAGCTTACAGTTACCCGACATTCGTCTTTCCGGATAAGGGAAAACCCCGGAAAAACCCTTATCCAAGTAACTCACCCTGGCCGAGATTCGAACTCGGGAGCTCTTGAACGTGAGGCAGACACGGGCCGAGGTGGGCATAAAGAGCGCTGGGTTTGAGTATAATTGTAATTGTTTTCTAGATTATTAGTAAAGACATCAACGTAACTTATCCTGAATAAGTCTGCATCAAGGTATAAGTGGAGGCAGTTTCAAAGTTCTTCGAAATTTCCAACTTGATAGAGACCTTACTTTCCGCGGACACATTAAGGACCTCTCGGCACGGATGCAGGGGGCAATTGCCTCTCTGTACCCAATGCTGGGTTCGGTCTGGATGCCAGTCCGCTTAAAGTTATACCTCTAACGAGCGCTCGTAATCGCACTCCTGTACGCTTGTGAGATGTGTGGTATGGCCGCAGATAGCTGGCTCGCATATCTTCAGCGTGCGCAGAATAGAGGACTCCGATCCATCTATTCTGTAGGTCGTTCTTTCCCCGTGAGGTTGCTTCACGAAGATTCTCTTCTCCCATATGTGGAGGACGAAATTAGGCGTCGGGGTACAAAATTTTACGCACAACTTCCAACACACAGAAGCGCCCTGCTTCGGTCTCTAGGAGATTGTGACGCAACGAGACACCGCTTCAGGCTTTTCCGGGTAACCCGAATGGTTTGCGGGCACCCCAGGTAACATTGGAGTTAATCCGAGCAGCAGCAAAAGCTGAACTCCACAATCTTCAAGTGAGCTGTTTGGCTACAAAATTTACCCCACTTTTAATCAAATGAACACCAGGGTGTAAAATGGTATTGCATCCTGTACAAAATCAAAGGAGCAATAAAAGCTCCCTTGTAAAAATTCTTTAACAGAATAATCCCACCCCATCCTGCATCATCAAAAATTCAACCTGTTGTTATACCCAAACCTGGGTGTGCACGCAGCAAAAACCTTCTGGCTGTTAATAGCCTGTCCGTAAATGCGTTGCGTTTTTCGAAATTTAGCTTATATTTGTTTATTTTAATTTTTGGAAGGAATTGGACTGCATAGTAAGTCGGATTCCTTATCATGAATTGAATGAATGAAATAGAATGATTGATTGATTTTTCCTTGCTATATTCCGCAATTTATTTCACTATTTTTGCACAGCTGAGTAAGTGGAATTTAGTGTATTCCTGTTATACAGTTCACACAAACACTTTTCACTTGGAGCGTGGAAACTATTAATTACACATATCTTATGTTGGCAACCAGTTACTGCGTATCTAGTCACTATGTGAGTTTATAGTTTGCCGAAGTCCATGGTCTGTTCATCATGGCCTCAGTGCTGTAAAAGGCTTATCATATGCTCACCCTCTTCTTATTTCTCTCCTTGATGTGCTGTTCCGCAGCTTTTGTAGATGGCCGTTACATCCTGGCTTTGATGTGCTCTGTGTAGCACTTCTCTTTTTCTAGTTCATAAAGTATACGTTTTGGCGTAGATTTTGACACACCGTCCAAGAAAACTTGCATTTATTCGTTCTGTTCTTGTTAAAACCATTGCTGTTAAATGCTGCCATATCAGTTGAAGACCATATGGGGGTGATTTTCACGTTGAGTAAGAAAAGGGCTGTTTCAAAAGTCTAACAGATCCGACCGTGTGATTTCGTGGTCAACTACAGTCGTATTCCTAGGTAAACTGACTATGCTGAATTTTTCTTCTCCGAATTCTATGCGGTCCGCTTTGGCTAATCTTCCACATTTTCGAATATAATATGGACGGTCTTGTTTCTGTTTATGATGGTCATTTTTTTAGCCCATGTCTGCAGTCTATTGAAAGCCACTTGCAGCTGTTATTTGCTATTAGATCCAATGGCCATATCGTCTGCATACATTTAGATGGCTACTGTTAGGTTGTCGTGTGTAATGACAAAGATAAGCTCCATGATCACACATGCTTTCGAAATAATCTGGAAAAAATTGACAAAACAAAGTTAGAAATATTGAACAAGTTAGAGCTAGGTACCTCAAAATAATGCTAGGACTCCCGAAAAAGCACACCTTGAAGATTAGCATATGAGTTGAGCGGAGAACTTTTGTTTTTAGAGGAAGTCAGAACTAACCTCTCTTACACAGTCAACTCCCAACACGTAATTGAAGAAAGAAAAACAAAGAATCTGGCATGATTTCTATGCGACACATGCCATGTTATATAGATACTGGGCACAAATAAAGAATTAGGATATCTGGCTACGAGGTTGGCAACGCATGGATTCCACCACAAAATTTGTAAGGACACTAAGTACCACGAAACAGGCGACAACTGCGTGTATGTGATCTGAGATGTGATATATATTATATTTAAGTGTGCAAGAATAGAACGCAATCCATAAAGAATTATGGTACACTGTGAAGAAATATAAATATTCACGTTTGTTTGCAATTCCTCTTTAATTAATAACATACAACATTACGGGACAATATCTGTTTTATAGCAGCCTAGAGAACTCCATCTAGCGTCCTAGGAGCCGATGTATGAACTCTGACATCTATTTGAATTATGCCAATGGCAGAGGGAAGCAAAAAATATTACTCGACTCTTTTTTAAATGAAATGAAACAAAGGGCGTAGCGATGTTCGAATTTTCAGTTTTCAAGAGTGGTAGGTTTGTTTAAGTATTACTGTAATTGTTTCCTAGGTTATAAGTAACGAAGTCAAGGTAACTTTTCCTCAACAAGTCTACATCAAGGTATAAATGGAGAGAGTTTTAATTTTCGTGCGAGATCTGGGGCATGGCCGCAGGATCCAAACTGCTGCAGGTTCAACGTGTGTAGAATAGGTGTCTTAGGGCTATCTATTCTGTATACCGATGCTTTCCCGTGAGATACCTTCACGAAACCTCATCTCTTCAATAAGTGGAAGATGACATTAGACGCCGGGCTACAAAATTCTACGCGAGTTCGCCTCTCCATCAGATTACCCTGGTTAGGTCTCTTGGGAACCATCAACCTCATGAACGCCACTTTAAGCGCCACAGGCTTCCCTGCATGGCTTGCGGGCACAACCGGCAACACTAAAGCTGCTATTCCAACTTCAAAATTTATACCTACCCGAGAATTAGGCTGTAAATCCTTCTAAATTAAACTCTTCCTGAATATTTTCTCACCAGCGGTGCACACAGGCATTGCACCCGAGTCGACAACGGTTGAGGAGCTACGGCTACCTCCTTTTATACCCTCTAACTAAATCTAACCCGCCATCCTAAAAAAAAAAAAATAAATAAAAAAAACAGAAATCCGTCACTACGTGGTTAAGTCCTTCCAGAATAGATACACGCATGAAACACAACGTGCTGAACCTCAGCCGCCAACTTCCATCCATTGCGTTTCTTGTTTATTCTTCCTTGTTTTAACTTTTGGAAGGAATTGGACTGCATAGTAAATCGGATTCCTCATGATGAATTGAATTATTTCTTAGATGCACAGCCTTCTTGAATGATGTGAATGTCACAGGAAACCAAAATTCGTATTATCGGCTTGTTAAAAACTTTAGAGCACTGAGCAAAAGAATTTTCTACTTTTAACACAGTCGTAAAATACTGGAGTGTGGGCACACCAGATCACAACCTTATAGTGTTAAACGTCTCCCCTTCGAACCCCGCGGCTCCCATAACACGCCAGAACATACAATCAACCAGGAAACTGGCCACCAAGGAAGGCAAATGGGACATCATTGAAACAAAAATTCTAATAAATAAACATAAATGGATGGATATTATTGTCTCTGGTGGAGACATTCTGGATAAAACTGGAAATAGTAATTTGCTGCCCCCCATTCTTACCTGTAAATAAATTTTTCCTTGGTGGACCCCAGAACTATACATCATAAGAAAGCAAGTAAATGCAGCCAAACGAAGAGTAAAGAGCTGTAAAAATCGTATACTTAAATATATCGGCAATGACACCAATACATAATGCGCAACTAAAAAGGGAAACTCCTCAAAGCTAAGAATCATGGGAAATATTCTGCATAGAGAGCACCAAGGAATCCCCATGGAAACTACACAAACAGGTGTAGCAACAAGGATATGTAGCAGGCCCCACTTTCTGGAACATCAACATTAGCAACGCTACATGTCACTCTCAAAAGAACAGAGGAGTTGTGCAACGCCAGCAAATCTGTAATGAAGAATCATCGATATTGCCCAAGTTCGCCAGAAGGAAAGATGTGTATAATAGCCACTCCAGCATAAAATCAAAGGAATTAAAGATGCTATCAAAACTAAAATATCTGGGGGTCACGATTGATAGTAAGTTGGATTGGTACCCTCACGCCCAAACCTAGAAAGCAAGATCTTAGCAATAAGAAATAGCCTGGTCAGATGCTCTAAAGCAGCGGTCACCAAGTGGATCGATTTTGTGCTAGAGGAAATGACGTAGCACTGTGCACTGCCACGAGTGCCGTGCGACTTAGTTTGAGACAAGCCGTGGAATTGGACAGCAGTGTTGTCTCGTTTTTTTTTTTTAATTTATGTCCTCCAAATTTAAATAATATCGGACGATGAATGGAATGGGTGAAATGATGCTCAAATGAGCCCAGGGTCCATATAACTTAGAGTTACCCGACATTCGTCTTTTGGGATAAGGGAAAAACCCCGGAAGAAGCCTTACCCAGGTAACTCACCCTGACCGAAATTCGAACTCGGGACCTCTTGGACGTGAGGCAGGCACGCTACCACTACGCTACCTTGTCTCTTGCGGTTTGTTTTCATAAACACAATGTCTGTTGGATAATGTGATGTGACACGTAGGACATCTACTCCTACATTTATGCCTTCATGGGAAGAGTTTCTTTTTTATAGAAAGTGGTAGTATCAGAGCATTCAAAATGAAACTATCCTTATGGGAAAGGCAGTTAACCTCTAAGAACTCGGTACATTTCCCAAAGCTCTCAACAGTTCAGCAGTTTGTTCAGGTCATGGACTTGCAAGTTCAAATATTAAGACAGTTGAACCAGGAATTTCAGAAAAGTTTCAAGACGTGCTGTAATTAGAGCCAATTTTTGCAAATATTTGTTGAGCCTTACTCTACATATGTTGATAATGTTCCATCTGAATTGAAACTTGAACTTATCGATTTGCAACGCAAACAAATGAAAAATAAATTCCAAAATAGAATTAGTTTGAGTGATTTCTATTCACATTTTCCAAGAAATACATTTCCTCGACTACTAAAGAAATGCCGCTCGTTTTTTGAGTATGCTTAGATCCACACACACACACACACACACACACACACACACACACACACACACACATACACACACACACACACAACGTGCGCGCACGCACACACACATGTATAATTTTTTTCGCTATTGAAATTAAACAGAAACCGCTGCAGAATTCTATTGTTGGATCAGAAGTTAAAATGTCATCTTAGACTAGCTGCTGCACAAACATTGATAGCTAATTTTGGAAAACTAGTGTGTCAAAAGAGACAACAAAAATCTAGAAAACTAGGTTCCACTTCTGAGTAATATGTTGGGCTTATTGCTTTTCTTCGAGATGTTATTTAATACTGCTGTATTGTAAGTAGATTGTCGATTATTTTAATTTTGTTTAAACTATCTATTTATTGTTCATTTATTTTTTTATTGAAATAAAGGTACATAGTTGAATGATAATGAAAGAAACAATTAAAAATTTATATAACTATTAAATCCTTCATACTACAATTCGATTATTATTGTTGCATAGTCAATTGTGCATTTAAATTGCAAGATCGGCATGCCGCCAATGCTCATAAGGCTACGGAGTGCACGGTAAACTATTCCGGCGTGCAACGGGTAAACTTGCACGACCTACTGTGCACACTGTGCATTGAGATGGTGGCCACTGCTCTAAAGCAACATGGAGGATCTCATACCACAACTTGATGACAACTTATAGACATGCCATCCTACCACAAGTAACATATGCCTCTGTAATCGGGTACTCCGAAATACCAAATCGGGCAAAACTAAAACTGACACAAATACAAAGACAACAAAGCTTCAAAGAATATATTTTCAGAATGAACAAAGTACCATCGTCAATCTCAAACTGCCCAGAAGGAAGAAGCTGCTCCAGACGGCCCTTCATTTCCTAAAAGAATGTTCCATACTCTTCAGAGAACGACCAAAAGTTCTCAATACTCTACCGCTGCCACAAGTGATGAAGACATATCGACATAGTGAGGGTATGAACTGTATCAAAATGAGTTCACAACCCACTCCAGAAAAAAGAAAACTTAAAAACTATAAAACCAACCAATACTGTAAATTTTCCGTGACCTACAAGGTAAAACATCGGCTGTATTTATAAAGAACTACCATAGTCAGGGAGAAACTACTTTGTGACTGACACACGGTTTTTTTGCGTCGGCTCGTTGACCAATAACTTCAAGAAGACAAAGCTGCAGATAGCGTTGATTGCTTACGTAATTGAAGAACTTTGCTATAGAACACAGTCAGGTATCTGTGTCGTCATAAAGTAATTTCTCCCTCACTAAAACCGTCTACTTTAAACATCAATTATCTAAAACAAAATTGTATGCCGGATTTGTGCACTATAATGAAGTAACTACACAGAATTTTGTAAGGAACGTTTGCTTTTAAGGGACAGTTTGTATAGGAAGGGAAAATTAGTTTTGGAATATAGTAACTCTAAAATAAGAAAGATATCACATTATCATTTAAGTTCAGAAACTTCTAAATTACAGTTGCACTTTAATACCACGCAAACATGATTATTCCAGAGCTTAGAGTTTTTATCGTGATATTTTCATAATCGATTCACGTACACATCTCATTAGAACATGACATGTTAAGTTTTTTATAGGTATCATGTGCAAAACTGTTACTTTTATTCAGGAGAGGTTCTTCGTTGATGCGGTTGAATCGCCGAGTCTCCTACTTCTTTTTGAATAACCTACATGGTTGTTTTATACCCTAGAATTTAATTTTCCTTTATAAATCTATTCCAACTTATATTTTGTAATGCAAGAGCTCTTTTGGCGCTCGCGTGTCGATAGTGCAGTTGGCTTACTTCCCGACTAGTGATTCGCTATTAAAGGGCCAAGGTGACCTTAAGACTTGCGACGAGTGAGAAGACGTTGGAGGGGCAGAATGCATTGCTGGTTACCATGACTACGGATTCGATTCATAGAAGCCGTATACTCCGCACCAACTCGTGTTGCCAACACAACACAAGACCTTCTTGCTACTTCTTCGTTTATTTGAAAAGAAACTTGTTTGTAGAAGTGGTAACCCGCTTGAAGCGAGCCCCGCGTGTCATGTGCTACTGTTTATTATCGGTTTGCATTCTGAGTAAAAACGTAATTTTTATGCCATCAGCAATTATTGTCTGATATACGAAGTGTTTAAGTTTTCATATTTAAGGGATTTATAATGAATTCTACACATGACTTGGTATATTCCAGTCTCCAAATATCCTTTTCTTTAAGGAAAAATGATGACAAGCACGACGTGGTAAATGTTGGTAGGCCAACATCAGTGCTATGTTTGGAAAAACTTTGTGACGGAGCATCTTCAAAAGAGCCCAGGATATTTAAGACTCGTTGGTATGAGGGCCATAATTTTGTCGGATTGAAGGAGCTGAGAGAAAACACTAACAATGCTGCAGACGCAAGCTCACGTCTATATATTGTAAAATACAATGAGAAGGATAAGCTTAACAGCCTTTTCATGTAATATCCCATTAGGGAAGTAGACAAGAAATGACATTTCGTGGACATAATGAAAGAGAGGACTCTTTAAATGAAGGTAACTTTAAGGAATTTTTGGATTCATATATAGAGTCAATTTATATTATTTTAGAGAAACTCCGTAGAAATTAAAAGAACTCCAATAGCAGACCCTTCTTTAGAACATGGAAGATAATTAACCTTTCCTTGTGTATGTTTTCCATCCTAAACTTTTTGTATACAGTCGAACTTCATTTATAACAAATAAAGTAATTTTAGAATAAACACTAGACAAAAATGTAACATCCATTATCCCAGTGCTAAACTTTCTTGCTTTCAGAAAGGTGTGCATTATGCTGCCATCAGAATACGGCGTTCTTCCTAAAGATATTAAAGGAAACAATTGATAATTTCAGTGCTTTTAAAAATGCTTAAATTTAAAACTGGTGTACCTATGCTCAAAATAATTTTATTCTGTACAAGATTATCTGAATGACAAATTATCCTAATAAAGTATATGCTTAAATTTAAAACTGGTGTACCTATGCTCAAAATAATTTTATTCTGTACAAGATTATCTGAATGACAAATTATCCTAATAAAGTATATGTAGCTCTGTAAGTATAATTTAGCTGTAAAATGACAGATCATTGCTAATAAACCTGTGATGTTTGTTCAGAAGCTATTTTAAATGTATACGTATAACATATTATCTCTTAGTTTTTGGAGGAATCGCTATACCCACCGCTCAGTAAGTAAGTTACCTCGGCCTCATACTGGACAGTAAACTAACCTGGAATTTCCACATCACATTCCTTCTCTAAGGACTAAGACACCGAATCCAACAAATCAAACACATAATACAATAAAAATCGCCTCTTGCAATGCCACATAAATGCATTCTATACACCTCATTTATGAAACCTATTTGGCAATAAGGTTGTTCTATATGGGGCTCTGCTGCAGCGTCACAAGTAAAAAGAATCCAAGTAATCCAGAAGATACCTAACATTGGCCAGAGGTGCCCCATGGTATGTTAGCAACGCCAAACTTCACAGGAACCTGAATATACCGGAATAGATGGATGTCATAAGGACAAGCTACACCAGAATACTCCAAACTCTTGCCAATCATCCAAATCCACTGCTGCAAGACATTTTCCTACACCCTCCTCCACAACCGCAAAATAGAAGACTGAAAAAAAGGAAACCTACACTACGAGCTACTCATTTAACATAATGTGTTTTGTATGTATGATAAAGTGGGTTTTGTTTTGTGATTTATTGTATAATATATTTGTTAATACTTAAATGTAACTGATGTAGGACTGTTATTGAACAGCATCCTAACACACGCTCCAAGTGATGTAACATTACTCTTTTTCACAACTTTAAGTACCATAATGCATTAGGATACATTAAAGTTTATCGACATACAAGATGTATAGGTATGCATTGAAGAAATCACAATAAACGCTATCCATTGTAAAAGTGTTGAGACGTTCTGTCAAAAGCCAAGTGAAGGTTGATTAAAAAAAGGGTTCCATATTTGTATCATATATAATTAAATCTGCCTTGTTTTCCATATTTCTTTTCATATTGCCTGTATATAACATGTCTCTTATATTAAATTTTCAAGTATATATGTATTAAACTGTATACCTCTGGACATGTTCAATGTTTGCAGTCCTTCACGGTGACAAGCGAACTCAGTGTATGTAAATCAATCTAATATAATCTACAACAGTAAATTAAAAATGAACAGGTTTATTTGAAACCAACAGTTGTTAGAAAATTAGAATTATAAATTATTCAAATATTTCTTTTTGTATTTTGTTGAATATATAACAATTGCCATACCGCACGTGATTTCAAGTTTTCATTTTGGATACAATAATAAACAAAAATCTGTTTACTAAGGACCGTCACAAGTCACACATTTCAAATTCTGGAATTTAACGCCACATCGAGAGAGGCGTTAACTCTCAGGACTCAAATTTGGGTGGCCCGGTTTCGATCCTCGGTGACTGATAGTGTGTTTTGTGGTATTCCTTGGTTACCAGGTGAATGCTGAATTGTATAGTTTTTTTTTCTGGACTTCCCGCCCCTTTTACATCAATCCGAAATTTTTTAGAGTGGGAAGTGTCGGCGGTGGGACAGTGTGGTGTTGCCAGGTGGCGACATCTTGCCCCCAACTGCTCTTCGGGTCATAGGGGTGGCGTTATTCGCCTGTACTGCTGGGAAGGGACGATGTGGCTGAGGGCTGCATGGGTACACCAGCGCCGAAATAATGAATATATCCAATTTATGTTAGGGACCGTCACGACCCCAGCTCGGGTTCCAGCACAGCCCTAGAGCGCTGCTATTTCATCCACGTCTCCCAGGAGCTCCCCTGGGAATACATAGAGTCAACACTACACTATTTTGAATTATTTAACATATATAACTAATACTCGATACTCTTTGTTCAACCCGTATATACATCAATATTCAGGATGTTCCTTTAGCAATTCAATTGTTTCTAGGAGGTTCTGAAGGCGAAAGTTATGGTATGCAATTGAAACTAATGTTATCAAATCTATTTTGTAAATAAAATTAATTTTTAGAGTCTTTTTTCTAAATTTTAACCAAGATTCACCTTTCTCACCCATTTCTCCACTATTTTTCTGCCGTATTTCCAAATCCTTGCTCATTCTTCTTAAACACTTCTCTTCTCTTTATCATTCTATCACTTTTCTTTCAGTTCCTTCCCTGTTTGTACAACATATGCTTGTTTAAGCAGAAGACTTTAAAAGGTACAGTTAACACCCGTGAACCTTGGAAAATTTTGAAGATATTGGAACTTGCTCCACTTATTACACATAGCAACAGCTATACTTTTGCCAAATTTGAGTTCCCTTATTTAAATATTATTTTCATTGTATATGTTTTAAGAAGTATTAGTATCGAAATTTTATGTTTTATATTAAACAAATTTAAAAATAAACAATAACATATGTGTTTATATAAAGTTCTAATTACTGTAAAATTACGATCGCAAATTACGCTTTGTACGTGTACATAGCGGTTACATTTATCAGACATTTACCTTTCAGGATAAAGGATAACATCCAATGTTAAGTTATATCGAACGATGAATAAAATGATTTTCAAATGAGTCCAGAGTCAATAGAGCTGAGAATTACCAGACATTGCTCTTTCAGGATAAGGGAAAACCTCCAGCATTAAGTCATATCGGACGATAGACGAAATAATTTCCAAATGAGTTTAGAGTCAATAGAGCTTAGAGTTACCAGACATTGATCTTTCAGGATAAGGGAAAACCTCCAGCATTAAGTCATACCGGACGATGAATGAAATGATGTTAAAATTAGTACAGGATCCATAGAGCATAGAGTTACCAGACATTCATCCATCAGGAAAAAGGCTAACCTCCATATGCCATATCCAATAATGAATGAAATGATATTCGCTTGAGTTCAGAATTAATAGAGCTTAGAGTTAGCAGACATTCATCTTTCAAGATAAGGGATAACCTCCAACGTTGTGGCATATCGGACGATAAATGAAATGATGTTAAAATGAGTCCAGAGTCAATAGAGCTTAGAGTTACCAGACATTGATATTTCAGGATGAGGGAAAACCACCAACATTATGTCATATCGAACGATGAATGAAATGATTTAAAATTAGTCCAGGTTCCATGGAGCTTAGATTTACGTGACATTCATCTTTGAGAATAAGAGAAAATCCCTGAAAAATGTTTTCCAGATAACTTGCACTGACCGAGATTTGAAATTGGTACCTATAGAACTGAGGCAGACAAGCTACCACCTAAGCTCAGAGGCGGGCCCAGTAATAGTTTATGCTACATTTTCTGTGAAACTACTTTAATATCATTAACAGAATGATTAAGATATGTTAAATACCAAAGTATTTTTTACATTTTGCCCAAAGTTGATTAAGATATACACGTTTTGAATGTAAACGAGTATACAATATAATAATACATGTTTAATTAGCCGCAAATATACAGTAAACAATTTCAGTGGTGTGTATCAAAGCTTGAGTGATATACAGTATTTTTGTATAAGATTAAAGTTCCTCAGAAGTTGGAATTAAAGGAAACTAGAAACTCTAAATACGTTACTCAGAATTATTTGCTATTACAATTAGATTATTTCTGAGAAGATTGTGCGGAAATGAACAGAGGATCTGAAATATTATATGCTGCAAAACCCTGCATTTGATAAAAGTTAAAAAAAAATCACAATTTCTGTTATTTGTCCAAATTATTCTCCAATGATTATACTTTTATTAACATTTTTTCATTATTTGGCCATAGAAATAGAACGGAATTTTAAGGCCATTATCATAGCAACCGATTTTAAAACATTTGACTACTTAAAGTCTACTGCATTCCCTTGTAACTACAATAAGATGTTTATCTTTAGTAACAAGAGGTAGGTACAGGAATAAACGTTTGTTTGTACAAGAGTAGAGAAAGTCATGTAAGTTCAGCACATCAGACAAAACATAATGAAATATTTCAGCAAACGTTTCTGTTTAACTGAATGGAAGAATATGGTTAGGCAACAATCGTTTGTATGGATTGTGATTGTCAAACATCTTTGTGTAATCAGTTCACGGAAGTTATTTTCGCGAAGTTTGCAGTTTTGGATGGTAGTAATACACTGGCGCGAGCAATAACAGATTTCTGCTTATGCGTGTTTTGATCAATAGATTGATGAAATTTTTCCGCTCTTTGCCAACCACCAAAACATTTCTGTGACTTGTCTGGCAACTCCAACTATAAAAGGTACTGGAGAGATGTTTCATTGTGAAGTCAGGTGGTAAATCCTCTGCTACCGTCAATTTACACACCAAGATGTCTCGTCACTTAACGCAGGTAACTGATTAATGAACTTCTATTACTTGTACACATAGTTCGTTGTATCAGAACTTAGTAGATTTAAGCGATAGTCAGTTCTTTGGAATACCATGATCTGTGCGTGGTTAGCTATCAAAAAAAGAAAAAAAATGATTTGTTATTTTGTTATGGTTTTTTATAAACCTTTATCTGCCACCATAGGAAAGAAAAACACATAATTACGTGATACCTTTGTGACTAAAAAAAGGGCCTTTTACTGCTAGATATGAATAATCTCAACAAAGAGTCGAATTACTTCTACCAGAGACAATAGCAAGTCAAGCAGTAGAATAATGTTAAAATTTGAGAGACAAAAGCACATCATTCTACAGGAACGCCTATTCTAATGTAGTGTTAAAGATATTGTATTATATGGGGCGATCCATATAAACCTGAGCCATTTCAATAGGGCATAACTTTTGAACCCATAATAGGACAGAAGTGTAACCTTGGGAGAGTATAATACACAATTGGGAGATTATATTACACTACTTCTATCTCAGAGAAAATGTTGGAAGTGTCCTCTACCAGCATCTATACATGTTTGCACTCGTCTCACCATATTCTCTGAAGTTTTACGGAGAGTATCCTCGCCCTTGTTAGTTATTTCGGTTCGAAATGATTCCTTGAGAACATCAAATTTCCGTGGCCTATTCTTGTACACTCTATTATTTAGATACCCCCACAAGAAAAAATCCGGTGAGGTTAGTTCAGGGGATTTGGGGGGACGCAGAACTTTTGAGATAATTCGATTATCAAAGAAACTAGTTACAAGTTCCATGGTGTCATTAAATGTATGGCACGTTGCTCCATCTTGCTGAAAATAACCTTTTCTCAATTCGATATCATCCAGCTGCTCTTGAAGGTACCCGTATAAGCCTCAGTGTCTACAGTCGTATCAAAGAAAATGGGACCAACGATTCATAGATGTTGGTGGGGGACGCTTCCAACATTTTCTCTGAGATGTAAATGGTATAATGTAATCTCCCAATTGTGTATTAGATTCTCTCAAAGTTGCACTTGTGTGCTATTATTGGTTCAAAACTTATTGCCCATTGAAGTGGTTCAGATTTATGTGGATCACACTTTACTCTCTTTGACTATCGATTACCTCGTAGTTGGCTTAGTCTGGTGCTCAATTTTTCTTTATTGATCTGAAAAACAAGAAACAAACAAACAAACAAATGACATACCACAGGCTAGATGTTTCAATAACTAAGATTTCTATGAAATATATGCTAAAACGACATTCTCACAATTATTTGCAACACTTTTTGAAATCCACCATTTTTTAAAATATAAATATTCTTTGTCATAAATTGTAGATGACCTTCTTGGCAGCAAACTAACATTAGAAATTTGGGCTTCTCCTCGAAAATCTTCAAGTATAAAACTTTTGTCACCTGTATCACTCATTTTGACATACAGTTTACCATTTGTTATTTTTGCATTACCATAGTTACGATTCTTCACTATTCAAAGCCTCCAATATCATCTTACAACAAGTAATAACATCTATTTTAAATATTTTCTAAAGCAACTTTTAGTAATTTTATAATTCATATTTCGATCTTTTCTTATGTAATGGATAAAATGGCGTATAAGGCTAGTGAGGTTTAATGTTCTTCAAGCTCTTGAAATTTAAGCCCTCGGCGGTTACGTCTCGGGCGTTACATTCTTTCACTCGATAATAAATATCAGTTTATCTCGTAAGTCCCATAAATAACTATTAGACACTTTCTTGTTTACCATTTCCTTGTGGGTACCTTGATGAATCAGATTTACTTCGATGCCACTGAGTATCGAGGCTGTCGAGGTATCGACGTGTTCAGATATCGAGGTGTCGAGGTATCGATGTATCGCTGGTTTTACAACCTGCCAAGTAGTTTTAAATGTAATTCTTCTTTGTGTGTTTACAGATAGTCATGTTGCTGATGACGTATGTAGCCGTCAACTATGCATTAGAAGAACAATGTCCGGCTAAGAGCATTAAACCTGTGGACGTTCCGCCAGAGGTAAGCACCATTATTCTTTCTTACTACAATACGACTTATCACTTACAATCTAGTGCGACAACTCAGTCATGTGGCAAAATCCCAGTTGGAATCCGCCCTAAACAATTTTTGGAGGTCGGTAAAGTAATGTAAGGGCGGGTTATAAAACACCTGTAGCGAATTTTGATTTTCGGAACACAATAAATGCGGCATTCTCATGAAAACATGTAATTCTTTATTTAATTCTTCTTGATCTCTATAGCACAGGGTGGCAGTTGCGTTTAAAAGTGGTATAATACACAAAACTGACACAAAATGTGTAAATTGTTTTAAAATGCCATACAAAAGCAAGCTTTCCTGCAATCTATGGATTACTTTTATATAAAATTAAATAACAAACTGAAAACTTTTATACGGTATATGAGGGCTGTTCAATAAAGAATGGTCACAACTTCTTTGACAACGTACCTTTACTCATCCTCATAATTTTGATGGTCCTTCTCAAAACAGTCTCTCCTGAATGCGATGCACTTGTCCCAGCGTTTCTGCCAGTCTTCAAAGACATGCTGGAAATCATTCTTTGAGAGATCCTTCAAAATCGCCTCCGCAGCCCTCACCACTGCTTCTGATGATGGATAATGCCTCCCATGAAGGCGTTTCTTCAAGTTAGGTAATAGAATAAAGTCACATGGGGCTAAATCCGGACTATAGGGAGCGTGAGGGATGAACTTCACGTTGATTTTTGCAAGATATTCAACAACATTGACAATATGCGGCCGCGAATTATCGTGGTGCAGCATCCAGCCTGCTTCACGGAAGCTGGTCTTTTGCGCCTCATAGTGACTGGCAGTGTTTTAGGACATCCCTGAAGTATTGTCCAGGTACTGATGTGTGTGCAGGTACAACATGCTGATAAACCATTCCATGATTATTAAAGAATGAGATGGCCATAACTTTCCCAACAGAGGCAACCACTTTTACTCTTTAGGGGGTTGGTGATGAAGTAGATTTCCACATTGAGCTTTGCTGTTTGCTGTCAGGATCAAAATTATGTAGCCAAGTTTCATCAGCAGTTATTACGTTTGAAAGAACCTCCGAATCTTTCTCTAGCATAAATTTTAACTGCATGTTACCTCCATTGCAGCGGTAGGCGATACTGAATATATCTGAACTTGCCTGGTTCTCACAGGCGGGAACCAGGAGTACCAACAATGAAACTACTATGGCGTGTTTGTTTCACATTAAGCTAACAGAATATAATAAGATTGATATTAGTGCGAAAAACTGTTACAGTAAAAAAATTATGATTATTCCTTACTGAACAGCCCTCGTATTTACTTAAGAGTATACAGAGGTAAACATGAAATGAAATTCTTCACAATAACCTTTAAAATGATTTTATTAACTTACTAAAACTTTTAATTTATTTTAAAGTCTCTTCCCGATGAGCTGGAGACTTGAAACTTTAAATATAGATTAGAACTGAATGACAATGGAATATTAATTCGCTTTCAGGGGTATATCTATACCCCAAACTAGTTTGTACATGGGATGGACCAGCTTGCATGCAGCTAGGATCATTTTATAAGGTTTTATAGAGGTTAATAAAAGGGTACATTATGTGCAAGGAGGAAGAAAGAATAACTCAATGTTGGAGGAAGTTAGTTAAAAACAAAATAGGAACAAACAATGTAAGAGAAATGCATTAGGATAGTCAAGAAGGACAAGAAAAACACAAGGAAATCTTGAAAGGTATTCTATTACAAGAAAATTATAAGAGAAGAGAACTCTTATATGGAACTCATTGCTGATTTTTGCACTTATAAATTTATGTCCTCAAACCTTGTCACTTCAGACGATGAATAAAATGATACTCAAATGACGTGCTCCATAGAGCTTAGAGTCATAAGACATTCATCTTTCTAGATAGGGAAAAATCTTGAAAAAAACTTATCCAGATAACTCATCCTGACCGAGAGTCGAATTCGCGATCTCTTGAACGTGAGGCATACACGCTACAGAGGGGGGCACTGAATTTTGTATGGTGTATATGGTAATTACAAATAGGAAATGGAAGCAGACTAACTTAAAAAATAGAACATTTTAAAAGTAAGGTAATGTAATATAAATTATATAATAAATGAAATGAAGTATTTGATGTGTTGCAGTATGTACTTGGAACTTGGAGGGCGAAGTACTGCACCGACTCGTCGTTATGTTCACCACAACTCAGGTGCATGGAATACCACTACAACACGACTGACGATGGCAAGATACTTCTCAATGTTCGTGGCCACAATGAAAAGTAAGTTCAAGTTTTATTATGCACGTGTGATTAAAAAATTGGGAGGTTGTTTTGAATTTGGCAGGCTTTATACATCCAATTTTAATTTTTATCCTCTTTTGTTGGTAGACATGCTCCAATTTTATGTTTTCATTTTCAGCCTTCTCGAATATTTGGTTTATAGTTCACAGTGGAAAAGTGCTCGGTGAAATTTTATTTAATTTGCAATACATTTTACTTGTAAAATAAAATAGACTGCAGAAGTGCATTTGCAGTTGCTGTTTCTAAAACATTAACGTCATTTAACCAGTTAAGTTGACGAGGAATGGACGATGAATGAAATGGGTGAAATGAGGCTCAAATAAGTCAGGGTCCACTGGGCTTAGAGTTAACCGACATTCAGGATAAGGGAAAACTCCAGGTAAACCTTATCCATATAACTCATCCTGACCGAGATTCGAACTAGCTACCACCAGGATACAGAGGCAGGCTCTTTGATGTTGATTATTCCTTTCGGCGAAACTAGTTTGAGTAAGACAGTTTACGTGTGGTAGAAAAATGTCAAAGATCTTCGAGAAGACGACGATCGCTCTGGAGGCCATCTGGAGATCAGTTACTGACGAGAATGTGAAGGAAGTAAAGGAAGTTTTTCTGGAAAACTCCGAATCACCTTCAGAAAAGTAGACCAGAATTATGACAAAACCACTCACGTAAATTGCATCAGGATAAAGCGAGTCGTAAAGCCCTATGTTATTAATGCTAAAATGGGAATATTTACGTCCCGTTTTCTCAGGATCTATTGGGTATATAAATCCCAATTTTTTGCAGTGTATGTATTGGTCTTTCGTAAACATACTAATTCTCATTTGTATAAGAATATAAAGTAGTACATATTTTATAATATTTTTACTGCAATTCTAATTTTTTGGTTAAAAACGGATATTGACTCTCTGAGGATCCACAATATCACTGTAAAATTTAGATTATGTCATAGAAACTTTATGGACATATTACTAATAGTTTATGTGAAAACGGAGCTTTTATACTGAAAAATGTAGTTTTGAGAAAATTTATGCATATGAATTTTTTGACTGAAAGCCCCATTTTTTGCCAAGAGCCATCAAAATATATCGCTAAGTCACTATTATTATAATTTTTATTATAGATTCAATTATGACAGCCTTCATTGAGTCTTCAGCTATCTTTTTCACACTTGTTTCCACTAGTGATGTGTAGCGAATAATGTTAGTTGGTGTGTTGGGGAGTTTTAGCATACCACAAAATACCTTGCCAGCTGAAAATCCCTTTACAATACATCTAAGTCCATAAATAACCTCAAATTATTTTCAAAAAGCTGAGATTTCTCATTTTTTCTGATGCGTAAAAATTCATTATGCTCTCACAATTTGTGAAATTTACTGTTAGATTATTTACTATGCCATTTCTTTGAGAAACATTTTCATTGCAAAATCATTCCCCCCTCACAAATATTACAACTGAAAAGGTCACTAAAACTGAACTTAGCATATTAAAATTAATATATTTATCTTTGTCTCATCTTCATTAAAGTTACTATGCTTATTTTCTGTGTTGTGCTTCCTTTTAGAAACACTGGGTGGAGTTTCAACATTCTCAACAGGATTGTTCCAAACTAAATTTTCACCTTGTTGTGCAGTTACATCTTCTACCACAGAATATGTTCTACATTGTTGATTGTCTTTGTTTTTTTATCTTTTTAAACAATCCTTTATGTTTTATAATTTTAAAAACAACACAAAAAGGCTGAGCACAATATAAAAACGAACAAATATACAAGATATTACAATTTGTTTATATAATAAGCAAACTCTAACCACAAAACTGTGTTGCTATACTGGATTCCAGATTAGCCAACAGATAAATAAGAATTTATCCCAAATTTTAAGACAAACCACAGCCTTCTTGACCAAATAGTTCTGGAGTTATACTTCATTCTATAAAACCTTGCCAGGATTTTAAAAAAATTAAAGGATTACAGTTATTTACATATAAATTAATTTAAAATAGTAAATGTTGGTCTATTGTAATAAAACATGTCAAATTAATCAGGATGGATTATATTTTCATAATATGCAAAAAAGTAATAAATTCAAAATTTGTCATATAAGGCCTCTATGAGTCCTCATAATGCCTTCCCTCGCACCTCAATGATTGTTCGTGATTTTTTCTCAAAAATGTAGCGTTATCTCAGCACCGTATTCACTGGACATGGCCTCCTGTGACTTCTTTGTATTCCCGAGGCTGAAGAGAATCGTGAATGGATGTTTTTCCAACATTGGTGAGATAAAACGGAATCGTTGAATACCATAACCAATACTGAGTTCCAGTAGTGCTTCAAAGATTGGAAGAAAAACTGGGATAGTGTGTTATATCTGAAGAGAATTACTTTGCAGCTGGTGTTAATGCGATTCTTTTAGAAAAAATAAAATTGCCGTTATTTTTTAACATACCTTGTTTTCGATGGCGGCAGATGTATAAATTTTTATAATGAAAGAGAAAAAAAGATTGGTAGATTGCTATTTGTAATACCAGGAAGTGTATTTGCCACACACTAAGCAAGTGAAGATAACCTCCAAATTTTTTAAGAGGAGACAAAAGTAGTTGTTTTAAAGTAATAAAGCATATAAAAGTAAAATCCTCCAATAGCAATGTGATTATAACTACCCTAGGTGTCTTTTATCAAATATTAATAACAGAGATATGTAGACTGATTTAAATATATTGCAAATAACACGTGGTGTAATAAAACGGATTTTTGAAAATTTTAATAACATAACAGTTTTTAAAGCTTATAGGATGAAGTGTGTTCCAATACTGACGTGTGCATATAACTGTTACGTGAAGAGGTATTTTATTCAGTTGTTATTTAGATTAGCGTTAGGTTAGAGTTATTTTAACTTTTAGGTGCTTAATGTGTCGAGACATAATTATAGACAATGAACAGTATTCAGTTTAGCAGATTTATTATACTAACATCAATAAATTGTTTTCACAGCACGAATCAGACAATGGAAACCAAAGGAACCGTGAAATTCACAGGACGGACAGGCGAATTTATTGTCGAAGACATGCCTGGTGAGTAAATATTCATAAAATTACAAAAGCTTAGACTCTAAATGTTCCTTTTCACTTAGGAAGTATTTGAATGTTGAATGAATTATTTACGTAAATATTCCAAAATTTTACAATTTAAAACTGTAAGTTACATTTATTTGTCTTTACCTTGTTGCTACCTTGGCTTACATGACACCCTGGTCTTCTGCTCTCCCAGGTAGCCCTTTACCTCCATGCTACCTTGTTACCCATTCTTCCCTCCCCCATATTCCTTCGTTATATTCTTTATATTTCTTGCCCATTTTTCTTTTACTTTCCGTAAGAATTCACCAATACTTCTTCCCTTCTTTTCCTCCTTTCCCGTTAACATTTGTATAGCTACTTTCGTCTTCTCTACTTTCTCCCATTTTTCCTCCCAAACCTTTTTCTCCAGATTGCAGCCTCCTCGCATTCTGTTACATAGTGTTCTATACTTTCTTTTCCTCTACGCAATTCACAAATTCCCTTTTCCCTACCTCTTATCCCTCTTAGAAATATTGTTTCCGTTCTCATCCAAGCTAGCACTTCCCTCTCTTGCCTATTGCAGTAATCTAAGTATGCTTCTCGTCCCCAATTTATTGTTATTTGTTTGTAAAATTTTAATGGTTTCATATTTTCTATACTTCCCCATATTTCCTGCTTTTATATATCTTATATTCTGCATTTTACCAATTTACTCACATCGCTTGTATTCATTTCCTCTAATCTCCATATATCTTCCATTCCTATTTTTTCCCATAATTCCTCCTATCTCTGCCCACCAAGTATTTGAGTTCTCTAATCTTTTTTGCTGTCTCATGCATAATTTCATAATTTCCCCTTCTTCTTTGGCCAAACACCTATACCAAAATTTTATTATTCTTTCCATTGTTATTCCATTTCTTCTTGTCTTGCCTAATTCTACTAAAGCTACTTCCCTAGCTGCTGATTTTGGTAAGCGTAGTAGCTCTTTACAAAACCGTCTGTAGTTTTGGTCCACCATTTTGTTTACGTCTGCGGCCCCCGCTCCTCAAATCACCACTGCATGCAACATTTTGGATTCCACTAATGCTTCATACATTCTTTCTAACCACTTGGTTGTCATTTCTGTAATACAGTATTATAGGAGACGTTCCCCCAACTATATCAGATTCAGAATACTTTAAAATACAATTTTTCGCACAAACACACTAGTATGTTTGTGTACCATTGCGCAAACTATCAATTGTGTTATCGTAAAAGAAACGTTGCTATGGTAACCAAATAAACAGCTGAAAGAGAACTTTTATTTAAGAATTTACACTGAATAATAACATCGTTAATATTAAAATAAATCAATCATAATGTGCACAATAGATATAAATATAATGACAGCAACAAAATGAGTTATTTCCTTGAGAGCTCCTGGGATAATCTAGCAATGTAAAACACGCACAGCAGTATTCAAGTGCCCCGTTTTCACCCAAAAACATTGTAAATTATGTTTTTACCCTTAAAAATTACTTACATTCTTGTACAAATAAACGTTTCAAAAATTTCAAAATTATCAGATATAATTTTGGTTCCCTAAAATAAATATAATATAAACAATTTGCTACATTTCTCTACAAAAAGATAAAATATTCCGGTAGTAAAATAGCAGGCATTTATCAATGTAATTGTTTATATTGCGATCATGTTTACGTTGAAAGGTCCAAACGTAATTTACAAACCATAATGAAAGAACATTTTAAAAATATTAGACATAAATAGTCTGATAAATCTGCCGTGGCGGATCATTTAACCGTGAAATAAACCCAGAAGTTAAATTATCAGAACAATTAAATGATACGACAAATGTAATGGTTTGGGAGAAAATATTGATTTAAAAAATTGACATTGCGTAACGAATTTTGAAATACTACCAGTCACTTCTGTCTGTAAGTTATTTCAGTTTCAGAGTTTGGAAATAAATACAAAACTAATGCGGTACCTAGCGGCAATAACGATGACAAGTGAAAAAGCATTTACAGGAGATGCAAAACAGATTTTTGCGAAACTAGTGCCTTCAATTCTGTGGAAATTTCATAAATTTTCTTAAAAGATACGTGAAGTTTGTGATAATTTGTGTAGTATTTGTTCTTACTGTTGTTAGCTCCTGTCTTAACGTATTAATTTTGATTCCTTGTTAATTTCTACAAATAAACCATATGATTAACGCTAGAAAATGAAGCTATTTACTTCGTTACCATAGCAATATGGTACTAAAATCCACTATTTACTACATGTACGTAGTAGGAAAATATGTTTTCTGAGGAATAATTTGAACTCTTACTTTCACTCACGAACTGTTCTTTAAAAATATTTCTCGTATTTCTTTTAAGATAAACATTCCTTTAAGATAAACATTCATAGAATTTCTTTCATTGCATATTATAAATATTCTTTGTAGAGCAGTTTTGAAGGTAGCGTGTTAATCGCATAATTATGTTGCAGGTTTCCAGTCGATTCAGTTTTTAATGCTGCATGCCGAGAGACACTTTTGTGTTTTGTATGGCTGTATCACCGATAAGAAAGGAATAACAACATGTAAGTGTTTTGGACTTTATTTTTAGGTTAGTTTATTGTTCCATATTTGCAAAAAAATGAAAAGATTTACTAGCTTTTACTTTCGTGATTTTGAATCATTTTATTGGTTCTTCTTCAAAATGTTTCCTTTTATTTTTCCATGCAACTGAAAATATTCCTTAAACTACTGATGGCACACTTTCTGTGTACTTACTTCATCTGATTGATAAAAAATTATGCAATTTATTTTACTTTATTTTTGGAAACAAAACACAAATCACAAGGTACTAATTCAGGATTATATCCATGGTAATTACCCTTAGGATATACCAATATTAAGTAGTTAATTTTGTTGTACGCGTTATCACAATGAACAATTAATTTTCCTTTTGAATTTCTTTCACAAAAATTTTAAAGCTTCTGGAGTTTAAAAAAAACTGTTTACCAATCGGCAGTAACGTATCTCTATTTCTAATGCCATATCAACAATGTGACGCGAATATAATATGTACTGAGCCAACTGAATTTTTCTTTTAGGATCATAACAATAAATACCAGATTCATCACCAGTAACGATATTTCAAGCCAAATTTGAAGTTACACCTTCACACCTCTGTACATTGAAAAGTGTTAAAATGTTTGACCGATTTACTTACACTCTTGAGAAAACATTCAGGATGGTTCTTATGAGATACTTGTTATTGATTTTACAGTTACGTCATTATATGTTAAATATTTTACGGTCGAACAATTCCAAAATGTAAATGCTTCATCCTTTATTCTACCACTTAACTCATTCATCACCGGATGTGATTTAACGTTGGAGGTTTTCCCTTATCCTGAAAGATGAATGTATGTAACTCTAAGCTGTAAATACCCTGTACTCATTTGAATATCATTTCATTCATCGCCCGATATCACTTAACTTTGGAGCTTTTCCCTTATACTCAAAGATGAGTGTCTGGCTAATCTAAGGTCTGTGTCCCCTGGACTCATTTGAACATCATTTCCTTCATCGCCCGATATGACTTAACGTTGGAGGTTTTCTCTTATCCTCAAAGATGAGTGTCTGGTAACGCTAAGCTCTGTGTACCTGTACTCGTTTGAACATCATTTCATTCATCGTTCGATATGACTTTACGTTGGAGGTTTTCCTTTATCTTTAAAGATGAATGTCTGGTAACTTTAAGCTCTATGTACCCTGTACTCATTTGACATCATTTCATTCATCGTCCGATATGACTTAAGATTGAAGGTTTTCCCTTATCCTCAAAGATGAATGTTTTGTAACGCTAAGCTCTGTGTTCCTGTACTCATTTGAACATCACTGCATTCATCGCCTGATATGACAACGTTGGAGGTTTTTCCTTATCCTCAAAGATCAATGTCTGGCTACTCTAAGGTCTGTGTACCCTGGAATGATTTGAACATCATTTCAGTCATCGTCCGATACGACTTAACGTTGGAGGATTTCCCTTATCCTCAAATATAAATGTATGGTAACGCTAAGCTCTATGTACCCTGTACTCATTTGTAGATCATTTCATTCATCGTCCTATATGATTTAACGTTAGAGGTTTTCCCTTATCCTCATAGATGAATGTCTGGTAACGCTAAGTTTTGTGTACCCTGTAGTTATGTGAAGATCATTTCATTCATCGTGCGATATGACTTAACGTTGGAGGGTTTCCTTTATCCTGAAAGATGAATGTCTGGTAACTCTAAGCTCTATGGACCCTGTACTCATTTGAACATCGTTTCATTCATTGTCCGATATGACTTAACGTTGGAGGGTTTTCTTTATATTGAACGATGAATGTCTAGTAACTCCAAGCTCTATGTACTCTGTACTCATTTGAACATCATTTCATTCATTGTCCGATAACTTAACATTGGAGGGTGTCCTTTATCCTGAAAGATGAATGTCTGGCAACTCTAAGCTCTATGTACCCTGTAATCACTTGAACAACTTTCATTCATCCTCCGATATGACTTAATGTTCAAGTGCATAAATTTAAAGAAATTCTGCAAATTAAAGCTTGTTAAGACCCCAGCACACGCTTATTAAGCTAGTGATCTATCATTCACATCAGGCAGCCAATAATTCTATGAAAACCTCTTGTTAACCTCAATCATTTTGTTTCTTACAGATGCAGCGTTCATCAGCACCAAGAACGACCCCGACAATGAGCTTACCGAACATGAACTGGCTAGGGCAATATCGGTGTGTGCAAGGAACAGGTTATCATTTGGGGAGTTCATGATGCCACCTTACCATGACTGTGAGGAGGTAAACAAAATGAGCGCAGATCCACAAGCACTTCGAGATATGTCTATGTAGAGTACAGTGTACTCCTCAGCTGAAAGAAGAATGCATATTTATTTATAAACCAAGTTTGGTTTTTTATGCTTACGAACTGATGACTGGTTTATAATTATTGCACATATTGTATTTGATAAATAAATAATTTTCATAAAAGATGGAAGTGAAAAATTCTGTTCTTGAGTATAAATTTTGTTTCAAAATTGTGTCCTTAATTAAATTATGATTCCTAATATAGCTTATAAACGAAAAATAAATTATGCATGAAGAAGTCATATGTATGCGTACCTCTGCAGCGTAGTGGTAGCGTGTTTGCCGCACGTTCAAGACATTTGGAGTTGGAATCTGGGTCAGAGTAACTTATCTACAGAAGGGTTTTTTTTTCTCCGAAGTTTTCGCTTATCTTGAAAGATGAATATCTAATAACTCTAAGCTCTTTGGTCCGTGGAATTATTTTGAGGTTGTAGACGTTGGAGGTTTTATAATAAAAATAGGTAGAATGAAAAAAGAATAGTTGGGATTATAAACATTTTATGAACTTGTGTTAAATTTTAGGGGTTTGTAGGTTTGGAAATATTTTATTAGTAGATTTTGGCTAGGAATAATTAGGGACGACTGGGTTTTGAATCTGTAGATATACCTTGGACGGTTACACGAGTGAAGAGATGTTGTTAAGCAGGGTTTTCGGATTAGGTACAGCAGTGTACCTCGGAAAGTTACGTCCAGTGTGCCTTGGAATATGTGATAGAATTTCTTAGAAATTTATAAGAGGGGCTCTGAACTTTAAAGCAGCAGAAGTAGAAAATATATAGTAACATAGGATTGGGAGAGAGAAGTTGGGGCTCTAAAATCATTACCTGGGGAGGTTATCAGGAAAATTTGAAGGTTAATAGGGCACTTCGGTTAAAACATAGAGCAGTTTTAATGTGACCGCTGGTTAGAAAAATCGTGGCTGTTAGCGCTGGTCAGATTCGTCATCATTCTTGCAGCAGAAGATTCAGCGTCCTGGTTCAAAATACGTAGGCCATTCAATAATTAGCGAAAACAAAGAAAATTTTCGGGTTTAAAAATAGCGAATTTTCATGTATTTCCATCTGCTGAATTCAAAAATCACAATAAAAATGATAGATTAGCCCTTGTTTTGAAGATAAAGTGACATTTCATTGTTTAGAGTGAAGATTTTAAATTTGGGGGAATTTTTTTGGGAGTTGATACACCTGTCAATTAACAAAACACAATCAGAGAGACATTTTGGAAATTAAGTGATGCAAAAGTTAAGGAAGACATTTCTGTCGGACCACAAATAGGAGAACTTGTATAGGATCCTGCATTTGACCAAATTTTGGAGGGGAAAGGAAAGGAAGCTTGGGAAGCCTTTAAGGGTGTTATTAATGGATTTTTAGGCAAAAAAGAGGTGAAAAATACAAGAATTTGGTGACAGTGCTCCTGCTCCTTGGATGCAACATATCCCTTAAGATCCATTTTCTCCACTGCCACCTAGACTTTTTCCTTCCTATTTGTGGAGCTCTTAGTGATGAACATGGGGAGAGATTCCATCAGAACCTTTCTGTTATGGAACAAAGATATCAGGGTCGTTGGAATGAGGTGATGCTTGCGGATTACTATTGGTCTCTGTATACGGATTCTGCGGAATTCCATCACAAGAGGCAAGCTAGAAAACGACGAAGTCAATAGGTCACCACATGATTCTCTTCAGACACGACTATCTGCGAAGTATTTTTCCAAATTTAGAACTCTTAGCATGTTAAAAAGTCAAATTAATTTTCATTATTGTTAACAGGTATGTAATTAAAATGTATCATTTTCTCTCAATCCGTTAATATGTAATACTTCCACCTTGTGTATATCATAAAAACTAGAGCTAATAAAAATTTTTCATTGTTATATTTGTTTCTCTTAACCCAAAATTAGTAGGAATTGCCTCATGAAGTGCTTGAAACATTCAAAAATTATTTTTTGTTGCCCAGTGTAATTAGTGGCAACATTTGAATTAACAACAAACAAAACATTTTTGAAGCAGTCCATTATTGCAGTACTTAGAAGTAATCCCTTCCAACATGAAGAACTCGCCTCCACACATCAGGGGGCCAACGGGTGCTATCCACATTTTCCTGTTGTAATATTGGAAAAGACTACGCTACTGTTACTATAATTGCCTCTTCGGTTCCAAAGCAAACTCTCTAAGTGGTAAAATCATTTTCCCTTACTAGTTCAATACAGGTCCAACAACGATGTTCTTCCAGTAGTGTTCTAACAGCATTCACATGCACATCATCACTTGCTGATTGCCGTCTGCCAGCTCCTAGGTTTTTATGAACGTCTTCCCTTCCTCTACGAAACGCATTCGCCCACCTAGTCACGGTATGATATGGTAAAGTCTGTCTACCAAGCTTCCAATAATTCTGTATGGCATTGTTGAACATTGATACCTCTTGTAACCTTAATTTTAATGAAGCACTTTTATGCGTTTTTACTTAACAAATTTAGAGCACTAAAGATATCAGCAGGACTAGGAAGTTCGTACCGCACACCGTTCGCTATGCAGGTTGCGACCGCCCGTCTCCCGACATCCAAACAAGTCATAGATAAGAAACGCACAGCGGAAAGGCATTGAAACCGGTTCCCCAGAGAAAAAAAAAGACTTAGGAGACGTTTGTAAATGCACATCTATTTAGACCATTATGTACAATATACAAATTCTTATATGGTGCTTACGGATTTGTCTCTGGCTGTTCTCATTATTTAAATAGGCACATTGTGGCAACACCCAAGCAATTATAACGCGGACTGTAACATTTCCTGATCAAATGTAAAATAGTATCCAAATAATAAAATTAATCTTTTAAATGTCTAAAGACTCTTACTAGAGAAAATGCCAAAGCAGGAATTTTACTACATATTTTACTCATCTTCGGCCGTATTACTAAAAACAATAATGTACCTCTGAAGCCTTTCAAATAAAAAGCTCATTCTATGTCCCGTAAAACAAGATTTAGTTGATTGATAATCTGTTGCAAATTCGTTAATGATTTCAGCTAATTTAGTTTCTTGATCTGGTTTCTCTTGTTTCCATGTTTTCTTAAGTATCCCACTGAAACGTAAATGTAAATAATAAAGTAAATAAGGACATGAATAAATACACTTCTAGAAAACATATCGTACAAATGCTGTACAGCAAATTTAGTTGCTCAACTTTGAAGCACAGCAAAGAAGTTATTCGAATGTCTTCCTTCTTACTAACGTGCTCTGTGTCATGGAGTTACACCTGTTTTGCAGTAATGAGTTGAATTCTACGATGAACCTTGTCCTAGCTAGTAGCGCTGCCATGCCTGGCCGCTCTTACACTGCTCAAGGAAATTGGGTACTAACTTCCTAGCTCTGGTTATCAGCCTTCAGCACTTAATGGTGCAGTGTCATCATCTGAGAAGGATCATTTTATTCTGAATAGTAGAAGCGGGGCAGGTGGGTCTACGAGAAAACTGGCACTTGTGCCACCATTCATGTAGGCAAACTTCTCATATCATGTTCAGTTTATTTATACATATAGTAACCATTGTTGCATGTTTTGACATAATGAAGCTATGACCAGGAGCTTGGGTTAAATGTATTGAAATTTCTATTCTAGATATAATCCCAAACGTACAAAAGGAAAACTGACAAGGGAGAAAGGAAGGCATGATGCATTAAATGAGGTAAAATGCTGTTTAACATCGGTCAGACTGGCTGCATTGAAATACAATTACCAAGAAAAACGAGGAATACAAAGATGAACCTGGCAACAACAATGTATGGGATTGATGCCTCTGAATTTAAACGAAAACTGTTATTTTCTTTCTTTTTCTTTCTTGCTTTCATCTTATTTTATGCAGTTTTTGTCGTTGGCAAGATGAGTGGACGGTTCTGCGTAGGAACAAGCTTAGGACGGTTAAACCCCCTCCGGTGGCCTGGGCAACCTCTACCCGAGTTTTCAGGAGAGAAGTTATTTTAACCCGCTTACATATCGGTTCTGCGTTATTTTAACCCGCTTACATATCGGTTCTGCGTTATTTTAACCCGCTTACATATCGGTTCTGCGTAGGAACAAGCTTAGGACGGTTAAACCCCCTCCGGTGGCCTGGGCAACCTCTACCCGAGTTTTCAGGAGAGAAGTTATTTTAACCCGCTTACATATCAGACACTGTCGTTTTAGCCATGGTCATTTGTTGCGTAATCAAACCGCAACTCTGTGTGACCACTGTGACGTATCCCTAACGGTACGTCACATTTTAATTGCATGTCGGTTTTTAAGTCCATTACGCGCCAGTCTGTCACTGCCAGCTACTGATAGCGTCCATAGTGTGGAAGGCCTGCTAACTTTTATCCGGCAGAGTGGGTTCTGGCGCCTGCTCTGATCCGTTTGAGGCACCTTTTGGTTGCACTCTTTTTTATTCCACTTTTAACCTGTGCATTCTGCAGTAACCGACATCTGCTTTTAGATACGTAAAGCCTTTATGTGTTTTATTGCATTATGTGTACAATGTGTTCTAAGCATTAATAAAGTAATACTTTTACATATACAACGTTACAGTTGCCGGAAATTCTACAAAATGTATCAAGACTCACTTGCCCCTTTCATTTTCTGATAGATTTTTGTATTTTACCAAATTGTCGACAAAAATATAGCTTTTTGATCTATTAAATATAATTGCTCAATGCACTAGCTTTAGTTGAACATATTTTGGAAACTTTGACTTAAATATCACACGCTTAAGAGACAAAAACCAAATGGTATATTCTCCCTTACTCGTATTTGTACCGGTGCCCGGTTTCTCTGTCCTTCTATGCACGTGTCATTACCGTGTCATCTTCATCTCATATTATTTGCTGTTTTCATTGCAATTGCAGCTTTGTATTCACCACCGTTATCCATTAACCTCAGTCATTCTTCTCCGCATTTCTTACCTATCAGTAATACTCTTTTTCTCCTCTTATTTATCACATATTCAGTCTCTGTCAGAACTTTATCCTGACTCGTTGCTGCACTGTAACTAGCTGTTGCAGGTATTTTTCTTCATTCCTTGACCGCATTAGTTTGTCAGGTATCCTGATATTCCGCTATCATTGTATCAAGTATCTGATTCATTGTCTTCTTTTTTCTAGCTAGTTGTTTCGTTATAATATCCTTTTTGCCATTTTTGTCCATTCAATGCATAGCTGGAAATTACTGTCATATCCTTCTTTTCCTTGCTTGTCCGTCGAACTTGGTAAACTGAACACGCAAAATACACAGGAAAATATCACATTTCACTGGAAAAGTTGATAACGAAATTTCACTGGAACAACGTAGATCACATCACCGCGAAGACGCTAACTGCAGTCCTTGTCGAAACGTTGGTATGTTCAAAGCCTTGTAGATGGCTTGAAGAAGAAGAACTAAAACAAAATATTAGAAATGACATCCGAAATATTACAGTGGCGCGGCATCATCAGAATGTGTTCTCCTGATATAATGCTTGTGTAGCTAACAGTGGATGACATTTTCAGCAACTTCTATAAGTTAATAGTGTTGTACAAGCTTTATGCGTGGAGTTTATGTAGGAGCTAAGCCGACTGTGGCACACCAAATCACTCACAGGCGACGTGCTGTGTGCCCGTTAGGTTTTAAATGAAGAACTCTGTTTAAATATCTTGCATTTCCTAAGAATTCAGTCAGAAGTCTTCTTCATTCTGGATGACTTTCTATAACTAGTGAATCTTCTATTAAAGACGCAGTTAATGTAATAATATAATTAGGTATTAAGTAATGTGAAAGTCAGTGAGGGGGAAAAGTGGATTTAGACTTGGTAGATCTTGCATGGACTATGTTTTTAGAGATCATAGGAAAATATAGCGAATTCAATGTAGAAACCCACATGGCTTTTCTAGACCTAGAAGAAAGCGCTGGTAAAGTAAATCGCACTTTTTTATGGGAGATAATGCAAGAAAGGGTACTCAATAAGCTTAAAAACAATTCTAAGCTTAGGCGAGAGTGCAGAAATAAAAATATAAATAAATGGGGCGTTAAGAGAAGGTATTAGAGCTAACCGTGGTTTAAAACAAGTGTGTAGCACTTACCACAAAGTTTTTAAGACTTATTTAGAAAACATGTAAACAAGTACATAGTTTATAAGAGATTATAAACTGGACAAAACAAAACATTGTGTGTACTTTTTGCAGACGCTGTGTTAATTTTTGACAGAGGGGACAGGCTATAAAACGCAGTTTATCAGTTAAATAATATATGTAAGAGATATAAAATGATAATTTCAAAATAAAAAATTAAGGTAATGGGTTCTATAGAGCATGCCCAGTAAGAAAAAAATAGGAATAGAAGATAAAATGTTGAAACAGGTTTCACCATTGCAGTACCTGGGCTGTGATTTACCGTATGAAAAAGTACAAGGTATACATAATAAAATGTAGAAATATCAACAAATTTGTGGAACAATCAGAAGAAGAAGGTTAGAAAAGATACAACCACTTCAACAAACAGAAGAACATAAGAGCAATTAGAAACAGCATTGGCAAAGAATACCACAGAGGGCATTAATGTACCAACGTAGAGGTAAGCCAAGAAACTGCTTGGTTGGACATATGTGAGATCTGTTCAACAAGCAGAAGATATAATAATATATGTATTTTTGGAGTGAATATTTCGGGATAACTCCTCGTTATTTGAAACAGGAAGCCGTTCTGAAATGAAAAGTCGCTATGCATTTTCTTATCTCTTGGCTATACAAAGAGAATGTAATTTCAGCGCCAAACGGATTAAAAACATTTGACTACACTACGTAACAAAAGTTGACTAACTTTTGTTCGTTCTTCTTTTTAGTGCTTATTGCTTAATTCGCTTATGTTGATTACGAAACCAAGAGTCTTTTTTTCTAATGTAATATTTTGGATACAATAATTTCCTCAAAACTCTTAAAAGCAATCAAAATTATATGTGTATTTAGAGACATAAACAGAAAACTAACATAGAGTACATTCTACAGGGAGAATAAAAGGTATGGAACAATGTCTTTAACTCCGCCATTCCAACTCTACGAAGTGATATTTTTAGAATAGCTGTAAAATATTAACAAGAAAGGGTATGGGTTTTGTTTTATTTTGTTAAATGACATTTCATTTTTCTTCACTTCTCCAGTCCTCAAGTCTCAGAACGTACAAACAAATACCCTTTCAAATGATGCCGAAATTAAGAATTGCAATGAGTAAAGAATCGTAATGGATTACAAAGGGGTATTGTATATTTGTTACGACACGAACAGGTGCAGTTGGTTGATTTGTTTAACAAAAGACACGGGAGAAAAGGGGGTTTCTTAGTAAGAATCCTGAGTGAATAGCACTTGACTTTGAAAAGGATATTCTTCTGGCCCCTAATAATGGCATGAACGAGACTAATAACCACAATGGACAAAATCGTCACAAATGGAATCTTTGTCTGAAAAGAGGGATCCCAGAAGTGAATGTTACACACCCACGCGCAGCTGTGAGGACACTCAGTTCATGGCTTGGAGCCGATTAAGAAAGTCATCGCCTCTGTCTTGATCGAGGGCAGACCATAAGCGATCAGAGAAGATATTTGTCGGTTCATATGTACGTGAAGAACGAATTAAGTATGATCGAGTAATAAGCATTTCACATACAGTAACTCTAAACAGTGATACTGGTAACCCTTGGTCGGCAACTTCGAGTTTGATGTAATGATAAAAGGAAGCAGTCATTAAACCAGTTTGAAACGGGCATTCCAGTGTCATGAGAACCATCCTTACTCATACATATCCACGCACACCCTGAGAGAAATCTCATTGCTTTACCCTTCGCTAAACACTATTTGTTTCAAACTGTCTCGCCAAAGTGGAACCCTGTACGTCACCCCTTATTATTGTATCAAACTGTAGCGCCAAAGTACAACCATTTTCGCCAAATTTATTCGCTTCATAAACCTCAATTTAAATTTATTAGGACCTTACTGAGCAAAGGAAATCGGTTTTGAATTAAACAATACATCGACTACTTCAATATGTGGCTTTGGATTGAACAAACACAAAGGCAAAACTAAAAGGACAGCAATGCTTACTTCGTTGTAAAGTCTTCGTGAAAGTAATCAGATATGGCATAACTTACAGAAAGACCACGAATTAAAATACCGGCAAAATCTCCTGAGCTGAACTTCCTAGACTTTTTCTTGTGGGAATATTTAAAGTGGAGAGTTTACAAGAACCGACCAAGAGATCTTGAAAAGTTAAAGCGAGGAATTGGGCAAGAAATGCAGCTTTCAGGCGAACAGTGCTGCTGTACACATTAACTAATTTCAAAGACAGAATTTGGCATTGTTTGGCAGCAAATGAAGGTCACTTTGAGAATATTTTGAAGTGAATTCATCATGTGTGTCAATACAGCACCACTAATTTTGTTATGAATGCGTTTTCTTGGTTTAAATTTCATTTACGGTAATACGTATATTTAAATTACAGTTCAAAGAAAGTATCTACTTGTACGTTCCGAGAGTTGAGAACAAAAAAAAAAAAAAAAAAAAAAAAAAAAAGTTGATTTCTTTAAGCTTTTCTAAACAAAATATCACTTCATAGAACTATAACAACATCGCTCTATAATTTTTACTCACCACATATAATGGTTCTCTAGGTTTACACAAGTGCACATAATACCGAAATACACTGCAAATCAATACAACAATATTGAAAAATCCAATGCCACGGTCGGGATATAAACCACGGATCTCCGTGGTTGATACGTAGTTCAAATCCCCGCAGTGGGATTGAATTTTTCAGGTTGACTCTATCTATCGAAAACCTTAGCCTATATACGGCTATTGTGAGGAAATGATTAATTTCCATCAATTAACTTAATAATAAATATTTAATGGTGAAGCCTAGGATTTAAGTAATTACAATAGTAAGATACAAACGGTGTATCTCGAATACGAGGGCCCCTAGTGGTCTACCGGGAACATATAAATGAGTCAATTAGAGAATTTAATGTCAGGACGGCACGTTGGCCATGGTAGCTCAATGGGTAAGAGCGAGTGAATGGAAACCAGAAGATCCATGTTTCGAATCCCGGCCATAGCATTGAATTTTTCAGTTTGATTCTATCTATCAAACCCTTAGCCCATATACGGCTAGTGTGAAGGAATGATTAACTTCCACCAGTTAATACAGCAATAGTTTAATTAAAAAACAGACTCGAGAACCGTTTTTCCTCTGCACGCACTATGCCCCATACATAGTCTATCATTGCGGATTCCCATTGTCTTGATACAATCCAAGTATGCTAGGATATTCAACACGTTTCCTGTTGTAGGTTCTTTTGTAATGTATAATATCAACTATACAAAACTGACAGTTATCATGATGGTTGTTGGCTCCCTCATCCAAGTTTGAGGAGCTGCAAATGGAAGAGATTTTCTTGTTTTACTTAGACAACAGTCTACAACTTCCGCACGATACATGAGTCCATGCAATACCTTGATCTCCAACTGGTAGAGCGAAATAAGCTTCATAGACATCACATAACTTTGTCCCAAACACAATTTCATGTTTCACCTGTTTAGTTCCAAAATAAAGTCCGCAAATATAACAAAATTTATCTGCAGCGTCTGGATAGTTACATGTTTCATTTAAAGAAATCAACAGTCAGTGATATATAACCACAGAAATGCAACAGAAACTCGCAAACAGGAATACTTCATTTTACAAAATACATCGATATATATCGATATTTTTGATGTACATAACTAGGATTGTTAAGATTTTGATGTACTAATTTTACTCATGTAAAACGTCAATGCTAAGTAACTGTAATTGGTGACTGCAATGAACCAGCAGTACGGAGACAGAAAATAGAATAAGATGCAAAGCAGTGGATAGCCATAAAAATTGTTATGGAAAAAATGAAAGTAGAAATAGAAATATAGGGAACCTGTTTTGGAAAGCTAAACAGAAATGGATAAGAAAAGTAAAGAGTGGAAAAGAAAAAATGCTATGGTAACAAAGAGAAACAAATATCAAACGAGAGTAGCTGAAGGAAGGGTGGCTTTGCTACTCAGCAATGCCAGAAGACCTGTGTGCCAAGTAGGCTGAGGTACCTAGTGGAAGAGATGGCACCAAGCAATTTATACAACTAGGTTAATAAAATATGTATGTAATGTGTATAAAATATTGTATATAGCAAGTTATATAAATAAATTTTAATCCACCAGTAATTCCCTTAAACTACCAAGATTGTCGGAAGAAATCGACTAATTAAACACTTTTGGTAACATCAACTAAATATAAAAAATATATATATCGAGAAGTATCGATATTTGGTAAAATCCAATGGTATATTTGTTTCCAACGCATTGGTTTTACCAAAAAACCCTAAGAAACATACACAAAATGTTTGGTTACATAGTTGTATCTATCACTTAAAGCCTACTGTATTCTAACTCTACTTTGACTTTTTGTTTTTTAATTTACGTCCTCCAACGTTAAGTCATGTCAGGTGATGGCTAAAATGACGCTCAAGTGAGCCCAGGGTCCATAGAGCTTAGTATTACCACACTTCATCTTTCAGGAAAAGGGAAAACCTCCAACATTAAGTCATTTCGGACGATGAATGAAACGATGCTTAAATGATTCCAGGGTCCCTAGAACTTAGAATTACCGGACATTCATCTTTCAAAATAAGGAAAAACCTCCAAGGATAAGTCGTATCGGACGATGAATGAAATGATGTTCAGACGACTCCAGGGTCCATAGAGCTTAGAGTTACCACACATTCATTTTTCGGGGTACGGGAAAACCTCCAACTTTAAGTCATGAAAGAAATTATGCTCAGATGACTCTAGGGTCCATAGACCTTAGAGTTACCAGACATTAATTTTTGGATAAGAGAAAACCTCCAACTTTAAGCCATGATGAAATGATGTTCAGATGACTCTAGGGTCCATAGAGCTTACAGATACCAACCACACATTTTTCAGGATAAGAGAAAACCTCCAACTTTGTCATGAATGAAATGATGTTCAGATGACTCTAGGGTCCATAGAGCTTACAGTTACCACACACTCATTTCTCAGGATAAGAGAAAACCTCCAACTTTAAGCCATGAATGAAATGATGTTCAGATGACTCAAGGGTCCACAGAGCTTACAGTTACCACACACTCATTTCTCAGGATAAGAGAAAACCTCCAACTTTAAGTCATGAATGAAATGATGTTCAGATGACTGTAGGGTCAATAGAGCTTAGAATTACCAGACATTCATTTTTCAGGATAAAAGAAAACCTGCAATATTAAGTCATGAATGAAATGATGTTCAGATGAATCTTGGGTCCATAGAGCTTAGAGTTACCACACATTCATTTTTCAGGATAAGAGAAAACCTACAACTTTAAGTTAATCCGATGATGAATGAACTGATGTTCAGATGACTCAAGGATACACAGAGCTTAGAGTTACCAGACATTCATCTTTCAGGACAAGGGGAAAACCTCCAAAGTTAAGTCATATTGGACGATGAGTGAAATTGTATTCTATTGAGTACAGGGTGCATGGAACTTAGAAGTGACATTCTTCTTTTCAGAATAAGGGTAAAACCCAGACTGAGATTAGAACTCGAGACCTCTTGAGCGTAAGGCAGAAATGCTAACGTCTATGCTACCGATGTGGGCAAAACTTCCCTATAACTACAAGAAAACTAACAATAAAATTATGTTTACCTTAACATAGTAGATATAAAAATACACTAGTTCGTACAAGAGCGGAGTAGGTCATGCGAGTTTAGCATATCAGAGAAAATGTGACGTAAGGTTTCAGCAAACGTTTCTGTTTCTGTGAATGGAAGAAATTGCTTCGATAACAATCGTTTGTGTAGGTGGTGATTGTCAAACAGCTTTGTGCAATCGATTCACGGAAGTTATTTGTGCGAAGTTGGCAGTTTTGGACCGCAATAATAAACACGCACGGGAAATAACAGCTTTCTGCTTATGCATGTTTTAATCAACAGTTTGAAGCAATTTTTCCACTGTTTGCCAATGTCCATAACATTACCACCATTTGTTCGACACCTCGAGCTATAAAAGCTTCTGGAGAGACGTTTCAGTGCGAAGCCAGGTGGGAAGACTTCTACTACCGTCAACTTACAACCTAAAATGTATCGTCATTTAGTACAGGTAACTGATTAATAAACTTCAATTACATAGTTATGTCAGAGAAGCCAGTAGAGCTAAGCGACAGACATTTTTTAAGCGAGTTGCAATGCTCCAGATTTAGGATAAAGCGCTCAGTGCATGATTACACACAAAAAAGTGAAATTCTAATTGGTTAAGTTGGCATGATTTTTTATAAAATTTTATTCTTTCATGTTAACACGGATGGACGCTTTTAGTAATATTCTTATTGTTATTTCCTGGTAGGTACATGGGAATATTCGACAGTCAAATATGATGAGACGTGATCACTATCTAATGGTTTGAAACAACGCTCTCTTTGGCCAGAGCTTAAAAAAATAGAGACCTGCTATTTAAAAACTCAAAAACGGATAATGCTACCAAAAATTATATTGTACGTAAGTTTCATGCGTGAAGGATTATCATTGTAGGTTCCAGTTCTTTCTTTACATAACTTATACTTGCTAAAGGAAAAGAATTCGAGCTGACAAAGAATATATTGGAAATGGTTAATGCTACTATGATTTTGTCTAATGCTTGAAAAAGTCATCCAGAATGATGGGGTTTTCAAAATCTATTCCGAGAAATTTCAAGATAGGTAATTTTGTTTCGCACACAAAGTTGTTTAATGTATGTCATTTTAATGCAATTCCTTTCAGACGTTTTTGGGAAAATTAAATATTTCAAAACAATTTCTACTGAACTGAGGCGATACCTTAGAAACCATCGGTATGTAGGTAACACGACCTTGTAATCCATAGGCTGACTCGTAACAAATGAATCATCCAGGTCAACAATTTTGCGGGTTATAATACTATCTCTGCCTACAAGGCACACTTGGAGAAAGGATATTTGAAAATACAAGTTAACTGAAAAAAATTCTTGGAGACGGTTAATGTCACGTAAAATGGCATAAATTGTATGTTTTAAGGGGCTTTAAATATTTTAGTTGTTGAAATATTTTGTCTATTTCTGGCGGTTTACAACTATATAACATTCATGCAGAATTAAGAACATTTCGGAGATTATTTCCAGTTAACTTAAGATATAAATTACATTTATCATGAACATTTGATAAATATAAAAAATGGTAGGCCAAAAATTAGGTAAAAGAAGTCGGCATGTAAATTTTGATCTGCTGTGACCTTAGTGCGATCATACAAACGTGAACCATTTCAATGGGCCATAACTTTTGAACCAATAATAGGACACACGTGCAACTTTGGGAGAACATAATACACAATTGGGAGATTACATAACACTGTTCACAACTCAGAGAAAATGTTGGAACTGTCCTCCACTACCATCTATACATGTTTGCATTCGCCTTCACCATATTCTCTGAAGTTTTACAGAGAGTATCCTCGCCAATATTACTTATTTAGGTTCGAATGGATTCCTTGAGAACATTAATTTTCCGTAGCCTATTCTTTAACACTCTATTTTTAGACATCCCCACAATAAAAAAATCCGGTGAGATTACGTCAAGGGATCTGGGGGCCAAAGACCTTTTAAGATTATTTGATTATCAGAAAAACTAGTTACAAGTTCGTGGTGTCATTAGATATATGACACGTTGCTCCATCTTGCTGAAAATAACCTTCTTTCAATTCGATAATTTCCAGCTGCTCCACAAATGTCTTGAAGATACCCATAAAAATTTCAGGGTCCACAGACGTATAGATGCTTGTGGAGGACACTTCCAACATTTTCTCTGAGATGTAAATAGTCTAATGTAATCTCCCAATTATGTATTATATTCTCCCAAAGTTACACGTGTGTCCTATTATAGGTTATGGCCTATTGAAGCGGTTCAGATGTATATGGATCGCAGTATATATACATATATATATATACATACATATGCTTTTGTGTCCCATACTTGAAACCGAGTGGGATGGCTCAGGCGGTTTCGTCTGTCACCAGCCCGGGTTTGATTCCCGTGGCCAACCTTCCTGACCCATAGCTTGTTGTCGGGGTTTTCCCTTTTTGCCATGCTAGATAGGTTAATTATATCCCCTAATTTTCTGTTCCTCAATTTCATCTTTATTATCATTTCACATCATCTTATATATCTTTCATCATCTTTCAGGGTAGAAGTGTCGGGATTACCTCGGTGCTGCACGGCAGGAAGATATGCTATGTGTGACCAATTCCTCCTCCAGTAGAACAGTTATTGATGACGTAAATGGCTATTAGTACAGCAGCAAACATTAAATTCAGAAGTGTTTTATTTAGTGACAGTGTGATGTCACTGTATCTGGATACTCGAACCGATTCTTAAAGCACCAGTGCTCGTTTTATAAAAGGCTTCTTTAAATTTGCTTCTTTAAAATTATTCTATTGTGTTTTATGTTTATTTTATACATGCACTCTTGGTATTAGTACAGGCTACTTCAATATACCTTCACACTTAATTCGAGTTTTATTGAAAACCTTGTTAAAAGTAAATATTTATGTAAATTAATCGTATGGTGCACCTATAACAGAAATTAGTAGATGAATCACAAATTTTAATTTGCTGCATTATCTCATGTCCTAAGTTGTGATTTGTTTCCTCTGGATTTGCAGATTTTGACTATTAAATGTAATGATTGAATGATTTGTCAAAACAGGTGATTGTAGAAATGTGAATTATTACTTTAGATAAATCAACCTCATTCTTAACTCAGTTAACGCCGCATGTTACATTAGTATCTACAATTCTTTAACGTTTACAGTTATACACAAAAGTCGTTGGAAAGTTGCATTGATTCACTCAAACGAAACTAATCAATATCTATCAGGATGTATACCTCAGTATTTTTTTTTTTTTGTGAGGGACTAAAGTGTCGAATGCTTTTGTTCCTTATCTTAAATGCAACAACTTTCATTAATGCAAACGTTTAACAAAAGTCTCGAGAGAGTCGAGGTATCGATGCGTCGATGTGTCGAGGTATCGACATGCAATAGATCGAGAAGTCAAGATATCGAAGGGGTCTATGTACCGCTGGTTCTATAATATTCCAATAGTTTGAAATGTGCTCTGTCTTTATGTATTTTCAGATAGCCGTGTTGCTGATGACGTATGTAACCCTCAACAATGCATTAGAGGAACAGTGCCCGCCTACGAGCATTAAACCTGTCGCCTTTCCATCACAGGTAAGATCCATTATTATTTCTTACAACAATGCAAGTTATCTCTTACATCTAGTGGGGCATTCTCATACAACTTGTAGTCGTTTATTTTCATTCTTCATGATCTCTATAGCACAGTGTGGTGTTTTGTTTTTAAAATGCCATAATACACAAAATTGACTCAAAGCTTTGTTGCAGTCCAAGAATTATTTTCAAATAAAATGTAAACGGCAAAATGAAAACTTGTATATGGAATGTTCATTCATTTATCTGTTTATCTACTTATTTATTTTCTAGAAGTTAACGCTGCTATATACACTGTTAGTGCTGCAAACTTATGTGTGTGCATGTAGCGTCTAATATGTGGTGAACTGAGTCAGCTCCGCCTTGTTGTTTCTAGCATAAGATAGAATATAAGAAATCGTATCCAGATAAATTATTCTGATCGAGTTTCGCACTCGGGACCTCTTGAACTGAAGCAGACACGCTACTAGTACGCTACAGAGGCGGCCACTGTATTTTGTATGTTGTATATTGTAATTATAAATGCAAAGTTGGAAATAAACTACGTTAAATAAATGGAAGACTGTGAAAAGAGTTTATGTAATAGAAATTGTATAAATATATTAAATGAACTACTTGATATTTTGCAGTATGTAATGGGAGATTGGAGGGCAACGCACTGCATCACATCGCCGTTGTGTCCAACGCATATGAGATGCTTGAAATACCACTACAACATGACTGACCACGGCCAAATGGATCTCTATATTCGTGGTTACAATGAGGAGTAAGTGCAAGTTCCATATTGCTATAAATGTACACGTGAGGTGTGATCAAAGATAAAGCGATCTTTTAATTTAACGGGTTTTATAATCCGATTTTCAATTTGTTTAACCTTATTACACATGTTCATGAGAATTTTTGTTGCTTTAGCTGTTTATTGCTTATTATTTATGGTGAAAAACGTTATACGTGTTTCGAGTGTTAAGCTACTTTTTACTTAGTTTGCAATATATTCTGCTAATACAATGGAACACAGTGCAGCGTTGCATTTGAAATGTTGACTTCCCGAAACTAATATAAACTTACAAATGATAAAAACGTTTCAAGGAGGGTCGAGAAGACCTCGACCGCACATAAATTACTGACGACAATAACATGGTTCTTGAAAATAACCAAATCATCTTCAGAAACGTTTCACTAAAATTATGGCAAAACCACTCGTGAAAATTACAACACGATACTGCTCCTGCTCACACCTTATGCATGTTAATTATTTTTTGTGAAAAAGCTAAGCCGTTAAGTTGTCTCAGTCCTACATGCCCCCCCCCCCCCCTGTGACTTGTTTCCATATCCAAGATTAAGAGAACCATGAAAGGATATCGTTTGCTCACATTTATGAGATAAAAGCGCAATCCCTGAAGGAGCTGAACACCATACGAAAAGAGACTTCCAGAAATATTTTCAAAATTGTAAACACTGTTAGCACAAGTGTTTTATATCTGAGGGGGATTGCTTTGAAGTTGATGGTGGCGAAAAAACAAAAATTCTTTAACATAAAATAGCATTCCTGTCATTTTTTGATCACACATCTAATTTGTTGTGCTATTGCAGTAAATTCTGAAACATTATATAATCAAACGAAAAAATATTGGTAGATTGCTGTTTCTGATAACCAGAAGTCTGTTTACAAATACTGAACATGCGAACATAGCCTCCAAATTTCTTAAGAGAAAACAAAGGTAGTTGTTTTTAAATTAGTAAGCCATATATAAATAAATTCATTCAATAGGAATGTGATTTCAGCTATCCTAGGTATCTTTTATCATATATTAATAACAGAGATATGCAAAATAAACTAAATGCATTTCGAATAATAAGTGATTTAATAAAAAGGACTTCTAAAAGTTGTACTAATGTAAAAATTTTGAAGCCTTATAAAGTGACGTACGCGGCTGTTACGTCGAGGTCTAGTTATAGACGATGAACATTATTCATTTTAGCCTACATATTATACTAACATCTGCAAATTGTTTTCACAGCACAAAGAAGGTAGAAGAATCTAAAGGAACAGTCAAATTCACAGGACGGACAGGTGAATTCATAGTCGAAAACCTGCCTGGTGAGTAAACATTCACCAAATTACAAAAGCCTAGAGTTTGCATGTTCGTGGGGACTTGAACGCAATAAAAATGTTATATGATACTTTCCCTTACCTATGTCACATTTACAATATTTTATAACGTGCGCGCGCACACACGTACACACACAGACACACACAGACACACACACACACACACACACACACACACACACACACACACACACACACACACACACACACACACACACACACACACACACACACACTTTTACCCACAAAGAAACTTGTATATTTGCATTCCATTTCAAAGATTAAACAAGCTATCAGTTGTTTTATTGTGCAACAATCGTTGCTATGGTGATCAAATGAACAGCTGAACGATTATTAATTATAAGCTTCCACTGAACTTCCACCACGTCACTAACATAAAAACGTAAACTGTAAATCATGTACAGCTAACTCATTAGATGAGGAGATTATATTGTTTGCAGTTTTAACTGCCAACCTTACAAAAGCTTTGTGTCATAGGCGCTACATTACAATATAATAACGTGCAGCTTATATATCCCAAAATTTTACAATTTTTGTACAATTAACAATTTTAGGCTACATTTATTTGTATTTACATTGTTGCTACCTTGACTTACATGACACCCAGGTCTTCTGCTCTGCTAGGTAGCTCTTAACCTCCATGCCTCCTTGTTACTTAATTAGCCCGTTTTTAACCCCCGACCCTCATCTTCATTTCTTATATTCTTTTCATTTCTTACCCACTTTTCTTTTACTTTCTGTAAGAACTCGCCAATACTTCTTACCTTCTTTTCCTCCTTTCCCTTTAACATTTTATAGCTACTATCCTCTTGTCTACTGTCTCCCAAGCCATTTATTTTTTTTAGAATTAACCATTTCGAAGTTATTTCTGTTTATTCGCAAGTAATTAATTTTTTTTTATTTGCTAACTCGTCATTCATTAGTTTGTAGTGCTCAAGCGTTTTATATAATTTATATAAAAAGGAATGTGTAAAATTCAGATAAAAATTTACAAAATGAAAACATAGGTTACAATATTAATTCACACAACTTATTTAAAAACAGTTTTTGTAGGTTTAACTACTTAAGATATGCTTTTCATTTTTGTATACTTTAGTATAACCAGGAAGCATTAAAATAAACAATGGCTAACTACTTAAAAGAGATAGTTCTTCACTCTTTCAATGAAGTACTTATTTTCAAATAATATTACATGATTGCTAAATCACCATTCCTTAATTAGAGAATATAAAACAAATTTGTATTAACATACTTTGTAGAGGTATTGAAGGCAGCACATTAATAGCATATTTATGTTGCAGGTTTAAAATCGGCTCAGTTTTTAATGCTGCATGCTGAGAGGCACTTTTGTATTGTGTATGTCTGCGTCACTGATGAGAACGGAGTAACAAGTCGTAAGTATATTACAGTTGTGTTTTAGATTACTTTATTATTCCATTATTCAAGGAAGTGAAAAGATTTACTAGTTTTTCCTTTGCGAATTTAAATCGTTTTATATTGTTTTCTTTTTACAATCATTCCTCTATAAAGCCATTGTATTTTTCCATTCCATGAAACGATTCCTTAAAGCAATGATGCCAAACTTCCTGACTTACTTCAGAAGCAAAAGTACTTAGAACTTACATCATATGGCGAAAAATTAATGGCATGAATTACACCTATCTTTAATTTCAGGAGATTAAAATAAGTAATATGGTGTTAGGTGACGGCTTTTTTAATCCTGGTGATGACCTATAATAGGGCACTTGGATACTCCTTAATTTTGTTCCGTGCGATGAAAAAAAATTTAGACAGTTGATAGAAGAAGTGGACCTTTTAGTATTTCACAACTGTTTAAAAGCAGCCCGCCTTGGTAGCGTAGATGGTAGCTTGTCTGCCTCCGTTCACGAGTTCGAATCTCAGGGCGAGTTACCTGGATAATGTTTCTTCCGGGCTTTTCCCGTATCCTGAAAGACGAATGTCGGGTATCTCTAAGCACAATGGATCCCGGACTCATTTGAGCATCATTTCACCCATTTCATTCATCGTCCGATATGACTTAAAGTTGGAGGACGTAAATTTAAAAAAAACTGTTTAAAAGTAGCAAATTCTTTCGCTCAGTGATCAACATCTTATAAGACTGTAGTAATGCCAACTTTGATTCCTTGTGACAGTCGCCTCAATCAAGAAGGCCGCGAATCTGAGTAAAATCCAAGTAATAACTATTTCAAATTGTAATAGTTCTACAAACTTCATTTCAGTTTTCACAAAAGATGATTAAGTTGGTAACAAAGTTGTGATATATTAATTAATTAAATTTTTGTTACGTTATTTCCAATATTTATTTCCACTGCCTGTTAGGTAGAATGTTGTGATTTTCTTAAAGTCATGTTGTCAATAGTGATGCTATACAAGACAAATGAACATCGCAACCCGATAAATATTATGACTACAAAATATGTAAAACAATACCATATATTTATATATAAACCACAATATATCTATAAATATTCAGCACTGTCCAAAATATAGTGTATGAAGTACGGCTTAAAAGGATTTCATTTTATTCATTGGTCTCGGCCTGGGCCTCGTTTAGGAATCACGTCTACACACAAAATAAAATCATCCTTTTTAGTATTTTTCACAAAGTTTTTAAAAAAAAATTGCGATATGGAATGAAGTAGCTTTTTGTCTATCTTAGCAATGTGACAATTTGAAATAAAAGAGTACTAATAATTTTACCAACACTGCGGATTCATTGATCTTCTGTATACTTAGGTTATGTTCAATGGACGCACTGAGCCAACTGAAATCCGTTTTAAGAATTATAACAGAAAAGTCCACGATTCATCAACAGCAACTCTATTATTTGACTAATTAACTTATAATTTTGAGAGAAACTTCCCGAATGGTTACTAACGAGAGCCATATGCTGTAATTTTATAGTCCCATCATTGTTTCAGACAATTATATTCATAAAGTCGATAACAGTTAAGGTCAGTGTTTTCAAACCAACTAAAAAACAATGAAAGTTTATCGTTAGTTAAAGTTTATCTTCTCCTTTAATGCTGCGACATGGCTCCGCAGGCAAACTTTGTCCATTGCACATTAATCCCTCACTCAAACGCCGTTCAAATGTTTCCTGGGAACTTCTGAATTATTGTGAAATACATGCACTAAGAGAGATGGCATGATTTTGATACAGTCACCCTTGATGATTCAGTAACACACGTGTGTCCTCCTCGGTAGAGTAGATGGTAGGATGCCTGCCTCACGTTCAAGAGTTCGAATCTCGTCACGGTGAGTTAACTGTATAAGGTATTTTCCAGGGTTTTCCCTTATCCCGAAAGACGAATGTCTGGTAACTCTAAGCTCTACTAATGCTGGACTCGTTTGAACATCATTTGATTCACTGACCGATATGAAGGTTGAAGAATAATGCTGAAGGACGTAAATTAAAACAAAATGTAAATTACAAGGGGCGTCCAGAAAGTAAGTTCTGTTTCAATTTATCTCCGCTGCAGCGCTGCGATTGCAGTTCCACATATTCGCGGTAGACGCTCTGTATCAAGGAGAAGAAACGTGTGGCATTGTGAGATCGCTGTCAGTCACGTACGCTTTGTTGTGCTTGTTTACAATTTCGGTGTTGATTTAAAATCCCGCCGCCACTTGTGAAATCAGATCTGTGAATCGTTTTCTCAATGCTAGGAAAGTGAAACCAATTGAAACTTATCGGAAAATTTGCGATATCAAAAGGTGTTGTGTTTCTTCACGAAAACGCACGACCACACACTGCAAATGCGACGAAAAGCATCCTACAGGGATTTGGCTGGGACGTGTTTGACCATCCCCCGTACAGCCCTGACCTCGCTCCTAGCGACTTTCATTTGTTTTTGCATCTCAAATATTTCCTTGGTGGTCAACACTTCAACAATGACGAAGAGCTGAACGAAAATGTTTCCAACTGGTTGAAGACACAGGCGGCAAACTTCTATGAAGAAGGTATACAAAAACTTGTGCCTCGCTATGACAAATGCCTGCACAATTTCGGCAGTTATGTGAAAGAGTAGCTTAAGAGTTGTAGAATTTTTTGCAATAAAATCTTTTTTTGTATCCTTACACAATTTAATTTTATTACCAAATAGAACTTACTTTCTGGACGTACCTCGAAAAACTCACTAGAGTCCCACATTAAACTGGTAAAAGTAAATGAAGCGAATGATTCTGCTAACATTCACTTCACAATGCATAGCAATCGTATGAAAACCTCTCGTTTACCATGAATTCATTTTATTTGCTTGTTACAGGTGCTGGGTTCATCGGCACCAAGAACGACCCCGAAAACAAGCTTACAGAACATGAACTGGCCAGAGCAGTATCGGTGTGTGAAAAGAACAAGATACCAATGAGCGAGTTCGTGATACCATCTTACCATGATTGCGAGGATATTTACCAAATGAGTGCAGGTCCTCAAGCAGTTCGAGACATCTCTATGTAGAATATAATGTGGTACTTCTCAACTAAAGAAGAATGGATATTTATTTGTGAACCAAGTTTATTTTACTTATGTTCACCAACTGATGACTGGTTTATAATTACTGCACCCATTCATGATGTACCAGTGTTTTCTTTGATAAATAAATAAGTTTAATAAAAGTTGGAAGGGGAAAAATCTGTTCATTAGATTAATTTTTCTTAGAAAACTGTGTTTAAATTAAATAAAATACAATAAATAATAAAAGTAGCAAGAAAAGCCTGATAAGTTGTCGATGAAGAATAGCTATAAATATTAACATTTTATAAATTGTGTTCAATTTAAGAGGTTGTAGGTTTTTCAATATGTTATGAGTAGACCTTGTCTAGCGGAAACCTTAAGTACGGTAATTAGTAACGCCTGGGTTTTCAATTCGCAGATATAGCTCGCATGGTTACGCGAGTGAAGGGGTGTTGGTATATCGACTTGTTGCTTTAGATATAGCAATGTATCTTGGGATTGTTGGAATCTGAGTTAGAATATCTTAGAAATTTACAAACGGTCTCTGAGTTATAAAGCTGCAGACATTAGACAAGTAGAAATTGTGTGGTAACATAGAGTTAAGAGCTAGGAGCGACGGTCATTATTAGATGGGAGCTTATTAAGAAAATTTTAAGCGTAATAGCGCACCTTGGACTAATTTAGGACACTTCTGGTTGATCACTAATGGGTAAACATGAAGCTGGTGGAGCGGGCGAATTACGCGTCACATCTGCTTAAACGACAGTACCGCGTGCTCTTGCCTGGTAGAGAACTCAATGTCACAACATTCAAGACTGGCTTTGTGAAGATTACTGTGGAGAAGTGTCGAGCCTACAGTGATGTTCCTAGTGGGATGGCCCGGACAGACACGGCCTTCCATGAGGGCGGCCACTAGCTGACGTTACCAAAATGTCACGGGGCCAGAATCGAGTCGTATTATTACTAAGTAGATACCGCTAGGGAAGCATTCTAGAATGCGACCCCCGGCCCCTTGCAGGGAGAACCGTTGCGAGGCCAGCTGGTGTGGAGTACTGTTTAGCTTTTATTTTTTTTTTATTTTTTTTTTTTTTGTGCTACAACTTTGTCATATCCGACGATGAATGAAATGGGTGAAATGATGTTCAAGTGAACCCAGGATACATAACGTCAGAAAAACTTATCCAGATAGTTCTCCTTGGCCGAGATTTCTTGAACGAGGCAGACACGTTAAAGAGGGGGACTTCTTACGGTTTATCGGTTATGCAAAAGTCACCCAGAACAGAAGGAAGCTTTTACCACATTGCCAGAAAATTAAAGATATACCTTTAATTCCTTATGTAAATATCTTAAACTTATAGTATGTTAACGAAATAAAGAAAAGGCCATTTTTTATCAACTCAAAGCTACCGAAACAATTTTTCTTACCGTCTGGGATGAAGGACGTTCTTATAAAAATGTTTGGAGCACCTAGACATTTTCCTATTTGCCGGAGGGAGGGATCGAAGTCAGGATGTCAAAACCCGTTTTTCTAACGAAATCGCAGTATCAAAGGTTTAGTTGCAATCCAATATTTTCCTACTTGCTGTCAGGTCCACAGTTTGAGGACAGTATACATTTGTCCCGTGTTGTCATCTAGTGTCTGAAAACTTAAAGGCTAAAAATACGTTTGTAGCCTTTTGTTTTCTTTATGCTAAACTCGTGACAAACCGTGAACTCCGGTGTACGCAGTAATAAACTACCATGTGAGTTAGTGCTCTACGTGAACTCATCCTGAACATTTGTTACTGCTTCAGTTAGCTGTGATTTAAACGTCATGAAGATGCATCCTTTACAGGTAATGACGTGGATCTGTACTTATATCTTCTGCTTTATACTGTCTGTAGATGGAGTAAATGGGGTAATCTATTACCTAGCCCAAGCTAATACACTCCTCTCCTGCGGGAACTGGGGAAATCTCGATCCTCCCACCGACCGAGACGATACGAAACGCTCGCAGCTATTGCAGTCAATTAATGCAAATATAACGACTGTAATAAATATTTCTAACAAAACATAACCTATCTTATGGTATAATTACACATTCTCAACGCATTTTATTCTTTTGCGAATAGAACCAACTTTTTATATTTAAATATCCCAAATTTTAAGTATAAAATCTGTGTTGAAACCATTCATTAAAAACAGTTGATAGTGTGTTTCTATTGTCCATCTATCCGGATATACTTTTAACCTACATATTAAGAGGGAAAACCGTTGAAAATCTGTGATATTGTACTTCTAGGCTTTGTTTTAATTAATAAAACACTGTCTCTACAATACTTTACACTTCACCATTTTTAATTTTATTAACAATGAGTGTATGATGTTTAAGTACCAAAAATAGTCTTTTGGTGGCACCAAAGACCCTTGTGATGCCATTTTAATGAGGCTGATATGAAATACGGAATACTATAAAAATCTGTTCTCTGAACTGTCCCAGGAAGATTGGCGTCATTGCCTTAAGGACTAGTTTCACTGAGTCCAAAAATGTATTGCCCTCAACAGCAATATTTTGAAAAAAAAAAAAAAAAAAAAAATTACTTATATTTTTAAAAGTAATCCTTTCATAATTTTACGTCCTTCAACGCTAAGTAATATCGGACAGTGAAGGAAATGATGTTCAAATGAGCCCAGAGTCGATAGAGCTTAGGGTTACCAGACATTCATCTTTCACGATGAGGAAAAACCTCCACCGTTAAGCCATATTGAACGATAAATGAAATGATGTTCAAATGAGTCCAGGGTACATAGACCGAGCGGAATGGATCCGGCGGTTTTGTCTGTGGCCCGCATTCGGGAGGCCCGGGTTCTATTCCCGTGGCCGACTTACCTGACCCATGGTTTTTTCGGGCATTTTCTTGCATCCCCCGAATTTGCTGTCCCTCCATTTCATCTCCATTATCATTTCACATCAGCCCGCCTAGGTAGCGTGTCTGCCTCACGTTCAACAGGTTCCCAGGTTCGAATCTCTGTCAGGGTGAGTTACATGGATAAGGTTTTTCCAGGGTTTTCCCTTATCCTAAAAGACGAATGTCGGGTAACTCTTAAGCTCTACGTACCCTGGGTTCATCTGAGCATCATTTTGCCCATTCCATTCATCGTCCGATATGACTTAATGTTGGAGGACGTATATTACAAAAAAGAAATTCACATCATCTCTCATTTGGTGGTCTCTTTCAGGGCAGAAGTGTCGGCGGGTGTCTCGACGGTGCATGGTGGGATGATATGCTCTGAGGAAAACTACTTGCTCCTTCGGTAGGTCGGTTACCAGTCTCCGCGCCTCTGTTGAGACCATTTTAGGACCGCCAGCCCAGGACTTTTGGGGCTTGGATCGCCTGCCTGGGACCTTTGGGGCTCTGCTGCTGGGCTCGTTGCCATTCCGTTGTAGGGGAGCGTGTCCGTTATTCTGGTTTGTCGGGGAAGTCTCTCTTTAAGTAAACTGTATGGACCCTGCCCTCTACACTATCGTGGCTCCTTTGGTTGGCCCCCCTCTGTCTCCTTCGCCTCATCCTTGCTTCCGGGAGTGCCCCACTTGGGAGCATAGGCACAATTGGCCCAACATGGTGGCCGAGGTACCGAATCCTCTCCTTAAATCCTAATCCTAATCCGGGGTACATAGAGTTTAGAGTAACCTCACATTCAACTTTCAGGAAAAGGGAAAACCTCAACGTCAGATCATATCGGACGATGAATGAAGTGTAGCGCAGGGTTCGTGGGGTTAACAGACATTCATCTTTCAGAATAAGGGGAAGCCTTGGAAAACCCCAAACCAGAAATCTCACCCTAAACGGGATTCGAACTTGAGACCTGTTGAAGGTGAGATGAGTTACCACCTACGCTACAGAGGTGAGCTAAATTTAACCATTGCTTAACTATTTACAATAATTGCAGTGTCGCACTGGTATCGATGCTGCCAGCAGAACAAGGAAGTCAAAGATATTCAGCGACAAATCGCAAACGGACTTTCATTATCTTTTCTAATGTTTCAGGCACTGATGTTGCTGGTATTTGCGATGGATTTATGTTCTGCTAAAGAAGAGAAATCCGAGACGAAATGTCCGCCGAAAGAATACCATCTTAAGCCTTTGAAATTCAAATCACCGGAGGTAAGAGTTACGTTATTTGCTAACTTAAATAAATGGGGTTGCTCGTGCTTTAAGATGCATCCAAAGAACGTTTAGATCTATTTTTATCTGGTACCAAGGAAATTTATAACACTAAGATTAATAAAAATTGAAAGCTTTTTCTAAAAATGTTAAATTTTTGAATGTACGGTTTTCCAAAACATATTCCCAGTTGAACCTGGATTTCGAATTTCTTGATGAAGTGCAGTACGTACATAGTAAAAAGCAAACATAGTTCACGTTACAGTGGTGTCTATGAGCAGTATAACTTTTTAGCGTTTACGCTCTGCATCTTCCCAGCATGCAACATGAAAATTTTCAGGAAAATTCCGCCACTCCAAACTACTCCTTACATGGCACATTTTTCGAAAATTTTTATTTTCTCAAGTATAGTTCTCACGATTTTTATAAGTAAAATGTCATATGTTCAAGGATTTGCTACCACAAACAAAATATATGTCTTAAATTTTCTGGGAATGTCCTGAGAAACCTGAAGAGCTAGACAAAATCTTACAGCACAAAGAAGAAATTGACGTTAAAACATGTCAAATACATTGAAGTATCAAAGTAAAAAGTCACTAAAGTGTCTTGAAGGAATTTAGGAAGAAATAGTGGAATCAAAATTGACATATGATGCGGAGTTATGGGAGCTAAGGAGACAAGAACCTGTAGAAGTGAGGTAATTATAAAAAATGCTTAAAATACTTGTACAGTTGTATAGAAAAGGATTATAATATATTAAATATCTTTTTATAACAACATATAAGTTTAGCTGGTGGTCAGAGCTAGAGAGAACCTTGGATAGCATAAGGATGGGGGATATCTGGCAGGAGGGAGCAAAAAATGTAAAGGGTATTTGGATAATGATTAAGAATAGGGAAAAGGACATTGACAGACAAGTTACATGGGGAAACCCTACAAGTAGGACATAACTGAATGTATACCTGAAAATGAAGAGAGGATGGAGAAGGGGAACATATATAGACACATGTGATAGATATGAGAGGGAGGGTTTAGCTTGCCTAAGGACAGGAGCCATATTGAGAGGGGGTTCACCAAAGGAGTATTTTATGTGCAAATAAAATAAGCATGGAGCGTTATGTAGTGGAATGTACCGAAATAGATAACTGGAGGAAATTAATATGTGTGACGGGTCACCTGGTCTCGGCGGCGTCCGCTATGTCTTCGTGGGCGTTTTGAGGTCCTCTCAAAACGGTGGCTCCTGACTTCTGCGGCTCTCTCTCTCTCCGACGCGGAATGGCTATTTTCGGTACGACGTATTTGAAGGTGGTAGGTTTTTGTTCTAATGCCTCGGCTCACTCAGGGATTTCGGGAATGTAAGGAGAAAGGATTTTTTGTGCATTATTTGTTGCAGAATTCAAAGCTCTATGGTCATCGGACGGGTAGTAAGCTCCAATAACACTAAATAATTCTGATATGGAAACAGCTGAATGACGGTTACCACATATAAATAAACGCTCCGATACACTTTGTTTTCTGTTGATGCCCTCGGCTTGCAGGTTTTATAGAACGAAGATCTTTTGCTGGCATTTCGAATTATTTCTCCCGATTACACTTATACCTTTCAGTCAAAGCTTACACAATGACCATTTTTGGCGCGAGACACTATCCACGAGTAGCACAGGTTTCCCGTCACTAGGTCTGAACAAAACTGGGGGCCTTACGACCAGGAGACCAGCAGAAGATACGAGTCGCCCAGGTTTAACTGTGCGAGATGTTTGCTGCCCAGCACCTAGCCGCTTAATACGGCTTTATCTGGGCAGTATAACAGAAAAGTCGTGTGTCATCAGGCGGTTGTCTTGGGCAGTGCTATTTCTAGCCATATGTGGGCGCAGCTGCTCTCGAAGAGTGATTGTGCCTAGTGCTGGCTGGGCCCTTCCGCCTGCCTGTGAGGCCTCTGAGCACAGCCCACTTGACAGGCTAGAAGGAAAGGAACCAGGTTAAAGGTATGGATTATACCAAGCTCATTTCTGGGCTTAGGGTACAGGTATAAGGGGAAAGCAGTCCTGCTCAGATTAGGCCGCCCAAAGCGTCTTTGGGCAGCCGGTAGCTTGGTTTTCGGCGAGGAACCCTATGGTCGTAACGGCCAAGGTTGTTCACCAGATTATTGAGATAGAAGTCTACCTTGTAGATGATGCGGGTTCTCTCCCGCACCACGTCTACAACATACGGCACTCCGGAATAGGTTTGAAGGATATGGGACGGGAATCTACACCCAGTATCGTAGACGGCCGTTTCCTCAACGATACGTTTTCTGAAATATTTATACATAACTCGCCTTCCCCGTGGCTTCATTTCAGCCAAACCACCACTGGCAATATTTTGGCGCTAAACGTAGCGTAGATGGCGTTCTGCCTTCAGATAGGCTGTAAAATATCTGCCGAGGCCTGTTTGTTTCCCTTGTTTTCCCAAACTTTGCGCTCTGGTGCAACCTTGAACCCTAAACTTCTACAAAGTCTCCTACCCTTAGGATCCGTTAACAATGGTTTCTAGTAAAAGAAGTCATAAACTCCCCCTTACGAGAAGTTAAGCTTTGCCTGCAAGCCGCAAACATTTCACATGTATACATTATATAAGAAAAACACTATACGGAATTAAACCATATATAAGAATTATTATACATATATACATAATATATAGATAATGGATATATAATTATACCAAAATTGTTTTCTCCCCGGTTCTGTCTCATATGGGATGAAACCTGGGACAATAAGGAGCTTGTGTAGAAACTATAAACATGCTTATGCTAAAGGACAGAAAAGAAAATGGGGTAGGGAAATTTGCAAACAAAATCAAAGAGAAGTGGATGAGAAGTGTAAGGAAGTTAAGACACAGAGAAATGGAGGACACAACGATATTAAGTTAAGGTCGCATAATAGCTAGAATAGAAGTAAACAGCCAGGGAGCTAATACCACTACTAGTCCGTAAAATAAGCAGCTGAAAATCTTGTATTTAGATAAAAACAAATAAACTAAACTGAACTTACAATTTTACCAGAATAAAATTTCTACAGACGTCGATTATCGTGAAGCTGATGTAAAAATAAGCATACTTGACATATTTAAATGAGTGAGTAGAGAAATACATCACGTTAAATTTTTACACGGTATCAACTCAGCTTCTGAATTACAATTGCAGGACTACAATGTCTGGTTCGGTAATTGGAGGGTGGAGAGATGCGTCCACTCCTCGTATTGCGAACCTTCGTCGTGCATGGAGTATACTTTCAGCAAAACCGACAAAGGTATCACAGTCCATGGATTGGGACGCAATGGAAGGTAAGGAAATAATAATCTTCATTTGTTTGGCAAGCCTGCACCACGTCTTCTACCCAAATCCCCGGCCATAGTTCCCCCTTGCTACTTGGCAGTAATTATTAACAAAAGAATTGCTGAATCTACTTAGGAGGGGGAGACATTAATCTCACCCAACAAATATGACCTTTACACGATGGTGCGCCATCTCATTTCACTGAAATATTACACTATTTAATTATTAATCTCCGCATAGATGTGTTGGTAGAGGAGGGTTCATTTCGTGACCTGATTTGAATCGAATAGATATCTTCGTCTGGTGACGATTAAAGTCACTGGTTCATTTGATATACTGGAATATAACAAATAAAAACAAATTAATATAATATTTATACATGCGTACGTTATTTGTTTTCTTCTTTTCACAGCACACCTCACGGGATGTTTACCTTCTTGGAGACAGGTGGATTAGGACTGGGCTGTAGCAATCGTAAGTAATCATTCACAAAAATAAACTTATTTTATCCTTACGATATATTTTTGATTTACAAAGACAGATAAAGCTTTTAGAAAACAAACAAAGGATCACCTTTTAAAAATTTAATTGTATCATTTTAAGTGATTCCTCGTTCCTTAGCTTAAATTTTTGGTAACAAAAACAAATAAAAAACAAACAAATCCATGCTGCTGATTTTTAGGATATCCAGATACTGAGTTGTTAGTTTTGTTGTATGTGACGACACATTGTTATACTTTTTATCTCTTCTTTGAGGCGTTTACCTCAAACTTCTGCAAGTAAACACACATTTGATGCCAATCGGTAGTGACGTGCACGTATCTTCAAATGCCATATTGCCCATATGGCCCATTATAGAAAATAAAATGTGTTAAGAGCCATCTGTAGTCTATTTTCGTAAGCAAACAAACAGGTATAACACGTCCAAAATTACCAGGGCTGTCGTAAACACCAACACCTTCCCTCAGAAGTTCTAATTTGTTTATGCGCTACTGTGAAATTCGACATTTCAACAAATAGGTAGCTCCTGTTCAGACTATAGAAATTCTAACGTATAACACATTAAAAATGCACCTGAGAATAATTAGAATATCATGTTTCTAAAATATATTAATAAATTTATATTCAACAGCTATAGAGCGATCCATATAAATCTGAACCATTTCAATAGGCCATAACTTTTGAACCAAAAATAAGATACACCTGCAACTTTGGGAGAATATAATACACCACTGTTTTGTAATTTAAGTTTTCCAACGTTAAGTCATAATGGACGATGAATGAAATGGGTGAAATGATGTTCAAAGGAATCCGGGGTCCATGGAGCTTACAGTTACCTGATATTCGTCTATCAGGATAAGGGAAAGCCCCGAAACAACTTTATCCAGGTAACTCACCCTAACCAATATTCGAACTCGTGACCTCTTAAACGTGAGGCAGACACAATGAATTGTAGTTCACATTAGACTATTTACATCTCAGAGAAAATGTTGGAACTGTCCTCCACCAGCGTCTATTCACGTTTGCACTCGTCTTACCATATTCTCTGAAGTTTTACGGAGAGTATCCTCGCCAAAGTTACTTATTTCGGTTCGAATGGATTCCTTGGGAACATCAATTGTCCGCGGCCTATTCTTGTACACTCTATTTTTTAGATACCCCCACAAGAAAATATCCCGTAAGGTTAGGTGAGGGGATTTGTTGGCCACATATCTTAAGAGATAATTCAATATTAAATAAACTGATTACAAGTTCTGTGGCGTCATTAGATGTATGGCATGTTGCTCCATCTTGCTGGAAATAACCTTCTCTCAATTCGATATCATCTCCATAAAACTTCAGAGAATATGGTGAGACGAGTGGAAACACGTATATATCCTGGTAGAGGACACTTGCAACATTTTCTCTGAGATATAACTAGTGTAATGTAATCTCCCAATTGTATATTATATTCTCCCAAAGTTGCAGTGTGTCCTATTATTGGTTCAAATGCTATGGCCTATTGAAATAGTTCAGGTTTATATGGATCGCACTGTACTTTGCGACTTAATTGCATCTAGAGTTTGTTAATTACGAAAGAAAATAATGGATTTGATACTGTCTGTTTTTAGATAGAGCCAAAGGTGAATTTCATTTACTGGCACTGAATGAAAGGTTCTATTTTATCGCCGGCTGCTTTGAGGACAATTCATGTAAGTACAACAATAGATAACACAGTAAAAACCTTAATTTTTATGTAAAATTGTGATGGTAGGCCTAGAAACGTGTGGCACTCCTGCAGAGTGCGATGTAAGTAGCAGTTCTGATGATGCTTGCTTCACAAAACCTTCTTTATTCTATTTATAAGCACTTACTCGTAATGTTCAATCAGTTTAAGTGAAAGTTAAATATTTCAGGGACTGGTTGCTATAGTGATGGATTTAAACATCCCTTCTCTTCGCATGGCCGAGAGATAAAATATGAATAACGATTTATTAATTAGCAGACATTATTTGTAGTTTCAAGCAAATAAAAGAAAATCTGGGAAATTATTCATTGCATATCACCAGATCTACATTATTTGTGTATAAGATTCTATTTCCCACAGCTTACCAGCTCTGCAAATGTGTTCCAGAAAGGAAGAGAGCTTCTGAGGACCTTTCCAGGAAATTTAGCGTATATGTATTTCTTTTCGTCAAAATATCTTATACATTTGTTTTAATAAAATTATTTAGAGCCACTTTTGAGAAAATATTTTTTTTTCCCGAAAAATGTTACGTGTAAATGTTATTTTTTGAAACTAGTTATTTAAGTGCCTTTTCGTTTCTTAGTTACCTTTACCTTTCATAGTAAACACACAGACGTTTTTTCTTCTGTAAATAACTTTTTATTCCAGAACTTTCAAAACATATATTGCTTATGGTTATGCGTTTTAGAAAAATGACAAATTTTGATCTTTTAAGGGCCTTCTTTTCTTTTCTCTTTTTAAGTTGGAGCTTGGATATGCACCAAAGGCAAGAAACTGGATGCAAGTGATGAAGTTAAGCTGAAGGGCATAGCTGAAGAAAATGGCTTCAAATGGTCTGACTTTAAGGAAGTATCAAAGGACTGTAAGAGCAAAAAGTGCGGCGTCAAATAACTTCTAAGTGCCCAGACTTTGCAGCTTCTAAACAGTATGGAGTAAATGAAAAAATTAAATAGTTTAAACAATGGATTTATTTTGCGCTCAGTTCGAAAAGAGTACCTACATTGTTACCTTGGGAACCTAATATATTGTGACTAAAATGACAAAAGGAGAAGTTGCTCCAGACTCCATTTCTCACTAAATCGTTAGGCCAGTGTTAACAGTCACTTCCTCGGTTAAAAAATACACAGCTTACTCACCTCTCTTTAAACAGCTGCATCTCCTTTATATCTCTGTTGAATGCACCAACTTGAGCTGTCTGCAATTTCGCTGACGGACACAGAACTTTGCCCGTTTACACTGCTCTACTTGACTGTGATCCAACTCCTATACCTATGCACTTACTAGTCAACTGCTCCTCTGTGCTGCACACGCTAGATGAAGACCGACTCACAACTACTTTGCTCTGACGACTCACTCTGAACTGTCCCAGACTGGCTTTAGCACTTCCGGTCAAGGAAAAAAGGTTCTGGAAGTTGAATGTTTCAGAGATCCTGAAATCGGAGGGACCAGAAAAGTTCCGCGCACAGAACAAAGCGGCCACTTCCGGCTTTGTGATGTCAGTTGTTAAATGTACATCCTCCAACGTTGTCATATCGGACGATGACAGAAATGATGTTCAAATGAGTCCAGGTTCCTTGGCCTCAGAGTGACCATTCTTTCATCTTCCAGTTTAAGGGAAAACCTCCGACGTTGTCATATTTGACGATGAGTGAAATGATGTTCAAGTGAGCCCAGGACCACAGAGCTTATAAACTAGCAGACATTCCTCTTTCAGGATAAGAGAAAGCTTCCAACGTAATTCACTTGTGGCTGTATGATGACGTTTTGCTCTATACTGCACCGTCCTTAGTTTATGTGGCGATATAAACAAAGACACGTATACATTGCGTCATCATTGGTTGTTTGGCCCTATAACTCTCTGCGGATGTAAAATACAGTTCGCATATAATCTTTGTAGATCTTACATCTAATGCAAAATATATAAACCATTTCACATTATTACAAATGCAACAGCCAAACAGTAATTAATTAGTATTTTGCGAGGTAAATAAAATATACGAGGGCTGTTCAATAAAGAATGATCACAAGTTTTTTTTGACAACGTACCTTTTCTCAACCTCATAATTTTGATGGTCCTTCTCAAAATAGTCTCCCTTGAATGCGATGCATTTGTCCCAGCGTTTCTGCCAGTCTTCAAAGAAATGCTGGAAACCATCAATTGCCTCCGCAGCCTTCACCACTACTTCTGATGATGGACAATGCCTTCCACGAAGGCGTTTCTTCAAGTTAGGGAATTGAAATAGGTTACATGGAGCTAAACCCGGACTATAGGAAGGGTGAGGGTGCACTTCATGTTGATTTTTGAAAGATATTCAGCAACAACATTGGCAATATGCGGCCGCGCATTATCGTGGTGCACCATCCAGCCTGCTTCACGCAAATGTGGTCTTTTGCGCCTGATATGGACTTGCAATGTTTTCAGGACATCTCTGTAGTATTGTCCAGTTACTGATGTGTGTGCAGGTACAACATGCTGATAAGCCATTCCATGATTATCAAAGAATGAGATGACCATAACTTTCCCAGCACAAGCAACTACTTTTGCTTTTTTGGGGGGTTGGTAATGAAGGAGATTTCCACACTGAGCCATGCTGTTTGCTCTCAGGTTCAAAATGATGTAGTCAAGTTCCATCAGCAGTAATTACGTTTGAAACAAACTCCGGATCTTCGTCTAGCATCAACTTAACTGCATGTTACCTCCATTAAAGCGGTAGGCGATACTGAACATGTCTGAAGTTGCCTGGTACTCACTGTACCAACAATGACACTACTACGGCGTGTTTGTTTTTCACATTAAGCTAACAGAATATAATAAGGTTGAATTTTAGTGCAAAAAATTATGTCCGTAAAAAGTTATGATCATTCTTTATTGAATAGCCCTCGTAGTTTGTATGTACTAATCAGAGTACACGCTACGCTTGCGCAGTTTAAAAGCAGAAGTGAGAGAATTAGCGGCACAACATTAGTGCTTCCGTGCAGTATGTGAATCATGTCATGCCATGCCACGTGGTGCTGGCTGGCTGTATTTAGCCTGTAGGTTTTTGCTGCGTGTCCACCCGTTAAGGGTTTTACCGCAGGTAAGGTATTGATTTGGGATGTTATAGGGTGAGATGCAGGTTTTTAGATTTGTGTTATGTTATAAGGTTACAGTTTTGTACCTAGGGTTTCACGGACAGGAGGCAATGCTTTGCACCATGGTGTTTTAATTTGTTTTAATTTGGGGAAAAATTTTGATGCCAAGCAGCTTGGGAAAATTATGTGGAGCTCAGCTTTAGTTGCTGTTCGGATTAGCTCCTGGGTTTTCTCGGGTGCCCGCAAGCCATGCGGGGTAACCGGTGCTGTCTAAAACGGCGTCTATTGGGATCATAATCTCCCAAGGATCTGACAAGGGCGCTTCTGTGATTAGGTAAACTGGCGTATTACTCGTATTTTGATGCCCGGCGCCTAATTTCATCCTCTACATATGGAAGACTCGAGGCTTCGTGAAGCAACCTCGTAGGAAAATATGTGAATCATCACAGAGGAAAAACATTAAAAAGGGGGAAAAACAAATTATTTTGAACGTGATTTGTAAATTGTGTGAAAAATACCGGACTTTACAGCTGAGGACATTATTCATTTGTCAGCAGAATTAACCGGTGTTTCAACGCCAAGTGTTAATGCTCCTCGAAATAAAGTTGTGAAATATCGAAAATGAAGGAAGCCAGCTGCGAATTGGTGCATTTGTTAGAAGTGCTATTCGTGATAAGGTGCACAGTTTCTTTGAAAAAGAAAACGAGTCACCAACATTTACAAAAGTGCTTCAAGCAGTAAACAGTTATCCTGATTTGCAGAGCTTTAGAAAAACGAGTTTCCACGCAGTTATTCGTGACTTATATTTTGAATTTGTGAACAGAAACAGAAAAAAATATAATTTTTTATTTATTGTCGTAGCCCAGGAACTATCTTAGAAAAATTCAGAGTGTAGGCAGGAAGGAATTCGTCCGTTGTCAGATTCCATATAGATAGAGCTGCATGCCAGTAGAACTTTCAAATCATTGCCAAAGTGGCTAAACGCAGTTATTTAGCACTGTTATTCCGCAGAAACACCCCCTGCCTTAACTTTCTTTTGCAATTGTAGTAAGCAGTCAATCACTTTCTAGCGTACAAAATGACAAATATATCACTCAGTAAAGAAAGCTTTGCATTTAATCTTAACGTAAAAGTTCTAAGGCATGAGTTATTCAAACATCGAAAGCGGTAAAGCGAAACTTTCGTTGACAGTGCACATGTTCACCATTTGGCGATAAAATAGCGTGACTGTTCCTTCCAATCACAGTCGCCGGCAGAGACATACATTTTCCCGCTTTGTTTACATCGCCACATAAAGTAACCACGGCTCCGGTATAAGCTTTGATTTTGGTAATTACCACGGTTACCACTGTTTGCAGATCATTTCATAATTTTCAAAATTTTATTACTGCTCTTGCTATTCACTTCCATATCCTTACAGCGAGGTGCGTTCAAGTTATAACACTTCCCATTTTGTTCAGGATTAGGACCAGATAGGAACTTGTGACTTTTTCAAAATACACGTGGACTCTTTGTGAATGCCTCTTTGAGATGGCAGCACTGTACAGTGCATAGAACTCTAGTGGCAGCCACGAGAGTTAGGACTATTTTTGATGCTTAAAATAGTGACATTTTCATTGCAAGAACAGCGTGTAATCATTCGTTTTCTCCATTTTCGTGGTGTGACACCTATTGAAATCCATAGCCAGTTGAGTGAGGCATGTGGTGATAGTACCATGGATGTGTGTAATGTGCGTTCCTGGGTGCTACAGTTCAGTGAAGGCAGAACAGCGTGTGACAACAAACCAAGACAGTCACATCCTCGCAGCAGCCTGTCTGACGACATGATCCAGCGAGTGGAGAACGTTGTTTTGGAGAATCGCAGACTGAGCACACCAGCGCATGAAAGCACACATACTCACCGCCACCAAAATATTTCAGGTGAGCGCCACTGATGAAAAAATGACGGTGGCCATCTTCTGGGACAGCAGTGTTGTATTCCTTGCTCATTGCATTCCAAAGGGCACTAAGGTGACAGCTGCATCCTACCAAAGTGTTTTGAAGAATAAACTCTTCCCAGCACTGCGTGAAAAACGGGCGGAAACGATTGGACGTGTGCCCTTTCATCAAGGCAACGCACCAGCGCATCGGGCGAAAAGACAGTTGAGTCCAGAGGGTCTACTCCCATTAGTCCTAGACCCGTAGGACCAAGAGCCGGGCCTCTTTCAACCAGGGAGTATCCGAGCTGTCCCAAAGTGCGCCCGGCGTCCTCCGTAGGGCTTTCCATAGGGCAAGACCTGGGTTACTAACAAGGCCCCCCCCCCCATCTGGTCCAAGGACACAAGACGGGATGGAAGTGGATACGCCACTTATGTGCGCCAACACCAAAAGGTGAACGCTACCGATATGACTTCGGTGGGGGCACCTGGCGATCTAGCACATCTTCTACTAGCTATGCTGGCTAGTACCCGGGAATATTAATGGATTCCCTCAACCCCTTCCGGAGACGTACCCGATCACCCACAGGTATCGGGAACCACTGCCCCCTCGAGACCAACTCAATCCTAACAACTCCCAGAGGGAGGGACTCGAATGTTCGACCCGAGGTTCCTCTAGTAACGTCAGAGGTACCACGAGTGCTAAGGATCCGCAGCGCTCGCACCACGGCAGCTGAAGGGGACGGATCCCCTCCCCTACTGGCGAACGCGACACAGGAGTTTTTTCGTGACAACTTTGAAGGACTGCTCACACTTCCTACTTACCTGACGTGGCACCTAGCAACTGTTGACTGTTTCCCACGGTGAAAGAGACCCTCCCGGTCGCAGATTCACTAGTCGTGCCGCTATTGTCTCAGCGATTATTCAGTGATCAAAACACACTCCTAAATAAGCGTTCGCAGCGACTATGGAATCATGGCGTCGACGTTGTGAAAAATGTGTACGGCTAGAGGGAGATTACGTTGAGAAGTGACACTACTTTCACATTTTTCTTGTGATTATTTTGTGAGAAAAAAGGTAGGAGGTGTTATAAATTGAATGCACCTCGTATTTTACTTCAAGTTAAATCAGATAAAAATTACCTTATTGTTAATTTTCTTGTAAATGCAAATGAAATGTGAAAATCCAATAGACCTTAAGCCATAGTCAATTGTTTTAAGAGCACAGATTTGGTTAGTGATAGCCTTGCATTTTCATTCATTTTGCATGGCCAAGTTCTTAAAGAAAAATGAAAAACGGCATTCTGTTTAGTATTGAATAAGTAATGTAAAATTCAGAAAATTAGCAAACGAAATATCGGAATGGTATGTTCTAATACGACCTATATTTCCTGTACAGGAAATGTCCTTCAGAGGACATTTCCAGAAAATTCGTGATAAAAAGTGTATTTTGGGAATTAACTGTTCTTTCACACTAGCCGTGTGTAGGACGTACTATGAAAAGGTATATCCAGACCAAAAAATTCAATGCCATAGCCGGGATTTGAACCACGGATCTTCTGGTCTCCGTCCAGCTCCATTGAGCTACTATGGCCAACATGCCGACAAGACATTAAATTCTCCAACTGACTCGTGTTTTTCCCTGGCCTTAAAGTACTTACAGTATTGTAAGTCGCCATTAAGGTAATTGTCTCATGTGTTTATGAGAACTCCTAGTGGTTTACCGGAAAACACACGAGTCAGTTGGAGAATTTAATATCATGTTGGCACGTTGGCCATAGTAGCTCAATGGTTTAGAGCGGCTGGACGAAGACCAGAAGATCCGTGGTTCAAATCCCGGCTATAGCATTGAATTTTTCAGTCTGGCTCTACCTTTTCAAAGTTTATTTTGTCACAAAATCTCATAAATATATGATATTTCAAATAGAATAGAGACACTTATATATCAGGTTACGTTTTAACGACTTTTTAACTTACATTGCTTACATAGTCATTACACGTCAGAAGTGCTTCCACACTTGGTTCTTATTATATTTTATTTTATAGAAAGTAAAGTCTCTTACGCAATTCTTTTAGAGTTCTAAACCAAACAAATTAATTTTAATCTCTTCATATACACAACACTATCCAGAAGTTAGAGTTTATCTGAACCCTTCCTTTTTCTTCTCACAATCCTTATTCGGTAGTTTCCTGAAGTCGTTCCACTTCAGACCAATCTCCTCAACTTTTCCCTTCATTTCAAGTAAATCGCACACCTCATAAGTCTTGGCTTTGGTGCAGATCCATCCTGCAACTAAAACAACAAAGTACACCAAATTATTAAAACATTCTACGTTATAATAATACTAAAAGGTTTAAAAAGTATTTTATACATTTCAAAACTTCGATACATCGAGACTTTATTCGAAATACCCCACAAAAAGCAGTTTTGCAAATGTGTGCGTTTGTTTATGTGAGGGGGGATGTCATCAATATAATAAAAACTAAAGGTAAATAAAATTCAGCATGTTTAATAAACGAGACACGAATAATTTTCAAAGGTATCTCCCAACTCCAGAATATACCACAAACAGTAAATGGGAAAATAAACCACATGCTGCACTACATTCAATACAAATGCTGATGCAGTAATGGAATGAGGCCAAATATAACAGTGACATATCACAGTTAACCTTTGGTGAAATCCTGCAGCTTGTATGTTACATCTTCTTGATTCAAGTGCTTTTGTAAATATTAACACGACCTTCACTTGTTTTACTCTCTCCAAAGTGAGTCTACTATATATATTTCAATGACTATTCAGGTCCATCAACATCACATTGCTAAGAACTGTATTTTAATACATGTAAAACTAATACTACAGAAATATATTTATTCTCTATTATACTTATTATACTCACATGAATTATCATCAAAGCAGGCGACGAAAAAGTATGCCCTTTTAGTCAATGCCAACAAATAGAATTTGCCATTCGCTCGTTCTACAACAAACAGAAACCATTGATCACTTCATTTTTTTTTTTAATTTACGTTCTACAAGATTAAGTCATACTGGAAAAGGTATGAAATTGGTGAAAAGATGCTCAAATGAGCTCAGAGTTCATAGAGCTTAGAGTTATCAGACACGCATCTTTCTCCATAAGGGAAAACCCCGGAAAAACTTAGATAACTCCCCCTGATCGTGATTCGAACCCGGGACCTCTTGAACGCGAGTCAGATTTATAACATATGTATATTCGATCATAATAGAAATCTAGATATTTATTGTGAATTACTTGTTCATTGACGAAAGGAGCGAAAATAGAAACCTTCTTTGTCAAAAGAGTTATTTTTAAAATAGGTTAATTCATACCTTTAATTATATCGTGCAACACACTGAATTTATAATATTTATTATTTTATGCTAGAAACTGCTTTAAATTATTATTATTTTTTGAATTTACGTCCTCCAACGTTAAATCATATCAGACGATGAATGAAATGGGTGAAATTATGCTCAAATGTGTCCAGGGTCCATGGAGCTTAGAGCTACCCGACATTCATATTTGACGATAAGGGAAAAACCCGGAAGAAAACCCTTATCCAGATAACTAACCCTGACCGAGATTCGAACTCGGGACCTCTTAGAACTGAGGCAGACAGGCTACCATCTACGCTACTGAGGCGGACTCAGAATGATTATATATGAACGGTTACTGCAATTGAGGAGAAATACAAACGAATGACGGTGAGTAAAATGGCGGGCAACTTAAGGTTAGGTTTATTGTAAGCTGTGGAGTGGCAAAAATGTATGTTCAGGGCTACAAGAACTATCCTAAAGGTAAATTGTTAACAAGCGGTCAGAAACTAACAGTGTTTCGCAAGTTACTCGAGAATATTTCAAATTTCCCACTGAAATTAACCATTGAGACATTGGCGTTTTAAAAGTCAGGGCTGTACATGTACAGTCCGGTACACGGAAACTTTCCGATATGAGGAACAGCTGTTTAGGTTGGTAGATGAATAGCACCACGCCCCCAAGTCAAACCTCTGTCAGCGATAGGAAGGCGTGCGCCTGCCTTTTGTTTCGCGATGGCGGAGGTGAACCAGAAGCCCAGACAGTTTAAGCTACATTGAAACATATAATTCACAATGCGTCTTATGGGACTTTGATTATTTTATCAGTGGTTGTTGAGGACAGGAACAGATTGTCCATCATTTTCGAATGATGAACCTTCTCAGGTTTGTGCAGTTTTCTTGGGAAGGGAATGAGAGATGGGACAGATTTGTCTGTTTCTTGAACTCCATGTTGCGCATATTTATTTCGAATCATCTCATTTCATAACAAAATAATTTAAAGCTGTAAGTTAAGCACGATCTATACAAAAGACACCGAACATACAACAACATGCTTTCGACACGTGGATAACCAGTGCCCTTCACTACCTTTAAAATGGGACACTATTATAATATGTGTTGAGTTTATTGTTGTAGAAATTTAGTGTCAATTGAACACATATGTTTCATGTAATCCACCCCTTGTCCTTCTCCCCAGTTCCCAAATTAGAATCCCAGTATTATGAAGGACACAGAAAGAAAGTATTGTTGACATTCGTTCCACTAAGGTTAAGTTCCTCCTTACCCCTCCCCTTGCACTACGTACCAAGGCTATGCGCTTTGTTCATCGGTCATTACTTGTGTTATTTGACTTTGACACAAATAAGAGATTGGCACAGTCAGGACTGGTACAGAACACGAATGGTGAAACCGTTATGCCAGCATTATATAAAGTAACACACCAAAAGATACCAACAGCATCGGAACATTTCCGTGCACCGGACTGTATGGAATGCGTTCAAAGAGACCCATATGAGAGCTTTAACGTATTGGTACATTGTTCTTATGTGTATTATTATTTTGTTCGAATGTTTACATTGTGTACTGAAATTGAATGTTCCACAGTTTTTCATTCCATTGCAATTCGTCCGCTAAGCCAATCCTATATATTCTCCGATAAGGATTATTTTCCGCTTGGAATAAAAATGAAAACGAAAATATATAGAAAATCATTCATCGAAAAACGTAACATTTAACATAATTGAGAATGTCCAGGCCTCAGCTTAAGGCAACAGCTTTCACATTTACGTGACAAACAGGGAAACAGGTTTTTTATGAATGATTTTCAAAATATTGACCCGATTCACCCGCGCTTACCTTACTGTAGATTCTAACCAAAAAAGAAATATATTCTAAATGGTTAATTAAAAATATTATTTAAATAAATAGTGTGCATATTTCATGTAGTAAGATTTTCTCTACCTCTTACGACTTGACAGTTATACAAAAGTCATCCAGAATGAAAAGAGATTTCTGAGGATATTCCTAGAAAACTTAGGATATGGATTTCATTTGTATAAAAGTACCTTACAGATGTGGTAATTAATCAAATTTTTTTGTAAATTTTGAAAAACTAAAAGTTTATTTTATTTCTGTATTTTCCTGATGAATAACCTGTAAATATAGTCCAAAGTGTCCTACCCATTGCAATATAACTCATAATAATGCATTGCATGATTACCTTGTTCAAATAAATGGTTGTACTTACTGTCCGAACCATTCAGTCGAAATCCACTTGGTTCCAATAGGCTAAAAATACCGTCGAATGCCCAAACCTTAGTTGAACTGCGAATAGAAACATAAAAATATGTAGTTCTTGTAAGTATTACGTGAAAACAGAAGTATTTGAGACTTCAAAAGTAAGTTTATGTATTAAACGACTTTAAACATATTTGAGTTCGGGAAAAACAAAAATATTGTCACCCAATTATCGGAAGGCCCGACCAACGACAGCTGAGAAGGGACCAGAGGCATCCAAGCCACACCCACCCATTAGTCTCAGTCACTACCTGAGGGGATGATTAGGGAAATGTCACTTGTCGCTGGCCGCCTCTTCCCCCTTCCACTGCCATCTGGAACCTTCGCGGTGATTCACTGTAACCAGAGACTTCTAGAAAACAGCGGTATTCCTATAAAAAGGGCTGCAATAAGTGAGGACAGTTAGTTCTTTGCGAGCAGCGAAGCAGCGTCGTGCTACTGTACGGACGAGAAGACTGTGTCCGTGCGTCGGAGGAGTTTACGTGATTGCGAGTGCAAGTGGAACTGAACGGACGAACTGGTGAATCGTAATTGTGTGCATTACGTAATTATGTGTAATTGTCAAGTGTTCAACTGTAAGTCGGTGGAAATAAAGAACATTTTTGAGTGGTGCAATTGGACTCTTCATTTCACGAACCCACAGAGTCACAATATCATAATTGGGCTTACAAAGCATTAGCAAGATTTCCGCCGTTCACTTGTTCAAATTATAGAAACAGCAAGTAAAGTAATTTGCAGGTAATATCTTGGAATGCGGCCAATTTTTGCACTGGATGGCACTGTTGGAAAGTGCCATAAATATTACGTGCCTGCTTCTGTAGCTCCACTGGTAGCGTATCTCCCTAACGTTTGAAAGCTCTCGTGTTCGGATTTCGATTGGGTGAGTTACGTGGATACTTCTTTTTCGGGGGGTTCCCTTATACTGAAAGGTGAATGTCTGATAACTCTAAGCCCTTTGAGTCCAAGGTTCATTTGTGCGTTATTTAATTCATCGTCCCATATAACTTAATGTTGGAGGTTTTCCCATGTCTGGTAACTCTGGACTCTTTGACATCATTTCATTCAGCGCCTAATATGAATGAACGTTGGAGGTTTTCCCTTATGCTTAAAGATGTATGTCTACTAACTCTAACTTCTAAGGACCTTGGGCTCATTTGAGCATTATTTTATTCATTGTCCAATATGACTTAATGGTGGAGGTTTTCCCTAATCCTGAAAGATGAATGTCTGGGAATTCTAAGCTCTAGTTGTAGGTTTTCCCTTATCCTTAAAGATGTATGTCTACTAACTCTAACTTCTAAGGACCTTGGGCTCATTTGAGCATTATTTTATCATCGTCCAATATAACTTAATGGTGGAGGTTTTAGCTCTTCCTGAAAGAGGAATGTTTGGGGATTCTAAGCTCTATGGACCCTGGACTCATTTAAGCATCACTTTATTCATCGTCCGATATCACTTAATGGTGGAGGTTTTCCCCTATTCCGAAAGATGAGTGTCTGGTAATACTAAGCTCTATGGATTCTGGGCTCGTTGGAGCATTATTGCTTTCATCCTCCGTTATTATTGAAACTACGGAAGACATAAATTAAAAGAATATGAATACTGATACATTCTTTATTATCTTGCACCAGTATTAATCAGAGATTAATTCCATAAAATCTTCAGCATTTGAAAGTTACTTTATGCTGTGGTTTCACTTCACAATGCATCAGGGTCGGGAAGGAGGTCACTATATGTGAAAATTTACCCTCCCTCCCGACACCACTACTTTCAACACACAGGTCGACACAGCTAACTAATCCGGTTGAATCTGGTTATATAATATTCGTATAATTATACGAAGGTACACTTTTATGCAGCATTAAATATTGCATGATTTTCTGATTAGGCAGTGCAGGAACCTCTGGTGCGCGAACCTCAGAAGTTGTTATTGGGTCGCACCGACTACGAAAACAAAAACACTGTTCCATGCTCGTTATCAGTGACCTTAGCCTACCTTTCAGGTGATGGAGCAAAGGGCAGTTACTTGTGAAAAAGTTGACTAATAACTCGACAGTTCCAAGGTTCCTCATTTTGCTATGATCTTAATTGTATAGTGCTTTCAACCAGTTACTGTAAAATCAACGCCTTTCTTTTCAGTTACAAATTATTTATTTAGTATTATTATATACAGTGAAATAGAATGCTCGTCTCATTGCATAAGGCATTTAGTTTTGGTTAACTTTATGTACAATTCTTTGATATTGTTCTGTGCTCTTTTTATCATTTAATGCTTTTATCTTTAATTTCACTAACATTAACTTCTCTTTTAAATGTTTAAGTTGCATATTGTGACATTGTGGGTTCGCAGAATTTAAAGTCCAATTTGTCGAAATTGTAAATGTTCTTTATTTCCGTATAAATACATTGTTCACGTAACAACATTACGTCACATACACACAGTCTACCAAGGTCGATGACAATAACAAAAAGCGTTCTGATTACATCAGCTCTCGGTACAACACTCTACAGCTGTTTACTGCTTACTCTTCCTCTTGGCGGGTCGCCGTCCCCTTAAATAAATAATTACCTCATAAATAATTCTAGATATTTCCGAAACAAAAAAGAAATCGAAACAGTCAAGAAGTCACCAGAATGTTTCATAAGCCTAACTTAATCTGGGCCAGCAAGTCCTCTACCTCGCGCTATGTTTATCTGTTTTTTGCAGGTTCTTTATTTCCATACTGTCTGCCTATCAGTTCCACTGTGTGCGCAAGCCGCGTTATCACGATCGGGTTCGCAACAATATGTTCATCAGCTTATTTGCCATCATGGACTACTATAACGCAATTTTGTAACACGTTAAACACTCATAAGAAATAATTAAGCAATTGCTTCTTTATTAAGGTTTCACATGCCAAAGAAATTCTTAATAATAACAAGCAAGCTACTGCGGAGTATGTTTACAAACATCTACAGCACGCCGCACGGCGTGTGACCTACACCTGCTAACTCCGACAGCGTGAGACAGGTGTAGTTGATCCTGTCACTGCCTAATCCACACTCATTCTATATGTTCGTTCGGTGTCGTTTCGAAACACCCTGTATAGATCCTTCTCAGTATTATTAGTGCAGTGGTAATGAAAAGTAGGTAATTAAATGTGGCGTGGAACAATTAGAAATTATTCAACTGCCATAGCAACAGCCTATTCAATAAATTCAAATAAGTTAGAATTTACTTTATTCTGCGCATAGATGCCATCAAGCATGGAAGAAAAACAATCTGTGTAAAACTTACGTGAGGCAAACGTTAAAGGAGATTATCATCAACGACTGGAATGAATACTGGTTAAAAGTGGTTGTGGTGCTTTGACTAAGGATTTATATTTCCCAACAGTTTTTGACAGACATAAATGTAAATTCATTAATCCTATGTTCTCACTCAATTCTTAACTGGACATGGCAAATTTTCAGCTTACTTATTTCGATTCAAAATTAAATCCACAGGTGTTTGTATTTGCGGAAATCATCTTCAAGATGTCCCTCACATTTTATTTGATTGCACGTTTTTCTGTTTTGAAAGATACGAACTTGAATTATTGCTTCAATCCTTAGGTTACACTTTCTCAAAACCACTTACACATACTCTAACGAATTACAAAACTTATCAATATTTCATGGCTTTCTTAAACAAAATATTTCTTAATCTAAGTGATTCATTTTGATGGTTACTGTTTGTCAGCTTGATATTGAATTTGTTATGTTTTTTTGTAAATTGTATGGTATTCATAACTTTGTAAACTATATTCGTAATGTACTTTTGGGTAAAATAGGAATAAAAAAAATTGGATAATAAATAAATGAAACCTAGGAGTAAAGCATTATCATTGTAAAAGGAATGGCGACGCTTCTCAAATCATGCATTAATTTTGTGTTACGACGTTGTTATGTTCGCTTCTGAAGGAATTACTGTTAAAAGTAATTACACTAGGGAACACGTTTTTTGTACCCGAAACAAAATAGGCTAATTCTTATGCAAAATGACTCGCTGATTCCAAAAATGCCTCTGAAAATGCTGTATCACGTAACGTTTTTGAGATATTCTTGTTATTTTATATAAAATTACAGAAATAAGGTATGATACCAACTCATGTTGACTTAATTTAAAGTAATAGCCATTGACTCTTCTAAATACAGCTTAAAGGCAGTGTTGCTTCATAATGGCAATTTAATACCTTAAATACCTTTATTTCATGCCATAGGAATGAAGGAGACATACAATTCCATGTCCATAAATTTAGATGCTATTAGTTATCAAAACCATGGCTGGGAAATTTGTAGTGACCTCAAGGAAGTTGCATTGCTAACGGGACTGCAGGGAGGTTTCACAAAATATTGCTATTTTTTGTGCTTATGGGACAGTAGGGTAACTGACAAGCATTTTCTAGTGAAAGAGTGGGGGAAAAGGGAAGACTATACCCCAGGAGCAAGCAATGTTAACTATGTGTCTCCAGTGGACCCAACAAAGTTCTTCTCTATTAATGACTTGAAGCTTTCCCGGCGTTGATTATTGATGATAGTTTCTCGGGCTAACAGCCAGGTCAGATTAGGGTAGCTACCCTAATCTGACCTGGCTGTTAGCCCGAGAAACTATCATCAAAGTTCTTCTCCCCCCACTTCACATAAAGCTCAGGTTAATGAAGAATTTTGTTAAAGGTTTGGACAAAAGTGGAAGTGCATTTGAGTATTTAAGAAGTATCTTTCCCAAAATAAGTGAATCTAAATTGAAGGAAGGTATATTTGTCGGTCCTTAAATAAGACTACTTCTTAAAGACAGTGTTTTTGAATCAAAGCTTAAACGTGTTGAACTGGCAGCATGGAAATCATTTAAATCAGTGGTGGAAGGCTTCCTGGGCAATAACAAAGAAGAAATTATGAAACTTTAGTCTCAGAACTATTAAGGAGCTACAAAGAAATGGGTTGCCCTATGTCACTTAAAATCCACTTTTTGCACTCTCACCTTGATACTTTACCTACAAACCTAGGAGCTGTAAGTGATGAGCAAGGTGAGCGTTTTCACCAGGACATTTCTGAGATGGAAAGACGTTACCAGAGTCGCTGGGATTCAGCCATGTTCGGAGACTATTGTTTGTTCCTCAAACGGGAGATTCAAAAAAAAAAAAAAAAAAAAAAAAAAAATCAACAGTGAAACACTTCTGAGATAATTCAGGTATTGGTTTTCATCATCATCTTGTGCTTATTTATTTTAATAATAATTAATAATAAGTATTATTTTCAATGTTATTTGGCAATAAAATACCTATTATTTTCAATTAAACAAATATGAGTTATCACATCACATTTCTGTGAGTTTTCATAAAAAAATTATGAATACCTAAAGAACGTTACGTGATACAGCATTTTGAGGGGCATTTTTGGAATCAGCCGATCAGTTTACATAAGAATTTGCCTATTTTGTTTCGGGTATATAAAAATATTTTTTTTGTTCCCCAGTGTTATATGCTATTTAGAGGTATTTAAACTTGCCCTACAGTATTTCTGAAAGGCCTCTCTGAAAGTACTCTTTTATTTATGTCAATTCTTTGAATATACAGTTTTGCTGAGTATCTTGGGAATCCTATATACATATTAAACAACAATATTTAATGAATTCACTTTGCATTCCTGTTGATTTGTGAAGTTGCACTCACCTACCTCTGGTTGTACGCAGATGCAGCGTTTATGAGCTCTTTATCGCTGTCACCTCTGCCATAGGTAAAATCCATGCAATCTAAGTCGTCACAGAAGACACCAGGAAGGCATCTTCGTAACCTCCAATTGCCGAACAACTTGTGGTAATCCTGTAACATAGTTATATTTGAGAAAAATAGTTGAAAGCTGTACAATCATCTCCTAAAACTATATTAAATTGTTTGAAGCTTTGATTTAGAGATATCAAAACATTTATTAAGACGATATGATTTGACGATTATGATTACCTATTATTAAACACCATATGAATGAAGTCTTTCAAAACAGACATATAGATTGGTTTGCCTATATCCTTTATTCAATTCGTAATGAAACCTTAAAAATGTGACTAAAATATTAATATTTGTTAAATGACTAATTTAATTTACTTTATATACAAATTGTACCTGCCGTATAGTAATAAATGCAGCATTTTTATTATTTGCCTCCAGAAGAGTGAAAAATTGAACATTCAGGAAGCCATTAGCTGACGTCACGAAGTCAGAAGTGCGGACTTCTTTGTTGTGTCGCACTGGATGTCCCGGATCGCTTGATTTGGCAGATGTAGAAGACTCGACTTCGAAAATATTTCACCCTGAGTACAGAGATTTTGTCTGCCGGAACATTCCCATCGTTACCGGCAGACTATAAAAGCGAGTGCAAAGGGTGAGTGATGAGTATCGGAGTTATTGTGAATGAGTCGGCAAGCAGGGCAGTGTAAAAGTGAATATTGGTCTGCGAGCAGTGATCGTCAAAGGGTTTTGAGTAGCGCAAACTGGTGCGTATAAGAAAAACCTAAAGGAACTTTGTGCTTACTTTGTGTATGTGTAAAAATTGTAAAGGTGGTTTTAAACTAGCATTGGTTTAATAATTTTAGTGACGAATAAAGTGAGATTAGTACACGTTTACATACGATATGTGATAAAAAATAACGGGGATTTCTTTTTTCTTGAATAATCTTTACTTTTTCATCAACATCAATTTTGAGGTAATCTCCTTCAGATATAATACACTTCTGCCAGCGTTTATTCTATCTTGGAAATACCTCTGAAACTTACTCTTCGTTCAATTCCTCCAGCGATTGTGCTTTGTCTCATCAGTGCTGGCAAACGAAGTACTTTCATAGTTCTCTTCACTCTCGGGAACAGAAAGAAGTCGCAGGGGGACAAATCTGGCAAATACCATTACAGAGACTACGCAATGTTTTAGTTTATGGACAAAAAAAAAATCACGAATAAGCACTGAGATGTGAGTGGAAGCATTATCACGACACAATTTCCACGAGTGGTTTTGTCAAAATTCTGGTCTACCTCTTTGATGATGATTCGGCAATTTTTCAGAACCACTTTCTTTACTTCCTCTACATTGGCGTCAGACCTTATGGTTTCAAATTTTTTTATTTATGGGGGAACTTAAAATATAAAGTGTACTGGAACAATCCACATACGTTGGAAGAACTGAAAGACTAATCAGAAGAGAAACAACTGCAATTTCAGATGAATTAATACGTCACAACAGAAATTTTCTTCGAAGGTGTGAGACACGCGTGGCAGCACAAGAACATTATCTGCAAACCTTCTGTGTCAAAGTCATGTAATTATTGTAATTATAATTTGCATGATACACCTAAGCGCTAGAATTTAAATATTCAATGCGGCAGTAGCCTATCTACTGCGGCGTTTGTGCCCTCCGCTGTATCACTAACTGCACCGCACAGAGGCACCTCAGATTCACGAAAAGCCACAATGAACATTTAAAATGTGCTACTGCACTTTACTCAATTTTCCAAGCAAAATTTAACGCAAATTGAGAAAAAAATTTGCCGAGCGCTCGGAAACATGTGTAACCTTCTCAACTGTCAACTGTTATTGTTTATTACAAATCGCGCACGATAACAATGCTACTCGAGCCTTCGGCATCATGACGTGAGCTTGTCGGCAAACAACAAAGGTGCTGGAAAACTCTGAATAACATGAGGCACAGGCCTCTACCGTTACAATATACTTTCCATGCTTTAGTGAAATCTGTATTTTAATATGAAGATTTTGTCAGCACCTGGAACTGAACTGGGATAAGGAGCTGTTTACACTTGTTATGGAACTCTGCCTGTCTCTATTGTGCCATTTGTTCTCTTCCGGCACTGATATTTTCTTGGCCTATTGATTCGAGGCGCTGTTTACCCGAGGATCACTTCGAACTCCCGCCGCTGCTTTCTTTGAGCGCTGAGGTTTCCGAAGCCTTCCTGGGTATTGTACTTTGAATCGGGAGGGGATTCTGTGCCTGGTATTGGGGCAATTAATTTCTCCGGTAAGTGTTTCCGCGTTGCCGCTTGGCTATTGGCAAATTTTCTTATCTGTCTTTCTGATCGCCGATTGGGGAGCTTTGTTTTGTTTTAAATGGGCTAAATTCCTTCAGTTCCGGACAAGAAGTTACTGTATTTTCAAGTCCTGGTCTTACAGGCGTGACTGCTTGCCAGCGTTTCTGTTAAAGTTAAATGTTTTCTGGGGTGTTAGTTAACTTGGTTAAATCTCTGTTTCAGCAAAATTGTTTATGTGTTTTCAAGAGTAAATTTTTAAAATGATTGTGATGCTGTTTGTTCCTCTGTGTTATTTTAAAGGAGCACCTATTGTTAAAGATTCTATTATATGTGAGATTTTAAAGTAACGAATTAAAAGCTTTGAATTGTTTAATGGGGCAAATGTGAGTCAGTTCATTGTCTGCCGTCCCCGTTACCTGAAGCTCTGTTATGCCTGTACGTGTTGTAGGGCCAAACCAACTTATACCAGTTTAGGCAGTGTTGTGTGTGAAGTACGCGGAAAGGGCTGGTCGACACATTTGTCTAAGACCCTCTGTCCTCTCACGGTTCGCTCACTGCAGCCCGTCTTCCTAGAAGTGTAAACTACAATAGATGTGTTTGGAGGTCAAGGTGTCTGCCTCTATAGATTTCCCTTTATCTTTGTGCTATACTTATATAGTAGAGAACGTAGAAAAGCTTGTTTTGTAGTATAACTATGCTATCCCCACAGATATACTTGGATATCTAACTCCTAAGCAGTAACTCAAATTGTTCTTGCCTCTATTGATTTAAAATGTAAAGGCTGCAAATCAAGCTCTTCTGGTGGACATTTCTTTAAAACTTTTTTTTCTCCAGCAGAACATACGTTGACTGCACACGCTATTAGCGTTAGAACCTGAAACATGACAACATAAATGCAACATAAATATTTGCATTGGTTTCATTGTTGGCCGTAATTTGAGATTTATTCCTGTAATTTTTATAGTTGTGCAATAGCTCTGCATTTCTATGCAGGAAATAATAAATATTTGCTTATAATTAATAAAAACTTTAGGATCTTCATAAACTAAATAAATAAACCACTCTATAAATATTACAAAAGGAAAACACGCGAATAGTTAAAACATTTTGAGTTACAAAGTAAGGTGACGTTTGTATCAAATTTAAACAGCTTTTTGAAAGCTTTAAATTATTATTTTATTGAAGAAGCAAGCTAATTTATTTACTTTATAAACATTAAACTCTGTTTTGTCTGGTACCCTGCAGAACTCTATACAATTCATTAATTAATTTCATTAACTACTTGGTACTGTCCGTGGTTTGAGGTTTATCCTTACGACATTTAACACATTTATTTTTACTCAGAGAAATGCGAATTATGTTCATAAATTAAAAATATGATATACTACATTAACAAAACATTCTCAATGTAAATTTATATTGAGGAATTAATCCTTAAAGAGTTAAGCCTTTTAAATACATTACTCCGGTATATGGATGATTTTTAATTAATTAGAGCCAACTGAAAAATTCAATGCCATGGCGGGGATTTGAACCACGGATCTCCTAGTTTTCCGTCCAGTCGCTCTAACCCCTTGAGCTACCATGGCCAACGTGCCTTCCTGAAATTAAATTCTCCAATTTATTCATCATATTTCCCGGTAAACCACTTATGGTTCTCATATTTGAGACAACCACTTGTGGCGACTTACTATTGTAAGTACTTAATTATCAGGATTTTTATCGCTGATTATTTTTAATGTAAATTTATATTGAGGATTTATCAGCGATAAAAATCCTGATAATTAAGTACTTACAATAGTAAGTCACCACAAGTGGTTGTCTCAAATATGAGAACGCTGTCGAGTTTAAGTGACAATCAAATGTTTCAAAAGTGGTTGCTAAGTAAAGTCTTTGAAACCCTTTTCATCACAGGCCAAGAGATAAGAAAATGAATAACGAATTCCCGTTTGAGAGACTTTTAACAATTGGAAACTTCAAACAATTAGAAAGGTATGTGGGAAAGGTGCACTCCTTAAGTAATTGTATCAGACATAAGGTGTCTGTTTTAAACGAGAACTACATTTTGTCTGTTCCTTATGGTTTACTAGCTATGCCTAAGTCATTCATAACGAAGAGCACCTCATTAAGAAATTCCCAGAATATTCAAAAGTAACATTTAATTTGTTATGAAAATATTTAATCATTATGATAAAATTCATAAATGCCATTTTTTAATAAATCTACACATTCGAAAATTTTCCATCTGAATAGTAGTGTTGACTGGAGGATTTTCTTGAAAAAGTTGTTTTTGGAAGATGCTGCACGTAAACTACAAGTTTGATGTTTAACTTACAACGATTTTGAGCGATTGTGCCAGATTTAATTACAGTTTCCAGTTCAGATGTGTGCTCATGTTTAACAATAATAGGTTAGGTTTGTAGCGCACGAAGTCTATTATAGGCTAGGTGGCGTGTCTTTTAGTAACAAGCACATTTAGGTACTAGAACATAATCATCGTGAGGCAGTTAGTGAATTGTGAAGGTTTTCATGAAGGTAGTCCAATAGAGGACAGGATTTACTTCTAATAGATGGTGTCAGAGTAAGACGTACACATTATAAATGAACGCTTACATTGGATCTGTGCATGAACAATTGTCCTGCCAAAGTACGAGGTGCGTTCATGTTAAAACACCTATTTTTTTCTGAAAGAGTAATCAGAAGAAAAATATGAAACTAGTGTCACTTCTCAACATAATCTCCTTCTAGCCGTACATATTTTTCACAACGTCGACGCCATAGTTCCATGGCCGCTTCGAACGCTTCTTTAGGAGTGTTTTTGACCCTTGGAAAATCGCTAAGGCACTAGCGGCACGACTAGTGAATCTGAGACCGCGGAGAGTGTGTTTCATCGTGGGAAACAACCAAAAGTCGCTAGGAGTCAGGTCAGGTGAGTGGGGAGCATGAGCAATTGAGCATGAGCATGAGCATGAGCATGAGCAATTACTCGTGCGTCGCGTTCGCCCGATGCGCTGGTGCGTTGTCTTGATGAAAGAGCACACATCCAACCCTTTTCCGCCCGTTTTTCACGCAATGCTGGGAGGAGTATATTTTTCAAAATATCTTGGTAAGATGCAGCTGTCTCCGCAGTGCCCTTTGGAATGCAATGAGTAAGGATTACACCACCTCTGTCCCAGAAGATGGTCACCATCATTGTGTCAGCACTGGCGCTCACCCGACATTTTTTGGTGGCTGTGAGTCTGTGTGCTTCCATTGAGCTGACTGGAGCTTCGTTTCAGGGTTGAAAAGGGGCATCCACGTCTCATCCATTTTCACAATCGATTGAAAGAAAGTTCTATTCATGCCGCCATCACGCGTCAATATCTATTTAACAGGTTAGCAGCTATCTTGTTGACTGCTATATATCTGAAGAGACCATATTTAATCCTACAGTGTGAGACGAACGACGAACGAATGTGAGACATTTTATACGTAATTTAATCCTCTACTTTAAAGCTAACATCCTTACGTTTTCAAAATAATTTCTGTTTTAAAAATAACATTCAAATGGGAATTTATTTTAAAATTAATGGCATGCACCTGTTGGCAGATAAAATAAGGAAAGTAGAAAACAAACAAGATAGAACATTATATAAAATATACAGAGAAGGCCAGGTATCTCTTGTATACTTTCGTAAAATACATACCCCACTTGAATGTATTCACTGCATGACAACCCTTAGTTGAAAACATGAATATTAATTTACCATTGGCATGCATAAACAACATATTAATATAAAGTACGCAAGTACACACTTTAAACATTTCATTGTTTTAACTTTTATTACGTATGTTAGGCGTGTCATTCCGCAGTGTTTAAGTGGAACGGAAAACTGTCCTACAGTCTCAAAGTGGTGCCAATCTAATAACGAAAATGTACATATTAACTTTCAGTTATTGACGCAAAATAAATTCGGATATGCAGCTATCCATTGTGGCGCTATTACAAGTGCCGCAATCATGGTGGCCTCTTTTGAACGATATTCGCAGACAAAACACACACTCGGACGCACATTCAGGAAATGACCAGAATTTGAAACATGACTATCTTTAAATAGACCCCTATCTATCGAATTCTAGTAAAAAGGGTGCAAGTTACTAAACTATATTTTGATATAACACATAAATTACCTGTAATGGCAACATATTCACTAAGGTTTAAAAACAGTTAACTGAAACGATGTCTTAAGCGATAACAACAGGAGTTACCACACATGTCACTGGAGTGGTTTTACTCACACGTCACTTTATTACCGACAGCACGATATTGTACGTGTCACGAGTTTTACCATAAATGGACAGACCAGCTATAAACCTAAATTCTTTTTAATTTTTAGGTGTTCATATATTCGCTGTCAATGTACAGAAACAAACTATCGTATATTGGTAAATAGATCTGGATAATAAATAGTCTTGTCACATGCATGTATAAAAAGACAAAGGAATACGAATTGATATTCTGTGGTTATGTATCAACTGTATAATATATGACACAAGTATACATTTAATGCGTGAAAAGTGTGTTCACAACAGATGCAGCATTAAAGTAGTAATGCCCGCCTCGGTAGCGTGTAGGTAGCGAGTCCGCCTCACGCACAAGAGGTCCCAAGTTCGAATCTTGGTCAGGGTGAGTTAACTGGATAAGGTTTTTTCCAGGGTTTTCCCTTATTCGGCAAGTCGAATATCGGGTAACTCTAAGCCCTATGGGCCCTGGGCTCATTTGAACATCATTTCACCCATTTCATTCATCGTCCGACATGACTTAACGTTGGAGGACGTAAAATTGCAAAAAAAAAAAAAAAAAAATAAATAAATAAATAAAAATAAAATAGTAAAAATTCAAAAGAATATTAAAAATAACCAGTAAATGTTCTAAATATAAAGTTATGATCACAGATGAAAATTATAAATAATACAAAGTTATGATGCATTAAAGTTTAGAAATGTACGACTTTATACGGCTGCTAAGGAGATGTTGCTTCATTTGTTTCAACATATTGTTGCAAATCAGGATTGCAAGGGGGCGAAGAACTTAGCAACGTAATCAACAACTGGGGTGTAGCTACTGAAAGGATAAGGGAGCAGATGGTAGAGCTAAACAGGTCAAAGTTTAGGGGCATGATTAGGGTTAAAATTAAAGTGATGGGTTCTCCATAACATTGACAAATATATTGTAAAGATTGGAGAAGTCAAATCAAACAAAGCTCTTCTTTATCTTCAAGAGATAAAGGGTGCAATCAAGACAGACATTGAATCAATACATAATAAATAAATATTACCTTTTATGTAGAGTAGCGTAGAGTTCTGAACAAGAGGTGGCTGGTTCACTTTGGTGAGTTAAGCTGTGTAGAAGTATTAACAAGTTCTATGATGAGACTAGAGCAGCAGCATCCAACCTTCCAACTAACCAACTAACTGACTGATGATTGGATAACTAACCCTTCCTTACTGGCTGTAATCGGTTAAATAGAACTGCTTCCAAACTGTCTGCTATCATACGACTCAGCGGTTCCTCACAGAGGGTTTACATCCCATGGTGCAATCTTGTGCAACCCAAGAATGAGTCTTCTTAATTTTTCTGTCGATTTAACAGAAAACATATGAGCTGACAGGTCAATACCACTGCTTACTCTGATCACTGAGTCATCCAACCTGTCTCAACTTGTCAATGCCTGCTAAAGCCTCGACCTTACCACGAAATGAAATGTGAGCTTCCAATAATTAAAATATTTCCCAAATCTTGCTCAGAGCTTATACGCAACAATATACAGAAGGAAAATGTAAGATTATGTTAAAACTATTAAAGACATTATTTTGATTGACATTCTGAGCTAAGCCAAGAATATTAAGAATTTAACCCCAGGAAGATCTAAGGATGCTTACGAAAAAGCATTTGAAGCGTTTTATGGATGAAGGAACGAAAAAGTCTTAGTTTGACTAAAGAAACCACGTTACTGGATACCTTTCAGAGCGGTTAATAATACAAACGTTTGTTGTCTTTAATATGGTAGGTAATCTAAGGTTACATTTTAGGTTATGTTTCCTATTTACAAAGGTAAAATGGTTAAAGAAATTGAAAGAAAACGTCTGAATTTCAGGTTTTTGATTTCTTGAAGTACTAAGCAGATAATGAGCCAAATTAATCAAATGTGCTCTCCAGAACTGAAATTAATTTCTTGTTGAAACTCCTGATAATACGTATTTTGGTGGTGCATAATCGTGGTACAAGAACTTATATATTACATAGCTTTGTAATCGTATCATATGGTGTTCATTTGTGACCAAAAATGTACAAATATAGAAATCTCCTTTTATGTTATAGAGGTAAAGAGTTGTAGTTGGTATTAGTACTTTTGGAAAAGTTGCATGGAAATTGCTAAGGCTTTTAATGCTACCAAAGTTTTAAATTATACAGAACACTGCTTTAAGCGCATTTTCGTAGCTATTCCTGCATACATTTGGGCTAATATCACTGAAAGTAAAAGGTTAGGAGGGTGAAAGTTACGTAGAAGAATCTATTGATAGTAAACAGACATTGCAGAAAGAAATGCTTTTAGAAGTAGCAATGTTAATGCAGAAGTCAAGAATTGCTCAAGAATAACGTCTTGTAATATAATTTAGTATTGTGAGGACATTACCATGGATGTTAAAGGATAAAGGAGCAAGTGGCCGGACCGTACACGGGGGGAATTGCTCAGTAGGTAGATTTTACATATTTGTGAGATTTTGGGGTTTTCTATCAGGTTACAAATGGTATGTGTAACACTACAAAAACTCTAATTCACTTAATAAGAATATTAACTACGTAGGTGGCCACAGTGGCCGTTATCTGCCTCAAGAGGCTGCGGACAACTCCATCCGTTCAAGCCGAATGATGGTCCACGAGAGAGAGAGCGAGAAATCCGCTTATACCATCTTATTATCCAACGGGTGATGGAGTGGAGGAGTGACGTCACAGGTACTACTGTAGTCACATAGTTAATTGTATTAATAAAAACAGTCAAATGTCTTGTGAAAATATGCTTTATAAATCGGTGCACAACACAGTTTTGTCAAGTCTGGGGTGCTGGAGCATCTTCACACTTAAACAAACTCCAGGTCCTGCAGAACCGTTTTCTCCGAATTGCTACAGGTGCTGATTGGTATATCCCCAACACCAACATACACAGTGACCTCTCATTTCCCACTCTCACCAATTACATCTTAACCCTTTCGCACAAGTTCTATTCCAACCTACCATCCAGTTTCAACCATCTTATCGGGGGTCTCGGGGAATATGATATAAACCCCGGGGCTACCTACAAACACCTACGAACCACTCTAGGCTTACCATAAATTCCAACATCCCCATCATATACCATTTCTATCTTTCTATCTCTTCACTTTCTCATCAAACATAAAAACAAAATCTAACCATCTACCCACCGCTCGATGACTTAATCCCCACATAATGCCAATATGGGACAGTGTCCCGTGATGGCAACAAGACGAAGGCCCCTGCTCCATGGATCAGGGTTCACCTTCAACGACACCTTCGTGCTGTGTTTGTTTTGTCTGTAAGCATATTCAGGGCAGGGGAAACACGCTTCTGTAATGTGTCATTACGTCAGATTACTGATCTGTTTGGTAATAAGATTGCACTACAATTAGAGGTTTGACGTCATCGGCGCTCAACAGCTACGACTTCACTGGGAATTTACGTCTCCTTTCACATTTATATACTTATGCTTTCTTTGAAAGTGTTTCACTCTCCGGAGTGTTATACATATCATGCACTCACACGACTTTCTCTACTCTTCTACACACTATCTTACAAACCTTTATTACTCTATCTACCTCATGGTATTCAAGATGAAAATCTGGTAACTTTCTTGGTAGACACAATAGCACTAAGCACACAGAAGGCTTTAAGCGATAGTCAAATGTTTTGCGCCATGTGATGACTTTGAAACATCGTTTCCGTTGCATAGCTGAGATAAATAGTTAATAAGGAGTTTCCAATTTAAAAAAGGGTTACTCATTGGGGAGTTCAAACAACTAATAAATGTATAAGAAATTCCTTTATACACCATTTATTTTTTTCCAGAAGATCAAATTATTCGAAAAAACTGAAAACTAAATTGTAATTTGTCATTAGAGAGATTCTGGTGTTTAAGATTCATGTTAAATCTTTGGAAACTGCAAGTCTAATATTTAAGAAATTTATTATATTTATACATACAATGACATTTCTAAAAGTTTCCCTTTTTATTCAAGGGTCCGAAAACATGCAGAGAGTGTATAGCAGAAAACATTGTCTTTCTGTTTTTTCTTCTTCTATAAAAATGAAAATTTTTAAATCTGCAATTGAAGCGGTCAGAAACAGAAGTTGCTAAATTACTGTTTCAAAATAATATGCAGGAGAGCTGCTCAAAGTTTTCAAAATTAATTTTAAATACCAAAATAGTAATATAAAAAAGAGAATTTTATGTGATTGGTCCGTTTGGAGGTACACCGTACTTGTTGAAGTGTTTTTCATGGTTTGACATATATAGCATGTCCCACCAGGGGCCTACTTCGGTAGGTACGGGTTTGGCGTACCCGGGATCCCGAGCCAACAGTCTCCCTCGCGTGGGCTCCTCTTCGTGGTTGAGGGAGACGGTCAACAGGCTCACCCACGTGTATGCCGTGCGTGGAGAACCGTGGAGAAGGTTTTTAGATTCTTGTCTAGTTTAGAGTTTAGGATATAGTGAACGAAATTTTTAGTAGGTTTTGATTGATGTTTTTATGTACGTGTATTTTTAATAGGTTTTGTTACACTTGTATAGTTTTCAGAAAGTTTTATATCTGGATTTTGCCATGACTAGTTTATTAAAGGGCGCTGATGACCGCCGTAGTTGAGCGCCCTTATATATCATCATCATCATCATCATCATCATCATCATCATCATCATCATCATCATCATATATAGCATGTGTGACAGGATATTTTATTATCAGGACTTAACGACTTTTAACTTAAAATGGATGAAGTCGCTTGACTTAACAGCTTCTGATTCATAATGTTAGAGTTTTTCCATTATACAATATTACATTAGGAAGCCATGGATAAACTATTATTTTAGTTTCACCAATGCACATCTACTATGGAGTAACCTAGTATGCACTTCATGGATTGACATACAACATTGTTATCAAAACATCACTCCATCTCTACTACATGTCTTCTACATCACTTCCATATGTCATTGTGTCATAAAATGTAGTACCTTCTGGCAGTGTCATGTTCCAGCAGTAAACGAACATTGTAATATTTTGCCTTCTTAATCTTCCGAAGCCCATCTGGTATACATTTTGCACTATCACATGCCTTGCCAAAGTGCGGGCGCTGCGGACCCTTAGCACTCGTGGTACCTCTGACGTTACTAGAGGAACCTCGGGCCGAACATCTGAGCCCCTCCTTCGGAAGTTGTTCGGATTGGAATGGCTTCGAGGGGGCAGTGTGTTCCCGATACCCGTGGGAATCGGGTACGTCTTCGGACGGGGTTGAGGGAAGCCATTAAGTTTCCGGGTACTAGCCTGCTAAGCTCGTAGAAGGTGTGCTAGATCACCAGGCGGCCCCACCGAGGTCATATCGGTAGTCTTCACCTTGAGCGTTGACGCGCGTAAGTGGCGTATCCACTTCCATCCCGTCTTGTGTCCCTAGGACCAGATGGGGGGGGGCTTGTTAGGAAACTAGGTCTTGCCCTATTGAAAGCCCCACGGAGGATGCCGAGCGCCCTTTGGGACAGCTCGGATAACTCCCTGGTTGAAAGAGGTCCGGGTCTTGTTCCTACGGGTTCAAGGCTAATGGGGGTAGAACCTCTGGACTCGACTCAACTATCACATGCCTTATGTAAGGCTTTTAACCTCACTACTCTCCTCAAAAGAGACTGGGGACGATAAAGTGTAGAAGACATTGTGTGACGAACTTCTGGTACACGTCCTCTTTGGAAATACACACCCCAGATTAAAGTTAATTCAGGAACACTTCTTACAAGGACATGGTTGAGGGCATCTTTGGAGTAAAAAACTTCAACAACTGGAGTGCCATCATGTTCCCCGTCACCGGTCAGTGGACGGTTGATATGGGCAACATCAATGGGCTTCCTCTGAGGTGAATCTTTGATCAGTTTCACCCATGTGGAAGGGACTAAGTCTATTCATTGATCGTTTATTCTTCTCAATATTGCAAAAATTCCGTCAATAGGTATGGAAGAGTGCCCTGGTATTGGGAAGTACAGATAAACTTTCTGAAAGTGCACTTGAGGAATGTCTAAAATTGTCTAATGTCTAAATGTCTAATCTATAATGTATCAACAGATGATATAAAATAGCTTGGGTGGTAGAGTGTAGTTGCACCAACAAACGGCCAATGTGAAAACTACTTGACTTAACAACATCTAACTCAAAAAGACAACTTTTGTTTATGAAATTGAAAGCCCATTCAACATGCCAGGGTTATGTTAAGTTCGACCTAACTTCTTCTGATCCAAAAATCTGTTAGTACTATTACAGAACTGGTATTCAGAGTGCTTATCGTGCGTTTACCAGGATTTCTCAAAAACATTGACTTAACTTCTGAATCTGAGTGCTTCAACTGTTATACTTAGAAAAGTCTGGGAACTTAGTCTGTATAAAAGTTTGTATAATAGTCACCTTTACGTAAGTGGCAACTACATTGCATGTTTTGGTCACCCCTGATATACGCCACTTTGAAATGGAACCTGAACCTCAACAACAAAGCCATTATATATACTAGCTGTACATACAATAATAAAGCCATTAACTGATTATGGTATAATTTGCATTATAACGTAACATGCCACACGTAATAACATATTACGTAAACAATTGCGTATATGAAATTTCGCAGTTAACGACCGTATTTTGGTAATTAACGTGGTTACCCCTATTTTCAGATCTTTGCAAATCCTTTCGTTTATAACTGATTTTTTATTACTACTATTACTATTTATAGTTTTCGTATCAAAACCCTATTACAAATTACCTTTACAAATCCCTACTGTTCTACGTTTATGTTAATCAAGATAAACCTTACCATGCTGTTAATTTTCTTGTAAATGCAGGGGAATACAGTACGCCTGAAGAGATACTCACTGAGAGGGATGGTTCAGGCGGTTTCGCCTGTGGCCCGCATTCAAGAGGCCGGGGTTCGATTCCCGTGGCCCACCTACCTGAACCCGAGTTTCCTGTTCCTCCATTTTATCTCCAATATAATTTCCCATCCGGTGGTTTCTTTCAGGGTAGAAGCGCTGGCAGGCTTTTCGGCACCTTCGGTCGGCCGCCCTATGTTTCCTCTCACCTATCCTTCCTCTGGAGGATGCCCGAATTTGGGCTTATTTAAAATAAGACACAGGTTTCGGTGCCGAATCACCTCCGCAGTAATCCTAATCCTAATTCTAAACGATAATTAAATGTTTCAAGAGCACAGATTGTCCGTTAATTATGGCTTTGGAATTTAATTCTCCGTGGTTCATTAGAAATGATCAACTCCACCAGGAACTTACTATTCTTCCCGTACATCTGCATTTCAAATTGGTATCAAAGACATTCTTCCTTACATTATCTGAAGTACCAGGTGCTGTAACCTATGACATTGGACGAAGAGACTTAGAAAGGACCAGATTGAAAAGAAAACCGTCTCAAGACATCCTATTCACTGATTCAGAAGATAGCGACTTTTCTCACTAATTCAAAGTATTGTAACTTTGTGGGTTCGTGAAATTAAAAGTCCAATTGCACAAACTCAAAATTTTCTTTATTTCCACCGAATTACAGATGGAACACTTGCCGATTACATAGAATTACGTAGCGCACACAATTACAATCCACCAGTTCGTCTGTCACAGGTCCACTCCACAATTTCGTACAACTCCTCTGATACACATACACAGTCTTCCTTCCAGTCCGTTCGCTAGCACTGCGCTCTAACACGGCTGCTCGCCAAGAACTGAACTGACTCGTCCACTGCAGCCCTTATATAGGAAGATCGCTGTTTCTGGAAGCTTCGCGGCTCGGAAAATCATCCTGAATGTTCCACACGTCAGGGGGAGGGGAAAGAGATGACACAGTGGCCCGCGATATCCTCCCAACCATCCCTTCAGTTAGCGCCACAAGATAAATGGGTAAGCGTGGCCTAAATGCCTCCTGTACCCTACTCAGCTGTCAGTTGGTCGTGTCTTTCGATAATTGGGTGACAGTATATTCTCCATTTTTCTCGTAACACCACTGATCATAATCTAGTCTCACATATCAAACCTCTCTTTTTCAATAGTTATCCATCTTATTTACTCTTATTTTATGTGTTAGTTATCCTGTTATATACCTTATCGTGTATTACCTTTCATTTGAATATGTTCTCAATTATTATGTATTTGTTTATATTACAAATTTAACACATATTGCATATGTTAGAGGAAAGTAATTCCTCACTTGTTAATTTGTATATAGTACGATACTTACATAATTTATCAATGGCTTGCATAGCAATACTGCTGATCAGCCAAGTAATAAAGTAAAGAAAGCTTTCATTCTCCTTGCATGGCAGAGATAAAGAAAAATAAACAACGATATTCTGTTTGAGAAAGATTTTCGAATTTGAAAACTCAACAAGAATAAGGAAGGATATATTCAAATTCTGTATTTTAATACAATCTGTACTTTTTAAGTAAGATTTTTACGACTTAACAAATATGTAAAAGAAATTCAATTAAAAAGCACATTTGCTGAAAACTGAAGATAAAAGTCACACTTGGCAATAAACTATTTAAAATATATGACATTTGAAATAAAATAGTCATTTAAATATCAAGCTTCGTTTAAAAAAATTGAGTTATATTGCTCACATAAATGTTACACGACAGAAGAGTTTTAACACTTGGTTGCTATATTTTATTTTACAGAAAGTAACATCCATCAGGCAATCCCTTTAGGGCCGTGTATCAAAAACATAATTTCTTCATTCACACAACACACTCTTCAGAAGTTATAGGTTATCTGAATCCTTCCATTTTCTTCTCACAGTCTTCATTTGGTGGTTCCTTGAAGTCCTTCCAGTTGAGACCAAACTTCTCAGCTTTTTCCTTCATCTCAAGTAAATCGCACACCTCAAATTTCTTGCCTTTGGTGCTGATCCATGCTCCAACTTAAAAAAGAAAAAAAACGCAATTATTAAACACAAACCTTCATTTGCGCTATTATCTACAACTAATAAGTTTAGGAAATATATTATGTGAAACCCGAAATTTCTGTATATCAAGACCTCACTGAAAATCCGCTATCAAAGCACTTTTGGAAATGTGTACATTTGTGTTTGTCAACAGTGTAATTAAACACTAAAGATGTAACTTTCAAGAATGAGATACAAATATTCTTCAAGAATATCTAACAAGCTAAAATATACAACTAACAGTAAACGGGAAAATAAATGGCATACTAGACCACGTGCTGCAGTGCAGTCCATACAAATGCTGTTGCAGAAACAACGGAATGTTACCAAATATAACAAAACGTGGAAAGAAACTATTTCTCTAAATATACATCTTAAAATTTGAGAAGAATTAGACTTCTTAAAAGAACGGGCTCAGAAAATAGTGAATGAGCAATACATTAATATAAGTAACGATTTAGTCCTGCCTATCGTACGCTAGTGCAGAATTTTGCTGGACAAGCAATGCCATCACAAGCCGACCACATTTTGCTGTCTAGAGATGATACTATCTGTAATATCTTCTCGCGATGAACGATATTTATAATAATTCAAAACGTCTTATAAGAATTTGTAATTGTTTTTGTGAAATATATTATGACTGTACTTAATTGGGTTTTAAAGAGTAAAAACAAACTATAGTGTATTCCTAGGTAGTAACGAAGTAATAAATAACTGTGTGCTAGAATGGAAATCTCCTAAAGTGTAACCAAATGTACAATTGCTTTTTCAAATACCATTAAATCTGAAAATACCTTTTTGGTACTTGTAACCACATTTGGAGACCAAATATAATAGTGAGTATTATAATGGAAAAAACTATATCACAGTTGGCTTTTGGTGATATCCAGCGGCTTGCAGTTTCATATTCTTGATTCACGTGTTCTTGTAAAGCTATCACCAGTTTTCAATTGTTTTTCCTCTCTCCATACAGGAGTCAACGTATATTTCAATGCGTATTCAGGTAAACTAGCACTATATTGTTCATAGCGGTGTTTTGATAAATACAAATATAACGCCACACAAAAATACTGTCGTGAGGCATTGTTTTGGGCGGGCCGCGGCCAGCGCGTGGGCGCAGAACTGGACGATAATTCTTTTCTTTCCCTTGCCGTCGTGAAAGGCCGTGAAACATCGGCAGCTTTCGAGAAACAGTGGCTCGGTTATAAATAAGCGGTGGGGTGTTGTACCCCATATTCCGATCAACCATAACCACTCGCCTGAAACTACGGGTATATCGTGCGATCATCCCGCCACTGATCCTGTATGGATGCGAGGTCTGGGGTTCGGTGGCTCGTACCAACATCCGCAGTCTGCAAGCCGTGCAGAACAGGGCTCTTAGGATGATCTACGATACCGAACGTACGTTTCCATCAAACTTCCTACACTCCCATTCTCTGGCATACCTTACGTTGCAGACGTTGTGCGTGGACGCTCGCGCACATTGTATGCCAGAATTATTATCATCCCAACCACCTAGTTAACACACTAGGACAATATGACTACCGTGTTCCCAGAAGGAGAAAGAGCTACCGCCTCACCAAGGACGCCCTGGGTGGTAAGATCATCCTCTCATCCCTACAGTACCACATTCTGTCCCGGCCACACTAGGGCTGGATTTGACCTGTCGGCTGACCCCCGGCAGTCTAGTCCCCCTGTGTGACCCAAACGCGAACCCCAACCTAAATGCTCCCCAACTATCTGACATCTCGCTCCTGGCCCCGCCACACTGGACGGACGGTGCAACGCAGGCCGCTCCTAGCGTGGAGGCATAGGGCACTGGCCTCCTACCTGGAAGCTTACCCCGCCGCCAGGAGCACTAGCAGAGGTCGAATCAGGTCCATCATTTTACACGGACATCCAAGCTTTGGAGATAAGACCAATTCTATAAGACCGCACGCGTAAATCCGCTCAGCGGATAGGTACCGTGGCGCTCTGTCCACCGTCCGGGAGCACGACTTGTTCTCGGTCATGGCTCATGGAAGGACCAGCTGTTAATGGAGTTGCGAGTTGAGCTGTTAATCGTGTGTGCGCAGCTGTATAGTAGTTTGATGTGTACAGAAAATGAATTCGTTTGTTTGTTACGTGTGGTAAAGCAACGAGAGACCTTGGAGATTGAAAACGTGTGTGTCACGTCATTTATAGAGCCTGTAAGAGGTGTACAAAGTGTATTTTACTTGAAATAAAGAGTTTTTGGAGTTTTGGTAACTAGACTTTTAATTCTACAAACCCACACAGTCACAATCTTTATTCTCTATTACAATTATTGTACTCACATGAATTATCTTCAAAGCAGGCAACGAAAATGTATGCCTTTTTAGTCAAAGCCAACAAGTGAAATTTGCCATTCGCTCGTTCTGCAACAAACAACATAATGATCATTAATTATTTCACTTTTTTAAAATCTATGTCCTCTAATTTTTGAGTCACAATGAACGGTGAATGAAATGGTGGTCAAATGAGCCCAGGGTCCATAGAACTTACAGCCACCAGACATTCATATTTCAGGATAACGGAAAACCTTATGCAGATATCTCATCCTGACCTAGATTTGAACTCGGGTTCTCTTGAACGTGAGTCAGATTTATGGCGCATGTTTATCTATTCATAACATAAATATCAGATATTCATTGTGAAATATATGTAACCTTATTCAGATATCTCATCCTGACCGAGATTTGAACTCGGGTTCTCTTGAACGTGAGTCAGATTTATAGCGCATGTGTATCATACTGGCGTGCCGCAAGAGTTCATTTTGTGTCCATTATTGTTTTTGCTTTATGTTAATGATTTGAATCAATATATTGATTGAGATAGACTAATAATATATGCTGATGATATGTCTATGTGTCAACACAAATTGGATAAACGTATTAAAGATGCCACTCACGCATTTATAAATTGGTGTGATGCAAATAGATTATTGATAAGTATGGAGAAAACTATTATTCTGTCCTAGTATATATTATTTCTGTTGTAAGATTTTTGGGTATATTGTAGAACAAAAGCTTAATTTTTAGTGCACATTTGGAGGATATATGTGATAGATTAAACAAAGTATCTTTTGCTCTAAGATGTCTTAAATAATCTTTACATTTTGATTACCTTTTTAAATGTTTATTTTTCTTTTGGCCATTCTGTTTTAACATATAATGTGATCCACTAGGGTAATAGATGCAATATCAATAGTGTTTTCCTAATCCAGAAACGAATGTTGAGAATTGGCTTTAACTTAAGACGGAGGTATTCACTTGGAGATTTTTTTTTCTTAGATATTTTGGAACTTTGACTCTTACATTTATTTTTATTTATAAGTCTGCTACGTATTACGTGAATAATAGTTAACTATTTATTCTAAATAAAGACATACATAATTATGACCAGTCATAGCATCGCATACACCTTAGCAATCAACGTAAGTGCACAGCTATTATACAAGGCCAAGCGTGACAAACAACAAACGTCGTGTCAACAAGCCCAATATCTAGGAGTCCAACTTGACATGCGTGTCACGTAGAAGGCACACATTCTATCCGTTGCCTCCAAAGTCACAAAACGTATGGGTATACTATACCCGCTTTATAACAAAAAGTCACCTATGAGTCTCAGAAATAAGATTCTCATATACCAACAAATATTGAGACCGGCTATAACTTATGCATGTCATGTCTGGTTTGCTGCAGCACCCTCACACTTAAACTCCAGGTCCTGCAAAACCGTTATCTCAGAAATGCTACAGGGGCTGACTGGTATATCTCCAACATCAACATACACAACGACCTCTCATTTCCCGCTCTCACCAACTATATCCTAAACCTTTCACTTAAGTTCTATTCTGACCTACCATCCAGTTTCAACCATCTTATCAGGGGTCTCGGGGAATATGATATAGACCCCGGGGCTACCTACAAACACCCAAAAACCACCCAAGGCTTACCATATATCTTAACATCCCCATCATATACCATTTCTATCTTTCTGTCTCTTCTCTTTCTAATCATTCATAAAAAACACACATCATAACAAAAGCCAACCATCTACCCACCGCCCGATGACTTAATACCCACATAATGCCAGTAAGGGACAGTGTACCGGGATGGCAACAAGTCGAAGGACCCTGCTCAATGGAGCAGGGTTCACCTTCATCGACACCTCCGTGCTGTGTGTGTGAAGCTTACCGGTGCGCTGTGTGTGTACACTCTGATACGGATACAAAATGTAACCTACGTTACAATATCGTCATTGCTTTCAGTACGGGAAATACAGTGAACAACCATGTGCATTCGTAAATGTATGTAGAATACTGTACAATGTACTTTTTGCAAGTTCGGTAGGTGGTGTATTCTGTATATTGTTGATTTATGCAGACATTTCCCCGACTGCTTTTAGGCAGCTTGAAGTAATATTCTTCAAGGTGTTTAAAGGCTGTTGACAACATCCAAATCTTTTATTTATAAAATATATACTGTCCAATAATTGTTGTAAAAGTAATGCTATTAACACAATATGTCAATCACCTTGCACTCCCTGGAAGATAGATCTACCTGCGTGGCGAGCAGTAATTGTGAAACTAAAGCTCCGCGTTGCGAACTGGACTATTCCTGCGTGTTGTCCCCGGGGCTGACGTCAGCAATTATATATTGCGAGACTCGCGAACTTCATATCCCTTTAAAGGTGTATGGGATCCGATGTCTGACTATGTCACTAGATCTAAAATTGACATCACAGTATGGACATCTAAATTTATAAAGTCACCAGTTTTCTCTAAAAGTAAGGTAGTAAATAATCTGCTTAAGGACATAATGTATATTAAATCGTTAAGAAAGCTGAAAACCTGATTAAATAATTATCTTAAAAGGCAATGTTTTACTCTCCTCAAGAATTTTATAATTGTTAATATTTCTGTATATTTCGTGTTTTCCATCTGTACTTGTACGAAAACTGATAAAATAAATTACTTACTCACTACATAAAATAACTATTTTAAAAATGCTCTAATCTATACATTAAGTTATATAATTGTAACACAATGCATTTGTAATGTTATTTAATGACAGAAACAGCTTCAACTTGATTAGATATGAACGGTTACTGCGACTGACGAAGAAAAACAGATGACGGTGAGTAAAATGGCGACTACATTGAAGTTAAGTTTATTATAAGTTGTGGAGTGGAACAATCAATTTTCAGGGCTAGAAGAAGTATCCTAAAGGTAAACTATTGACAAGTGATCAAAAAGAGTTTCACAAGATGTTGGAGAGTAAACCAGATATTCCATTGAAATTAACTTCTCGTCTCATAAGAAAATGTATGTACATGCATGTAACGCGTTCAAAGAGATCCGTGTACGAGACCTAACTTACTGACACAAAGCTATAGCTGCATTATTGAATGAAATATAATTCATTTGCTATTTAACTACTTCAAAACTCGCTTTAAAACAAAGGACTTTCAGGACGATACGAATGTAACACAACGTCATGTGCAATACTTCCTGATGATTACTGATACGCGGAGGAATACAAATCAAAAGTTCGTTTAAATAAGATCTGTTGTTTATATGCGGAGAACTATATGTAAAAACAGATATCAAAGTTCAGAGAAGATGTTCGTTTTAAAGCCACATTACTTTAAATAATTCATATGTACACTCACAAAAGATTGAAAAATGAAAACATAATCAGAAATACCGCTGAAATGGATATTTTAAAAAATGTGTAGTTCACATGAATAGTGTTTTAAAGAGATTTGAGTGCTTTTTAGTAATATTTTGTCCACCTCTTATAGTTAAAGGTTATGCGAAAGTTATTCAGAATGAAGAACATTTCAGAGGTTGTGGAAACGTAGACTGAGACTGACAAATTCAATGGTATAACCGGAATTTGAACCACGGATCTTTTGCTTTCCAGCCAGCCGCTCTACCATTGAGCAACTATGGCCATCCGTGGTTCAAATTCCGGCTATGCCATTGACTTTTTCAGTCTGACTCTACGTTTCCACAGTTTAGCCTACACACGGCCAGTGTGAAAGAACAATTAATTTCTATTTCAGAGGTTATTTCCAGACAATTTCAAGATACTGTCATGGCAACGGGCATAAAAAGTTTCGGCGCAAATAGACAACAGATGGATAGTGTTTCACGGAGATAAAGAGCTTTCATAAGTAGATAAACATACCGCCGGAGATAAAGGTCTGACAAAACAAACAAACTGAGATAAATAGAAATTTCTGGTGACATCTTGATTGATAGAGATTATTCGGTTTCTTTATTGTTCTGGAACAGTCTGGAATTATCAGATAAGGTATTTAAGGGAGCGATGACTGGCCAAGAGTCAGTCGTAAGCAGACAAAGACTGTAAAGTGTTGTAACGAGAGCTGGTGTTGTAGACAGGTATAATCAGAACGCTGCTGTGGTCATTGACCTTGGAAGATTGTGTTGTGTATGTGACGTAATGTTGTTACATGAGAATTGAACAGTGTATTTCTACGGAAGTAAAGAGCATTTGGAATATCTGCAACTCGGACTTTTAATTCTACAAACACACAAAGTCACAAAATGGATTTTACTTCTTATGAAAATGCTTTAATCACATGCTTTTTAATCAACATTTTAACGTAATTTAAAACATTATTTATTTTTACGTCCTTAAATAATTTTGTATATTTTGCTGCTGAATAATAATGTAAATATAGCTTATATTTTCATAACCACTCCAATATGATATATTGTTACGGCTACTCTGTGAACATTCGGGGAAAGACCAGGGAAGGGCTGAGGTCGGGTCATCCAATAGACACCCACTCTAGTTGCTTGCTGTATAATCTTTACTTACATATTAAGCTAGTACTTTACATATTAAGCTAGTACCTTACATATTAAGCTAGTACTTTACATATTAAGCTAGTAATTTACATATTAACCTAGTATTTTACATATTAAGCTAGTACTTTACATATTAAGCTAGTATTAAGCTAGTACAGCCGGACTTATCGAGAGGCGGCGAGCTGGTGTAACAGGGTTCAGTCTGACGGCGTCCTAAGTGACATAGAGTCCCCTAGACCTGCACTTTGAGTCCTCCCAACGTTCTGTTCCCTACGACTATATACTAATTGTGTATCCGGCAAATTCCACAGGCAATGCATCGATGTGCGTCACTAGGGGTCTCCACATCCCCTAGAAAACCGGAGAGTTCCTCCAGTTGGACTCTCCTAGCCAGGAATGCGGTAAACCTCTAGCTTCCTGTAAAGCTTGAAAACAAGATCCCTTCCATCCGTAAGGATGAACTCCGTGGGTTTAGAGCGGAAACCAGGCCAACTAAAATAGCCTATGAAGAGGTGTGACTTCCGCTCTCTGACGCACATACTTAAGTCCGGACTTTACCAAGAAATATTGAACATAAAATTTACTGATTTCAGGTTCCGATATTCCAGCTAGTCACAATATAATAATGCGGCGCATGGTGATTTTACTCTCGTAAATGGATGTACTTACTGTCTGAAGCTTTCAGTTGAAGTCCAGTTGGTTCCATCAGGCTCATAAAACCATGGTATGCCCAAATCTTATTTGAACTGTGAACAGAAACACAAAAAGTACTGTAAGACATATACCATTACGCGATATCAGGAAATATGTATTAAAATAGTTTAAATAATACAGTTTGATCCATATAAACTTGAACAACTTTAATATGCAATAACTTCTGAACCAATAATAGGACACCCGTGAAACTTTTGGTGAATATAATACACAATTGGAAGACTATATTACATTATTTACATGTCAGAGAAAATGTTGGAAATGTCCTCCACCAGCATCAGTACAAGTCTGCACTCGTCTCACCATATTCTCTGAAGTTTCACGGAGAGTATCCTCGCCAATGTTACTTATTTCGTTTCGAATGGATTCCCGTGGTCTAATCGTGTGTATTCTAGTTTTAGATGCCTCCACAAGAAAAACTCCGACGATGGTTGGTCAGGGGATCTGGGAGTCCACAAACCTTTTGAGATTATTCGATTATCAAAGAAACTGGTTACAAGTTCCATGGTGTCATTAGATGTATGACACGTTGCTCCATCTTGCTGGAAACAACTTCTCAATTCGATATCATCCAGCTGCTCCAAAAATGTAATGAAGTTACTCATATAAACTTCAGTGTCTACAGTCGTACGAAAGAAAATGGTATATTTGAGACTGTCAACTGTCAACAATTGTCAATTTTGTCAATTCTCTCACAGGTACTGAGATCATTGAAACAAATTTCTACATTAGTAGGATAGAAGAGAGTGTTCCAGGCCAGACCCAAAAGGGCAAGATGGCGGCCATGCGCAATCTATGTATTTAGGATAATTTTTACAGAGTTTAGAGGTTTTCGTCAGTCCTCTTAATTTCTTGTCAATCATCATGCTAGGCCTTGTGGTTTGATCTGAGGCTATAGCGTTAAGAATTGCAGGTTTCTTGGGTAAAGACTGTTAGTCTGGGAGGTTAATAGCTGTAGGATTTAGAGGCTTAGGCCTTGAGGATGATCTGAAACTCTATGGTTAAGAGATGCAGGTTTTCACAGAGGTTGAAAGCTGTAGGATTTAGAGATTAGGGTTTGAGGTATGATATGAGACTCTAGGGTTATGGGTTGTAGATTTTCACAGGTAAAAGCTGGTGGTCAGGAGGATAAAGGCTGTAGGATCTCAGGCTATGATTTATAGGCTGAGGTATGGTCCTATGATCTTGAAGTCCATTGACTAAGGGCTGTTAGTCTTGAGGCAAGTCCTACACCTATGCTTTACTATTTCACCCTATTATAAACTAACCTAACCTAATATACTCCTTTGTTTTTACCTTATTTCATAATTCTTTATCCTAACCTAGCTGTGTTTTGCTGAAGGCCTCCTTTGTTGCAACTGTTAACCTAACTGTTCTCTTTCCATAAGTTCTTCTATTCTACCACTTTAACCTAACCTAATATACTCCTTTGTTTTTACCTTATTTCATCATTCTTTATCCCAACCTAGCTGTGTTTTGCTGATGGCATCCTTTGTTGCATCGGTTAACCTAACTGTTCTCTTTCCATAAGTTCTTCTATTCTACCACTTTAACCTAACCCAATATACTCCTTTGTTTTTACCTTATTTCATCATTCTTTATCCCAACCTAGCTGTGTTTTGCTGATGGCATCCTTTGTTGCATCGGTTAACCTAACTGTTCTCTTTCCATAAGTTCTTCTCTTCTAGCACTTTAACCTAACCTAATATACTCCTTTGTTTTTACCTTCTTTCATCATTCTTTATGCTAACGTAGCTGTGTTTTGCTAATGGCATCCTTTGTTGCATCCGTTAACCTAACTGTTCTCTTTCCATAAGTTCTTATATTCTAACACTTTAACCTAACCTAATATACTCCTTTGTTTTTACCTTCTTTCATCATTCTTTATGCTAACCTATCTGTGTTTGGCTAATGAAATCCTTTGTGGCATCTGTTAACCTATCTGTTCTCTTTCCTTAAGTTCTTCTATTGTACCAGTTTAACCTAACCTAAGATGTTCCTTATTTTAACCTTCTTTCATCATTCTTAAACCTAGTTGTTTTTGCTATTGGCATCCGTTCTCTTTCTTAAGCTGCTCTATTCTTACCTCCTCAACCTATCCTTAGCATGTTTCTTTTCTCCTCTGTCTAAACCATATATCATTTTGGCTCAGTTATTTTGTATCAGGCTAACTTCTCACATGTAAGGGTATATAGCTGTTAGAGCTACTATGACTATCTTAGTCTCTGCTAGAGGTGTATGTGCTGATTAGAGATCCTCGTGGTTAAGTCTTATGATCTGAAAGTCTATGTATATTGGTTAAGGTACCCATCCCTTTTGGTCAAGTGGTTATGTCTAGTGGTGCAATCTTAGAGCTGAGGTTAAAGGATGTCGGTCTCATAGCTTAAGCTCGCAGGTCCAGAGGCTAAAGGCTGTCGGGGTTTAGCGGTTAGGTCTTGAGGTATGATAAGGCTCTAGGGTGGAGTTGCAGGTTTCATAGCTAAAAGGTTGTCAGTAAGAGATATCTTCGTTTCTCTTATAGGTATATTTGCAATGGAGTGGGCGTACAGGTTTTCATGTTGTTCCTATAAATTGAGTTCTTGATACTCTTGAGCCTTTGAGACTTTCGACTCTCTTGTAATATTTCGTAATGCTAAACCAATATTCTAATGCTATATTTTCAAGCCTTTTTCAGGTGTTCTGAGGTTTTATGTCTGTTTCTTGGATTTTCAAGGATATTTCAAATTATTAGGCAGTAGCTACCTTTTAATTCACCTATTTACAATTAATTAAATTGCGCTCAGTTAGCTTATGCAGTGAGGTAGACATCCCTCGTCTTTTTATCTGGACTTGGGACCAGCGTCAGAAATTGTTTTTCTGAACGGTAGACTTAATGCCTTCCTCTGCTCTTATTATTCAGGCTTTCATGATTAGATGTCAGCTGCGCACCAGGGTTTGCTGCTTATTGAGATGGGAAATCAGTTTTTTCTGCTTTAGGACTTCTTATTTCACTCACTATTCACAGCACGGTAATGTCCATGGGCATATGTGGATACTCCATCATCTGCAATTATTCTTTTGTCATCATGTGGAGATAGGGATATTTTGTTCACTTCCACTGTCGTAACATTATGTTGACGAGACATGATTAGGTTCATTGGAGTTCTTATTATATCTAGGCTTTTAAGACAGTCCACATAGCTCTCAAAGGTGATGTACAGTTTAATGGCACTATGCTTTATGCCTTTTATCTTCTTGATAACACTTCCATCGATGTCGAGAGCATACATCTTCGGTCTCAGTCCAACAAAACGATGAATGATTTTTCCATTGGCTTCATCTTTAAATTTTCCCAACACTTTCTTGTTTTTTGTAGAATGACATATGTGATCGATAGGATAATCAGCAGTATCCAGATGTTCCAGAAAGCGTAACTTATCCTGGTATATATCTCTGGTAGTCACAAGATGGATGAAGGAGTCAGTATCCATGTACATGAGCTTCAGATTTTCAAGCCCGTAATACGGCATTAGCACATCATAATGACAGCACGCCTCTGTAGCGTAAGCGTAAACGTAGGTGGTGTCTGCATCCCGGTCATATGGTTCCGAGTTCAAATCTTGGTTATCTGGATAAGTTGCTTTCCAGGGTTTTGTTATCCTAAAGGATTCGTTTGAGGATCATTTCGTTCATTGTTCGATGTGATTTAACTTTGGAGGAAGTATGAAATTACACAAAAAAGAAGAAAACTAATGATTCATGATTCTGGGCCAATATTGATCAGAAATTAATTAATCAGATATTAAAAGTTAACATATGGTATGGTTTCATTTCACGGCACATTAGGGCCAGAAAGAAGACACTAAAGTGTGAACTTACCCTCCCTCTCATTTCCACTACCCTCCACTGTCAGTTAGGGCCAACTAAACCGGTTGATTCTAGATATATTCGCGTGGCAGCGATCAGTGCACCGGTGGTTTTCATTTGCAACGACTAATGTTTAATCGGGACTTGGTGAGCAATGCAGCTCATACTGAACTCAATAAACCATCAATTGAAGTTCATGAAAATATGGCTTGAATTTATATACAAATTTCCCAAGCTGCACCTTTTTGCAAGCAAATTACTGGAGAGTGTGCTAGTAGCTATCGATATGAAAAGTGTATAGCATATTGACATGGACTAAAAGCCTGCTACACAGTAGCGTTTTGGATGAACATCTTCAATATATTCTCCATAATCTAGTTTGCATTCAGACATTAAAACATTAATATTTAAAAAAGAAGCCAGCAAGGATACCAATCGTGTAAATTAATGGAGTAGCATTATGACTACGTACAGTCCGGTGCACGGAGCTCTTCCTATATGAGGAACAGCTGTTTAGGTTGGTAGATGATTGGCACCACGTCCCCAGTTCAAGCTCCTGTCAGCGATAGGGAGGCGTGCGCCTGCCCTTTGTTTCGCGATGGCAGAGGTGAACCAGAAACCCAGACAGTTTAAGTTACATTGAAACATGTAACTCAGAATGCGTCTCATCGGACTTTGATTATTTTATCAGCTGTTGTTGAGGACAGGAACAGATTGTCCATCCTTTTCGAATAAGGAACCTTCTCAGGTTTAAGCAGTTTTCTTAGAAATGGAATGAAGGATGGGGCAGATTTATCTGTTTCATTATGTGTATCAATTTGAACTCTCCATTGCGCACATTTATTTCGAATCACCTCATTTAATTACAAAAAATTTAAAGCTGAAACTTAAGCTCTATCTACACAATATATACCTAGCATGCTAAAGAGTATTTTCATCACGTAGACAAACATAAGGGGAAAACAAAACCGATAATATTCTGGTAATTAATCCACGAACCCCCATTCCTTATAACCCACCCCTTGTCCTTCTTCCCGGTTCCCGAGTTATGACACCAAACCAATGAGCGACGGACACAGCAAGGAGGTGATTTTGACAATCGTTGCACTAAGGTTAAATTCTTCCTTACCCCTCCCCTTGCACTACGCACTTTGCTCATCGGTCACTGCTTGTGTTTTGGATTTTGATGTAAACCAATAAGAGATTGGTATAGCCAGGACTGGTGTAAAACACGAATGCTGAAATGGTTATGCCAACATTATATAAAGTAGCACACCAAAAGATACCAAGAGCATCGGAAAATTTCCGTGCACAGGACTGTACTATCCAACAATGTACATTGCTAAACAATTTCAATTTACTTGTTAGATAGATTGTGAGTTCATTTATAAGAATACAATGTTGAAAGTATTTAAATTGTTAAGCAGCATAGGGAAATAATTATCACTATATAAGGACTATTTGTAGCGAAACAAAGGTAAAGGTCGTAATTCTATAGAACTGCCTTTCTCAACTCAATTTTTTGGCGAGAGAGTTCTTTCTCACATAATGTCAGTACCAGCTGTCTAACATTGTCGTTACGTCTTTCTAGTGACATTTAACCTTCTTCATACTTTCGTTGCCAAACCTTGCGCTCAGAGGTATGCATTTGATTACATCGCATAAGATGTTTCATCCAAAACCCAGGTAAACATCACTGCGCCACACGTAACTTGTCTGTTTAAGTGACAGGAAAGAGGTAAATCATTTCACATTTTCGGGTGCTTATGTTTCCTGTGCCGCAATAGAACATTAGTTCATATTCCTTTGAAGAATAGAATAATGGAGGCCGGTACAGTAAACGGAGCGTGGTACTAGAGCATGTTGCAGAACTTTGTCATCGCTACACTGAGGAACCAAGATAGGAAAAACAATGTTCATACAAGATGGTGCTCAACTCCACACTGCAAAACAGTTAATTATGCAGATGTTTGGTGATCGTTTCGCAGATCGTAAAGCTGGCCTCCTTGACCTATGACGCCTAACAAATTCCCTGTGTGGACCTTGACTCCGATCTGCAGGTATAAAATAGACAACCAGGATAAGAATTTAATTGAAATGTGGGATGAAGGGAAGTTACAGAAAGCTAATTATCAGTCCCAGCACTCAACTCATGTCCAGGAGAACCTCCGAAAAAGTCCTCGTCATACCGCTTAAAGTAATTCTATTTTGCTTTTCCTGGGTGTATTTTTAATTTTTCTTTTTGTTTACCATTCCTTTACTTTGTAGTATTGTTGAGCATATCGGCTATTCCAAAGGCACATGAAATAAGGATACTTGATGAACTTGATGAACTTGATGACTTTGTACTCCTGTTGGTTGTAAACTTGCACTCACCTACCTTTGGTTGTACGCCGATCCAACGGATAGAATGTCTTTATCACTATCACCTTTGGCATAGGTAAACTCGATGCAGTGTAAGTCTTTACAGTAGAGATCATAAAGGCATTTTTGTACCTTCCAGTTGCCGAACAAATCCTTGTAATCCTGTAATGCAATTGTAACAAAGAAAATCAGTTTAAAGATGGACAATCGTGTACTAAAACTAAATTGAATTGCCTGAACATTTGATTGAGAAATATAAATGTAATTACTGAGAGAGTATGATTACCAGAATAATTATAAAATAATTGGTCAAAATATGAATGAAGTGTTTCTTAACAGATATTTAATTTGATTTGATTATGATTTCATTTAAATCCAGAACAAAACCTTAAACAGATGTAGATACGTACGAGTATATTTTTATCTGATAATTATGTGTATAGAGCTATTAAAATATGACTTCAATTTCTTTTAAGTACAGATCGGCAGGTAGCCGGAGATACCTACTCTAAAGGAAATAATTGTGAGTAAATCATTTCACCGTATTTGTTTGCTGCGAGAGGAACAAAAACAATGGAATATATAACGCTAGCCACTCTCTGACGTCACGAATCCATAAGTGCAGATCTCATTGTGGTACCAGGCTGGATGTTCCAGATAGCTTGATTTCGGCAATTCTAGAAGATTTGACTTTAAAGATGTTCTATTCCTTCAGATAGAGAGATTTTGCCTGCCAGAAAGTTCCTTCGTGACCGAAAGCCCATAAAAGACACTGCAGAATTATGAGATGACTTGTTAAATCATTGGGAGATTATGGCCCCACTAGACGCCGTTTCAGGCTGTTCCGGGTACCCCACATGGCTTGCGGGCACCCAAGATAACCCAAGAGCTAATCCTAACAGCAGCTAAAGCTGAGCTCTACATAATTCTTCTAAGCTGTTTGGCATCAAAATTCTTCATCCAAATAATAAACAAACTTTAAAAATCAAAACACCGGGGTGCAAGGTATTGCATCCATTTCCACAACCTGAAGGTACAAAATTGTAACCTCAAAAACAAAAATCCACCTCAAAACCCACAGCACATCCTATAAAATCCCCAACATGAAACCTTACCTACGGTAAAACCCTTAACGGGTGGGCACGCAGCAAAATCGTTCTGGCTTTATACAGCCAGTCAGAACTAGGGACGGACAGACAAGATGACTAGCGTGTGTTGTTCTGCAAGCAGTGAACGTCGAGAAGTTTCAAGCACTACACTTTGATGCATACAGCAGCGATTTAGAGAAACATTAGACTGTCATGCTTGATCTCTGTGCATCCATTTACTTGTAAAAGGTGCACACAATTGTAACTCAGAATTGGGTTATGAATTCTGGTGACGTATAAAATGAGTTTAATTAAACTTCGTTACCATTTTGTCATAATGTGTTGTATACATGTAGGTTATTAATTTACCAACTTAAACTTCAAAGTACTAATAACTTGTACCAGCTCTTTTTCCACTATTGGAACTCACTTTACGATAGCATTCAGCTGCTTCAACGATTCTGTTTCTATCTCATCAAGTTTAGATAGCCTCGGTAGCGTGGTGGTAACGCGTCTGTCTCACGTTCAAGAGGTCACGAGTTCGAATCACGGTCAGGGTGAGTTACCTGGATAAGGTTTTACCGGAGATTTCCCTTATCCTGAAAGACGAATGTCTGATAACTCCAAGCTCATGTAACCTTGACTTATTTGAGCAACATTTCACCCACTCCATTCATCGTCCGATATGACTTAACGTTGGAGGAAGTAAATTACAACAACAACAACAACAACAACAACAACAAAGTTTAGATTACGATGTCCTTTCGTGGTTCTCTTCCGTCCCGGGAATAGAAAGAAGTGGCAGGGGGGCATATCCGGTGAATACAGTAACTGAGACGACCTTATGGTTTTGATTTTTGACAAAAAAAGTCACAAACGAACTTTTAGGTTTGAGTGGGAGCATCATCGTGCTGCAATTTATACCAGTTATTTGTCATAAAATATTCTAATGGTGATTTGCGATTTTTCAGAACCATTTTCTTTACATCTCCCACGTTGTCAACAATTGATGTGCCAGGGCGTCCAGAGTGGTCGTCATTTCAATGCCTTCTAAAAACGTTTCGTAAACTCATGTCTTACTCATAAACATGTGTAGCCTTTTCGACTGTCAAGAAGCTATTACTGTCTGTAACCAATCGCTTACGGTAACAATGCTGCTCGGGCTTCTGACGTCAGCTTGTCGGCAAACAACAAAGGAATTGGAATGGTCTGACTTACATCAGGCACTCACCATTCTCGTTCAGTATATTTTCAGTGCTTAAATGAAATCTGTATTTTTATGAACATTTTGTCGTCACCTGGCACAGAGAACCTTTGCGTACTTCTATGTCTATTTGTCCACAACTTTCTGGCCTCCCACGGTTCCTTCACCTCTTCCTGAAGTGTAAACTACAATAGATGTGACTGGAGGTTGAGGTCTCCCCCTCCAAAAGTTCCTTTACCCTTTTGCTATACTTATATAGTAGAGAACGTAGTAAAGCTTATTTTGTAGTATAACTGTGCTATCTCCATAGATATACTTGGATATCCTGTGTCATAACTCAAATATTTCTTACCTCTATTGATTTTAAATCTAAAGGCTGCAAATCCAGATCTTCTGGTGGACATTTTTTCCCTGTTTTTTCTTCACCAGCGGAACATATGTTGATGGTACACGCTATCAGCGTTAGAACCTGTAACACGACAACATAAATGTCAGTCTACATAAGTTTCTTTGTTGGCCGCGATTTGAGATTTAACACCTCCCCCACCCAAATAGCTCTTCGTATCTTTTAAGGCATCTAAAATATTTGCTTAAGAATTAGTGGAAGCTTTAAGTCTTTTAAAACTAAATAAATAAATAAACACGGTATAAATGCTACAAGAGGAAAATATCCGTGTGTAAGTTACGTTTTGAGTTACGAAGCAAGAAGTCACTTGTAAAATTACACAAATATAAATATTTGTAACAAAAGTCTCCACTTATCTTAAGAAAATGGTGTTAATTCTTCTTTCTAATGGAGATCGAATGCAAAAAGATTGTTTTCATCATCAGTTAACTTCGTAGTCAACTGTTTTTGAAATCGATCTCCATCAGAAAGAAGAATTAACACCATTTTCTTAAGATAAGTGGAGATTTTGTTACAAATATTTATATTTGTGTAATATTTATTGCTTCATCGTAGCTAGCTTAATTTTGTACGTAATGACTTGTAAAAATTTGCAAAGCCTTTAGAAAACGTTACATTTTTATCTTATTGGATAAACACAAACTAATTTATTTAGTTTATAAACTTTAAACACAGTTCTGTCTGGTAGCCTATAGGAATTTATAAAACCATACGATTGTTTGAATGAGTAGAGGTCAAAACTCAAAGCCATAGCCGGGATTTGAACCACGGATCTCCACCTCTCCGTGCGGTTGCTCTAACCCACTCAGCTACTATGGCCAACATGCCGAGATGACATTAAATATGAGAACCCCTACAGTATACCACAGGAAAGAAAGTCCCCTCGGCCTGAGACGCAGGGGGGTTGGAGAAGGTTCCCACAACCTCCCTAGACAGGTTTATGACACCCTATGACAGTACAGTTACACACCATTCAAAAACCTTCTGACGGGTTCTACTTTTGTGAATCTTCTCGGTTTTAGTGTACAAAGTGAATAGGGCGCATGTTTCTTTAACGGCCTGCTCCTTGTGTAGCAGGCGTTCTCTGCCACACACATTCGCTCTCCTTGTCCCACTGTGTAAGGTGACACTGAATGGCAAATTCCTTTCAGGGACTTACTTTGTGTTGGTGGACAGTAGTTGTCTACCGGGAAACATATCAGTCAGTTGAGTCATATGAGTCACTCTGGTTCTACTTATTCAAACCTTACCTTACACACGGCTAGTGTGGAATAAATGATTATTTCCATCAATTTACCTGAATTACATTGTGGTTTAACAATGAAACCTGGGATGTAAGACTTACGGCATACTAATTCGCCACAAAAGGTGCGTGTCTCATAGCATATGAGAATCCCTAGTGGTCTACCGGGAAATATATGAGTCAGTTGGAGAATTTAATGTCATGTCGGCAAGTTGGCCATAGTAGCTCAGTGGGTTAGAGCAACCGCACGGAGAGCGAGAGATCCGTGGTTCAAATCCCAGCTATGGCATTGAATTGTTCACTCTGGCTCTACTCATTCAAACCTTAGCCTACACACGACTAGTGTGGAACAAATGATTATTTCTATAGGATAATTGTCATAATTTACTCGGCGCTGTCCGTAGTTTCACGGTTTATCCTTGCGACATTTAACACATTTATTTTTACTCAGGGAAATGACTAATTATGTTCTTAAATTAAAATTCTGATGCATTCACAAAACTTTACTGTTGCATATACATTTCCTACAAACACTTATTTCTGTATCTGCTTCACTTTAGTTGGATAAGGTATTATTGTTAATTTTCTTCTAGGAACAAGGGAATATGGGATTACGGTCGAGTTTGCAAATGTTTCAATAGTGGTTGCTAAGTATAGGCTTTTAAATTTCGGCATCTTAGCATAGCATGGCCAAAAGATCAACAAATGAATAATGAATTCTCATTTGAGAGTTGTATAAATGCTGGAAAATTCAAACAAATAGAACAAAAAGCATCTGAGAAAGGTTCACTCCACAAATAATTTTATCAGAGATAAATTGTTTTAACTAGAGCTATATTTTTGTAATAAGATTCCTTTTTTTCATAATTAAGAGGACCTCGTTCAGATATTTCCAGAAAATTCAAAACTACTATTTATTTTTGTTATGAAAATATTTTAACATTGTAATAAAAGTCATAATGATATGTGTATAAGGGCGCCCAACTGCAGTGGTATCAGCGCCCTTTAAAAATCATTCACGGCCAAAGCCAATGGTTCTAAAACTGTATACAAGTGTAAATAAACTTGCAAAAAATGCATGTACATAACAAAAACAAAAATAAGATAAAAAGAAGTATAAGGCCAAACGGCAAAAAATTATCTTCACTAAGTTCTAAAATCCAACTTAGAAAAGAACTTAAACACCTCCACTCCTTTGCTTTCATCTACTAGTTTATCTGGCAGCCGGCAGCTGCAGAGACGGTCTAAGGTGTGCTAGGCAAAAACACTGGCAGCACAGTTTGGGCTGGCGGATTTCTTTGAAAAACTGGTTCCTATTTTTGGAAGACATTGAACTTAAGCTCCTAGTTTGATGTTGTACTGAGAATGTTTTTGATATTCATAGACACAAACACAGGCGCGGGTGCACAGTCAGAAACTGACGAGAATTTGAAACACGACCCTCCTTAAACAGACCATTATCTACCGATTTCTTCTATGGAAAACAAATGCTAGTCACCAAAATATATTTTGATATAACATGTACATTACCTGTAATTGAACCATATTATTCACTACACTTTAAACACAGTTAACTGAAGTGACGCCTTTAGCGGAAACAAGAAGAGTTAAGACACATGTCAATGAAGTGGCTTTACGCACATGTCACTTTATTACCGACAACACGATATTGTACTTGTCACGAGTTTAGCATAAATGAACAGAAAAACTATAAAATTATTTTTAATGTTACACTGTTCAAATTGTAGCTAACAAGTTACAGAATCAAACCATCTTATATTCTTAAAAGCATTTGGATAATAAATGGTCTTACGAGACGTGTATAAAGCCATAAAAATGCGAATGCAAACATGTATAGATGCTAGTGAAGGACACTTCCAACATTTTCTGTGAGATGTAATTTTATAATTGTATGTTTTAATGTAAATTTATATTGAGGAATTAATCCTTAAAGAATTAATCCTTTTAAATACATTACTCAGTTGGCTCTAATTAATTAATTAATTATAATTGTATATTATATTTTCCGAAAATTGCACGTGAGTACTTTTATTGGTTCATATATTATGGGCTATTGAAATGGTTCAGGTTTTTATGAATACCACTGTTCTTTATCCAGATTGCATTTTGAGCTTAGCCAAGAATACTGAGTTTCTTAATTCTACAAAGTTCTAAGTATGTTAGCAAAAACGAATACGAAATGTTTTATGGACGGAGGAAGGAAAAACGCCTTAGTTTGTGTAATGAAACGACGTTACTGGATACGTTTCAGGACTGCAATTAATGCAGACCTGCATTACTTTCAGTATAGTAAGTAATTTACAGTAAGATTATCAGTTAGGTTTCATATTTCTGGATGGTTTGTCGGGAAAAATTTAAAACTAAAGATAAGCGAAGAAAAATTCAATTGACCATTCAGGTCGATTTTGTTTTGCGAGAAGTACAATTTAAATTTTAAAATAATAATGATAATATACTTGGCATGTAGTTCTAATTATTACGAAGGTATAAAAAGTATTGGTTAGGTGATAGAAACGAGCAAAATTTTAATTACTATATTTTCTCTATTAATGCTTTTTTCTATTAATGTTTGTTTTACTCTCAACTGGTTCTTCTATGTAACTTCCACCATCTTTTGCTCTTTACTTCCGTAATATTAGCATCAGTGTTTGCAAGGATAGTTACGAATCTTTGCCTAAAAGAGTGTTCTGTAAAATGTAATGCATTTATAACACTTTAAAACCAAAGTAATTTCCATGGAAACCTTTCCAAAATTATTAATACCAACTTCTCCTACCACCTTTATAATATGGGGTCCTACATTTGACCATTTTTTATGGTAAACTAACATATTTTTCGTACATCTCTAACACAATGAGATACGGTTGAAAGCTGCAGAATTTATAAGTCTTTGTGCCACAAATATGTACCACTAAATTGCGTATTATCAGCAGATTAAACAAGAAATTCAATCATTTAAGATCTGGAAAGCACATTTGTCTAGTTTGGCTTATAGCCCACTAAGAATTTCTTCAACAAATTAATAACTGAAACTTTGACATTTTCTTTCAATTTCAATTAACACTTTACCTTTGAATATGTGCACTAGATAATCTTCCATTGAAAATTGGAAAACATAAACTACAATTTAATCTTAAAATATGTACTTACCACATTAAAAAACAATAAACGTTTGCATTATTAGCAGCTATGTAAAGCATGCCTATAACTTGGTTTTATTAGTCAAACAAAATCTTTCGTGATCATCATTAGATTGCTATAGAATTAATATACTCTCAGTAGTTTTACCTTAACTCAAAATGTCAATAGGAAGAATGTATTTCAACAACTTAGACATAAACTTACATTTTCTTATATATGCGTTGAAGCAAATGTAGCGACATCTGTTTAGCAACCATACGACATAGTAAATTTCTTAACTCTGATTCATTATAATCTTATATTTAGCAAATTTACTAGTTATGTTTACTATTTTAACGCTATAATGGCATAACACGCAATGTGTAATACGTGCATAATGTTTTAATTGTGACTCTAGTAAAAATTAATGCATGAGCAAATGCGAAACAGCTGAATATACACTCGTGTCATAGATTATACACCAGTTGTACAATCACGGAATATTAATTCGTATTTCTATGGCTTAATACACATCTGATAAGTCCATATATTAGGTAAATCTATCTACAATAGAAGTTAGTGCAGCTCTGTACCTTGTCAACTACTATTTGAACAGTTTAAAATTGAAAATAAGTTTATAGCTATTCTGTTTATTTATGCTAAAATCGTGACAAGTACATTATGGAGTTGTCAGTAATAAAGTGACGTGATTAAAGCCACGTTTAAATGTTATGTGTGTTAACTCTTTTTGTTACTGCTAAATGTTTCAGTTCATTTAAGTGTTTATAAAGCTTAGTGAATATGTTGCCGTTACAGGTAATTATGTGTTACATCGAAATATATTTTTGTAAATTGTTTGTAACTTTTTGATGGAAGAAATCGGTAGAGACGCGGTCAATTTCAGGAGAGTCGTGCCCACTTACTGACTGCGGCCGCACGTGTGTATTTGTGTCTATCAAGATCTTTCAAAAACGTTGCCAGTTGATACAACTTGGGAGTTTGAGTATTACATCTTCCAAAAGTACGACACAAAGTTTTTCAAAAAATCCTCCGAATTAAACTCCCTTTACAGGAACACTTTCCGAAGTTTTAAATTTACTCAAAATGGCATTAGATATTTTGACTATAATGTTTATATATTTTCATAACAAGTGAAATATCTGTTTTTAATATTCTGGAAATGTCCGCAAAATTCTCTTTATTCTGAATGAGTTTTGTATAACTGGTAAACCGTTAAGCACAGCTAAAAAATTGACTACAGAATAAATGTACTTCAGGTCAAAACAATTTATGTCTAATATATTTTTTGTTGGGTGAACCATTCTCACATATTCTTTGCTATTTCTTTGAATTTTTCAATATTTATGCGTTTCCGAAATGGGGATTCGTTGTTCACTTTTTTATCTCGTGGCCATGCAAAAAGAAGAGATTTTCAAAGCTTTTAATTAGCAATCATTTTTGAAACATTTGACTATCACTTACGTGGGGGTGTCGCATGAACTTCATTGTCAAATTATCTACTGGTAGGATTTCAAAGTTCATTATGCGATCCTTATTTTTCCATATGAATATGTTCTCCCATGTTGTCAGTTTATTTTGGCTTATCACAATTTTTAATAATTTTGGATTAAATTTTTAATTATTACCCGATAGTTTTTATGCTAAAATAATGAAAATGTTTCGGTGTCATCATTGATCCCTCGGGACATGATGTTAGTAGTTTCAGTGACTTGAGTCCTATTGTTTTCTTTTACAATGAGTGCCAGAAGCGACTGAGGTGTATGATGGACAAAATTGAGGCTGGTAGTGTGATCAAGTTCCTGCATTTGAAAGGCAAAACTACCCGGGCAATACATGATGAGATGACGACTGTTTATGCCCATCGTATGACACTATTGTGAGGTGGAAAAGGAATTTTCAAACTGTCCCTGACAGATGAGCCAAGAGCTGTTAGACGTCAATGACACACGATGCTGTCACAGTGAAGAAAGTGGAGTATTTAATACTGAAAGACAGACGAGAAACCACCCAAATGATCATGAATGAGACACACCTTAGTTATGGAAGTGTGCGGAAAAGTTATTCATAATGAACTGCACATATCTAAGGTGTCTGCACCGTGGGTTCCACGTTTGCTAACCCGTTTCCAAAAGCAAACACGGCGTAACCTTTCAAGACAGATGTTGATGCCGTTGGAACAGGATGAAGATGATTTTTTTGATCGTCTGGTAACCATGGATTAATCCTGGATCTATCAGTATGGCCCAGAGACAAAAGCCATGAGCATGGAATGGAAACATGCCGATTCCCCGCTCCCAAAAAGGCAAAGGTGCAAAAGTCAGCTGCGAAGGCCATGCCTTCAGTGTTCTGGGACTGTCTTGGAGTCATCCTTACAGATTATCTTGCCAAGGGTCAGACCATCACTGGCAGATACTAGAGCAATCTTCTGGGCAAGTTACAAGCAGGTCTTATTAAGAAGCGGCGCGGTATGCTCTCCAAT
>CM060957.1:126777225-126847225 GCA_030765055.1 Mantis religiosa | reverse complement strand
TTGATTTATGAGTCACTATGTTTACACTCAAACTTCACTTACTTGTTGTTGTATAATTGAAACGTTTTCAAAGATCATTCGATCTCATCGTCAGCTGTTTGGTGACTAAATGAACCTTCCTCTTCTTCCACTACTACGGAGCTCCGATCACTCTGCCATCTGGTGTTAGGGGCACTAAGTTTTAATACTTCATTTAATGCCGGGATTTCAAAATTTATAACTTTATCACGGTTTTTGTTTATGGATATTTTTTCCCAAATATCCAATTAGAAATGGGTGTACTTAAAGATTTTAACAGTTTAATTTTGTGGCCAATGTTGTGGTTTTCTGTCCAAAAATGGTGTGAAGCTGCAGATTTTTCGGTTTGTTTCAACTTAATGTTCCTTTGGTGTTCTTTTTGCCTGGTTAACAAGTTTCTCTTAGTTTTTCCTATGTCGCTTTTTTCACAGGTTTCACAATTAATCTGATAAATTCCTGATTTCAAATTGTTGGGGATTGTATTTTTCAGTGGTTTATTTAGCAGGTTCCTCAGACTGAATTTGTTTTGGGGTGCTGATGAACCTGCTAAATAAACCACTGAAAAATACAATCCCCGACAATTTGAAATCAGGAATTTATCAGATTAATTGTGAAACCTGTGAAAAAAGCTACATAGGAAAAACTAAGAGAAACTTGTTAACCAGGCAAAAAGAACACCAGAGGAACATTAAGTTGAAACAATCAGAAAAATCTGCAGTTTCACACAAAATTGGCCACAACATTAAACTGTTAAAATCTTTAAGTACACCCATTTCTATTTGGATATTTGGGAAAAAAATATTCATAAACAAAAACCGTGATAAAGTTATAAATTTTGAAATCCCGGCATTAAATGAAGTATTAAAACTTAGTGCCCCTAACACCAGATGGCAGAGTGATCGGAGCTCCGTAGTAGTGGAAGAAGAGGAAGGTTCATTTAGTCACCAAACAGCTGAGGAAGAGATCGAATGATCTTGAAAACGTTTCAATTATACAACAACAAGTAAGTGAAGTTTGAGTGTAAACATAGTGACTCATAAATCAAACTCAAATATCTGCGTGATTGTTTTGCAGTGTGGGATGGAGCGCCATCTTGTAGGAAGATTATGTTTTCCACAACTTGGCTCCTCGGTCTAGTGGTGACAGTATTCTATAACGCGCTGTAGTGCCGCTGTAAGAGTCTCCACGATTTTATTTTTCAGAGGAGTATGAACACAAGGGTATATGAACACAAGGATGTAACGGCAATGTTAACGGCTCATATTGGCGCTGATGAGACACCGTCCTCTATTCGTATTACTGACATTAGCCGAGCCTTAATTGATAAAAATAGTTCCATAGAATTAATATTTTTATTACCTTCGCTTTGTTATACAATTGTTACGCAGTGATAAATATTTCCCTTATGCTGCTTAAGACGTTTAAATACCTTTATACTGTATTCTTAAAAACAGACGTCACAGTCTATCTAAAAACTGGATTGAAATTGGTTACAATGTACATTGTTTAATAGTGACGTACTCGTAATGGTACTCCCCTAATTTACACGATGGGTATTCTTGTGGTTACTTTTTATTTATTGATATTTTAATGTCCGGCTAGAAACTAGATGAACGTAAAGGAAGAGCAAACCGAAGATTTTCATCCGAAACGCTAATGGATAGCGTTCACATTGATAAGTTAACAACAAACATGGCCAAGAATTTGCTTCGAAAATGTGTCGGAACGATCGTTTCCTGAACTGCGTAATGATGTGTCGATTTGAAGGTTTATAGGATAGAAATGCCTCCTTATGGTGAAGCTCGTAATACATCCAACGTTAGGATGACGTATCAAAACTGCTATTTACCTTCGTGAAGAGAAGAAAACAGAAAAATGTTCTCCAGTCCAAATTAAACATTCGTCGTGCACATGCAAACCAACACTGCACTGTTAAGACTGCCAGGCGAATATAAACACAATCAACTTGTCTAGTTGGAGCACTGGGGATGAGAGAAGGGGTAGATTCTCAGTTATAGTCATTCGTTCTCGGCCATGACGTATTGTGAAGTAAAACCACACCATACAACTTTAAAACGACGAAGAATTTGTACAATTTATGTCTAAATAATACTGGCCAGAATCCTAAAACATGTATCAATACTGACTTCTTTTTAAATTTACGTCCTACGAATTAAGTTATATTGGACGATGAGTCAGACGACGTTTAAATGAGTCCAAGGTACATAGATTTTTCGGACAGTCATATTTCACGATAAGGGGAAACCCCGGAAAAAGCCTTATGCAGATAAGTCCCCTACCAAGATTAGAACTCAGGACCTGTTGAACATGAGGCTGACACGCTATACAAGCAGGCAAGTCGTATTGATGGCATCATCAGTAGACAATTGCCAACAATGCCATTTAATCGAGCGGGATGGAGGCCCGCATTTGCTAGGCCCGGGTTTGATTTCCGTGACCGAGATATCTGACCCATGGCTTTTCTGAGGGTTTTCCGGGTCTCCAGCGAATTCTGGGTAGGTTAATTACATTCCCCAAATTTCCTGTCACGTCATGTCATCTCCATTATCATTTCACATCATCCCTCATCTGGTGGTCTCTTTCAGGAGACCTATGTCTCCTTTCGCCTCATCCTTCCTCTCGGGGATGCCACACTTGGGGCTTAGGTACAATAAAACCCGCGACGCTGTATCCGCTCCGTAGTAATCTTAATTCTAATCCTAATGCTTCCTAGCGGGAAAATGACCAATATTCCAAGACATTACCTAGAAATTGCTATGCTTTATTGTTCTGTACGTTGAATAAGTGAAGGGTGGAGATCCTTCCAAAGTTTAATAAACTCTACGTGGAGTTTCCATAATAATTGACGTCGTTTAATACATGTTCTTTTGATACCACGTAATATTTACATTACCTACATCGTTTTAATATTTCTGTTCACAGTTCAAATAAGGTTTGGGCATTCGACGGTACTTTTAGCCTGATGCAACCAACTGGACTTCAACTGAAAGCTTCCGACAGTAAGTACATCCATTTACAACAGTAAAATAACAACGCTGTGAATTATTATATATGGTAATGAAACGATTGGGCAATTATAGACTATATATACAGATTATTCAGCACGGAAGTACAGAAAAATATTTAAAGGTGTAAAAATAAGAAATATCATTTTTCTCAAAAATTATTTTAAAATGTAATTAAAAGCGGCGTATTTAAGGTATTTATATGACAAATGAAGTCCTTAACGTTAATTTTCTACGAATATCCTCAGAAATGGTTTTCATTCTGGATAAGTTGGCATAACTGGTAAAAGTTAGACAAAAGCTTCCAGTATAATACTTTCAGGTCGCTTTAAAAGAATATTTATGTGAAATATATTATTTTTGGAATAAGGGAGAGTTGCCTGAGGAATTTACCAAAAGGATACATATATAATTAACCAGCCACTAAACCTGCGAGCTTTTGAAAATAGAAAAGGTGCTAAGGCAAACATAGATGTGACCTTAGCTGATATTAAGGAATTACAAAAACTTTCGAAATGAAAAGTTGGGCAAGATTTTGCATCCAGCGACCATCGTTTAATTTTCTTTAATTATAAGACGCAAGGTGATGTGAGAAGTGCGTTTAATATGAAATATAGAAGGAATTTTTCCCTAGCAAACTGGGATAAATTGAAATATATATTTTTATAACACAATAAGCTTTAAAGGCATTTCTGTAGACCATTCAACGAAAATTATTAAAAGGGCAATAACACAGTCAGTGCCTATAATGAGAATTAAACATTTTCAGACAGCTGTTGGACGGAGAGCTTAGAGAAATCTCGAAGGAAGTTGAGGAAGTTAAGAAAAATTTGTCAGGGCTCTATGATTGAGGAAGATCGGCAAAATAAACTAAACTTATATCGAGAAGCTAAACAAAATTTTAAAAAATTGTTAGAAGAAATTCATAGCAATTTCTGGCAACAGTTTGTAGAAACTAATTTGACTAATAATATTTGGGGTATACTGTATAAAATTATCATAGATAAAATCAAGTGATCGGAAGTAATGAATACTTTAACCAAGGAAGATGGTACGCAAACGATAAACTGAGAAGACACTTCAAAATTGTTGTTGAATATTCTATTACCTGATGATGATGTGGAAACTGATAATCTTGACAATATAATCAGCAGAATTAACCTGAAGAAGACCTATATAAATAAGAATGTTATTATACCATTTGATGAAATGGAGATTAAGTTAATATTACAAAGATTAAAACAGCATGAAGGCATGTAGGCCAAATGCCATTGTGCTTTTTACTTTGCTCTAATTGAGACTTTAACACCGTATTTAACAAATCTATTTAATGACTCTCTATGGAGAGGTTCGTTTCCGGAAAATTGGTAAGATTGGAAATTGGTAATAATTTAAAAAAATGATAAAGAACCCAATAAACCCAAGTCGTATAGGCCTATTTGACTATTAAATACAGCTGGAAAAGTGTCTGAGCAATTAGTAAACAAAAGAATTATGGAATATAGGTCCATGACTGGGATACATGAGGATTAATTTGGATTTAGGAAAGGGAAGACCACCGAAGATTTGTTGGTATCTCTGGCGCTTTTGATAATTTATGGTGGCCATTCTTTTTCGAGAGGCTAAGGCGCCAAAAGTATCAAGAACCCTATGTAATATTTTATTGAATTATTGTAAAAGTAGAAAAGTGTACTTTTAGGGTATGAATAAGTCTATTTATAAAGATATAACTAAAGGATGTCCTCAAGGCTCAGTTCTTGGTCCGACATTTTGGGATATAGTAATGGAAATTTTACTGGAACAAGTACAACAGAACCCAGACGTAAGAAGGACCATAGCTTATGTCGATGATGTGGCAGTTTTGATAGACGGAAGTTCGAGGTTCGAATTGGAAAAGAAAGCCAGAACTTTAGTACGTATATTAGAACAATGATATCTAATCCAAATTATGTACTGCTTCGCGAAAGTCGAGCTATATGTTATTAAAAGGAAATTTAGAAAGAGATCCCATAATTAAGATAAACATTGTACGTATTAAACGCAACTCAGTCTTGTCTTAGATGAAAAATTAAATTTTAGACAACATTTGGATTATATAAGGAAGAAATCAGAAAACGTTAGTGCAAAGTTAACAAGGATATTACAGACAAAATTTTAAGTTCCTTTAAGAACCTTAATTACCTATCATTAAACAATTTTTGCTTCGAGCTGTTTGGGCCCATATGATGAATAATGTTAAAGGAGGAAATTGATTTGAGGTGCACAACGAAAAATTTTATTGAGGCACACGAGCTGTATGTACAACGCCACATTGGCCTTATTAGTAATCACCGGAATAATGCCGATTGAGTTCTTAATCAAACTAAGGGGTGCAACATTTTTGCTTAAAGGAAATAACTTGGACAAAGTACAAGATATCTTGGGAGAAAGATGTAAAATACTGCAAGATATTATGTGTTTATTTTGCGAGATTGACAGCAAGAATGGAATTAAGCAATTGTGGGTAGACGTACGGCTGAACTGTTTCCCTATATTAAAGAAAGATTGCATTTAACTTATATAAAACCCATGAAAGGAACCATTCACTACTTACTTGACAGGACGCGGCCCATATGGGACCTATTGATTGAAAATTAAGAAATATATTAGTGATGTTTGTATAAATTGCAACGTGATGGATCCTCTTGAACACGCCGCTTTTAAATGTAATAAATACATATGTATATCAATTAGATGAAGAAAGAGAGGGTTAAAGTTATTCCAAACATCCTATATCTTGAGAGATAAACAGTTATATCCATGAATACAATTTTGAGTCGAACTAATACTCAATACTCCATTTATTGCTAGTATTTACCTAGAACGCGTTTCGTTAGGATCTTCCTAACATCATCAGATGTTGTCGACTAATGGATGCCGGTTCAGTGAACTCCTCGGAGGTGATTAGGTGCGTCTCTGTCGGTATCTTGATGAACTTGAAATTTGGGTTTTCTTCAAAGGTAGTATCGAAATTAAACAATTTACTTTCATATTTCTTTATAAAGATTTTTTCCCACGTGGTTAATGCAGCTGGACTTTGGACACTTTTTAGTAAGTGAATTTCTCGTTCTATGTCATAGTCAACAAGAAAATAGATAAATTCAAAAGACAACTAAGATGCAAACAAGTAACTACTCTCTCCCCAATTAGCAATGAAACCTCATACAGAAAATTTACGTATCATCCCAGAACTACACACCTTTTCCAAAAAGTCTTCAAAGAACACAATATTATTTTGGCCCCACAGAACAAATTTAGTGTACAACACCTTTTGAAATCACATAATACAAAGGAGATACCCACAGGCAAAAAATCAGGAGTGTACCGGATAAATTGCAAGGACTGTGACAAATTCAACATTGGAAAAACAAAAAGGAACGTGAACATTACGCTTAAAGAGCACTTTAGGAACATCAGGAATAAATAAATAGATAAATCGGCGGTAGCGTACCATTTTTGGAAGGAAAATCATGACATAGAACGAGAAATTCACGTACTAAAAAGTGTCCAAGGTCCAGCTGCATTAACCACGTGGGAAAAAATCTTTATAAAGAAATATGAAAGTAAATTGCTTAATTTCGATACTACCTTTGAAGAAAACCCAAATTTTAAGTTAATCAGGATACCGACAGAGACGCACCTAATCACCTCCGAGGAGTTCACTGAACCGGCATCCATTAGTCGACAACAGCTGATGATTGTTAGGAAGATCCTAACGAAACGCGTTCTAGGTAAATACTAGCAATAAATGGAGCATTGAGTATTAGTTCGACTCAAAATTGTATTAATTTTGTGCTTCATTGTATCTTAGTCCTTAAACAACGGAAGTTATATCCATATCTTGATACTTTAGCCATTAAAGTTAGTGAATTATTAAAAGATGCAGTAATAATAATGGAAGAGCTGGTAAGCATTAATCAACCCGAAAAAGCAGTTAGAAGATCGGAGGGGATAGAAAGTCGAACCAGAATTACTGATGACTTATGATTTATATAACATAATTAAGAATAACAAGCAGATGAAGCTTTATTACTCAATAAAAGAATATATTATTTTATATCTATTGGAATACAAGAGGATGGAGAGAAGGAGATTTAAACATAGTAGAGAAGCTAACCAGAGAAGTATTTGTTGATATTGTTATCCGGGTTGGAGGCCGTCCCGACCAGCCAGCCCAGCGGCAGAGTGAAGTTGGAGACTTTTGTCTGTTGATTTGGTGTGGAGAGAGGTGAGCAGTTTTTGTGATTTTAATGTTGCAATTAGCGTGTGTGCTTTATGAGTGCTAAGTTCTGTAAATGTTGTGGAAAGTATAAAATAAGATAAATAATGAGCTCCTAGATGGAAGCAAGTGATGGTAGATAATTATTGGAATTATTTTTTTTTTTTTTTTTTTTTGTGAAAAGAATATAGTGTGGGTATTGAAGAGGAAGAAAGGGATTGATTTTCAAATTTAATTCTCGTTTTGTAAGTTATCTTTTTGCCTGTGCTTAATATCTATATTTAAGATTTTAGTTGTATTCATTAATAGTTGTGGGCTGTCATATTGTTCTGGTGTTAAATATTTGAAATAAAATAAAAAAACTGTTGTTGAGATTGGTTGTTTTAATTATACTATTTTATTCATTTTGATATTATTTGTAATTTTTTATTTTAATAATACATTTTTTTATTTTGATCATTTGTAACGTTAGTTTGTAGTGTATATGTGATTTTTGGTTTTTAAAATATGTTATATTTTTGCTAAGTTTTGAATTTTGACATTTAATATTTACCAATATGGATATTTATTTTAATAGATAATATAAGGGTTATTTTCAGTTTTCTTTTAGTTATTGAGGATTTTTATCTGTTTAGAATGAATTTTGAGTTGTATGGATGGTATGCATTATATATAAACTTTTACTTGAATTTTTCAATATATCATTTAATATTTGGAGTATTTTGATATTATAACGCTAATGTTAAAGTTTGGAATATTTATACCCTGGCTTAAGAAATGAAGTACCTGGGTATGGTAGTGCAGTTATTATTACATAATAACGTACAAACTCAATCTGTTGCAGTGATGTAATTTAATGCATTTTGAAGTAACACCTTTACAAAAAGAGGGTTCTATTTTCACTCGTTTCGTCATTTTTGTTGTTGTAATTTACGTCCTCCAACGTTAAATCATATCGCACGATGCATGGAATGGGTGAAATGATGTTCAAATGAGGCCGGGATCCATAGAGCTTACAGTTACCCGACATTCGTCTTTCAGGATAAGGGAAAGCCTCGGGCAAAACCTTATCCAGGTAACTCACCCTGACCGAGATTCGAACTCGGGACCTCTTGCGTTTCGTCAATGAACACCTATATCAGAATGAACATTTGGTACTTCTGCTATGCATAGACGTTCATTTGTTGTAAATCATCTTTGACATCAAATGGAAGTTTTATATTCCACTTTCCCTAATTTTATTATATTCTTTTGTTTTAATGGATCCATTTCATTCTTTAAGAAAATAATGTTTTTATATTTTTTGTAGAACGAGCGAATGGCAAATTCTATTTGTTGGCACTGACTAAAACGGCGTACCTTCTCGTCACTTGCTTTGAAGATAATTCATGTAAGTATAATAATTATAATAGAGAATAAGTATCAGAAGCCTATAGTGATATGTCACTGTTATATTTAGCGTCATCGTATTAGTTCCGCATCAGCATTTGTATAGACACATCCCAGCATTGCAGTTGTTTATGTCACTTATTTTCTTATTTTTGTTTGTTGTATATTTTGGGATTGGGACATACTCTTGAAAAATGTTTTTGTATCATTTCTGAAATACACTGAATTTACATATGTCATTTGATAAATAATTTTAATTTACTATTGACACAAACCAACATCTACTCCAATACTCAGACCATAATACAGATTCCAAGAAGGCGTCCGTCGAAGCCCAGTGAATCTGATTACGCAAATTAGGAAACCATACACAAAGGACATAATACAACCCATATTAAGACGCAGCGAGATATCTCCTAAGCATTTATCACTTTATACTTTCAACCAAAACGTATAATAGCATAAATAAAAAGTACAATGACAAATCCTAAGCGTTTACCACATTATATAATAGCACCACCAGTACTATACATTTTCCATCTTATTGGGCGCTAATAACCTCAGCCGTTGTGCGCCTTTAAACCCTACTACTACTATTTTCCACCTTATACTTCCAATCAAAATTTAACTTATACGGCATGACAACCCATAAGCATTTAACACTTTGCACAATAAAAACATATAGGAAAACATGATTAAGTGAAACAACTGTTAACTTATTCCTGAACACAGCAGAAATGGTAATATGAAAAACACATGCACAAGAAAAGAAAAAAAGGAAAAAAAAAACGAAAAAGCTAACCTGAAATATTTGCTGGCTGCTAAGTTTGAGCTCCTTCCGTCTCTTCACCTTGTCACCAAGTTCATCAGTGGCTTTGCTTATGGTTTCTCTATTCTGAACTTTCTTGAATAACTCTTTAGACAAATTTTGTTTTTTCATTTAACATTTGTGTAATTGTTCATGAATATGTTTGCCAGCACTTTCACGCACTACTTCACTTTGAAAAGTAAAGGCTCATCTATATTATTTATTTTTGTGAGTGTCCTAAGCCAGGGGTGCTTGTCCATCTTTGTTAACAGTTGCCTTAGATACACAGGATGAAGTAGTGTCAATTCATTAGTTTTTCTTATTGTTTCATATGCTGCTGGATAGCATATGAATTGTTTGTAGCTCATATCAAAACATCTGGAGCATATTTAAGCTGACTAGCACAGACTAGCTTCAGCTATTCCACAGCAAATTTTATCTTACTCGACTGTACTATCCTCTGTAGCAAGTAATAAATTTTCTTTTATATTGTTTACACAGTAAACTTTTCTGGCAAGGACATACTGCTTATATTATAATATTTAAGGGAGCTCACCAGATTGTCCAGTTTACTCCAATTCTGGCATTTGTATGTGTCAGTTCCCTCACACTGCTAGATCCAACTAAAATTTTCCACTGGTAGACTCATAATATTGCAAAACACACTCACTTCTAGGTTATGAAATACTTTGGATCTCACTTTAAGTGAAGGAATTTCAGTAAAGCTGGGATCTTGAATGTTATTGAAAAGAACATAGCTAATCATCTTTAATACTGACTATGAATGTGTTAAAATATTTCCTCATCACTTCGGTTTTTAAGGACTCAAAACTGTCAATAACATCTTATACCCACCAATTATTCAAATTCTATTCACTCTCTGCATGAGTTCTTCAGGATTTCATCTTTTCTGGTAGAGATTTACTGTGTGATAGGATGGCTGATTCTTAAAAATAGTGGGGTAGGCATCATCATCTAATTTTGGTATTTTTCGAGGGACGAAAATTGGTTCACCATCATTTGTTGGAAAAATGTCTTCCTTAACCACAAAGATCTATTCAAAATGATCAGTACAAACTACATTTTTGTCATTTACTTAAAAATCTTTACGATGTATGTTCCTGATCCACTTATCCAATAAAGATTTTTCTTTAGGGCATTTAAATATCATGAGATGCACTGCCATAACTAGATTTGAAGCCGGGAACACAACAAGAACGACCCATTTCAACAGTATTTCACACTACTATATATTTACATTAACCTAATATTGTGTTAAAAACTTACTATAAACTAATTCGTTAGTCACTTATTGCCACTTTATGTGAATTACATTAATTCTGCAAACACACAATCAAAGTAAACAAACACATGCCTCACTCAGTGGATCTAACCATAACAGAACATGCTGGACCATGACAGCCGCCATTTTTCCTACAATCGATTCTCGTATAATGGTCTGAGTAATTGGAGCTGGTGTTGCACAAAGCTACACATTTCCATCAATGTTTTTGGAAGGGATTTTCAGTAAAATTACTATATCTAAGTTTTAGATAATATGAAAGACATCCTAGACTTATTAGTAGCATATAGTAGTGAAATTAAAAGGTAAAAAGGTAGCGTGCTTTAATAATGTCTTTCTTTTTTTAAGTTGGAGCATGGATCAGCATAAAAGGCCACAAACTTGAGGTGCACGATTTACTTAAGATAAAGAACGAAGTTGAGAAGAACGGCTTGAACTGGAAGGACTTCAAGGAAACATCAAACAAGGACTGTGAGAAGAAAAAGGAAGGATTTAGATAATTTTAGGTTCTGGTAAATGTTGAATGAATTAAGAAATTATAATTAATTTGTTTGGTGCACAGCCTAAAAATGATTGCGTACGACACTTTAGCTTCAGCAAAATAAAATATTATAAAAAGCAAGTGTTAAAACATTTCTGATCTGTAACATTCATAAGACCAAGACAGTGCGAGTCAAATTTGAAAGATCGCGGCTTCGTATCGACTCAATCGACCACCCTAAATTAGATTTTTCTGTGACTTTCCCTTGTCACTTTAGCCCTTTGTACCTAAAGTGGCGATGTACATAAACATTTAGACGCTTTACACTCTAATGTTTCTGCATACACTCAGAGGAACTGAGTAAGTCGCCATACTTACTTCACACACAATACTAATAGGACGAGAGGCAGAGCATCGCTTCACTGCAGTAAACAAGGCAATCGGGGAAGTACATGACAATAAATGGAGGTAAAATGTTTAAGCACATGTTTAAATGTTTTGGAAGTTAATTACGGTATTTATTCACCCCGTTCATTACTTGCACGTATCAAATAAGCGATGATATATGCAATGTAGTAATGAACTATTTCCACTCGCACTTCACTATTTTGCTCGCTCTTAAAGTTGTGCTACGGCGTAATGATGACATCCATACACACTTTAAGGACGAATAGAGGAATGCTGTACTGGATCTTCTACTCAACATTGTCCCTTCCTTCCTTACTCCACTCACTAGCTCCGGTGGTTATCGACAGATGGCATGTACTCTGTAATTCTTCTTCCCTAGCCCTTCTGGAGGTTTCTGCCCTGGCCGCTAGAGTTGGTGGTGGTGCTGAGAAGCTGGAGTTGTGCGCCGGGTGACAAGTCTCTTCTGCTGTTAGAGAATTTCATTTCTGGGTCGCTGGCTCCGCAGTCCTTCCTGATTAGTAGTTCATTTGGAAAATTTACGCGTAATTTGTACATATTAATCAGAGTGCAAGACGACCAGTTTAAATATGGAAGTTTGATTGCAATAAGTAAAGCATCACAAAGTGAAACCTTTAGACAGTTACGAAAAGAAATTTATATTAACATGTTTTGCAAGTTGTGTGAAAAATACCCAACCTTAGCAGCTGAGAACGTTGTTAATTTGTCAAAAGAATTAACAAGTGTTTCAGCGCCAAGTATAAATGCTGCTCAAACTGAGGTTGTGAAATTGGGCGGGCTTTCTACTCAAAAACATCGAAAAAGAATGAAGCCAGTTGTGGAAAGTGAATGTTATGAATTTTTTTAAATTGTTATTCGTGGCAAGGTCCACAGCTTCTTTGAAAGGAACGAGCCACCGCAATTACAAGTGTGCTTCAAGCAGTAAAGAATGATCCCATTTAGTCGAGCTACGAAAAAAAGGAACTTCTACACCATTCTTTGCGACACAGGTTTTGAATTAGTGAATAGAAATAGAAAAAAATATAATTGTTGAGCCTGAAGATACAATGTTGTAGCGAAGGAATTATCAAATTATCTGGCTCTACTCATCCAAGCCTTAGCGTACACACGGCTAGTGTGGAAGAAATGATTATTTCCATCAATTTACCTGAATAACATAGTGGTTTAACTATAAAGCCTGGGACAGTACTTACAGCATAGTAAGTTGTCACAAGAGGTGCGTGTCTCATAGCATATGAGAACACCTAGTGGACTACCGGGAAATATACGAATTAGTTGGAGAAGTTAGTGTCATGTCGGCATGTTGGCCAAAGTAACTCAGTGGTTTAGAGCAACCACACGGAGAGCGGGAAATCCGTGGTTCAAACCCCGGCTATGGCATTGAATATTTCAGTCTGGCTCTACTCATCCAAGCCTTAGCCTACACACAAGTACTGTGGAAGAAATTATTGTTTCCATCAATTTACTTGAATAACATAGTGGTTTAACTATGAAGCCTGGGACTTAAGTACTTACAACAGAGTAAGTTGTCACAAAACGTGCGTACGTCATAGCTTATGAGAACTCCTAGTGGTCTACCGGGAAACATATGACTCAGTTGGAGAAATAAATGTCATGTCGGCATGGTGGCCATAGTAGCTCAGATGATTAGAGCAATCTCACGGAGAGCGGTAGATCCGTGGTTCAAATCCCGGCTATGGCATTGAATTCTTCAGTCTGGCTCTACTTACATATTGAAACCTTAGCCTACACACGGCTAATGTAGTAGAAATTATTATTTCTATCAAAGAAAAATTTGGAAATGTAAACCGTTTAAGGAATTCGTCCGTTGTCAGATTCCAAGTGAGGTACGTCTTTCCGCCCCCCCCCCCCCCAATTGTATGCAAGGAGAACTTTTAAGTCATTGCACGCAGTTATTTAGCACCGTTATTCCGCAGGAAGATCCGTGCTTTTATTTGTAATTTATAAATGAGGTGCGGTAATGTAATGTAATCAAATATATGAGAAACAGTTGTAAGTATTCAGTCACATTTTTCCGTGCAAAAGGAGAAAATATATTACAGAGTAGACACACCTTTACAGTTCATCTTAAAGTAAAAGTGCTACCACATAAGTTACTCAAAGATGGAAAATGGCAAAGTAAAACTTTTCAAGATCGTTGACAGCGCATATGCTCGACACGTGGTTGATAAAATGGCGCAACAATTCCTTACAATCACAGTCGCCTGCGGAGTAATACATTTTCCCGCTCTGTTTACATCATTATATAAATTAAGGACTGCGCCGGTATAGGTCTACATTTAAAGTATAAGCCCACCTCGGTAGCGTGGTGGTAGCATGTCTGCCTCACGTTCAAGAGGTCCCGAGTTTGAGTCTCGGTCAGGGTAAGTTACCTGGATAAGAATTTTCCGGGATTTTCCCTTACCCTGAAAGACGAATGTCAGGTAACTCTAAGCTCTATGGACCGTGGGCTCATTTGAGTATCATTTCACCTATTCCATTCATCGTTCTATATGACTAGGGGGCGGATTTTGCCCTATTTGCTTATTTATTCTCTCTTGAACGTGAGGCAGACATGCTACCACCACGCTACCGAGGCGGGCTTATACTTTAAATGTAGACCTATACCGGCGCAGTCCTTAATTTGTATAATGATGTAAACAAAGTGGGAAAATGTATTACTCCGCAGGCGACTGTGATTGTAGGGAATTGTTGTGCCATTTTATCAACCACGTGTCGAGCATATGCGCTGTCAACGATCTTGAAAAGTTTTACTTTGCCATTTTCCATCTTTGAGTAGCTTATGTGGTAGCACTTTTACATTAAGATGAACTGTAATATATTTTCTCCTTTTGCACGATAAAAAGTGACTGAATACTTACAACTGTTTCTCATATATTTGATTACATCACATTACTGCGCCTCATTTATAAATTACAAATAAAGGCACGGATCTTTCTGCGGAATAACGGTGCTAATTAACTTTGGTTCTTCTTCCATACAACTGAGATAAAAAAAGAAGGTACCTAACTGGAATCTGACAACGGAGGAATTCCTTAAACGATTTCCACTTCACAACTTTTCTTTGATAGAAATAATTTTTCTACATTAGCCGTGTGTAGGCTAAGGTTTAAATATGTAAGTTGAGTCAGACTGAAGAATTCAATACCATACTCGGGATTTGAACCACGGATCTCCCGTTCTCTGTGTGGTTGCTCTAAACCACTGAGCTACTATAACCAACATGCTGATATAAAATTAAATCCTCCAACGGACCCGTATATTTCCCGGTAGACCACTAGGGGTTCTCATATACTATGAGACACGCACCTCTTGTGACAACTTACTATGCTGTAAGTACTTAAGTCCCAAGCTTCATAGTTAAACCACTATGTTATTCAGGTAAATTGATAGAAACAACAATTTCTTCTATACTAGCCGTGTGTAGGCTAAGACTTGGATGAGTAGAGCCAGATAATTTGACGATTCCTTCGCCACAATATTGTATCTTCAGGCTCAAAAATAATATTTTTTCTATTTCAATTCAATAATTCAAAACCTGTATCACAAAGAATGTTGTAGAATGTTAATTGTATAAACTCACCAACTTACAATTTAGCAAAATGGTTACACAAAAAAATTAGCAATTTTGATAAATTTGAAAGTTTTAGCATTAAAAACTCTTTTGAACTAATAAAAAAGATTGATAGTGTTGTACTATCTAAAACTGATACACTTATTTCTTTTGATGTAACTGCCTTATTTCCTAGTATTCCTAGAGAAAAACTTTTAATTTATTTTAAAAAGTGGTTGAATTCAATAAATTTACATGAGGACTTAATAGTTGATTTTGTTAAACTTACTGATTTTTATTTGGATCAAATTTTTTTTCACTTTTAATGGTGAATTTTTACAACAAACTTCTGGCTTAACAATGGGTAATCCTCTTTCACCCTTTCTTGATGATCTTTTTATGAGTTTTTCCGAAATTAAAGTCACTAAATCTTTTCCTTTAATTTTTAAAACATGGTATAGATATGCTGATGATACTTTTGCTACAGTTCCTTAAAAACAAATTAAAGATGCTTTAAAATTACGAAATTTACAAAATAAAGCTGTAAAATTCACATTAGAAACTGAAATTAATGGATTCTTCCTTCTGAAGATTTGAAAATAATAAGAAATAATAACAAATTAGATTTTGGTATTTATAGGAAATCTACCCATATTGATAATTACATAAAAAATAAACGTTTTAAACGTTTTCCACATAAATTTGCTATTTTAATATTTTAATTTATAGATTAATAAATATACCCCTGAATAAAGAAGAATTTAATAAAGAATATAAACGTATTATTAATACTGCTTTTAATTAATGGTTTTAATAAAGATTTTATACAAAAGAAAATTGAAAAATTTAAATATCAGAAAAGTATTAATGATATTTCTACTCTTAAAAAAATAAAATATGATTATAAATTTAAAAAGTTTACTTACCATCCTTGGCTTAATAAAAATTTTCAATTTTCTTTGAAGAAGTTGGTATAACTTTAGTTCCTCAAAATAAATATAGCATTAAAAATTTATTACAATTTTCTAAAAAAGATAAAATTCCTAATAATAAAAAATCTGGTATTTATCAATTTAATTGGTTGGATTGTGATCAGGTTTATACTGGAAAGACGAAACGTAGTTTGGAAACCGGACATTAGATATAAAAAATTAATAAATCGGCCGTAGCAGATTATTTTTGGTCATTTAACCATGAAATAAAACCCGAAGTTAAATTATTAAAACAATTAAATGTTCCCATAGATTTAATAGTTTAGGAAAAAATACTTATTTTAAACAATAAAAATCGCGTAATGAGTTTTGACTTACCGGCAATTGATTCTGTTTTTAGGTTTGTATCGTCTTCAGATGTTGGTAATATGTAACTACATGGTATCCTTGACCACGAAGTGTGTTGACTGAAGATGTGGGCAAATGCTCATTAAATTAATCTCGTATAAAGAAGATAGAAGTATTATCATCAACTTCTTAAGATATGTGGAAGATAATTACTAAATATTTTTATTTGCATAATGGTGTAGAAGTTCGCTTTTCGAAGCTCGGCTAAATGGGATCATTGTTCACTGCTTGAAGCACACTTGTAACTGTGGTGGCTCGTTACTTTCAAAGAAGCTATGGACCTTGTCAGCAATAACACTTTTAAAAAATTCATAACATTAAATTTCCACAACTGGCTTCATTCTTTTTTTATGTTTTTGAGTAGAAAGCTTGCTCATTTTCACAACCTCACTTTGAGCAGCATTGATACTTGGCGCTAAAACACTTGTTAATTCTTTTGACAAATTAAGAACGTTCTCAACTGCTAAGGTTGGGTATTTTTCACACAACTTGCTAAACACTCTAATATAATTTTCTTTTCGCAACTTTTTAAAGGTTTCCCTTTGTGATGTTTTACATAATGCAATCACACCTCCATATTTAAACTGGTCGTCTTGCACTCTGATTAATATATACAAATTACGCGTACATTTTCCAAATGAACTGCTAATTAATTACTGGTTCGCTGTTGTATTTGTAATAATGTGATGTTGTTTATATATTTTGCATTAGATGTTAAGTCCTTAAAATTTAGATGTGAACTATAGTTTTAATAGGCAGAGAGTAACTGTGCTAAACAGCCAATGATGTCACCCACGAACACGTGCTTATATTTACATTGCCATATAAACTTAGTATGGCTCTGGTATAGTGATTGTATTTTATTCATGCAGTTGTTAAAGTGAAAGTTTATTCATCCTTTATATTTAAGTGTTACTTTAATATGTTAATTTCTATTGTTAGAGTACGACTTTAAAAGTATACTTCGTAATAGCATAATATGAGAGTTTTGTGCTTTCTAAGTCTACCTGTGAACACAAATATCGAAATTAATATTAGAATAGAAAACTCATGTACAGAGGCAAGATTTTGCGGGTACAATCATCTATAAAACTGGAATTAATACTTTTAATTGGTGGTGTTTTGTGGGCTTTTCTGCTATAAATTCACAGTAATTCCGCGCAATTTTTGGGGGGAAGAATTTATGAACAAATCCCATAGCTGAAATTAAACGTAACAGGTAACTAGAGTAGCACAACTGTTAAAACCTCTTTTTTTCCCAAACTAAAATATCTTATTTGAAATCAGCAGATAGTGTGTAACATAAATAAAATGAAATATCACACATCAGACATCGTCAAACTGCAACATACAACAAGTTGTGATATTTTTACTTTTCATACTTGTTCTGTTGTCTGTCACAACTAACTTATACATAGAGGAAAATCTCACTGTCGGCGTTTGACATCGGTAACCAAAGACATTGAAGGGACTTTTCACAGAAATTCCGGTAAGAATTAGCTTTTGCCTTAACTGCCAAGAGAGTTGTTACTACAATACATCTAATCTGTTATCGTTACCATCATGGCTTTTCTGTTCAACAATGTCACAATGCTCTTTATAATAAAGAAGCAAATCAGAAACACAAGTAATACCACTGGTTTTAAATACATTTGGTTGTTTAAATGCTGCCATTACATGATTTAAATCACCTATACTTGATTTAGTAACTAGCCTAATCTCTGTTCATAATACCTTGCCCCGCTGACATGTACCACTCTGCATGCAACTACCTTCCCCCTCATCCTAATTGGATAATGCTTTCGCGCCATAGGACATAGGCGGTGCCTTCCCGTCACATTTAAAGCTGCAGTAAACGTCATAATAATTGCCAGGAAGATGGATAAAATCATGCAAATAAGAATAGAAAGGCATGCAAAAATACAAGTTTATAATGAAACTGAGCAAGTTGAAACTGAATAAATGAGCAATGAAACTGAAAGTTTATAATGAAAGGCCTTCGGCTTTTCCACTGGCTTTGTTTAAAACCAGCACACATACCTTGAAAAAATTCTTGTCTTTCAGTCCAACATATTTCTTCCAACATATAAAGATATAAGACCATATTAAATAACGAACTAATTTTTACCGCACAACAGTCTATACAGCAATAGCAGCCAATGAGAGGTGATAAGGTCACGTGACCGTTTAGAGATACGGGGCAAGCTTATGTGAAACAGGGATTAGAAGGTTATAGTCAAAAAATGATATAGCTTTTATGGTTATTACCTCATCAGTTTCTTTTGCATAATGGAGATCAATTTAGACAAAGTCGTACGGCAGCAAACTTTTAAATTCTCTTCTACTGTTTTTCTAACACTGGGATCCATGATATGATCTACAAGTGCACTTACTCTGTTTCCAAAGTCACCACTCTCTTATACTTCACATTTGGTTCTCAGCGACTTACTTGGGGATATAATAAGATGAGCCAATTTTTTTTATTGAAATTCTAATATTGGATCTGTTATCAATCTGCAATTTTCATAAACAAATATTGTTGCTTTTGAACCTTTACAATATTGCAGCACTTGGCATCGCAAAAATGACCATTTAACAGATTTTGCACAGGAACTGAAAGATTTTCTTTTAGAAAAGAAATCGACAATTGCATCAAAATAGCTGGCAATGTATACTACTGAAATAAACCAGCTATACCAGGTTGTCAGTACTGGCAATGAGAACACTTTCACCTTCTAAATGTGGGTGGTTTTCAGTGAGGTATTGTTTGTATTTGTTTATTAACATTTCGGAACATATTCTTAGGGTTTAAGGGACAATATTTTCACGTAAATGTAATGTCTGAGAGTAGCTTTCTAGAAATTCAGTACCTTCTCGGCACATTTAGTCAGCATTTTAGTCTGAGTTTTTGCTGCGCACGATGTAGTATCCAATAAATAACATTTCCAGTTAGCATACGACAAACAATTCTCATATCACGGGCCAGCCGGGTACTGTGGTGTCAGTTTATTGTTGCACCGCTTAGCTCTTATTTCAGTGCCCATGATGATGTCATTGTATTGGCTTTGTAAAGTGTTAAATTTTATCTTGCTTTCGTTAAATTTGTACACATTTTTAATGACTTCTAGCTTCATGTTATGAAGACATGAACGTTAAATTCATGCAATTTGAAATATATGTAAATTTTTCTATGCAGAATAAAGATAATAGAAATTTTTTTCATTTATAGCTAAAAAATATTATTCTCCAAAAATGGAAAAGTTCGTGAAAATTCGCGAAAAAATTGTTAAAAACAAGAACTATTGCCTCTGGTCATGTATAAAGCAACTATCCTTAAGAAGCTTGTTTACAAACTTTTAGCATTCACATAACGTCATAATAGAATTTGGCCGCGTCATTGATGAGTCCACGAAACAATTCGCAAAAAGCTATCAGTTATACTCTAAAAACTTACGCTGTTTTACGTTATCTAGATAAACAAAGTTATGGCATCGTGATCAAATTGCACGTTGAACGTGATCCATATGGTTATAAAATTGGAAGTTTAGTAAGCAAGGTAGCTTTATTTCGAGCTATTTGAAAGTTTAGTTTATCTTTACTTGGATAATTGATACAAGATGAAGAAATATTCAGTACAGGTAACTTACAATGGCTTTCAAACACAATGTAATTAGATTTTTTTTACGTTTTTGGGCGCTTCTAATAACAGAAAAACATGAATTGCATTTAAACGATTTTCTCTGTTCATTTTTAATAAGATCTTTAAAATATGCTAATCGAGACGGATGTGTGTAAATACTGCCTTACTATATATTTCCTTCTATAAGAAATGAGAGTATGGCTTAGGCGATTGTCAAATTTTTAACATCACGTTGCTCTGTGGTATGTTTGAAATTCCGTTCTCTTTGCATGGTCGCCAGAAATAAACGAAGAGAGAATTTGCCGCTTCAAAGAATTTACTTATTTAATTAATCTTATGAACAAAACTGACCTAAGCTAAATTACAATATTCGCCATAAACAGTGGTTACATACCATAATATTTATGTATATACACTCCAGTCAAAAGGTTTTGATCACCTATAATAAACTAAGTACTTTATTTCGATGTACAAACAAGTAGAAAAAATTAAAAAACCAGCAAAATTCATATTTTCCCTGTCTACTATTAAGCACAATACAATACGGTGTATATTTTAGCCTCTTCAAAGGATCCACCATTCGCCTCAGAACAGTTGCACAAACTATTGTCGTTCTGAAGAGAGAGATTGTGCAGTGTTTTTGCAGATATTACACTCCAAAACAGCTGTAAATTATTCTACAGATCTTTAACATCAGATGACCTCAGTTTTCTTACTTCTCTGTCAAGTTTGTAGCATTAGGCGGTCCGGCCCGTAGCGCAACACGTCGAGCTCTCTCTTGTGCTCAACGCCTCACAATTAAGGATTGGTGGCGTGCGGAGGTTAAGGAAAGGGAGATAGTAACCGGTTCGAGGTTACTTTTAGCTCCCGCGTGAGAACTCTCATCTGTACTTCAGGCAGTGGGTGCGTCCTGACTGGTTGTGGGTTGAGTGAAGATGACAACTCGAATCTGGTAGACAGAAGTTTATTGTTGTCCTTATACTGCTTTGCTCGTCACCGTAAAGTCGTCGTCCGTGTGGTTGCTGTTTTTAGCGTCACTGTATCCCAAGTCAATATTGTGATGTGATGCGCAGAGACAATAGCACTGCGTAGTCGAACTAGATATATTTATCGTCTTCCCTATATATTACTCTTTGCGCTAACTCTCACTGGAGTGACTGTTAAATACTGCAATTTGTCTCGGTGCATGGCGCGGGAGTGTACTTGTTAGGCGGCGCCGAATACGCCTCCGTCTCACGTAGATCGCAGGACCGAATTGTTCTTACTAGAAAAACATACTTTCCGCCATAACTTTGAATTACCCACACTCCAGGTATTTTTGGAGTTTGCAAAATCACATGAACAAATATTAATTTTTCATTGGCTGCTACCTATCCCCACTTACGACCAGTGTTCAGAATTTCCAATTTCAGACCTAATATCAAAGAAGCTTTTTCTAACAGCCGGAATGCAAAAATTTATGCGGAAGCATGTGTTCTGAGCGTCGGTCAAAATCTTAGAGCCTGTTGTCAGAGGCAGGAATGGGATTTTGACAATGGGTTAGTTTGCGACTGGGTGACACCAGGTTTGCCTTGAGGGCAAAACAGACAATATAGTAGGGTTGTTTGTTTACAGGGATTGCAAAGGTAGTTTACTGATTTCGCAGAGTGGCCTTGTCACTGTGGCCATCTCTCGAATATATGCTGGCATTATGACATATATCTATTTTGGTATACGTCATTTATTTATATTTATTCGTTTGTTTATGTTAATGTCTTTCTAATATCAAGTTATATGTCGTCTCAGTGTTGCTAGCTGAGAGAGGCTGCGTCACCCTTGAGAGTTCAATAGGATTTAAATCTGGTGATTGACTTGTTTCGAGCTCCACACATTGCTCTTTTCTACTGACATACTCTTTGCACAACTTATAAGCATGTTTCGGATCATTGTCCTACTGTTGACTAAATCCACAGCCAATAGGTCTTTTACCAGGTATATCAGCATTTTTTATCAGTATCCTGTGATATCCAACCTTCTTTAATGTTTCATTAATTATTATTAGATCACCCACTTTTATCACCTGGAAAATATTCACATACCATAACCGATATACTTCACGTTGGCATCACACGTTGACCCTTCTAACGTTCTCCACGAAGTTGGTGAACAAACTTTCTACACTGGCTTCCAATAACTTGAAACTGAGAATCGTCCATGAATAACACCTTCGACCATCACTGGACACTCCAGCTTTTATGTTTCTGTGTTATTGTAATCTTTTCACCTTATTTTTTGCCTAATATAGGTATCTTGGCCGCTATGTACCCCTTTAAACCTTGTTCACGAAGGCAACAATGCACGATTGAGACAGAGATTGGAGCTGTTCACATACTTCCTCGCGAATTTCAGGTATTTTATGAGTTCTCTGACGTTTACTCTGTACACATATGAACTGATCCTTCCTATATGACGTTACTCGGGGTCTTCCAGATTGAGAAACACTCGCATTACCAACAGCTTGTTTGAACCGCTGCAACATAAACACCACTGTACGACTAACCTCTGTTTCATATAACCTTGTTCCGCTGACATGTATCACTCCGCCTGCAACTACCTTCTCACTCATCCTAATTGGCTAATGCATTCACGCCATAGGCCATAGGCGGTGCCTTCCCGTCATATTTAAAACTGCAGAAAACGTCATAATAATTTCCAGGAAGATAGATAAAATACAAATAATAATATGAAGGCATGCAAAAATAATGAAGTTTATAATGAAACTGAGCAAGTTGAAACTGAATGACTGAGCAATGAAACTGAAACAAGTTTATAATGAAAGGTCTTCGGCTTTACCACTGGGATTGTTTAGAACCAGCACATATACCTTGCAAAAATGCTTGTCTTTCAGTCTTAAAAGTCGTGTCACGCCATACTTGTGTCTTTCATTCGTCCAAGCCTCGTCAAGGTAGTATATTTTGCGATTTGTATCCCAGTACAATCTGATTGTCCTTAAATAACGTCTTCGCCACACAGCAATTTCGCCCCTGGAGTGGTAAGTTCTCCTGTTGTCTCAATTTCATGTCGCGATGTTCCTACACATCTAACACATCTGTAAGTACAGAGCACAGCTGTTCGACTTCTCTCACTGACAAAGACGGATTCTTCTCTGTAAGTGCATTAAACACATGCAACGCACTTCTCATTTTCGCCGCTTTGTAAAGGTTTTCCCTTGCGATGCTTCAGCGAGAAACTGGCGGTAGACTCTGCCATTATACATATAATAAGTACTCGCGCCACTCGGAACAACACACCTTCGAATGGCGATATATGACTAATCCAGTTCAAAACAAGGTCAGTGATAAAAGTCATATAAACAAATATGTCATCACTACCGCTAAATCACGTGCTATCGTGCCATGTGCTTGAGAGCAAAGGAACCTCCTCTTTACTTCGTTTAAGAATTAACATGCATTTCAGATAAATTAACTCTGTTGTGTAATATATTTAATTAAAACAGTTACGAAAATATAAATTTGACAATTCTCTTCCAACATATAAAGATATATCACCATGTTAAATAACGAACTAATATTTACCGCACAACAGTCTATACAGCAATAGCAGCCAATGAGAGGTGATAAAGTCATGTGACCGTTAAGAGATACGGGGCAAGCTTAAGTGAAACAAGGATTAGATTGGGCTACGCCAACTTTTCTTGCCATTGTCCTATTAAAATAGCCTTCTAGACGTAGAGCTGCAATGACATCACGTTTTTAAATTCCAATCTTCTTGTTTCGTCCCATTAGGTGGTAATGTGGTATGAACTTAATCAGGTATACAGACACACTGCTAGATGCGCCAGATGTACTGCAAACAATGTGAACTGCTTGCTACACAGACCGCTGAAGGACTGAGGCCTCTTCGAGGGGAAACGTCATAGGCAGAGGCAAGATTTTGTGCTGACAATTATTTATAAAATTCGCATTAATACTTTTAATTCGTGGTGTTTTGTGGTTTTTTTACTATAAATTCGCATTAATTTTGCCCAAATTTTTGGGGAAGAATTAATGAGTAATGACAAAGATGAAATGAAAAGTAACGGGCAGCTAGAGCAGCACAACTGTTAAAACCCCTTTTTTCCAAATTAAAATGTTTTATTTGAAATCAGCAGATAGTAGGTAACATGAATAAAATCAAATATCACACAACAGACATCGCCAAACTGTAGCATACAAGTTGTGATATTTTCGCTCTTCGTACTTGTTCTGTTGTCTGTCACAACTAAGTTATATGTAGAGAAAAATCTCTCACTGTCTGCGTTTGACATCGGCAACAAAAGATATTGAAGGGAATTTTCACAGAAATTGTGGTAAGAATCAGCTTTTGCCTTCAATGCCAAGAGAGCTGTTACTACATCTAATCTGTTATCCTTACCATCATGGCTTTGCTGTTCAACAATGTCACAAAGTTCTTTGTAATAAAGAAGTAAATCAGAATCACATGTAATACCACTGGTTTTAAATGCATTGGGTGTTTAAATGCTGCCATTACATGATTTAAATCACTTATACTTGATTTTTTAATACATTTATTTAAGGTCCCTTCAACTTCCTAGGTCATATCGCGACCATCTTAACAGTATAGTACAATTGGTAACATTTATAAAAAATTACATTAAATACACAGGTTCACAATCAAAGATACAAAATTACACATTAATTACATTAATTAGGAGAAACAATTTACATTAAACAAGATTACTAAAAACAAGACAAGAGCATACTCATAGATTAACAACAGTATTTTGGAAGAAGAATTATCATTACTTTTACACCATTGTGTTGATTATGGATTACAATTTAATACAGTATAGTGTACATATATTTATATTAATTTCCAAATGTCAATATCCTTTAGGTAAGCAAAAAGCTTGTGGACTAGTTTGGAGCTGTTTAGCAGTGTGGAGATGTCCTGTGGGATTCCATGTGTTCTGTTTCTTTCGTATTTAATGCATTCTATGAGAAGGTGGTAGATGGTAAAATCTTTATGGCATACGCTACACATAGGCTGCTGCTGTCCTGAGAGGAGATATGAATGAGTGAAGCTGCAGTGACCAATTAGACGGGTGAGGATTACTTGTTCCTTTCTAGTGAGCGACGTGGTTGGGTGGAGAGCCGCGGATACTTTTCGTACTTTATACAATTTTCCTGGGTGTTGTTGATTACATTCAGATTTCCACTTTTGTACTGGTATTTTGGAGACATAATCTATAACATCTGAATATGGAATTTGAACGTTCCTTTGTTAGCAGCTTCCTTGTTAGTAGCTTCGTCCGCTCTTTCATTCCTTGTTATTCCTTGATGGGAAGGAATCCAAACGAAAACCACATCTTTACCAGCATAGGCGATGTTACTGATTAGTGTCTGCGTGTCCTGTACTAATTTGTTGTCTCTAGTATAGTTCTTCATGCTCTGCAAGGTACTCAATGAGTCAGAGCATATTGCATAGCAGTTGTGGTGAGCTGTCAGAATGTTAGTGCTTGATAAATGGCGTATAGTTCAGAACTGTAGGTGGAATAATAGTCAGGTAGCCGGTGCTATAGAATTTTATCAGGTGTTATTATTTCACATCCAGTACTATATTTGATTTAGTAACTAGCCTAGAAGGTTTAATTTAATTTAGACTGTCATATGGCAGCAAAATTTTGGATTCTCTTCTACTGTTTTACTTACACCGGGATCTATGATATGATCCACAAGTGCACTTACTCTGTTTCCAAAGTCACCACTCTCTAATATTTCATATTTGGTTCTCAGCGAGTTAATTCGGGATAAAACAAGATAAGCTACAGTTTTTTATTGAAATTCTAATATTGCATCTGTTATCAATCTGCAATTTTCATAAACAAATATTGTTTCTGTTGTACCTTTACAATATTGCGGCACTTGGCATCACAAAAATAATCATTTAACAAAATTTGCACATGAACTGAACGCTTTTCTTTTGGAAAAGAAATCGACAATTCCATCAAAATAGCTGGCAATTTATACCACTGAATCAAACCAGGTAGACCAGCGTCTCAGTAAGGCAATGTTAACAGTTTAGCTCTAAATCCGCGTGGTTTTCAGTAAGGTATTGTTTGTATTCGTTTTTTAACTTTCGGGAATTTCGGAACATATTCTTAGACTCTAAGGGACAACATTTTCACGTTAATATGTCTGAGAGTAGCTTTCTAGAAGTCCCATACCTTCTCGGCACCTTTAGCCAGCATAATAGGAGTTTTTACTGTGCACGGTGTGGTATCCAATAAATAACATTTGCAGTTAGCATTCGACAAACAGTTCTCAGGATCACGGACCAGTCGGATGTTGTGGTGTCAGTTTATTGTTGCACCGCTTAGCTATTATTTCAGTGCGCATGATGATGGCATTGTATTGGCTTTGTTAAGTGTTAAATTTTATCTTGCTTTCGTTAAATTTGTAAAGAATTCTTCATGAATTCTAGCTTCATGCTATGAAGACATGAATGTTAAATGAAAGTTATATTTATGCTATTTGAAGTAAATTTAAGTTTTTCTCTGCAGACTAAAAATAATAGACATTTTCTTATTTATTGCTGAACACATATTATTCTATAAAAAGGAAAAATTCACGAAAATTCGCGAAAAATCGTTAGAAACAAAAACTCTTGCCTCTGGTCATAGGTAAAAGAATGTCAGTGTAGTTCTAGGAAATCGTCAGCAGTCCCCGAAACGGTAAAGCATCAAATACAACAGAAGCAGATGTTATTTATATGTTATATATAATTATAAAAACGGAGATACGATAAAGTATTAAAATCGCTCTCTTGTCAAAAAATCCATTGTTGTGATAGGTGATCTAAAACCTTTCACCGATAGTGTAAGTAAATGAAAATAGCAATAAAAATAAAATGAGGTGCCATACTACCTGTACTGTTATTTCTAATTACAGTAATAGTAAACAATAGTGAGTAATTATGGTCTTTTTGAAGAGAGTTTCAAACATGTTGAAAGTTTCTACATATAAAAAATGTAGTTAGTTATATAAATACATAATTATATTTACTAGTGAATTTTTATAGATTGTATTTGTACTGGAGGTAAACGCACCTTGTGAATCTGCCTATCATATTAGGTACATAAAAAGTTACATTTGCTGTAATATTTATATCATCAATAATCGAATGTAATACTTTACGCAGAAATATTTATCCGCAATGTCTCTTCTAAAATTCAGAGCTTTAATATTTAACTAAGGAAACAAGGAAAAAAGAATACTAGTAAACTAGCACGGCTATAGAAAATGAACATTTTTTATTTAGAAATGTTCGACCACCATTTTCAGTTTGCCAGTCATACAACACGAACTCAGAATTTACACCAATTTACAGACAAAACAAATGTTTCTTTTATCCTAGAAATATCAGAAATTGATGTAATACCTTTAAACCCTCTACCTCGTAGAGAAATAAAAACTATGCGATATCATTTTTTTAATTCACGTCCTCCAGCGTTGAGTCATATCGGGCGCTGAATGAAATGATATTCAAATGAGTCCAGGGTCCAAAGAACTTAGAGTTACCAGATATTCATCTTTCAGGAAAAGGCAAAACCTCCAAAGGAAAACCTCAGCGCCATATCACACATGAGTGAAATGATGTTCAAATAAGTCCGGATGTATACAGCTTAGAGTTACCAGACATCCATCTTTTACGGTAAGGGAAACCCTCGAAAGTTGAATCATATTAGAAGATAAATATAATGATGCCTAAAGAGCCCAGGGTCCATAGGACTTACAATTACTTGACATTCATCTTTGAAGATAAGGGAATTATATCAGGCGATCAATGAAATGATTTCAAATGAGTACAGGGAACATAGAACATGGAGTTACCAGACGTTTATCTTTCAGTATAAAGGAAAACCACAAACGTTAAGTCATATCAAACGATGAATGAAACGGTGAATGAAATGATTTTCAAATCAGTACAGGGTACAGAGACCTTAAAGTTACCAGACATTGTTCTTTTTGGATAAGGGAAAACCTCCAACGTTAAGTCATATAGGACGATGAATGAAATAATGATCGTGTGAGTACAGGGTCCATGGAGTTTAGAGTTGCCAGACATTCATCTTTCAGGATAAGGGGAAAACTCCAACGTTAAGTCATATGGATCACCGGGGGAAATGATGCTCAAATGAGTACAGGATACATAGAGGTTACAGTTAACACACATTCATCTTTTTGTATCTGTGAAAACCTCCAACGTTAAGTCATATCGAACCATGAATGAAATGATGTTCGAGTAAGTACAGGGTACAAAGAGCGTAGAGCTATCACACATTCATCTTACGGTATAAGAGAAAACCTCCTCCAACGTTAAGTCATAGCAGACGAAGAATGAAATGGTACTCAAATGAGTACAGGGTACATAGAGCTTAAGCTATCAGACATTCGTGTTTCAGGATAAGGGAAGAGCTCCAACGTTAAGTCATATCGAACAATGAATGAAATGATGTTGAAATGAGGACAGGGTCCACAGAGCTTAGTGTTACCAGACGTGCATCTTTCAGGATACGGGAAAACCTGCAAAGTTAAATCATATCGGACGGTTAATGAAATAATGTTCAAATGAGTACAGGATACATAGAGGTTAGAGTTACCAGACACTCATCTTTCAGAATAGGGAAAACCGTGGAAAAATCGATATCCAGATAATTCGTCTTGACCGAGATTCTAAGTCAGGACCTCCTAAACTTAAGGCATATATGCTACCACCACGCTACAGAGAGGTGCATGTTTGACATTAACCTGTACTTTTTATGTATTTTAAAAATTATGACTCGATATACTCACAGAGCTTTCTCTTTGCATCATACTTTATTTTCACATACATTTGTAGTTTTAAGAATGTCATTTACTCAATGTATCTCGCTAAACATTTGCAGAAATTGCAAGGTGTTTGAAGTGTCAAATGTCAAAACATAGCGAACGGCTCTTAAAAGTTTTGACTATCGCTTAAACCTAATGTGTTATGCTATTTCCGGCGTACTTCTGTTTCTAAAAGCGTTTTATATGAAGTAGGTAGAGGAATAAGTGGATGAAAGTTTATAAAAGGTGGTTGGAGAATATCATATGAGTGCAGGTTTCTTAGTTGTTTTAACATGTTTCAGTTCACTGCATTGCTGATAATTAGCGGGATAACCTTATGTTTAGCTGGAGAGGAGGAAAAATGTCCGCCAGAGGGAGTTGAGCTCAAACCCCTTGACCTGCGCTTAAAGGTAAGTTCTCAGATATTTTCATCTTATTCTTGAGGAGTTTCACTCTACTGTTTAATGTCCAATAATAATAATAATAATAATAATAATAATAATAATAATAATAATAATAATAATAATAATAATAATAATAATAATAATAATAATAATAATAATAATAATAATAATAATAATAATAATAATAATAATAATAATAATAATAATAATAATAATAATAATAATAATAATAATAATAATAATAATAATAATAATAATAATAATAATAATAATAATAATAATAATAATAATAATAATAATAATAATAATAATAATAATAATAATAATAATAATAATAATAATAATAATAATAATAATAATAATAATAATAATAATAATAATAATAATAATAATAATAATAATAATAATAATAATAATAATAATAATAATAATAATAATAATAATAATAATAATAATAATAATAATAATAATAATAATAATAATAATAATAATAATAATAATAATAATAATAATAATAATAATAATAATAATAATAATAATAATAATAATAATAATAATAATAATAATAATAATAATAATAATAATAATAATAATAATAATAATAATAATAATAATAATAATAATAATAATAATAATAATAATAATAATAATAATAATAATAATAATAATAATAATAATAATAATAATAATAATAATAATAATAATAATAATAATAATAATAATAATAATAATAATAATAATAATAATAATAATAATAATAATAATAATAATAATAATAATAATAATAATAATAATAATAATAATAATAATAGTCATGATGATGATGATGATGATGATGATGATGATGATGATGATGATGATGATGATGATGATGATGATGATGATGATGATGATGATGATGATGATGATGATGATGATGATGATGATGATGATGATGATGATGATGATGATGATGATGATGATGATGATGATGATGATGATGATGATAAAGACAGTGACAGTGACAATGATAATGATACTAATACAAGGCCAAAATTACATTTACGGGGGATTTAACTGAATCTTTCTAAGATAAAACAGGAGTAACACAAGTAACACTGTAATACAAAAATGGTGTAAACAGAAAATAATTCTCAAAATTAATCGGTGAATCATATTAGGGGGCGGAAAATCAAAGATGCATTGCCCAGCGTAGGGAGATGATCTTGCAATCTTAACCCGTGGCATTCTAACATCTCAAACACAGTTTGAATTATTAAAATAAACTGCAGAGAAGGTTGGTCCTCAGATATATTTCGAAAAAAGTGAATATATTTCGTGCAATAAACAAGCACCAAAATACGAGATGCATTCAACTTATAACACATATTTTTTTTTTATTCAGGACTGGTACCAGATAGGAGCTTCTGTTTTATTTTAATACACGTGGACTCTTTGTAAGTGATTGACAGAGATGGCAGCATTGTGCGGTGCATAGAACTCTAGTGGAAGCGACAACAGTTAGGAGTGCTTTTGATACTTAAAATGGCGACGTTTTCATTGCAAGAACAGCGTGCAATTATTCGTTCTCTCCATTTTCGTGGTGTACTCCTATTGAAATTCATCGTCAGTTGATTGAGGCATGTGATGATGGTACCATGGATGTGTGTAATGTACGTTTCTAGGTGCGACAGTTCAATGAAGTCAGAACATCGTGTGACAACAAACCAAGACAATCACGGACTCGCACCAGGCGGTCTGATGGTATGATCCAGCGGGTGGAGTGCGTTGTTTTGGAGGATTGCCGATTGAGCGTTGCAGACGAATGCTGACAAAAGATCACAAGGCTGTGTGCGTGGCAAATTGTCAGGCGATGTTGACGCGTAATCTAAAAAAAGATGAAAAGTGGGTACTAAGAGGGTAGAAGTGGTCAATGAATTTAAATACATAGGAGTAAGGTTGAATAACAATGGAAAGTTGGGAGCATTCAGGAGAAAAATTGAAGCAAACGGAAGGGCGGCAATGAATGGGCCAAAAATATGCAAATACAAGCTAGAAATGACAACCAAGTGGTTAGAAAGAGTGCATGAACCATTAGTGGAATCCAAAATGTTGTATTCAGTGGAGACTTGGGGGGGGGGGCGCAAGAGGTAAAGAAAACGGTGGACAAAACTACAGGAGGTTTTGTAAAGAACTGCTAGGCTTACCAAGATCAGCACCTAGGGAAGTAGCTTTAGTAGAATTAGGAAAGACCAGAAGAAATGGAATAATAATGGGCATAATAATAACATTTTGGTATAGGTGTTTGGCCAAAGAAGAAGGGGAAATTATGAAATGATGCATGAGGCAGCAAAAAAAATTTAGCGAACTCAAATAGTTGGTTGGCAGAGATAGGAGGGATGGTGGAAAAATACGAATGGGAGATATATAGAGATTAGAGGAAAGCAATACAAGCGATGTGGGTAAACTGGTGAAATACATAACAAAAGATACAGAAAGACAGGAAATATGGGGAAGTCTGGAAAATATGAAATCATTACAATTTTACAATATGAAATCATTACAATTTTACAAACAAATGAAAAGAAATTGGGGACGAGAAGCATCTGTAGATTATTGCAATAGGCAAGAGAGGGAAGGGTTAGCTTGAATGAGAACGGGAACAATATTTCTGAGAGGGATAAAAGGTGAGGAAAAGGAAATTTGTTAAGTGTTTGGGGGAAAAGAAAGCATAGAACAGTATGTAACAGAATGCGAAGAGGTTGCAATGTGGAGAAAAAGGTTTGGGAGGCAAAATGGGAGAAAGTAGAGAAGAGGATAGTAGCTATAAATATGTTAACGGGCAGGGAGAAAAAGAAGGTAAGAAGTATTGGTGATTTCTTGCAGAAAGTAAAAGAAATATGGGCCAGAAATGTAAAGAAAATAAGAAAGGAAGATGGGGTGAAGAAAGGGGCTAATTAAGTAACAAGGCTACATGGAGGTTAAGAGGTACCTGGCAGAGCACAAAACCAGGGTGTCACGTAAGTCAAGGTAGCAACAAGATAAATACAAATACATGTAAATAGTAAAATTTAGGAATATGCACAGTAAAATCTAATCTAATCTAATGAATGGAACATCGATTACACACTGTTCTTGCATTGAAAACGTCGCCATTTTAAGTATCAAAAGCAGTCCTAACCCTTAGAGTTCTATGCACTGTACAGTGCTACCATCTCTGTCACGCATTCCCAGAAGTTCTTATCTTGTTCCAGTCCTGAAAAAAAATAGGTGTTATAACTTCAACGCACCTCGTACATTAAAGCAAACATACAAACATTAAACGTGTTTCATAATTTAAATAACTCTTTGTGATTATTGTAATGGATGTGCGTTCCAACATTTGCTTTGATATTAACTCGTCTAGCGCTGAAACGAAGCACCGCAGCAAAAATCTTTCCTTAACAAAAAAGTTTACGTTAATATTGTAACGGGACCGCTGGAGCACCCTGTACCAGCTGCGAACGGAAGGTAGGGGAGGACCGCGTTAGCCACACCTCTCCCTCGTTTGTCTTATAGTGGTGACAGCCAGTGGTCGGAAAGAAACATAATTGTGCGTCTGTTTTCCTTCCACCTGGTTCTCGATCTTTCTGTTACTAGAACAATCTCGTAAACACCAGAAGTCGGGATATTCCTATATAAAGAGGGACAGACAGACAGTGTGTGTCAGTTGTTGTGCTGAGTTGAGTTGGTTTTGGTTTAGTCAGTCGGAGTTGGTCAATCAGTTGGTTAGTGAGTGTGAGCGAGAAGACAGTCGCAGTTCTTGGTGTAAGAGTTAGTCAGTGACGTGTTAATGAACGAAAGGATTGTGCAACGGAAGACTGTACGAACTGTGTATGAGTATCGGAGTTTATGTAATCGCGAGTACAAGTGAAGTTGTAACGGACGAACGGGTAAATTGTAATTGTGTGCAGCAAGTAATTTTGTGTAATTGGCAAGTGTTTAACTGTAAGTCGGTGGAAATAAAGAACATTGTTGAGTGGTGTAATTGGACTTTTTATTCCACGAACCCACAAAGTCACAATATTTTCTATCAGCTACCATGTTTGTCGGTCTAATTTCGGGGCGTTCTGTATACTGGAATAAGTTAAAACCAAAAGCTTTAATAGGTTGTTGCACTCATATGGCTTTCTCTACTGCTGCACACACTTTTCTCACAAAAGCTGATTTTCTGGTACATGCAATGATATTCAAAATTCCATTTGTTTAAGATACTTTCTTGAGAAATGAAAAAATCACATTATATCTGGAAATATCCACAGATACTCTTCATTTTTTATGCCTCGATATTCCTTAAAAGATAGACAAAATTTTACTATAAAAATGTTAAAACGGTTTTTCTTCAGTAATTCTTTATTAATTTTTATCCATATGATTTTTAGATACTTTACTCAAATGAGATGCATTGTTATTTTTTATCTCTTCGATATACAATGAGAACGAATTTCGTAACAATATTAGACTATCACTTAGAGCTTATGTATTCCCATTTTACCCTGTAATGTTTAATATGAAGTACGAGGACTGTTCAATTAATAATGATCATAATTTTCTTACGGTCATAATTTTTCGCAATAAAATTTAAACTTATTATATTCTGTTAGCATAATGTGAAACAAACACGCCGTAGTAGTTTCATTGTTGATACTCCTGGTTCCCGCCAGTGACAACCAGGCAAGTTCAGACATGTTCCGTATCGCCTACCGCTGCAATGGAGTTAACATGCAGTTAAAGTTGGTGTTAGAGGAAGATCCGGTGTTTCTTTCAAACGTAATCACTGCTACTGAAACTTGGCTAATCCATTTCAATCCTGAGAGCAAACAGCTAAGCTCAGTGTGGAAATCTCCTTCATCACCAACCCCCCCAAAAGCAAAAGTGGTTGTATTTGCTGGGAAAGCTATGCCCATCTCATTCTTTGTTGTTCATGGAATGGCTTATCAGGCCACGCCATGGCTCAGTGGTTGGACCACTTGGCTCTCACCAAGGCGGCTCGGGTTCGATCCCAGGCGACCGCAAAGTGAGATTTGAGGTGGACAACACGGCGCTGGGGCCGGTTTTCTTCGGGACCTCCGGTTTCCCCGGCTATCGCATTCCACCGGTGCTCCATCTTCATCTCATGTACCATCAGTGCCACCGCCTGCAGTGCCGTATGTAGTAAAAGCGGGTGTTAAACACTACACATTTCATTTGGACTGGCTTGTCAGCATGTTGTACCTGCACACACATTAGTACCTGCACAATACTACAGGGATGTTCTGAAAGCATTGCAAGTCCATATCAGGCGTAAAAGACCACATTTCCGTGAAGCAGGCTGGATGCTGCACAACGATAATGCGCGGCCGCATATTGCCAATGTTGTTGCTGAATATCTTGCAAAAATCAACGTGAAGTGCATCCCTCACCCTCCCTATAGTCCTGGTTTAGCCCCATGTGACTTTTTCTATTCCCTAACTTGAAGAAACGCCTTCGTGGGAGGCATTATCCATCAGCAGAAGCAGTGATGCTGGCTGCGGAGGCAATTTTGAAGGATCTCTCAAAAAATAGAAGACTGGCATAAACGCTGGGACAAGTGCATCGCATTCAGGGGAGACTATTTTGAGAAGGACCATCAAAATTATGAGAATGAGTAAAGGTACGTTGTCAAAAAGATTGTGATCATTCTTTATTGAACAGCCCTCGTAGATAGAGCAATAAGTGTTTGTAAGAATAGTCTGTACATGATTAGAGGGGGTAATCTGAGTGCCAAATATATTTTATGTTATGCATATACGAAAATAAGATGTTAAAGATATTTTGGGCGATGTTTGTTTTGCAGGATCTCGTGCCTCTTTTGGACACGTGGAAGATGGTGAAATGTGCTGGTGGTGTGTTCTGCGAGAATCTATCCTGCGCTGAATTCACGTACGGCAAGAATGAAAAGCGCTTCTACTTCCATGCTTCATTGTTTAACGACAGGTACAAAAACATCTCTTTACTTAGACTTCTTCATTTCTAGTTTTAACATTCTTTATTTTCTCGAAGGATATTGTATTCTGTCCAAACTTAAACAGTTAGATAAATGAAAATCAAATTTGGAGGAAAGATAAACATAATGTGAGTGTAAATACCCAAACTGTATTTTAGTTCAGAATCTAACAAAATTGCAATACAAGAAACTTATGACAAAATCACATTACCCCGAATGCTTTTCGAAATTCTATAATTTCTAAAAAACAAAACGACTTTTTAGTTAGCCCGCCTCCATAGCGTGGTGGTAGCATGTCTGCTTCTTGTTCAGGAGGTCCCGAGTTCGAATCTCGGTAAGGGTGAATTACCAGGGTAAGGTATTTACCAGGGGTTTCCTTATCCTGAAGGATGAATGCCAGGTAACTATGAACTCTTTGGACTCTGTACTCTTTTGAGCAAAATTTCGCCCATTTAATTAATCGTCCAATAGCACCTTACGCCGAGCGGGATGGCTCAGGTGGTTTCGTCTGAGGCCGGCATTCGGGAGCTCCGGGTTCGATTCCTGTAGCCAACCTACTTGACCCATGAGTATTTTTCGGGTGTTTTCCCGGTTCGCTAGGCTGATGCTGGATAGGTTAATTACATCCCCCGAACTTTCTGTCCCTCCATTTCATTTCCATTGTCATTTCGTATCATCTCTCATCTGGTGGACTCTTTCAGGGTAGAAGTGTCGGCAGGAGTCTCGACGGTGCATGGCAGGATGATATGCTCTGAGAAAAACTACTTCCTCCTCCGGTAGGTCGGTTGCCGGTCTCTGCGCCTCTGCTGTGACCTTTTCGAGATCACCAGCCAGGGACCTTTGGGGCTCGGCTGGCTTGCCTGGGACCTTTGGGGCTCGGCTGCTGGGCTCGTTGCCGTCCCGCGAGTTCGTCGTCTTGGCCTGTCAGGGGAGGTCACTAACCAAGTTAACTGTAGGGACCCTGCCCTCTGTACTTTCGTAATTCCTTTAGTCGGTCGCTCTCTCTCTCCTTCGCTTCATCATTCCTCCCAGGGTGCGCCCACTTGGGGGCATAGGAACAATGGGCACAACATGGTGGCCTACGTACCGAATTCCCTCCGTAATGAAATCCCCAATATCACCTAACCCTGAGGTGCCCAAACGGCGCTCATATGAGCTAATGACGTCACGCTGTCGTTTCACCCCAAACCCTATATTTTGTGTTTGTTCCGCACAAGAATCATTTCCCCTCCACTCACTTAGTGGCGGTTCTATCGCAATGACAGCCAAACGTCCAGCATTCCACAACGAATGGGAGGAAGAATTTTTTTCTTTTTGAAGAGGAAAACACGGTGAGAGGTCTTATTTGTAGACATCACTTATCGTGGGGTAGCCGATTTAACATAAAAGGACACTTTGATAAATATCATCATTATGATTATGGTAAACACGTTCTATCACGTAAGCAATTTTATGCATAATTTTATGTTAACCTTTCAATTCATTTTAGATAAATTCTGCATTGTTTGTGTAATTAGTACATTTCATTTTCAGGTGCTAAAATACTGCAAAAACTATAAAATATGAAAGCCCAGATTCCTGAAGGCTCTCATTCTAAAAATGTAGTTAACAGTTTCTTACAGAATTGTTGGACATATTGCAAAGCATATGAAGGCTTTAAAGGAAGGCGTGTTCATAAAATTTGTTTAATTATTGTAGCCGAAGAAGTGTGCCCCAATATAATAGGTAGTTTTAAAGCGATGAGCCTATCTGGAAATACCATGACAAGACCCGTGGAATAATTGGGGAGTGATACTGAGTGACAGTTACAGGAAAAAGTAAAATCATTAACTTTCTTTTCACTAGCGTAGGATGAAAGCACGGACAGAACTGAAGAAGCCCAATTGGCTATGATTTGGGGTGGGGGGGGGGGAGTTGATGCCGAATTCAGTGTTACTGAAGAGCTTCTAAATGTAGTTTCCCTTAAAACACATACTTGTGGTGAAGATATTTTCAATGTTATGCTAGATATTGGTTGTAGACTAAAACTCGCTTGTCTTTCTTTTTTTTTTTTTTTTTTTTTTTTTTTTTTTTTTTTTTTGGAAGTTATATGCTCCAATGTTAGGACATGATGAATGGAATGGGTGAAATGATGCTCAAATGAGCCCAGGGTGCATAGAGATTAGATTTACCCGACATTCGTCTTTCAGGATAAGGGAAAACCCGGTAAATACCTTATCCAGGTAACTCACCCTGACCGAGATTCGAATTCGGGACCTCTTGAACGTGAGGCAGACACGCTACCACAACGCTACCGAGGCGGGCGGAACTCCCTTGGGTCAAACTAATTAGTGTTGCGACTGACTAGGTCCCAACAATGAGAGGGGAAGAACATGGATTCATCGGCAGACTAAGGACATTTTTAAGGAATTTGGATGTGCCCTCGGATTTTTGTCCGTACATTGCATAATTCATAGGGAGGTTTTATGTGCAAAATCAATTGCCTTAAATAATGTCATGTCTGTTGTGATGAACTGCGTGAACTTCGTCACAGACAACTTAAGGAGTTGCTAGAAGAGCTAGGATCTCATTATGACAATCTCTCATATTATTTTAATGTCAAGTGGCTCAGTCGGGGTGCCCTGATGAGGTGTTTCTTCCAACTAAGAAATGAGATGAATGGCTTCCTGAGCAAAGAAGTATGCAAATTTAAAGTGTCGTACAAATTAGTTGTTTTTCCTAATTTACACTATATATTATTATCTACATATTGTAGGGCCATCAAGTTCCGGAACTAACTGAAGAAGAATGGCAGTGTGATCTTGCTTTTGCGACCGATTTATTTAACCATCTTGATATCCTAAACATGAGCTTACAGGGGAAATATAAACGTATAATTACGTTATTTGACGCAAAGAATACATTTATGGCGCAATTGACGCTATGTTAAGGTCAAATGGAAATTGCTGACATATAGTTTTCAGTCCTTGGAATAAATTTTTACCATAAATGTCAATCTGTTAGGAAAATGTATAACAATTCTGAAGGAAGTGTATGACACTTTCAAGTCCAAATTTCGAGACCTGAAAGCTATACAGGAGGAAATCGGTCTTTTTCATAATCCTTTTAATTTTGCCTGCAAAGACGCTCGGCACGCACAGCAAATGGAATTAGTTGCTTTGCAGATTTCAACAGCCCTGAAATATTCTCAGGAAAAAGGTAGAAACTTATTTAAATCTCCTCCCAATGAAACATTTCCCAGCTTGCTAACGTTAGCTGCAAAGTTATTGTCAATATTTGGTTATACATATATTTGTGAGCAGATGTTCTAGAAAATTAATCAAATAAAAGGTCAGTATCACACTAAAATATCGCAGGATCATTTGGTCCATCTTTTAAGATTCTGTTGTTCATCTTTGGAGGCAAACATGGATGAGCTGGTTAAAAATAAACTGCGCCAAAAGAGTCAGTAACAAAAGCGGCAGTTGAACCTATGTTTCTCTACTTTGCAGGAGCATTGCAAAGTAGTTTTCAGAAGAGATGGGTGCAGATTAAATTATTACAGATACAGCGTGGATACATCTTAAGAATCATTCGAGGATAACGCACCATCTACACTCCAGCAGCGCTCATTATTGCTAATATTGAACCTATCTTTCTTACTGGTGTATATAAGGCAAATATCAACAACATTAGAAATGGCCGAGCTTTGCCACAACATATTTCACACCTGAAACTTGAAAAACCAGTTAAACAAGCTTCTCATCCAGCCACCTTGGGTCTCTAGTCTTCTTGAAGATTGTGCAGCAGAATACCATCAGTACTTCATTTGCACAGATGGCTCTCGGATAGCTGAAGGGCCATATGCTAAAGTAGGAAGTGCGTTTGTAGTATTCTCTCGCTCCATAGAATGACATTCTTCCATGTTCAAACTTGCTAAGGAGTGGAAACGTAGAGTCAGACTGAAAAATTCAATGCCATAGCCGGGATTTGAACCACGGATCCTCTGGTCTCCATCCAGCCACTCTAACCATTGAGCTACTATGGCCAACGTGCCGATATGACATTAAATTCTCCAACTGACTCGTATTTTCCCGGTAAACCACTTAGGAGTTCTCATAAACACATGAGACAACTACCTTAATGGTAACTTACAACACGTAAGTACTTTATGGCCCGGGCTTTATAGTTAACCAATATTAAGTCAATTAATGTAAATTAATTGTTCTTTCACACTTGGCCGTGTGTAGGCTAAATTGTGGAAACGTAGAGTCGGACTGAAAAATTCAATTCCATAGCCGGGATTTGAACCAGGATTCTCTGGTTCTCCAACCAGCCGCTCTAACCATTGAGCTGCTATGTCCAACGTGCCGATATGACATTACGTTTTCCAACTGTTTCGTATTTTTTCCGGTAAACCACTTAGGGTTTCTCATAAACATATGAGACAACTATCTTAATGGTGAAATGGTGCAACAACTTACAATGTACCGCTCGCCTTTACAATGACTAACAAACAGCAATTGCAGCTTTGAAAGATACAAATAACAGTAGTCCTATTGCAGCTGAAATAAGAAGTCAATTATTAAGTGGTTCTCGTCTGTGTATTTCATGGGTCAGGGGGCACGTGGGGATTGCCGGAAATGAACACGCAGATGAGCTTGCAAAAAGAGCTGCGACTTCAGATCTTCCAGAAATTTAGACTGTATGCCCTATTTCTTATGTGAGGCAAACATTAAAGGAGATTATCATCAACGACTGGAATGAATACTGGTTAAAAAGTGATTGTTTTGCTTTCACTAAGGATTTATATTTCTCAACGATTTCTGATAGACATAAAGGTAAATTCGCTAATCCTAACTACGTTCTCACGCAATCCTTAACTGGACATGCCAAATTTTCAGCTTACCTATTTCGATTCAAAATCAAATCCACAACTGATTTTATTTGTGGGAGTCATCTTCAAGATGTTCCTTTCATTTTATTTGATTGCCTATTTTTCTGTTTTGAAAGATACGAACTTGAATTATTGCTTCAATCCTTAGGTTACACTTTCTCAAAACCACTTACACATATTTTGATAAATTATAAAACTTATCAATATTCCATGGCTTTCTTAAACAAAATATTTCTTAAGCTAAATGTTTCATCTTAATGTTTACTGTGTCTCAGCTTGTTATTGAATTTTGTTATAGTTTTGTAAATTGTATTATATTGATAAATTTGTAAACTATATTCCTAATATACCTTTGGGTAAAATAGGAACAAAAATTGGATAATAAATAAATAAATAAATAACAAAAACGGCGTTCTGGAGATGTTCATATATACGCAAAAATCAACAGTAGAAGTAACAGAAGCCGCCGCCACCGTTAAGAGCAACGTTAGCGTGGTCTATGACTGCTATCAGTAAAAACATTACGTCATAACTGCTCGAACTGTGAGTGGAGGTAAAAACACCCTTCCCTTTGGCGGTTAGCCCTGGGCACCTCTGCCTAACCTGTTAAAAGGACGTTAATTAAGAAAATACACAAATTATTTCTACTTAAACATATTTAAATAGACAAACATAGCCCTGGTCAACTCTGCCTAACCTGTTAAAAGGACGTTAATTAAGAAAATACACAAATTATTTCTACTTAAACATATTTAAATAGACAAAACATAAACATATTTTCTTGTTTCGGGCATGTCTGTTTTATTTGTCTCAATAGTTTAACACTTATACTTGACGCACATAAGAAGCAGCAGCAATGCTTTTGTATGCTAGTATTATTTAATGGCCCAGTGTCTGCAGTGTAAATAGCAGCAGTGCCAAACGAAAATATAAAAAATATTGGAATATCACAAAGCACGGTAAGAAAACAATTTAAATAAAAGAAGGTAAACAAGAGACTTCAAAACCATCCGAGGTTCCTCATCTATATGTGAGGTGAGTAATGTCCATATCCCATTTCATAAAGTAATCGACACTGTCCTCATTTTTATTCGTTATTTCCCGCCCTCTGATTGCGCAAGAATGACGTCATAATTGACTGGCGTGTCTATCTTGAAATCATAGTGCCTTCTATGGAGAAGAAGCGGCAATTTTTGCGGAACAGTAAGAAAATTACAGCGCTCTGAATGTGGCTGCGGTGTTAACTAATACAGCCAGCTTCTCCCGGATATGAACACCGACCACCTCCTCTTCATGGTTGAATGCTACTTTCGTACCCACATTAAAATTGCTGCGACAAATAAATATAATTTAAACCGCTACATAGATGAGTTTATGTAACGCTATCCAGCATTCAGACACGTCCCTCGGAGCGTAATGTTGTCAAAAGTGTCCAGGTACCGTCAAATTGACATACCTTGTTTCCAACATAAACGTCTTACGTTTTATCAGTATACCATGTAAAGTTTTTTTCATTCTCACGCTTAATTAAAATGTCTATTTATGTTGGTGTCCTTATGTCTTTTAAAACCAATAGGTGCATCAAACATTTCCAAGATACAGGATCAGTTACTCGCAAATAGAAAGACACTGGAGGCTATAAAGTGACTGGTCCCAATCTACAAGTAATAAATAATGTAATGACAGAAAGTCCTCAAGCATACCTTCTCGCAATACTGACAGTGTTTAAGGGGAAGAGAGAAAGGAGATATAAGAAAATGGACACATTAGACTAACTAGAGATATTTCCTTGCTTAGACTTGGATAAACGCTTTGTACATATTGTAATACTAATTTATTTTTCATTCCTAGAACATGTTCTGCTAACTTTATGGTTTGTAATGAAGTTACACTGTGAGGAAACTGTGGCTGATAGAAACAAATTGAGATCAAATTGAAATATTTCTATTTTATGCGACAGGTTCACAATATGTCTACTATAACAGAGAAACAGATATTCATTGCGAAATGCGTGTTAATTGACTTATCATTTCGTATATTCTTCATGGCATACTTTTATGGCTGCATAATTAGCTTTGCATTGCATTACATTGCAGTATATAGTTGTTCAAAAACAGTTATTGTATCTACGCATCAGGCGAAATTACGCACCTTTATATTACGCGGGCAGACCCACCTCTCAAATATATTTACCTGCCGGTAGAGCGAGGCCTCAAAGTTGCTGTCAGTACAACAAATACGATCACAAGCCGCTTGGGGAATCGGTATAAACTTGCTCCATCAGCGATGCTATTGATGACGTCAAATTTTGCGCGGTAACATTACAGATCAAAATGAAAACCGGGTAGAAGCAAATGGCTTCCACGTATAGCAGAACCTCATTTACCCGGATCAACTGTAACCAGGGCCAATCCGAGTTAACAAAAATTCAGCGTATTCAGGGAAAGACGGAGAAAACAATAAAAAGTAGATGTACAACATCACGAAATACTCTTAATGGTGTTTAGAAATTAATGTCATCATACTTTTATCTAAAAACACATACACTGTATGCACGGTGATAGACACAATATAGCTACAAACTAGTCGGTAGTAAAAAAAAAAACGCAGTGAGCCGCTGCTGTCTCAGTTTAGTGTCTCACGAGCAGTGCGGTCTTGCATCCGCTTTAACATTAGAAGTTCATTTGGCAATATTTCGGCTTGGATCTCGAAATAAAGCAGCAATTTCTCTATGTTTGCTACTGCTTGTGTGTAGGTCATAACCACAACTGGTTCATCAACGCTGTCTCAATCTGAATACTCTTCATTTTCATTTTGAGAAACACTGCTTGATGCAAGAATGCCTTCCTCTGTAATTGCTTTATAACCTCCGCCATTGTCAATATCTTCATCATCAACATCGGAACAGTCATCGATATTATTGAAAATGTCTATAAAATATTTTCCCACACTTATTTTTTCTTCTTTTTCAATCTTATTTTCTGGCAGGTCACACATAACAAGCCACAACTTTTTCCATGACTTAATCAGAGTTTCTCTTCCCACCTGGTGCCAAGCAGATGGAGTGAGTGAAATGGATTCACCCGCTGGCAAGAGAATTCGAGTAATATAGTTACCTAAAACATCAATTTTCTATCTAAAGCAAGTCTTCATTTACTGCGCTAAACATAATTTTTATTTGTTATGTTTATTGTTTATTTAAAAACTAGACCGGGTTAGCGAGGTTTCACTGTATATATAATGACTCAAGTTATTTATAAATATTTTAGGATATATTATTAAATAAAAATGCGATTCATATAAACTTGAAAAATTTCAATAGGCCATAACGTTTGAACCAATAGTAGGACACACCTGCAACTTTGGGAGAATATAATACACAAATGGGAGATTGCCTTACACTATTTAAATCTCCGAGAAAATGTTGGAAGTATCCTCTACCAGCATCTATACATTTTTGCACTAGCCTCACCATATTCTCTGAAGTTTAACGGAGATGATATCGAATTGAGAGAAAGTTATTTCCAGCAAGATGGAGCTACGTGCCATACATCTAATGACACCATGGACCTTGTGACCAGTTTCTTTGATAATCGAATAATCTCAAAAGGCTGTGGCCCCTCAGATCCCCTCACCTACCTCACAGGATTTTTTCATGTGGGGGATTCTAAAAAATAGAGTGAACAGGAATAGGCCACGGACAATTGATGTTTTCAAGGAATCCATCCGAACCAAAATAAGTAATACTGGCGCGGATACTCTCCGTAAAACTTAAGAGAATATGGTGAGATGAGTACAATGATGAATAGATGCTGGTGGAGGACACTTCCAACATTTCCTCTGGGATGTAAATAGTGTAATGTAATGTCCTTATTGTATATTATATTCTCTCAAAGTTGCACGTGCGTCCTACTAGTGGTTCAAAGGTTATAGCTTATTGAAATGGTTCAGGTTTACATGGATCACAGTGTATTTAATCTGTTTTGATTACGTGACTTTCTGTGCACTTGTACATTCTTCACGTTAATCAAGCTCAACATTCTTAAAGTGATAGTCAAACATTTTAAAAATCTTTGCTGTGCAACGGCTTGGAAATTTCATTCTCTTTGTATGTGAAAGTCATAAAAGACACGCATACATAACGATGTCATATTTTAGAAGAGTATGAGTGTTTGTAATTCAAGCCAAAAAATTAACAATAATAATAATAATATCTATAAGATAGTTATGTATAGACAAACTTTATTTTTTCATAAAACTATATTCGTGTGCAAACCGAGGTTTATATTTTTGAGTAATAAAATTTTGTAATAGAAATTTGAGTAATGGAAGCTTCTGAAGGCATTCCTAAAAATTTTAAGATATAAATTCCATTTGTAATGATAACCTGGTACTTTAATTAACATTGTTTGAATTTTTTGAGAAGATAAATATTTTCAAAAAGTGTTCTACGTAAATCCTAGTCTGACCTGGGGAATTTCACTGTTCACACACGCTCATCTACCTTTTTCTAAAAATAATTGCTTTTTAGATTCAGGTCTCTTAACAATACATTTCCTCTCCAGTATGGGTTTTTGTATGGAAAGCAATACTTCGCCTAATTACTATTGCGTGTTAAAGAAGTAAAACTTATTCTAGGTTATTGCACATAAGGTAGAGGGGAAGGCGAATAGGATTAATTTACTACTCAATTTTTAAAGATTAATCTAGCTAAACGTGCGTGCTTGTAGCATTTAAGAACTTTATTATACTTCAAACGTTATGTTTACAGCTCCAACAAACTATGGGCCACAACCGGAAAGTTTAAGTCAGAGGAACCGGGAGTATTCCAAGGAACTTTCGAAGACAGTAAGTAAACAAGTAAGTTTATTTGAAGTAGAAACGTAAAGTATACAGCAGGCACTGAAAAATTTTGTATCAGTAGTTTCAGTCAAAACGTGTAGGAGAAAATAATGCACTTATATAAATAAAGAATTCTGTGTGAATATTTCAGTACAGAAGTGCTACTACAGCGTTACTATCAGAATATACGTGGGGGACCCAAAAGAAAACGGACCCCGAGGGCACTGCCAGTCCTAGACGTAGTGCAGGGTACTAACGCTAGATGGTGTTAGTAGAGACTTTCATTAAACAGCTGTGCAGACGGCGTCAGTGTAAAGCTGAACGTGCAAGTGTGGTATTGTGTTTCTCTGACTGTTGGCGGGTTACCTCTGCGAAGTCGTTATGGCAACTTTAAAAAAACAAAGAGCGTGTGTGTAATTTTGTTTCCTGCTTAAAAAAACTGCAACGGACACAAACCAAATGCTTCAGGAAGCTTTCCAGGAGGATGCTATGAGCCGCACACAGGTAAGCTCGTTTTGGACGCCCTTCAACATCGCGAAATGAGGAGAACATTGAAAAGGTCCGTCAAAAGATCAACGAGGATCGTGGCTAAACGATCGACCAAATTTCAGCAGCGACAGAAATCAGTTGGAGCTCGTGCCAGCGGATTTTGAGGGAGGATTTGCACATGAGACGTGTTGCTGCTAAATTTGTTCCACGCCTTCTCACAAAGGAGCACAAAACCATCCGCATGAATGTGTGTCAGGACTTGAAAACAGAGATTGCACATGATCCAAACTTCTTGGACAAAGTCATTACAGGGGATGAGATTTGGTGTTACGGGTTTGATCCAGAAACCAAGCAAGCGTCAAGCCAGTGCAGGACTCCCAACTTTCCCAGACCAGAAAAAGCAAGGCAAGTGAGGTCAAATGTGAAGGCGATGATCATTGTCTTTTTGATGTTCGTGGAATTGTGCATGGGAATTCGTACCCTGGCCAGACTGTTAACCAGCACATTTACTTGGATGTTTCAAGGCATCTGCGAGAGGAGGTGAGGAGGAAACGCCCGGAACTGGGCGATCAGGTGACTGGTTTCTACATCACGACAACGCTCCAGCACACACGGCCTTACGAGTGACCCACTATTTGACATCTCAGAGGTGATCTGTCGTTCCTCACGCTCCGTATTCTCCGGACCTAGCCCCTTGCGTCATTTTCCTATTTCCACGAATGAAAAAAAAAACGCTGAAGGGGGAGCGTTATGACGATGTGGAGGCGGTAAAAACAGCTGCGCAAAGGGTACTGGACAATATCAAACTTGAAGAGTTCCAAACATGATGCCAACAGTGGGAAGAGAGACTTGACATGTGCATCGCATGTAATGGAGATTATTTTGAAGGTGACTGAAGTAATTTTGTAAAAAGTTTCATCAATAAAATTTTTATGACAGCAATCCGGTTTCTTTTGGGTCCGCCCTCGTATGAGCATAGCATTCACGACTTTTTAACAGCGCCGTCTAAGACCATTAAGAGGGTCTACTTGTGTATTTGAAGGCATTATAATCTCATATAATGTATTTTGGATATACGAGCATTCAGTGTATTCTGGCTGTATTTAGTGGTTTTATTGCCCTATTTAGAGTATTTTATGGTGTATTCAATTGATTTTGGCCTTATTCAATGGTTTTATTCATCTTATGGTGTACTTCTAATTCTAAAGGTATTTAGTGCATTTGGGTTGCATTTAGCGATTTTATTGCCCTGTTTAGAGGAGTTTTGGGGTATTTAATGGGTTTTGAGTGTAATTGGTGGATTTTGGCTGCATTTATCGTTTCTATTGCCTAATTTAGAGGATTTTAGGCATATTTATTGGATTTTAGGTATATTTAGTTTACTTAATGGATGTTGGGTGTATTTAGTGGATTTTGGTTGTATTATTTGTGGATTTTGCCTGTATGTACTCCAATTTAACATACAGTTCAGACAACATTAATTCTCTGTTAGTCACATTGAGAAAAGCGTAGCTATTTTGGAGGGAAAGTGTCGAGTCGGGGAATTCGGCCATTACAAAGGAGCAGGAGTATGAGAGACTGTCCTTCAAGGCTAGTCGTAGCCGACATCCAGAGGGCGGGGCGGAACTGTGTTGCTACCACGCAAAAATGCTCTGTAGATGGTGTTTCGAGAAGGATCCTTTTCTATAAAGTTCTACCGCACCCGGTAAGTATATAAAAGCTGATGGAAAGCCGAGAATAGGTCAGTTGAGTAAAGTAGTGGGTGTGGTGCTTCGAGCCAAGTATGGTACATTTCAAACTCTATGATAAGGAGTTGGCAGGTCCTGTGAATATCGGAGTTATGTTTTCAAACGGCATGTACCTCCGTGCTTGGGGTGGACCTCTGTGTAATTCAGATATTGTCAACAAGACTGAGGTACTCCAGAACACAGTGGGCCTGAAGTCACCCGTCGCTCTAATATCGGTGTCCAAGTTACAACTAGTCTAAAGAATGGATGCACATGGCCAACAATGGAAGTTTGCCTGAAAAACAGATAAGCCGTATTACGACTGCGTTCCCTTTACCGTTCGACTATACAGGAGTTGAATCTCTTACAATGGACGGTCTCGAATTAGGTCAAAATACAAAAATCGCCATACGCTCACAAAGTAGATCACTAATGTTCAATGTGTTACAGTTTTGTAAAGAAGAAAAACGTAAAGGTCAAATTTCTACGTTAAATAGTGCTGCATCAACGGCTGGAGCGAACTGTACATAATATAGAGAAAGAGATTCAAAATTCAAAGTGTACGGAAGAACACTTTCAACATCGCCAACATCAAAGAAGGTTCGAAGTCGAAGATTTTGATAAATGTTTCGTGTACAGGATTTTTCTCGATTTTTATGAATCGAGGAGAGAAATTCCTACATCACGTAAACTCATAAATGTTGTTAAAACAAATTTCCCTTTTGAAGATAGGACACATTTTGGAAAATACTAAAAGATATGCGATATCAATATAAATGTTACCTAGGCTATTTTGAGGTCCAGAGGTAGTCCTAGTCGGGCGGGGCTATTTTTCTTTTTCTCCGTCCGGGTGTCTTATGCCGCAGTACCTAGCCGCTTTGCAGCTTAACCTGTGAAATGAGCTAGTATTTGATTTCATGTTCTGCTGGGATGTTGGAATTTGTTTGGAATTTGGAATGGGATGCCCTTGTTTAAGTCTCGTAGACAGCTGCACTTAATCGTTCCCCCGTTTTGGGAGACACGATTTAATTTTTTGCTCCGTTTTAGTTACGGGTTGTGTAGCGCTTGATCCATCAGGCGTAAAAATTGGTCCCACATACACCTGGGGTTTCTCTTGGGTTAACCAAGTGGCCCCAAGACGTCTCTCGGTAGTCTGAAGGACGGCAAGCTTCTTTGATCCCTCTGGCCATACCTTTCCAGGGACTTCACTAAAGCGTTGCGGTGAATTTGGATTTTGTCGTACATTGATCGTGCCCTCTCGCGGATGACATCGACAATGTACGGGATCTGGGACTGCTCATGTAGGATATGAGCAGGGAATCTCCAGCCTGTATCGTAAATGATGCCAAGTGCCTTGTTATGCAGCTTCTGGAGCCTGACGAAAGTGGTATTAGCCACTGTTCCCCAGATCTCACAGCCGTACAGAATCATAAGCGGAATGATCGCCCGATACAGCTGGAGTTTGAGACGGTTGGGCATTGTTGATCTGAAAATGGGGTGTAGGCTCCGGAGTGCGACGTGCCCCAGCTGGACCTTGCACTTGACGTGCGGAACGTAAGTTAACTTACGGTCCAGCGTCACTCCGAGGTACTTCGCCGTTTGCACCCATGGGATTCTACGGCGCCGTAAAACGAAATTCTTCTGCAACCGGTTGGCTCTGGTTTTCGCCAGGAGAATTGCAGACCTCTTCTCCGCGTTAATTGCCATGCGCCATTTTGCGCTCCATTCGTCAATGGCCCGGATCTGAGCTTCGATCTGTCGAAAGCTATACCTCGGGTTTCTGTTTACCGCAAAGATCATGAGATCGTCCGCATACTGACAGGTGTGGGTGTTCTGGTGTGTGAGTATGTCGGTCATGTAAGCTGCAAAGAGTGCCGGTGACAGCACGCTGCCTTCCGGTACTCCAGCGCCAATGGCCACCTGGTTGACAGCTTCCCCTCCACCTTTACTCGGAAGCTTCGGTTTCCGAGGAAACCGGCCACCAAAGAAATGTATGGACGGGGAACTTCATGCTCTAGCAGTTTGTAAATTAGGCCCTCGTGCCAGGTAGTGGCGAATGCCTTCTCCAAGTCTAACAATACTGCTACCATTTTAGACCTTTCCTGGAATCCCAGAGAGGCCTTCTAGGCAACCAGCTCGGTCGTGGAGTAGCCAGAACGGAAGCCAAACTGGTGTTCCGGGATTAGGCCCCTATAGATGAGGGAGAAGCCGGGAGAGGAGCAGTTTTTCGAATACCCTCGACAAAACTGGTATAAGGCTGATGGAGTGGTAACTGGACGGGAAGACCGGATTTTTCCCCGGTTTTAAAACGCACACCAAGCGCGCCTCCTTCCAGACAGCTGGAAAGTGGCGCATGAACAGGTATGCATTATAAATCCGGGTTAAATGAATCACGGCTCTGTGGAAGGTGCTTGAGCATTTCCGCTGTGACACGGTCCTGCCCAAGGGCTTTGTTGGTTCTTAGAGAGGTAAACGTGGTTGCTACCTCTCTAGGGGTAACTATGGGGATGTGGAACTCCTCGTGTTCAGGGGGCGGTGCTTCTAGGAAGTCCTCCACCCCTCGTTCCATGAGGTCAGCATGGTCATCGTCCATTGGCTCTGCCCTGGGTTGGAATTGAGCCTCCAGATAGTCTACTGGAGCATCTGCCTTTTCTTTTGACTCGTAGACGAGTCGAACTCTAGGGCTATGTAGGAGATGCTGGTGTACTGTTCTATCCTTCCGCAGGCTACGGACTATTCGCCACGGTTTTCTCTCCTGGAGATTTGCTTGCCTTAACATGTTTTACCAGGCCTCTTTGCGGTGTGTTCTTAGGAGTCGACTTATCAGGGATTTGAACCTCTGGTGTACTTCTCCTATCCTGGGACGGTGAAATCTCTGCCACAGCTTTCTTACGACGTTTTTAGCCCCTACAGGCTGTTTGATGGGTCCTGGGATATCTCTGGGGTTTGGTGTCTCGATTGGAATGTGGTTGTGTGAGCACGGACCGCCTTGAGGATGGATGTGGAGAACTCCTTGGCTGCCGCCTCGAGTGACTCCACGGAGTCAATCCGGGACCTGGCTTCCATGGAGTTTTGGATAGTAGTGATGGCGGCATCGCAGTCGAATTCGTCCACCCAGTTTGCCGTTGCCAGAGCTGCCACGGTAACGTCTGAACTGATCACAACTTGGTTGTCGTCAGAATCCAGAGCGTCTACCGCCGTGAGGTCCAGATGAAATGGAATGTTCTTGGTGATTGCGAAGTCTATGACGTCCGCCCTGCCACCAGGCGGGAAGTGCATTGGACCCCGCGGGCCATGCGCATGGAGGGTTGGGTCTCCGCTGATGAGGCGGTAGATACTCCTTCCCCTGTCGTTCTGGATGCGGCTGTTCCATCCTGGGTGTTTGGCATTGAAGTCACCAGCTATGCACACTCTATGGTCTAGGTTTAGGAATTCCCTGTAATCCGCTTCATAGAAGGGATGTTTGGGCGGGTCATAGACCGCTACAAGCACTACGTCTGAACCGACTAAGGAGAGCCTTATGGCGGTCGCCTCCAAGTGTTGAAGCGGAGGGAGGGTAATGGGAGTATGGGTGATGTGGTTTTTGAAAATATAGCTGTACCACCGCCCCGCCGGTCCACTCTATCGGATAAATTGTACACCAGCATGCAGGTGCGTTTCGCATACCATAAGGAGGTCAATCCCGTGGTCACTTACAAACTCCAAGATGCCCGGTCTCTGTTCCCGGACTCCGTTTGCATTCCAGAACGCGGCTCTCAATGTGAGCTGAGTACTTCTCACCGCCATTTATGAGCTGGAGTCAGGGAAGAGGAGCCGTGCAGTCTGTTGCATAATGCTGTGCTTTTGCATAGAGGGGATGCGGGGATCTGTCAGTTGCTCCATGCAGCGCCTTAGAATGGGGAGGGAGCGATGAATTAGTTCTGCGAACCAGGCAGAAAGCTCTTGGAACTTCGCTAGGTCCTCGTTTGAGACGCCAGTATCCCAAACTGGCGTAGCTGTCGTAGGGAGGGGTGCCCCTCCCTCATTGGCTGCTGCAGCCACTATGGCTGGAGCTGGAAGTGGGGGAGAGCAGTGGCGGCAGGTTCGCTCTCTCTCCCCGAAGGTTCTGGGGCGGACCGCCCGGCCGTTGCTGTCGCAGTTGGCGGCGGTTTCTCCCACCGGGCTGCGTTGGCCCTTTTCTGGCGAGGAGGCCGCTGTGTTTTGGCTGCAGATGCAGCCGGTGCTTTTGTGGCTGTAGCTGTTTGAGCTTTCTGACTGGGTCGTTGCCGGAGTCTGGCTTGCCTCGGCCTGCTGCAGTACCTGTTCGTGCTTGCGCAGCGCCTTGGCAAAACTGACTCCAGGCCAAACTTGTGCTAGCTCCCTGTTTGTGGTTCTGCCCTGCCTTGCCTGCACTATTCGCAGTCTTGTGGGGCAACCGCCGAAGATGCCTATGTGGGCTTGTCGGGAATTGGCACACTTTTTTTCCTCTCTGGGGTTCGGGAAATCTTTAACATGGCGTTGGCCTGCACATCGTATGCAGGCTGTCCTTCTCTCGCACGCACGGCTAGAGTGGTGTAAGCCCAAGCATCTGAAGCATTGGGCTGGTCCCTCTCTGCCATGGTACGGATCTACTCTTATTCTGGTATTGTAGAGGTGTGACACCTCGTCGATTTGGGGGAGACCATCTCCCTCCTTCTCCACTATTACGAGGAATAGTGGCATGGGGATCCTTACGAGCTCCTTGCCTTCCTCGCGGATCGACCTGGTCAGCTGGACCACGGTACGCGGCGCAATGCCGTGTTCTTCCGCCAGGCCTACCTTAATGTCCTCCGGGTCGGTATCAGAGCAAAGACCACGGATGACTCTGCGCACCAGGTTTGGTCGCTGCAGCGAGAACGTGTGGAATTGAATCCCCGCCCCGCGCAGCACCTTCCTGGTGGCTTCATGGTCCTCCGGGGTCGTTGTCTTTATAACCACACGGCTTGGGAAACGGATGGCCTGGAAGTCAGCCTGGAGCTTGGCCCTCAGTTTCCTCATGACCGTTATATGGTTGGGCAACGGGTCCGACACAATTGGCGGGATTCTGGCCGCCTTTTGTGTGCGGGGGCTCCTGGAATCCGCATGCGCTGCAGGGGTGCTGGGAGCAGCACCCTCCGGCTTTGAACCGGAGGGTCTTTTGCGCCTTCCCTGCACGGTAACGAACCCTTCGGCGTCAGTGTTGCTCTCCGATAGAGGAGTTGAGACGCCCTGGAGGCTATTTTGATGGTCAGACTGTACTTTAATCCACCTTCTCTGTTCCCTGTAGAACGAGCGGAGCTACACCAGCGACGGCAAACTGCACTCATTCGTCAGACAGATAATACGATAACAATTCAGAAACTTCCATAGAATATTCTCTTTCTAAATCTTCGGTATCTTTGTATTTTCCCACCTGTTTCTTTTGGTAACCAAAGCATTGTTTTTGCAGAACGGGCCAATGGGGACTTCTATTTTCTGCATCTGGGCCAGAATATGTACGTTATGGCCGCCTGCTTAGGTGACGACTGTAAGTACATCTAATTTTACCAACTTAATTTCTATTTATACGCACCTGAGCACAGATATCTGACAAAAAATAAATAAACTATGTTTCTATCTTTTATTTTGTAATATTTAGTATAGTAAGTAGTAGAGGTATTGCATTGCCCCCACAAATTTTACACGGGAGTTCATATATTTGGACGTTCTTTGTCCCTAAAAGCATTTATAAAATAATATTCTGGAAATTTGACTATTAAAAGCGTAACACAAATTTGGTACTTAGGTTCAGCATCTTGCCAAAAATGAAGCACTAGACGTTTTAAGAAAATGGCTTTATAGCATCATTTGTATAATATGTTTTCATAAAAATAAAGTTGTAATTTTAGTATTCTGGGAATGTCTTCAGAACTTTTCTCCTTTTGATTTTATTGGAAATGGAAGAGTTAGACAAAATATGTATACACAAAAACTACATATTTTGTGTCTGAAAACTATTTTGTGTAGTTAACCATTTTCGGGGTATTCCTTGTAAATTTTATGAAGTTTCCAATACTTATACTTCGCTCAAATGGGAAGTCGTTATTCAACTTTCATCTCTTGGGCATTCAAAAGCACGACCAGCTTTAAACATTTGACTACCACTAAAGTCTGCTGTATTCTACGTAATTGTTCCGAAATTCTGTTCACCATGGGTGACAGAGAGAGAGAGAGAGACAGGCAGAGACAGAGAGAATAGCAAGTTCTTATTTCTGAAGAGTATATATTTAAACTAATAACAAGGAATAGCTCGAAATGGATAAATCTACAAAAAATAAATTTGAAATAAATGAATGCTTTAACGAGATCTGCATTTGTTTAGTAGAAGTTGTGACGGTAGTTATACATATTTAGGAAATCATCCAAAAATCGTCACTTGTAGCACACGAATAGTTGATTTTCCAATATCCAATGTATCACACCCAGTCATATATCACCTAAGATATCCAATATCAGGAGAAGCACCTATCAATATTTCTATGGCTCAAAAATCAATCCTCATACCTCAAAAAACGGAAAGCGTTGGCATATACTTCCTTTTGAAGACTTCCTTTCCTAGAGTAAATTATTTGTTCCTATAATAGTCTCTCTGTATATATTATAAACACTCCTTATTTCACCGTAAGAAGCAATTACAAAGAAGAAATTTTTAAACAACTAGCTACAATGTTTTGAAAAAAACTTAATAAATAAATGCAAATTGTCTTCCATGATACAAGATATTACAGGTAGAGCCATCTCTGGACAGCAAAATCACTCGGTTGGAAATTTGCATTAACATTTCTTTCCTAAGGAATTAAAAGATCCGTTCTTTGGAGGATGTGATGGCTAATATGTCTTTGTTGTTTGCTGCGCAAAGGGTCGCGGGATCGTGTGTCAAATAGAACATTTGAAAATAGCAAAAAATAGTTCAGTCGGGTAAAAGGTATAAAGAGCTTAAAAGAAAAACGCAAATAATTTCTCAAAGGTACTCTTTAGTGCAATATTAAATTACCCTACTTATTGTGCAATAAGATAAAATATTTTCTAGCTCCATATCATTATACTGAAAATGTTAACTGCGTTTCTTTTAATGAAAATGTCTGCGATTTAAAAAATTGGTCCGAAAACCTCACTCGATATTTCATATCATCTACACTGAAATAAACTTGATAAGAGGATAAGAAATTTGTGTTTTAAAAACCTTTGCACACAGTTTAGTCCAGTTTAAAGGTATTTTTAATATTAAATTAACATAGGTATAATTATTTATGACCAACATAAAATATAACAAATTCGTCCAATGGAGTGGTTTCGCAATGCAGTAGAATTTCGTTTACCCGGATCAACTGGGACCAGGGCCGATCCAAGTTAACTTATCCGAAGAATGACAGCAAAACGATAAAAGTCATGCAAAACATCACCGAAATACTTGTAATAGTCTTTAGAAATTACTGTCGTTACACTTTCACTTAAAACACATACACAGTATGTACTGTAATAGCCTATGTATTTGCAGTGTACGCAATATAGTTACAAACTAGTCGGTAGTAAAAACGGCAGTGAGCTTCTGCTGTCCGTAAAGCATCAATTGCTCTATGTTTGCTACTGCTTGTGTGTGTGGGTCATAACTGTAGCTGATTCATCAACAATGTCTGATGCTGAATAATATTTATGTTCATTTTCAGTAACACTGCTTGATGAAGTAATGCCTCCTCTGTAATCGGTTTATAACCTCCGTCATTGTCAATGTCTTCTTCATCAACATCAGAACAGTCATCGATATTTTTAAAAATATCTGTCAAATCTTCTTCCGCACTTATTTTTCCTTCTTATTTAATTTTGTTTTCTGGAAAGTCACACACACCAGGACACAGCATTTTCCATGACTTTAACAAAGTTTCTCTTCCAATCTGGTCCCAAGCAGGTTGGATGAGTGCAATGATTTCGCTCCCTTGCAAGAAAATTCTAATAATGTACCTACTGAACATAGCAATTTACCATCTCTAAAACAATTCTTTGTTTACCATGCTAAACAAATAAACTTTTTATTTTTTATTTCTTTTTATAAATGTTCCGGGTTAAATAACTCCATGTTACCGAGGTTTTACTGTATATCTATTGCTACCTCACCTTGTTTAATGTATGCTTTAATTTGGTTACTGTCCCTAGTTCGCTAGTGGAAGCAAAACAAATTTATATATAGAATAAATCGGCGGTATTTTCAAGATAAATATTTTCTCCCAAACCACTGAATTTATCGCTTCATTTAATAATTTAACTTCTGGATTTATTTCATGATTAAATTACCAAAAACGATCTGATTTATCAGTCTGCATATATTTAATATTTCTAAAATTTTCCTTAATTCTGGTTTCTAAATTACGTTTATATCTTCCAGTGTAAAACCTATCGCAATCTAAAAGGTTAAACTGATAAATAACAGATTTTATTACCTGAAATTTTTCCTTTTTAAGCAAATTTAATACATTTTTTGTACTACATTTCTTTTGAGGAACCATTTTGAGGAACCAATTTTTTAAAATTATAATCACTTTGGTTGGTTTAACGTTAGAAACATCATTTACCTTTTTGATACTTAATTGTTTTCAATTACTTTATGCATATAATCTTCTTTAAACCATTAATTAAATAAGTATTAATAATATATTTACTGACCGAGGGGACTTTAAACAAAAATATTGGAGATGTTTCCATTTAAAGTGCAGTTTGTTTGGAGAGATTTTCTTGAGAGCTAATTACATTGTCATCCAGCTCATCGTAAGGTTAGTTAAAAATCGTATGCAAAATTTGTAGTGAAAACACACATGGATAAAAAATGTATTAATAGAAAAGCTTTATAGAGTAGAATTCATTTATACATACATCTTGCAATTTGCAATATTTTACACACATTACATGCATAATCTCTTAAGGCAGTTGTGTAAATTGCTTAGTGCCATCTTTTACCTAGCTAGGTTGGCCTGCTAGGTCTTCTAGCATTACTGAATAGCATAGTCACCATTCTGTCGTCTGTTCTAGTTTGCTGCTTCCTCTTGTTGTCTCCAGACTTTACTTTGCTTATCCACTTCTCTTTAGCTTTCGAAAACAGGTTCCCCATATTTCTATTTCAACTTTGATATTTTTTCCCGTAACCATTTTTATGGTGTCAACTCGCTTTGCATATTTTCCCATTTCTTCTCTCATATTTCATGTCTCCATTCTCCTAGCTCTTTACACTCTGTCAGAATATGAACTACACTTTCTATTCTGCACGTAATTCGCACACCCCTATACTGCTACTTCTTAGTCCCCTTAAGAACATTGATCCCGTTCTAATCCAAGCCATTCCTTCCCTCTCATGTCTGTTCCATTGGTCTATATATCTTTATATTTCCCATTCTCTTTTTATTAATCTGTTAAGCTGTAATTATTTTCTATTTTGTAATCCTCCCCATATTTCATGTCCTATATCCTCCATTCTGGTTCTGACTATTCTCCAAAAGCCTGCTACTTTCCTATTTTCTAGTCTCTATAAGTCCTCCATTCCTACTTCTTCCACAGTTTTTCTGCCTCTGACCAACTCTTTCTATTTTCCATTTTCTTTTGCTGAGTCATACAAATCTTTAGGATTTCATCATCTTCTATCAAACATTTATACAAAATATTAAGATTGTTTCAATTATTATAACTTTACTTTTGGTTTTTCCTAATTCTACCAGGGTTGCTTCTCCTGGAGTTGCTCTAGGCAATCCCAACATCTATCAAATTCTTTCTATAACTGGCCTATTTTACGATTTGTATAGTATTTGTTACTTTTAACTTCTCCCATATTTCTGCAGCATACAACATTCTTGATTATACCAGTGTTTCATACATTCTCTTTAACCATTTACTTGACATATCGAGTTTCGCTTTGTATATTCTTATTCCTGACCTTCTGTATTTCCTTTAGCTACCACTTCTATGCCATGTGCTTCCCACTCTCTGATATTATTCATCCTAACCTCTAATTACTCAAATTTCTTCAGAGCATCTAATTTTGTCCCTCTAAAAACCACTGTTACTCTTACTTTAATTTTGTTCCTCTATTGAAAGCCATCAATTTTAAGAGTTTTGTATTCACTTTAACTCCTCAATCTTCAAAGAACCTTTAAATTTCATTTATTACTCTTTGTAATGCTACTGAAGTTATTGCGCCTACCGTCAGATTCACCTGTAATTAACAAACCATGTATCTCCTTATTTTCTCTAATCGTACAATATTGATTTCTTTCTTTCACTGTACCCGTCATATCATCTATAAAAAAATTGAATAAAATTTAAGCTTTAGTAAAATAACAGTTAATATGTTTTTCGTATGTATTTTATTTCATGTCCTTTTTCTATTTCAGTTTACGTATGGGTTAAGGCCAAGGATTTATCTCTTGATGAAGATGAAAACTGCATTATCGCTTCGACACTCAAGAAGAACAAATTGAAGATGTTTGAATTAAAACCATCTTCTTATAAAGATTGCGCAAAGAAAAAGTCTGGTCTTGAATAACAGAAGTGCGTTGCTGTTACGACAATTTTTATATGAAATAAAACTGATATTTTTATAATGCGTGTTGTATGTATATAGGAAAAGGTTAATAACGTAAACAAAAATGTTGGACATTAAAATTTTCTGGACATATTTGAACCAGAAGTTAACTTAATAAAGATAAGACAGAAAAACAGAACTTTGTGGAGGGAGTATTTACATACAGGATGATCCAGAATGGCACGTAAAATCTTTAAGACGTATTGTAGAGGATATAGTTTGTTATTTTACCGTAGTGAATATCATGTCCATAAACGTCTTATTAATAAGCTAGGGAACATTAATTATTTTGGAACATCGGGTCGATTTAGGTTAAAATTTTAAGCTATAAGTACGACAATACAGAACTCTCTTGTAAATTGTCATTAAAATTTGTATTAAAATAATTTAACAAGAAAACGAGATTGAACAAAAAAGTAAGTGCTTATAAAAGAAGTTAAAGATGCCGGAGTATAGTTAATAGCTGGTAATTATTGCCGATTTCATTTTTTACCTTCCTAATGAAAACATCCATTCAGAGCTATCCTTTCCCAAATTAAATAACTATGTCCTCAACTCTCACAAATTGCATTCTTGTCTTCCGAACAGTTTCAATCAACTTATCCGAGATCTCGGGGAATATGACATTGACCCCGGGGAAACCCACAAGCGACCTCAGTGATCTCCTATTATTAACAACATATTCTCTCTTTCATCCCACAGTAAAATGACCCCACCGCATATTATTATAAATGCATCATAACACCCGTAAGGGACAGAGTCCCGGAATTGCAAACGGTCAAAGGCTCCTTCTCCTAGGAGAAGGGTATCTCTTGAACGACGGCTTTGTGTGGTTTAGTATAGGGAGAGGTAAAACAAGTGAAGATTGTGATAACTTTACAGGGAAATGTGTATCATGAATATGTAAAACTCAAGCTGCAGGAATTCACCATAAGCCAACTGTGATATGTCAGTGTTATATTTGGGGTCATTGTATTAGTTCTGCATCAGCATTTTTGTAGACACGTCCCAGCACTGCAGTGGTTTGCCATGTCCTTTATTTTCACATTTACTGTCTGCTGTATATCTTGGGGTTGGGACATATTCTTGAAGAATATTTTTGTATCATTTAAATATGAGATTCGATAACTAAGCTTGGAAACCTTTATGCCATAGAGTGACAAGAGCTCGGGAAATGTCAAGGAATAGGGTTGCAACGTAGTGACGATTGTTGAAAGCTCTGACCACTGCATCCACTGTACGGAGGACCTGGTGAGTTGCTGAGTGCTGGCGTCGGAATCCAAGTTGTTCTGAACGTAGCATATGATGACGGTTCTACAGGATCTGTAAGCGCAGCTGAAGAACTTTTTCAAACAGCTTACTGATGGCTGGAAGAAGACTGATTGGTCGGTGACCATTAAGTTGTTTCAAGTCCTTACCAGGTTTGGGATATGTGATAATTTTGGCATGTTTCCGTGCTTCTAGAAAGTGAGCCAAATTACGTAAGCTGTTGAAAAGCTGGACCCAAGGTGCAGGAAGGACTTTGAACGATGCATAAAGTAGATTTTCAGCTCCTACACTTTATAGAGACGGACAGATTTGATAATACTCCTGACTTCCGTGGCTCAGTGGTTAGACCGCTTGGCTCTCACCAAGGCGGCCCGGGTTCGATCCCATGCGACCGCAAAGTGAGATTTGTGACGGACAACACGGCGTTGGGGCGGGTTTTCTCCGGGACCTCCGGTTTCCGCCGCCATCTCATTCCACCGGTGCTCCATCCTCATCTCATGTATCATCAGTGTCACCTCCTGCGGTGCCGTATGTAGTAAAAGTGGGCGTTTAACACTACACATTTCATTTCATTTCCATGACAGGGGCAAGTGGGGGAGTTCTTAGGTAGTCACCTATGTTTCTATCTCGTCTGCCAGTTCAGAATCCTATGATTCCACTGAATGGAATGTGGAGGCTAGGTTTTCAGCCATAAGTTGAACTTTATCCCTTGCTGATATGGCAACTCTCGCACCACCAATTAATGGAGGATCGGAAGATGGGATTCTAAGCAGTACCTTAGACATCCGCCATAGTGACGTGTCATCAGGGTTAAGACAGCTGATTTTCCGTTCCCAATCTTCATTGCTGTACTCAGCAACCTCTAGCTTGTGAAGGTGCTGAAGTCTGTTCCATTCTCTTATATCCTGTGGATCGCGTGAAAACTGGTAGCGTCACTGTGCTTTATTTTTGTCTGTGATGAGTCGTTTTAGATGATGAGGTAGGGGCTTCTGAGCGCTGGTCGCAGTGCGCCGAGGCGGGGTTGCTTGTAGCATAACTGAAGCCATAGTAGTCGTTATTTTTTCTGCTAAGATATCGGCCTCTTCAGCGCTGTTGCTGGGCGATGTTCTGCAGGTTGCATTTGCATCAATTCTGTTTATTTTTCCCAGTTGGTGAGACGGGGATTTGGAGATTTTGGTGGACTATTTGCAGTTTTCCTAATTTCTTAAAGAAAAAGCAAGGGATAATGGTCAGAAGCTCTGGTACTGCTATCACCTTTGGATGACCGTGAATATTTTGTATGATAGCTATGTCTAGCCAATCGGGTGGTCGGCGATCTCCGTAAGTTATGGTAGATGATAGTGGAGCAAGCACTGCCAGGTTACGCCGTTCTAGGTATCTCTCCAAGACAGAGCCTCAGCAATTTTTGATAGTGGAATTCCAGAGCCGATTCTTAGCGTTCAGGTCTCCCATAGTAATGTTGGGGGTGCCAGCAGAGAGAACGGTATCCAACTCCCGATCTCATATAGGTCTGCCTGGTGGGATGTATAGAGAGAATAGATTAAGAGCTTCCTTTGTTTGTAGCCTTGATACTCTACCCAATTACTGTGCTCTCTTCGATAGCTGGATCTTGCAAGCTCGAATCCCCTTTTCGTGCCTCAATAAGAGACTAGTAGGACTCTTCTACTCTTCTACGATACTTGCAGGTTGGATTCTGGTAGCAATGTGTGTATGTGTGTGTGTGTGTGTGTGTGTGTGTGTGTGTGTGTGTGTGTGTGTGTGTGTGTGTGTGTGTGTGTATGTTTGTGTGTGATTCCTCAAAGAAAGGAACATCACCAGCATACACTTCCTTCAGAAGTCTTTCTTCCTCAGACTCAATTATTTGTTCGTATAATATGCTTTTGTATATATCATATTCTTTGTTTTCCCACTGTAAAAAGCAGTTTAAAATTATCAATGTATATCAAAAATGTGTTGTAAATCTTAATAAATAAAAATGTTTTTCCACGATACAAGATATTACAGGTAGAAACATCTCTGCACAGCAACATTGCTGGGTTAGAAATTTGCAATAACATTTCTTTCCTAGCGAATTAAAATAGACTCTTTGGAGGACGTGAAAGTTAACACGTCTTTGTTGTTTGCTGCGGAGAGGGTCGCGGGTTTGAGTGCCACCATATGCGTATCTGTACATATATGTGTATAACAGAAAATAGCAAACAAATATAGTACAGCAGGAAAACAAAGGATGAAAATATTAGAAGAAAAAAAGGAAATAATCTCTCAAAGGAATTGTCTAGTGCAATATTATATTTCCCTAATTAATGGATAATAAGACAAAATAATTTTTCCTAGCTCCATGTTATCCGAAAAATGTTGACTGTGTTTCTTTTAATAAAATGCCGTGAAGTAAAATAGTATGCCGAAAACCTCACTCGATAGTCCATATTGTCACCGAGGTATTGTTAAATAGCTAACACGAGTTGCTGCCGGGGCGTAGGCGAACACTGAACTCTGCACGTTTGCCGAGAGAGAGAGTATCAGAGAAAGAAAGAAACAGAGATAGTCTTGAATTTCCCAGTGCATCGTGATTGTTATCGAACGACCAACTGAATTCTAGAAACAATGACTGGAAGTATAAAAGCCTGCAAGTGTTAGAGCGCAGTTGCGAGTTGCAGTTGTTAATTGAGTTTGCAGCTGTGTGGACGTGTGGCAGATGTCCTTGAGGACTGCATTTGAGTATGCTACGTCATTTCACTGCTATAAGGGGTGTACAAACCGTCTTTTGCTGAAATAACGCGCATTTTAAATTTCTGCAAATTAGACTTTTAATTCTACGAACCCACAACGTCACATTTGCTGTTAGGAGTGGGACACGACAGTGGAAGCTGCATTGGCCAAGATCTTGGAAAGGATGGAGGAAATGAAGGCGGCAAACGACAGCCTGGCCACGGGAATAAGAGCGGTGAGCCATAGCCTGACTACAGAAATGAAGGCCGAATTAAGCACAGAAATGAAGGCTGCGAACGAGGCACTCACCGCCAAATTCGAAGAGCAACTGGCCGGCGTGAAGGATGACGTCACGGAGTTGAGCGAGCGCGTCGAAGACCTGGCGAAATGCGTTAAAGATCTGCAGGGAAAGGCCGACAGCAACACCAGCTCCCTGAATGCCATTGTGGAGGACATCGTCGGCAGAATGGTTGAAGGATATGAAGGCCTTCGTGCCGGGACGCGACACAACATCTGCGCGCGTTAAATGACCAAAGTACAACGGCACGTTAAGTTTCGAATTCTTCCGCCGCCAATTCGACACAGTGGGCAAGCATAAGTGGTCGCCAGAAGAAGAGATCGCACAGGTGATAGCCAGCCTCCAGGGACGGAACACAGAGTTGCTGAACACAGACCAGACAGCGGCCGCCCCCAAGGACATTTGGGAGGCACGGGAGGACCGGTTTGGATACCACAGTTTAGCCGAAGCCTAACGCAAACAGCTGAAGTCTAGGTAGCAGCAGCCAGGGGAGACACGACAGGAGTTCGCCTTGGTAATTGAACAGTTGGCCAGTTAACTTTTGGTTGACCTCCTAAGCGAATTCATATCCCGAGAAGCCGCCTACACATTCGTCGACAGGGTACGATATGCCAAGATACGCCAACTCCTAATGTCCGACGACTACAAGACCATCCACGAGGCACTAACGGCCGCATTGAGGTTGGAGGTGGCCAAGGTGACGGCTATCGTGACTTCGAGAACAAGGAGTATCCGCTACAATGGAGACCGGAACCAGCTGAGGGAAACCGGAGAAGACCGTATGTTGGGGTTGTGGACAGCCGGGACACCTGGAGGGAGACTGGCACACCTGGTAGAACAGCCGGAAATCCAGTAAAGGCGGGCATAGCGAGGGGTACGTCGGCGCCGTCACCACCATCCCCAACGTATGGATGACGGCCTCATCGCGGCTTTTGGGTAAAAGAGACACCGTGTCGCGTGCTGGTGAAGATCGGGGCAGCCGTACCCGTCATCAGACCTGAGGTAGTCAGGATTTTGCCTTCGAGAAAACCGAACTGACCATACCAGCTGGTTACCGCATCGGGCGTCACCTTGCCCGTGGAGAGGGAGGCCCTGATAGTTGACCTTGAGCCAGAATGCCCTGCGTCTTTGGGTGTTCGTCGTGGAAGCGGCTGAGGAGGTGATATTGGAATTGGATGCCCTCAGGTGCCAGAAGGCGATGATGGAAGTTGACAGGAAGACCCTTAGTCTCCATAGGGCTGCTTGATCCAATAGACTCCGATCACGACGTCCAGGATGGGACAGAACTCGGGACGTGTGAGCCCGTTGTCAGCGTGACGCCAATCGACCAGATGCAGGAGCCCGTGCCGACGCAACACCTGGGACCCAGCTGGAAAGCTTACTGGAGAGGGCGGCGGACCACCTGACAGCAGAGCAACCAGAGAAGGTCGGACATCCGCTGAGACGATACCAGCACGTTTTCAGCCAAGGCAACTGCGACTACGGCCGGACGGACCGAGTGCTCCACCACGTCGGCACCGGAGACGCTCGGCCTATTCAGCAACCACCCAGATGTGTTTCGCAGGAAAAACAAGCGGCGGCACGGGACAAGCTGGAGGACTTTAGATCCAGGAGAGTGATTGATGAGTCTGGCAGGTCTTGGTGTACTGTAGTCCTGGTGATGAAGAGAAACGGTGAACTACACTTCTGCGTGGACTACAGGAATCTGAAAGCTGTCACCAGGAAAGACCGCTTCCCCTTACCCCGGATTGACGACACCCTGGACACGCTAGCTGATACGCAGTGGTTCCCAACCTTGGACCTGAAGTCGCTTTACTGTCACGTGGCTCTAGATGGGAGAGGCAAGGAGAAGACCGCATTCTGGACAGGCTAAGGGCTTTGGCAATTCACAGTTATGCCCTTTGGTTCCTGGAATGCTCCACCTACCTTCCAGCGCCTCTGGAAGCAGTGAGGAGACGATTGACATATGACGCCTGCCTGTCCTAACTGGACGACATTATCATCGTCGTCAAGACATTTGAAGACCATCTCGACAATCTGAGCAAGGTGCTACAGAGACTGCAGGCTACCAACCTGAGGCTGAACGCGAAGTAGTGGCAGCTCTTCCGCAAGGGAGCCAACTGCTTTGGCCACATAGTTTCAACAACCACAGTGGCCACAGATCCAGAGAACACAGGCCGTGAGAGATTGGCCTCACCCGAAGCATAAGCTAGAATTGGGCAGTTTCCTGGGGCTGTGCAGTTATTTGAAATTACTCAGAACTGAAACGTAAGCATTTGACACGACCTGATAAAATAAATGTGTACCTACTTTGAATAAGCCAAGGTTCTTCCTGCTTGTGTGGCAGAACGTAACCGGTCACATTATAACTTTGTTTATAAATGGTTCGTAATCTCTATTTACTTTAAAGCAGAGAGTTCAGAGAAATATTATTAAGTTTCTCTTCCATGAAAATGTGTATCAGCTGGATCAATGAGACACGATCCATCTTCCCCCTTACTACTGCCAGAACAATGCAATTGAGTTAATGTGGGCTCAAATTATGCTGCAAATAGAAATAATATTTTTAAACTGACTGAAGTTCAACCACCTATTCACGAAGAAATTAACAAGAAACACAGCAAGCCTCGGGAAACTGCCTGAGACATCAGAAGAAACTAAAAGAAGGCGAATTTTGGAAAGAAATAGCACCTAACGAGATTTTGGAAGTATCATCATAAATTTGCAGTACTCAGACGATGAGGACAATGACAATGATGACTTATCTCTTAACGTAACATTCACAGCTATACGGATACACTGCTGGTATTTTCATTGGATTAGAAAAATAAGTAATTCACAAACTTTAATTAACTTTAAACTAAATATTTAAACCATTTGCGTAATATACGAATATCCGTGTTGCAATAAAATTTTGATTTTAACAATTGCATTATTATAACACTTTGGAAAATTCAGTTGGCGTTCCCTTACGTCTAGCGCCAAGAACACTCGTAAGTGTGCGAAAGAGAGAGAGAGAGAGAGAGAGAGAGAGAGAGAGAGAGAGAGAGAGAGAGAGAGAGAGAGAGAGAGAGAGCAAGAGATTCAGAGAGAGAGAGAAATATAAAAAGAGTGTGGATAACGAGATGGAAACGCTGAATAACCTAAGGCATCAGATTCGCTACAGGCGAGAACACTTCCCATTTGAAACACATAGTAGTACTGCTTTGAACTCCCTAGAGTAAATAGAGGCTACGAACCATTCATAAACAAAGATATGTGACCAGACACGTTCTGCCAGACCAGCAGGAAGTATATTGTTTCCTCTCATCGAATTTAAACAAACACCTTGGCTTATTCAAAGTACATATTTCTTTTATCAGGTCATGTCAAATGTTTACGTTTCAGTTCTGAGTAATTTCAAATATACGTTCATACATAGATGCCAACCAATAATGATGTTCATTACAGTGCTTACGTCACCTGCATTGTTATAATATAATGGTATCTACTTCATTCATTTGAATTAGGAAAACTATCTGAGCTAAAAAGTAAAATTTTAATTACCATATTTTCTATATTAATGCAATGTTTATTTTACTTCCAACTGATTCTTCTACGTAACTTCTACCCCCCTAACCTCTTTACTTCCGTAATACTAGCACCGGTGTTTGCAAGAATAGTTACGAAACTTTGCCTAAAACAGTGCTCTGTAAAATTTGATGCACTTAATATTTTAAAAACAAAGCAATTTCCATGGCAACCTCTCCAAAATGATTAATGCCAACTTCACCTACCACCTTTATAATAGGGGTAGGAGAGAGTCTTACATTTGAGCTTTTTAGTGGCAAGCTAACATATTTGTCCCACATCTCCATCACAATGAGGTACAATTGTAAACTCTAGGATTTATATAGCACAAATATGTACCACGAAATTGCGTATTATCAGCAGATTAAACAAGAAATTCATTCATTTCAGATTTGGAAAGCACATTTGACTAGTTTCGCTTATAGCCCACTGAGAATTTCTTCAACAAATTAATTACTTTGAAACTTTGACATTTTCTTTCAATTTCAGTAAACACTTTACCTTTGAACATGTTCTCTAGAGAATCATCCACTGAAACTTGGAAAACATAAAGTACAATCTAATCTTAAAATATATACTTACAATATTAAAAGCAATAAACATTTGCATTATTAGCAGATATGTAAATCATGCCAGTAACTTGGCTTTATTAGTCAAACTAATGTGTTTTTATTCCTTAACCGACAAAATCCTTCGTGATTATCATTAGATTATTCTGGAACTAATAAACTCTCAGTAGTTTTAGCTTAATTCAAAATGTCAATCGGAATAATGTCTTTCAATAACTGTAACATGATGTTACATTTTCTTCTATATGTTTTGAAACAAATGAAGCAACATCTGTTTAGCAACCATTATACATTTAAAATTTCTGAACTCCGATTCATTATAATCTGATATTTAGCAAATTTACAAGTCACGTTTACTATTTTAACACTACAATGGCATATCACTCAATGTGTAATACGTGCATAATGTTCTTATTCTGACTCTAGTAAAATTTAAAGCACACAGAACATATACTTACTAGAAGTGAACCTCCCATGTTAATAATTGGCAGCACGAGGTGATCGCATCGCCCCTATTTTCGGGTGGCAAACTAAATTATGAAAAATCGCGCGTCCAAACTTTAACGTTGCCGGAATCCTATAGCTGTATTTTTCATACTTGCTTAGCTGTCAGCTGGTGATATGTTCCAATACCGCATTGTTACAGATGACGCACAAAGATAATTACGTGTGCTTTGAGAGTTGTCACAGCAGTTTGAATATTGTCCCATATTCTAAAAGCTCACATAATTATCTTCTATATTCTGTAGCAATACAGTATTAGAACATATAATCTGCTGAGTCTTGCAGTGAATTTTCTGAATGGCACTGTACTTTATTTTCTCCTTCAATTACTTAAATATGTTGTATAAACTTTCAAGGAATTAACAATATGATGTAGTATTTGACAAGAAATTTTTAACAATAACGACATTTTTTGGGCAGTTACTGCTTCCTTTTATTATTCTGGCTCATTAGAGTAACAAATTAATTTAACATTTACTTAAATAACATGAGTAGTTCATCTAAATCAATTACAAAGAATCTATAACATAACACTAGTTATAACACTGTAGCTCAAAACACTTAAAAGTGATGCAACATGGCTAATTTATTTGATTACAAAGAAACTTTAGCAAAACATTCTGTGTAATATTAAATATATTTGTAAATCATTTATGTGACATGAATAACAAGAGTAACGTTTTTCATTTAAAACAAAGACCGTAACATAAAGCTGCAGCTGTTGCACAAACTGATATAAATAACAGAAATGACAACCTTGAATATTTAAGAATAAGCTCTAACGTAACTTTCTGTAATAATACTGTAGGTATTGTTGAAATGTTTAAACTGATACATGAAAAGTTTAGTATAACATTAGAGCAGTTTAGCTATGTATTAAGCATAATACATGTTTCAATATTAATGAGGTTATTTGCTCCAGGCATTACCTAAGGTTAAGGAAAAACCTTTGAGAAAGAACCTCAAACACATAATGAAATACACAAATAAAAGTAAAAAACAATTAAATCAATGTAATCACAGTATTGCACTATATCATATCAGTTTGAGAAGAATGATGCTATCAGGCAAAATATTAGTTTAATAATATTAACTACTAGTAATCCAGAAACTGCAAATATTATACAGGTAAATTAAAAAAAGGTGAGTGTTAATTGCAGCATTTGAAGAACTAACTGTAATTAGGCCATTTACTGCTTCTGCAACTGCCTCAATAAATCTCAAATCTTATATATTTAAAAATGTAGAGCATATAAAAACAACTACCACTGAATTGGTCAACAAAATCAAATACAAAAAAGGACTGGAAATATACAGATCTGAATATTTTCATCTATTTTTCATGGTCTCTGGTAACCGTCTATTATTCACAAATGTTATTTTTCTTATCCTTTATGTATTTATAAATTAGAAATAGGACACATGTCTTAATTATATACATGTGCATTCCACGTTTTGCACATAGTCTTATGCTATCTGGCACTTTGAAATTTGAGATAAAACGTTCCTCCAGAGAAGTAGTATGGCCAAAATTATCCAGAAATTCTAATAACTGATTGTGGAGGTTTTGTAAAAGTAACATCAGGTTCTCACTGACGTATGTTAACTTGTAGGTTAAGTTAGCAAATGATTAAAATCTCCAACGAAGTTCAGTAAAGTTCAGCTTCAATATTGGAACATTCACTTTTTGGTTTTTGTATCTGAAAATAAAATAAAAGTACTTTAATGCCAATAAGCTTTTATTTTTCCGTGAATGTTTTTCACAGCAATCCACTGAATAAGATGTTTTAGCATCTTAAGGTACAACAGCTGTTGTAGTAGACCTCCAATAATAATGACAATTTCAAACACATATATCTGATTATTCTCATTTGTCTGTACCTACAGTAAGTAGCCAAGATCACGCAATAATGTATCAAATACTGTTTCTTCCACAGTAACATACAATTCTTCTTCCTCTCTGAAATTGTCAAGTTGGCCAAGCCACAGAATATAAAATCACTACAAATTTAAAAGTTGTAGCATAACTTGAATCAGCCAATCGCCTTCGTGATTCAGTACGCCAGTGCCTCTATTTTCGGGTGGCGAACTAAAATTTCTTGTTGCCATTTCTCCTATCTCGGCTTCAACCCTGTGTTAATACACGAGCAAGAGTGAAGCAGCTGAATATATATTCGTGTCACAGATTATACTCCAGTTATAGAACCACAGAATAGCAATTCGTATTTCTATGGCTTTATACACATCTGATAAGTCCATAAATTAGCTAAATCTATCTACAATAGAAGTTAGTGTAGTTCTGTAACTTGTCAACTAGCGTTTGAACAGTTTAAAATTCAGAATAGGTTTATAGCTATTCTGTTCATTTATGCTAAACTCGTGACAAGTACATTATGGAGTTGTCAGTAATAAAGTGACGTGAGTAAAGCCACGTTTAATCTATGTGTGGTAACTCTTGTTGTTAGTGCTAAATGCTTCGGTTCATTTAACTGTATATAAACCAGTGAATATGTTGCCATTACAGGTAATTACATGTTATATCGAAATATAGTTTGGTAAGTTTTGTTTATTTTGTGATGGAAGAAATCGGTAGAGAGCGGTCAATTTAAGGAGAGTCGTGTCCATTTAATGACTCCGCGGCCTCACGTGTGTGTTTGTGTCTGTGAAGATTCTTCAGAAACGTTGCCAGTTCACACAACTTGGAGTTTGAGTACTATATCTTCCAAAAGTATAACATAATTTTTTTTTTCAAAAAAGTCCTCCAACCTAAACTCCCTTTACAGGGAACACTTTTCGAAGTTTTAAATTTACTCAAAACTGGTATTAGAGATTTTGGCTATAATGTTTATATGTTTTCATAACAAATGAAATATCTGTTTTGAATTTGTTGGAAATGTCCTCAAACCCCTCTTCATTCTGGATGAGTTTTGTATAACTGGTAAACCATAAGGACAGATAAAAAAGTGACTACAGAAGAAATGTACTTCTGGTAAAAACAATTTATGTCTAACATGGTTTTTGTTGGGT